>JAVRXN010000010.1:57061605-57696605 GCA_033556935.1 Timema podura | reverse complement strand
AAAATGTCGTGTAAAATGACGCATGGCTCTAATTAATGGAAAATGATAATAGCGCTGATAAAAACGTAGTGTAAGATGAGGTATGGCTTTGAACAATGGATTAATTACAATGACTCTGATCAACATGATGTGTATAGCTCGATCCCTATCAATAACCATACAGAGTTAAATACAAGTATTAAATGTCTGGCTCATCTAGTTTGTTCTGCTGGTAGGTACCTGAAATTACTTTAATACGCTCGGAGATAGAATGTAAAAACACTTGCATCTTTAGAGTAAGGAGCCCATAACCGATCCAGGCGAATAATTTGGTGAAACATAGGGATGGGTCTTGAGAATGGGCTAGGGAGGAATGAGGTCACCCATGATCACATTCAAGACGTAGGTGGGCCCACAACACGAATCTAGGTCAGCCAGTGGGTTTATTCATGCACTTTTAGTTCGTGCTGGGAATCGAACCTGATACTCTTATCTCAGTAGGAACATTACTTATGCTCCTGCTCACTGAGTCCGGAGGAGGAGCAGGCATGGGGTGAGGGGTTTGGCGGTGTAGAGAAGCCACCGGCTGATCAAGTATGGACCCAATATTATCTATTATTTTTACTTGTTACGTTGGTATAGATTGATATAAACAACACCCGGATAATTAATGTCCATGGACCATGAGGATGGTATCCATAGGTACTTCAGGGTGGGAGGGATCGCATTCGGAATCCCTGAGTGAGTTGGTGGACACGCTATAAGTTGTATTGGTTAGCGGGGAGAGGAAAAGCGTTGCTGTTTTAATGAGCATCTTTGGCTCGAAAGATAGAAAGAGAATGAAGAGAATAGGGACGTTTGGAGAAGGGTTGGGAGGGGCGGTAGGGGCCGCCAGCCGGTCGAGCCCGTTCTAACTTAATGGATTCCTAGTTCCTGTTACTATCCATTAATACTTCAGAGTAATTAATGGTCGTGAAGCTGGCATCATTGATACATCAGGGTAACTAGCCACTGTGAAGTTGTCAGCATTGATAATTAATGGTAATTAGTAATCGCAAGGCTGATAGGTTTGGCCGTTGCCATGGTGACCAAGCTAATAGTTCATTGTTTCCTCCACTTTGAACAAAAAAGCGTGCCAGAGGCATCTATTATCACCTAATATTGAAATTTATAAATTGATTATTTATAATTATTAATTAGGAGAGTTTTTTATAACGACTTTACATACATATTTACATATATATATTTACATATATATAAATAGTTAATAGCTCAAGCTATTTTATCCTTCAGGTAATATATTGTATTGGAGTGTAATAAAATACTGGTCTTAATCTTTTTAACCAATATGTAAGTTCAGGTTAAATAATATTTATGTTTGTCCGTTCAGATATGCAGAGTACATCATTGTTCCTGATTTGCAATTCTTAGTGAAACTCCCCGATTCAATCCCATTGAGTGTTGCTGCGATGCTACCCACAGGAGCATTACTGGCTATGAACACAGTATCATCTGTTCATCAACATGTATCCAACATTCTGAAAGAAAAAGGTGA
The DNA here is from genome assembly GCA_033556935.1 of Timema podura. Lineage (NCBI taxonomy): Eukaryota > Metazoa > Arthropoda > Insecta > Phasmatodea > Timematidae > Timema > Timema podura. The sequence continues at coordinate 57,695,071 of JAVRXN010000010.1, read as the reverse complement.
TTTCCTTGATAGCTTATTCATATTACTTTCAGAATCAATTGAATTAACAGTAATACTTTTCCAACCAAGTAATAATTATATATGAGCTAAGATATGACTTATGTATCTAATCACTTTTCATATTTACATTGCCGGTGAATTTATATTGCATTTACGCTATTACCAAAAATATTGACCCACTCCAATCAAAATCAAGGTTACTTGAGTTGTAATATTAGGTTTCTTACTATGAAAGGATATGGTTACTTGTATAACAGTTCTTACCACCTCAATGCAAAGATTTTTTAATAAAATAAAAAATAGTAAATAAATAACTATGAAAAGTACATTAAATTTGTTTTATTTAGAAAGAAAAATTGCCACACTACACGAATAGTGCCCAAATGGTAAAGGTTTGAATTCTATAAAATCTATAGTAAATATAGCTACATTGCATTGGCTTGTCATATTGTGTTGCAAAGGTAAGTATGCTTGCTTAAACTTTATCTGTGATGTTCTTGTCACAAAGTAGAGCACTCAATATTTAGCTATCACCGACAGTACATTCTTTTATGAGGTATATAAAGCATAGCCCATAGGTTGATAGATGGACATATAGTAAATCAGGTTTTAAGTAATGTGTAGATTTAACAATATTATCTACAGTCCCCATTTTTCAAAATAAAATGTATGATCTCATATGCCTCACTCCGGGTAGTGAAGGGTCCCAGACGCTCCTGACAGTCCAAACTCCGCCCTCTTGACAGAACCACACTTAGGGTATAATCTGGCGTTGACCACATTCATGGATAAGCTCTCAGTGGCTCTAAACTGTATCCATGCTTTGCGCCAGGCTTACAACAATATTTGTATTTCCTTCCAACACTGACCATGAAGGCCTCCTGGAGGACAAACTCTTGAATTTGGAGCTATCTTTAATAGTATATATATATTTTGCCAGTTCAGCTCTCCCAACGAGTGTCAGGACTCAAAGTGTCAACAGGAAAGCCACACTGCCGTGAATCTAGCGTGATCTGGAATTACACTACGATTCCGCAACTAATGAATAAGACACGTCCCACCAATATGGCGGTACACTGAGGCAGGAGTATACATAATAAAAATATATATTTATAAAATAAATTTTTGTTTAAAAGTAAGCTCCAACATGTACTGATATCAAACCAATTTAGAATATTTTGAAAAACACTGTCTTGACCGTGTGCTTATATAGGTTAAAAATGCAACAGTAAAATAAACACTGATATGAACCTTAATAAGCAGAAAAAGCAGATCACCAACCAAAAACTCGATCATGCACCTTGAAAATGCATACACAAATAGACAAGCTCTAGATATCCTACCTTTATTAGCAGGGCAATATTGTAAGATACCATGTCAAACCCTATTTATAAAATGTATACATTTCAGGATACCATTCTCTTCTTTAATAATGCCCATTACCTATGGCCAAACCTTAATCATTTGAGTGACTCAAACAATACATATTAATTTCTGTGGATCTATTTTGTGTTTTCAGAAAAATATGTTTTTAATTTTGTTCGAAGATAGCTTATCCAGTAGTAAGCTATATTCTTTCAGAGGAAGTAGTACTAACTATTCTTCACATAAACGGCTACCGTCGAGATAATGCGTGAATATGCTCAACTGAGCGCTATCCATGGTATCTCTCTACTCAATAACCGCTATCAATACCATTTCCGCCCGTTCCAAGTTTCTGCGGATTATGTTAAATGTTTCTGATTCAAGAGTTTCGATTCTACGAGCTCTAGCTACGTCTGACTTTGGAACTTGTTCAAGGGAAGAAATAACATTCGATATAGTTTTTTTCTGCAGTAATTATTTCACTTAATACTACTATCAAACAGTATTTCTTCATTTATTTTTAGTAAATAGCCTGGTACTCTCAAGGCCATCGCGGTAGCTCTCTTTTGTGGTGATAAGTTCTCCACCGGAATACTACTTCCTCTTCGACAAGAGGCGGTCAGAGATTCAACTTTTGAAAAATGTAATATAGAATCGCTCGGGTATGAGTTTACAAAAGATTTATGTTTACTTTTATCATGTCTTTTCAAGTTATACTCCTTGATCGCGGACACGCACTTATTGCACAAAAGACATATAGGTTTAGAGTTAAGAAAGTTTGGCAATATAAATTTATGTTTATCAGTCCAATCATCGTTAAAACTAATATTTTCATAATTGAGCTTCCTTTTATTACTACTCAAGGAAGAAATGCCATTCTAGAGGGAGAACGAACAAACTTACTATAAAGAATGCACAAACAATAAGACAGTCAAATATCAACTGGCGAAACGTCTGATGCTGTGCACAGCTGTGTGGAGTGGAAAAGTGATGTTGTGCACAGCTGTGTTAAGGAGAAAGGTGTGACTCATCCCCTTGACCCTTTCATCTGGCATGGCATTGTTCAAGACCAAATGCAAAAATATGTTATAAGACCCCTCTCCAGTGTTGGCTGGGCTATTAATCCACGGCCACGCTGCGGGGTTTGGCAGACTTGAAGTGGCCCGCAAGCTCTTAATTAAATAGCCCTATTTTACACTTATTTAAGAATGGCATTCATTCAAATATTTCCTTTTACAAGCTATAAAAATATAGCCAAGCTCTATTGTAATATCTAAAGACTTGAAACATTGACATAGTATCTTATAATACCCATTTTGACTCGGGAAACCAGAGTTCAACATTTAACATGGTCTTCTGGCAGTGTTTGTCTGGTATTCCTAATGTATGCGTTTTTACACCATCACTCATTTATACCAAATTCTAACACCTCTTTTTCCCATTTCCATAAATTAGTTATTTTAATTTTACGATAACTAGTACACTTGAAATAAAACATGTTTAAATATATTAAACCTTCATCAATATTTTTATTTGGAATCACAACTGTATTTTATATAATTCTTCTTACCCTTATCACTAGTCTCATGGTCTTAAACAGTGTTTCTCAAAGTGTGGTCCTCAGACTGTTTGCCCGTGGTGTTCTATCAAGTGATCCACAAAATCTCAGGAAGTTTAGTGATAATAATTAATAAAAAGAATTTTGATCACATTTAATACACAAATTTGAAATGAAAAAGGTTTAATATGAAATATCCATATAATGATCTACCAGTATATCTTTTTCAGTAGACACATGTCATATAGAAAAGGAAGTCCGTACCAACCCTAAGTCAACAAATTTGAACAATAATTTATAAAAAATGAAAATGTTAATATTGTTAAATATAATCAAACGACTATTATTACTTACCAATTCAAAGGAATTATATGATACTTATTTTTAATATTTCAGTTTAATAAATGTAATTTTTGTCTCGTAACTATAGTCCTAAATTGGAATTGCTTAAGAATAATTTTTTTCCTGCATAAATAATGATTATGGTAATATATTTTTTACCACCCACTGCTACTCCCAGGAGACCAATAACTTACATTTGGTGGTCCTCCGTCATAAAAACTTCGAGAAACACTGATCAAATATCTCGCAATAGACACGATTTGTGGTGATGAAATTAAGGTACGAATCTCTGTTGGGTGCATTGAGGGTAGTTTTACATGTGTGATCTAAAATTGAGGTCCTCTCATCCCCCCTCTGCGCTAGTGTGGAAGAATTTAACCTTAATTAACCTCATTATTACCATAATTAATAAACTTGGTGTTAGTACGTAGCATAATATATAGGTACTGATCTATTTTAAATTTCAGATACATGCAAGATACTTATTGTTGGAACCGGAGGTCTTGCTCTTTGGGCATTACGGATTGCTGGACACCATTTCATAAACATAAAGAATCGTATTTCAATAACAGTTGCATCTCTAAAGGACGAAGGATTTACGTTAGCCAAGGAATGTGAAAAGTAAGCGTTTTCATAAACTAACTTAGATGTTTAATCTTAGTGCAAATAATAAATTATTATTTAATACAACATTTATACTATAGTTAATAATGTTATTAAAATAGCTTGGTATGATTTTAGATGTGCTTTATGCCAGATTGAATTCAAGTAGTTTGTATTTTTCAAATCAATTATTTTTATCTTTTATCTCGAAATAAATATATATTTTGTATTAGATTCTCACAGATAAAAATAGATGTATATATATATATTTTAACCCTTAAGAAAATATGAATATTAATTAATATAGACGTAAAACCATGAGCTATTTCTGCAATATATATAACAAAGTTTTTCAGTACTGGTACTAAATTGTCAATTATATTTTTAGAAGAATCGTGATATGTTAAATAAAAGCATTTTTTTACAGCAAGTAAAACAGTGAATTATAAAAATAAATTTAAATCATGAATCCATTATTTTGTTCTAAGAGAATATTTATTGTTTGAATGACAAAGATTTAATTTAATTTTTGACTGGCTTATGATAATTTATCAGAAACTTTAACACATTTCACACAAAAAACAATTCAATATGTGATTCTCACACTTCGTTTAGTGAAAGATATTAAGTCAATATAGCATCTATAAAGTAAATTGGCAGCCATTTTGAAATTGACTTAGTATGTTGTGTTGCACAGAGTAAATGTTGTCCAATGGAACGAAGATGTTTATGAAAAGCAACTGATTGAACGGACAATTGATGCCTGTAAGGGAAAAGTCAACATCGTTATTGATTTTGGAACAACATCAAGGAGTTTGCATAGGTCATTGCAATGCCTGAGTAAGGTAAATAATAAAAGTATTACAGTAAGAACAGACCTAGCAAGGGGTCTTGATGTAAATATAATTATATGACTTCTCAAATAAAATACCATCTGAATAGCTGTTGTATCGACTGAGCAAATTTAAAGTAGCTCTTGGCATGAGATACTCTAGTCCAGGGGTGGCCAAACGTTTTTAAGCTAGGGCCGGTAAATTTTTAGAAATAATTTGACGGGCCACTGTAACCTATCTTATCCCCCCCCTCCTTCCCGCTTCCCCTGCCAAATTTCCACATATCACATTTGATAATGGTTTAGGAAAATAATATTGATTGCTCTTTCATATGAACAGTTATTAAATAACTAAAAAATCAGATCTTTTTACAGGATTTTCTAAAATAATATAACCCATATAAATACAAATTGTTGTTTTACTAAGAATCTATAATCATTCACATAATTTTATAATCATAGCAAAAACTATTTCTTTATTAGAAATTGAAATAAAATTAAAGTGAACTTTACATATCCATACAATACTAATTCGATTTTTGAGCCTGCTTTTCCTTTGACAATTTATCAATGTTAGGTTTAAGTTTTGACGCACATAAAATAAGCATTATAGCAAAATGTAAATCTGTAATTGTTGAACGAAATTTATTTTTAATAACATTCACAGAAGAAAATGTTTGCTCACAAATATATGTGGAGCCGAATCTACACACAAATCTTAAAGCAAGATCGTGAATTCAGGAAACTGTTCTTTGGGTACATATTTCCAAAATTCAATCAGATTAGGAGCAATGGGTGATCTACAATGTTCTTTAAACCTAGCACGAAGTCCAGATCTAATATCTCGATTTGTAGGAATGGGGAATATTTATCTATATCAGACTCTGAAAGACAAAATGGATTTATGAATAAGTCTATTTTAATCTTTTCAGATGAAAAAGAGAAAAAAATTAGCTACGAATTACTCATATAAAGATAAGCAAATACTTTGTATTTTATATGTTCCAGGATAAAATTACTGTATATACTAACAATTTGCTGAAGTGTTGGAAAATGATCAACTTTGACATACTCTAAGTTGTTACAAAATAGTTTTAGCTTAATGTAAAGTTATTGACTTAATTAAACATTATTGGAAATAAAGAATCTTTACCTTGCAACCATATGTTAAGAATATTCAAATAATCTGTGATAGCCACTAAAAACTCTAAATCAAAAAGCCAATCTGGATCTTTAAATAAACCACATTTAATATTATTAGTATTATTATTAGCACCGCGTCTTACTACCCGTTCGGGTTATACGCACTCACGCTAATGTGCAATGGTAGGGTGATTGTGAGATGAAATGGAGGACCTACAGTTTAACGTGGGATCCGAACCACGGTGGAGGCCTGGCATTCCTCACATTCACATTTTATAGGCATTACACTTTTCATCTCCGAAAATTAAAGTACCTGGTCTTTTAATTTGAAGAAACGTGGAAGAACTTCTCCCCTGGAAAGCCATCTAAGTGTGTTGTGAAGTAAAAGTTCACCATACTCATTTATTTCCTCTTCATAAAGTTCCTTAAACTCTCTTAGGTTGAGTGCACGTGAAACCTTCTTAACCAACTAATTATGCAGAAGGTCCAAATAGAAACAGATAATTAAACAATCACAGTGAGTCTTTTGAGTGAAATCAGCTACTTTAGTCTGAGAACAGACTACTTTTACTCAAACACACGCAACTCACCTGGTTGCGGAAACAGTTACCAGATGGTCGTCCTTTGTGCCCTCATCTTATAAACCTCATAGCAACTCAGACATAAATAAATAAATAAATGAATAAATAAAAAATAACCTAAGGGTACTCTTAAGACGGGAAATCAATTTACCATAACACAAAGGAAAAAACAAGAAATCAATTTTAAATGTTTATTTACTATAAATTAAAAATATGTATATATATATATATATATATATTTATATATATATATATATATATATATATTCAAAAGAGATGAAATATATATATATATTTCAAAAGAGATGAAAACCATATATGATGGTACAAAAAATAAATACGATAGACGTATTTTAAGAATAAATTAAATGTTATATATGTGTATGTAAAAGTTAATATAAAAGGTCATTCCAAAATTATAGTCTTCATTGACATCAGTAAACTTAATTTAAAATTTAATAAATTTAACAAGTCCGAGGCTCTCATATATCCCACTCACAAGAGAATTCTATATAGTCCAAAAATAATTAAACTCACTTTCTCCAAGAACACAGCCCTATTTACAAAATTACTAGAATGATCCGCTAAGCTAAATATAACCATGAGAGTAATTGATATTTCAAAGTATCGCAAATAGATAAAGATAGAAAATGAATCTGAATGGATTCTTAGTAAAAGCAAGAGATATTGGGCATTTATCTTTAGTCATTACCCAAAACAGTCTTAATTCTATACTCTTTCAAAAAGACTAAACATCTTCCGCGAATAAATAATAAATAAAAATCAAGATTACTCGCAATACTATTTTCTAATATTTTAATACTAAGTTAATATCTGCCATAATAGATCAATATCTGTAGAGATTTACAAAAAGTATTATTATTAAACACAATGAATTTAATATCCGATCTTACTACAAAATTATTTTTCTCTCCAACTCCACGATCAAAGATAATTTGTTAAGCAATATCTAACCATCTATATATATCGATCTCAGTCATGATTTTAATGTTCATTGTTATAGTCTTTAGAAAAACTTATCATAATCAAATTTAAATTCAATCTCCACTAGCAGAATAATTTAAATTACAAACAAAGAAAACTAATAAGCCGAAAGAAGAATTCTGAAAAGTTACATATTTAAAATTATCTAAGCAGAAACATTAAATTTCCCATACATTTTTAATACGTGCAGCCAAGGCTACGTTCTCCTTTACCAAGAGTCAAATCCAAAAATCAAATCCAAGTGTGCCGGTAATGGCAACATATAGGCATTATATATGCTTAGACCCAGAGAAAGGTCAAGGCGAGGAACAAGGTGGGAGGAACATAATTTGGTCACGAGGGAGGGGATACGCATGGCAAAACACATGATCATGAAGCTCTGAGAACGAGCTCAATTGATCGAGAGCATTCTAGAACTGGAATCACTTCCCTTCTTAAACACTTTGGAATGGTCTATCACTCCGCGACCTCTAGGGGTCATCGCTCGAACTTGGGTTGGCGCAGTCCTTAGCGCGTTGCGGCCTTGATCGAATGTCTTGTTGTTAAATTGTGGAAAAGTCGTGCGACACTTTGGACGGTACAATGGGGTAAGTAGGTCATGCCACATCGTCTTCATTCTTCTTGTTTTGTAGCTAATGCTACACATGTGATCGAATCATATTGACACAACGTAAAACAGGATCAGTAACATGATTAAAATTCATGTCTCTAGCACACAAAGCCTCTCTGTGAATGATGCAATGATATGAACATAGTTTTCACTCTAAATACCGTTCAAGCAAAGAAACACATCAATTTCTCTTTCCTAGCATAGCCGGATCACCATCAGTACATACACTTTCAAGTTAATTCCATTCAAGTTTACTCCCATCTACATTCCATTTTTCAATACAGTTCCTCAAAAATATCCCTTCCATTTGTTGTGGTCGATAATTGACATAGTCTTAAAAGTTCTTGAAACACGTCCAAGTTTTTATTTATGCACTTTACAAACACAAGCAATTGAGCATTATCGGTAACATCACAGCTCTCGTCTATTGCAATTGAAAAGTATTTGTAAATAGCAGTTGCACATTTTGTTTTGAAACATAACCTGCCATTTCTTCAATGCGCCTCATAACTGTATTTCGAGAAAGTGAAATATGGTTCACTATATTTTTACGTTTGTATCACCAGTGTGTTCTGCAAATATAGATAGGCTTTCTTTAATAATCTCACCATCGGAGATAGGTTTTTCTTCTGAGCCAGTAGAGGTGATATTTCATAAGACGCTGGAACCATATTCTTCATTTCTTCACTTTTTTCAACAAATAAGTTTTGCCGGCAATAAATTCTTCTCTTTTTCTTTAAAATGTAATCAGTTCTCAAAGCAGAACAAGAGGGAATGACGTATTACATGAATTGTGTGTTTGTTTGAAATGCCTTTCAAGATTGTATTTTTCAGTTACTGCAACCTTCACGGAACATATCAGACAATTAGGTTTCGACGCCTTTCCCATTGTAAACAAAAATTGTTCTTCCTATTCTTCATTTAATGTCAGTAATGTCGTATCACTTTCAAATTTTCTTTTCGACGGGCCAGACTTACAAACCGCCATTGTATTTCACACAAACAAAAGAATGCTAAAAAAAACACTGAAAATAAACTATGACTGAAGAACATAGACACGTAAACTGGAAGTAAACACTAGTGAACAGAAACACTATTAACAGTGACAGGGAGGTTTGAGAGTGGCGTGACAGGTACGTGGATTCACCCCCCCCCCCCCCACCCACACCACCACCACTACCACTATTGGTATTACCTCCTTTTTACACAGTAAAGACAGCAGGGGTAGTCAACCCATGGTGGGCCATTCAAAATGCCTTGGTAGGCCATTGTTTGGCCCGAGGGCCATGGGTTGGCTACCCCTGCTCTAGTCAGTGTAATTCTTACCTATTTCTTATTTGTAAAAACTTTTTAGCCTCAAATCAATCTGGTCTCACCAACTAGATTATTTCCACCTGATTCAAAAAAATATTAACTCAAGTGTTCCAAAGGTTTGAAACCTTAAACTCAAAAATATTTAAAAAGTTAAAGTCAAGTTGTAAATACATGCATTTTAAGATATAAATTTCTTTAATTCTATGTCTCTAAATAATATTGTTGTGTTGTTGTTTCAATTTATACATGTTATTTTTTTTTAATATTATGATACTTTCAAAATCTTTAACCAACGTAGCAAATAGCTACAGCTTTGAACAAAGGCTACCTGCAATATTCTGATCTCATGATCGATAGTGTGGATAACTTTTTTGTTTGAGGACCAAGTCCAATGCCAGGATTTCTTATTACACATGATTTGTAATACCCACGATTGATAGTTTCACACAAGTTCCCAAGAGCTATTGTGTCAACAACAAAAAATTGGCCTAATCTTTACAGCGTTGTTAAAACTAGCTTATCGAATTTAAGGTTTACTACTCTTAGTCCTCCTACAAATATAATTTTCCTGAATTAATGTATAAGTGAAGTATTATAAGTTAATGGTTAAGTGACATGAGTATCTATTTGCCTAATTTATTTAATTGTGTATAGACATCAAGGGCGGCTCGTCCCTAAGGCGCGGAGGCGCGCGCCCCCCATCCCCACGAATCCCCAGTTCCTTTTAACGTTATTATTCGCACTCTCACGACAATTTTATCTTGCCATAATAGTTTCAGGAAAAATATGTTTTTGGTTTAAGTAATAGCACGCAATGTTTTTAAAATGGCATGCGGTCGGGCGCGAGGTGGTCAGCGCCTGACATTGTGAAACCAAACCTTCCCACCCCTTCACCTCTTGTCATCAAATGGCATGCAGTCAGGCGCTGCGACGGTCAGTGCCATGCATTGTGAAACCAAACCTTCCCTCCCCTTAACCCATTGTCCCCACCCTGCTATAGCTAGCTAGCTAGCTAGCATTGCTTATTCTTCTTTTGAAGGCGCACTCCCTTACGCGCCCTAAGGTTGAAAGCTTGTAAAATGTGTATAGCGTGAACCAGCAATAGTTGTTGTCAGTCATCCTGCGTGCTCCTGCATCTTGAGGCTGTGTGTGGCGTGTGTGTTTATAATAATATTATGTAGGGTTATTTTAGGATAATGTTTATTTGAGTTATATGTTTTAATATTTTTTGTAACTAGGCTTAATATGAATAGTTCAATTCAGGCGCTTAAGACAACGAATATTGCAAGATTAACTCTTGATCAAAAAAGAGAATTGAAATCATTAGATAGGCCATGTCCTGAATTTTGTATGGAACAAAGTTAAAAAAAGAAAAATGAAAATCGAGTTTTTAGAAGACAGTTCAAGTCCAAAGATGCATACCAAAAAAATGGCTGGATTTGCGGCTGTGATGTGGACAAATCTTTGTACTGTTTTCCGTGTATTTTGTTTTCTCCCAGAAAGAGTGGTGAATGCTTGTGGATAGTAAAAAGCGTCAATGATATAAAACATTTAACAGAAAATATTAAGAAACATGAAATATCTGTGAATCACATGAATAGTGTCGTTGATCTTTCTTTGCTAGGCAAAGTAAACATATCTTCTAGTCTAGACTCACAATACAGAGAAAACGTTAAAAAACACAATACTAACGTTGACAAAAATAGGCACATATTAAAAAGGTTGATTTCATGTGTTAAATTCTGTGGTGTTTTTGAATTACCTCTCAGAGGTCATGATGAATCAGCATCATATACAAATCCTGGTGTCTACAGAGGTTTAATTAATTATACTGCTGAGCTGGATTCTACAATGAAAGACCATTTAGAATCAGCCACTGTATTCAAAGGAACATAGAAAATAATACAAAATGACATACTGGACTGCATGCTTAATGTCTGTAGGGAGGAAATAGTAAAGCAGATACGCGATTCTGAATTTGTAGCCATCGAATGTGATGAGACAACTGATGTAACGAAACATTGTCAGATGGTATTAGTTTTTAGGTATGTGTTTGAGGGGTTGGCTTGTAAGAGGTTTTGGGGGTTTCTTATTCCTGAAGGAAGATGTGCAGGCAACTTAGCAAAATGCATAATGGACCATATCAAACCTCTTCTAGACACTTCAAAAGGAAGATTAATAGCACAGACGTATGATGGTGCTAATGTTATGAGTGGCTCTGTTGGGGGTGTACAGGCCAAGATTAGAGAAACATACCCATTTGCCTATTTTGTACATTGTTACGCTCATCAGCTAAATTTGATATTGGAAAAAGCAACCAGTGCAAACCGCAAAGTTCGAGTTTTTATCTCAAACCTTTCTGCCATTCCCGCATTTTTTTCGCACTCATCTCTACGATCTGACGTTTTGGAGCAAGTAGTACAAGTCAGACTACCCAGAGTTGCTACAACAAGATGGAACTACAACATTCGAACTGTTAACGTTGTGTACGAAAATAGAGATAAGTTGAAGGAATGTTTCGAATTTCTTGAGGAAAAGTGCACAAACAAACTTACTGTTAACGAGGCGAGTAGCCACAGAAGAGCTTTTCAGGACCCAAATTTCATGTTCTGGCTAACTCTTTTCCACAAAATTTTACCTCACGTGGATATATTGTACCAACAACTACAAACCAGGAACAGGGACAGTGTAATGTGGCAAAATGACATTTGCATTTTTGAAAATGAGATACAGAAAGAAAGGGGGCAAGTTAATGAAATAGAGAAGCAAATAAATGAAGAGTTCCCTGAACAACCAAGAAAAAGGAAAAGTAATGTTGAATTTAGCACCAGAGTGGGGGATGCTAAAGAAAAGTGTGATGTTATTACCACTAATGTAAAAGACAGATTCGCTTTTACTGGTCATTTGGAGGCAGCTTCTTTGTTATGTAATGAGTCATTTCCCCAATTTTCTACTTACTTTCCGGAAGAAAAACTCACGCCAGTAATCCAACACTATCCATTCTTAGAAAAAGAAAAAACTCCGGTCTGAATTGGGACTTTTATACAGACGACAGAACTTTGACATTAAAGGAGCAATACAACTATTGAACTTCATGGAGAAAAATAACATTATTTCAGTTTTCAGTGAGGTGACGAAGCTTCTAAAAATTATCATAACGACCCCAATGACGTCTGCTGAACCTGAACGTTGCTTTTATACACTGAAAAAGAATAAAGACTTTCTTAAGGAATACAACAACAAATGACAGACTTAATGCTCTAGTGATGGTAGCCATAAACAAGGAACTTATCACACAAATGAAGGACTTTGACGACAGAGTTATGGAAAAGTTCATTAACTTTAAGGAGAGGCGTATGGACTTCGTATATAAATAATTTCTTTGTTTATTGCGTTCTAAGTCATTTCTCGCAAGTGTAAATAATGTAAATATTGTGTATCCTACATATTAATGTTGTGAGATTGTGAGGACATTGAACATACATACATATATATTTATGCACATTACACAGCTGCAGTTTCTACAACACATCTACGTTCTTTGGGGTGAGTTTATTTTTTTTATCTTTGCATGTTGTTTGTGATATTAATTTTTGAGTTTAACTAAATGAATATTTAGCAAAATATACTCCGAAATTTGTTTCTTCCTTTAAATATATTATTTAGAAATAATTTATTAACTAAACAGGCTGCACCCTCCAGCTTCTAAAGTGACGAGCCGCCACTGATAGACATACTTAATGTTCGATAAGAAATTGATCAAAGTAAATGGCAAAAATTATCTTCCAAGAAGGCTGAATTATATTATTTGACCCTACAAATATCTCAATGGTGTCGATAATATATTTGTTCAAATTACTTTCAGCAAGAAAATCGTTAGTACAAGAAAACAAGAAAACATTTCAATTTAATATTTTCTACAGTACAAGAAAACATTTCAATTTAATATTTTCTACAGTACAAGAAAACATTTCAATTTAATATTTTCTACAGTACAAGAAAACATTTCAATTTAATATTTTCTACAGTACAAGAAAACATTTCAATTTAATATTTTCTACCTTAGTATTCCATATTATTATCTTTTAAATAATCGCTAGGAATTTATAACGTAGAATATAATATATATGTATTTGTGCTTTCTCCTTGCAGAGACACATTAAGTTTGTAGAGCTTTTCAAATTTGTCTGACATTTAAAACAGTTTGAAGAGCCAAGCATTGCTGTGCAAAAGATCCGATAGATCTAATATTTTTCAGACAAAAATAGTACTACCTCATCTTTTAGCTCAATTAGTCTTTGCAAAGTTCTTCGCCTTGACAGCCCTCTAAACTTTGTATGTAATATAAGTTTTTAAACGTCATAGCATAAATCTTCACGTAGTTTATCAAAGAGGCTACTATTAAGTGCATGGCTTTTGTTGAAGTTGATAAAGTTTACTGCATTTGGTAAGACTGTGATTATATCAGCATTATTAATATTAAGTAAGCCTACAGTTTTCCAAACGATTATCAAAATTGTATTCGTGTGTTCATGCTGAAAGATGTTTATTTTTGAGATAAACTAAACAAATATACAATGAAAGGTTATGGTTTATTATTGGAAAAGTATCGGGCTAGGGCTAATTTAGTGAAAGATGAGAATGGTAATCTGATGCCAGACACGATTAAGGTTTTTAGTAGATGGAACAACCACTTCAGGCAAATTTTGAATGTTCAATAAGGATACAAATTGGGCGAGGGTGTTGAAATCCACATTGCTGAACCACTAGTCTTAGAGCCAGGTAATAGTGACGTCAAAGAAGCTATTAAGAAGTTAAAGGACAATACATCTTCAGGCATATATTCAATTCTATCAGAGTTTATAAAGGGAGGCATTAAAAAGTTGGTAATGGAAATTCATAAATTGATATGATAAACAGGGACTCTGAACATTGGAACACTAACTGGAAGAGTGAAGGATATTGTAGAATCGATGTACGAGAGAAGAGTATATGTCCTGGACCTGAGCGAGACAAAGTTGAGAGGGAGTGGCATGAGAGAATTAAGGAATGCCTTCATTCTACATTTTATGGAAAATGATGAAGGGAGGAGAAATGGAATAGTTTTTGTAGTGAGAGAAGGGCTGCCGGCGGAGGTAGTAAAGATGAATAATAGAATAATGACAATGGCAATAAATTACAGAGGAAAACAGGTGGAGGTGACACAAGTGTTTGCCCCAAAAGTGGGGTGACCAGCAGAAGAAGATAACAAGCTTGAGGAAGACATAGAAAGGCATATGGGAAAAGAGTGTCGTATAGTAATGGGCGATTTGAATGCAAAAGTAGGAAAAGAGAAGTGTTAGGAATGAAAGGGTAGAGAGAGAAAAATGAGGTGGGTAGAAGGCTGTTGGAGATATGTGCAAGAAATAAAATGAAAGTGCCAAACAACTGCTATAAGAAGAAAAGAGATAGTCACAAGATCACTAGATACAGTTGGGATGGGGAGCAAAAGTGGGTGATAGACTAATTTATCATGGATGAAGAAATGAAAAGGCAGACCTTAAACATCAAGGTAATACCAAGCGTGTCCTTAGATAGTGACCACAGATTGTTAGTGTTAGATGTAAGGGGATGGGAATGTAGGATAAAGGTAGTAAAACAATAAAGAAGAATAACGGCGTGGAGACTAATAAATGAAGAGGAAAGAGAGCTGTATCAAAGACAGACATGAAGCAAGGATGCGATGCAAAGTGTAGAGGTTGAATGGGAAATGTTTAAGAATAGTCTGGTGGGAGCAGCATAGGAAGTATGTGGGACGACAAGTAATAAGAGGAAGTAGAAGGAGACACCCTGGTGGAAAGACAGGGTGAAGAAGGCAGTAAAGGAGAAGAATAAAGCATTCAGAAGAATTTTTAAGAATAGGAGTGAGAAAACAAAAGACGAATATAGGGAGAAGAAAAAAGTACGAAGGAAGTTGTACGGAAATCCAGGAAGGACTAGATGCAAAAATGGATGGAAATTCTGGAACGTGATGTGGAAGGAAGTAATAAGATTTTATATAAGCAGGTAAGAAACATGAGGAAAGATAAAATACAAGAAGATAGAATGAAAGATGAATAAAGAAGATCGTTGAAGACAGGAGAGGAAGAAAAGGAACTATTGATGAGATATTTTAAGAAAACGTTTAACCCGAATAAGGAAAGTAATAAGAGTGAAACAGAGGAGCAGGAAGAAATAGCAAAAGAGGAGTAAAGAGTTCCAACATGGAAAGAGCTGGAGGATGCATTAAAATGGATGAAACAAGGGAAAGCACCGGGTGTTGATGAACTGACATTGGAAATGATAATAGTAGCAGGTGAAGTGGGTGTACAATGGTTATACAGGGTGCTGAGAGTGGTTTGTAAGGACAGAAAGGTACAGGAAGACTGTAGACAAGGTAGTTAAAATACCTGTTTTCAAGAAAGGTGACAGGAAGAGGTGTACAAATTATAGGGGGATAACACTGATATGCCACTGTACAAAAATATATAAGAATACTAGCGGACCCGACAGACGCTGTCCTGCCCGAACGTTGGCTTTTCGTTTGGGTGGCATAATTGATTTCGATAGTAAAACAAATACTATGTGATCATCACAATTACAAATTCACAATGAACTCCAATTAGTGAGTTACACAAATATTACAAATTCAGTGTTTGTCAAGACAACAAACAAAATTAAACATCTTTTCATTTTTAGCATTTCACCCACAACTCCACAAATATCAGCTGTATCGAAAAAAAATTTGAGGTTACATGTTCTGAAATGCAAAAAATCTTTAAAAAATCCCCCTCCCCCAAAAAAACAACCTAGAACCCGATTGCAGTGCCACCTACCGGGTCAAATTGTGAATCTAAACCATCCACGGACCCAATAAAACACACACAAAAAATTTCATCAAAATCGGTCCAGCCGTTTAGGAGGAGTTCAGTGACATACACACGTACAGAAGAATTATATATATTAAGATACTGGAAAAGAGAATAAGAAATAAAATTTAAGGAAGATGGAGAGAGGGACAACATGGATTTAGGGAACAGAGGTCTACAATAGACGTAATCTTTGCCATACGACAGCTGATGGAAAGAAGGTATGAATATGGGTAAGACTTGGTAATGGTATTTATGGGTGTGGATAAGGCATATGATAACGTGGATAGAAATAGAATTTGGAAAGCGATGGAGGAGGCCGAATCGGAAAGAGGAGTTAAAATGAGAGGGAAAAGCATATATGAGGATAACAGGAGCTGTGTTAATACAGAGAATGGAAGGACAGGGTGGTTCCAAATAAAAAATGGATTAAAGCAGGGAAGCAGTCTTTCACTATTACTACTAATTTTGTAATGGTAATGGAAATGGCCATGAACAAAGTGGCAGGAAAACTGAGAGGAAATAATGAAAGCCAAGATGATTGCTGATGACTTGATGGTATGGGGAGAGAAGGAAGAGGAGGTACAGGAACAGCTACAAGAATAGAATGTGGAAGTGAAAGAGAGTGTAATTAATTAATATATTATGGCAAAGTGTGAAGTGATAGTAATGAAAAGGAAGAGGGTAGGCTTAATAAAGCTATAAGGTTGGATGGAGTAGAGCTGAGAAAATTACAGAATATAAAATATCTTGGTTGCATGATTGAGGAGAAAAATGGAAGTATAAAGGATTTAATGCAGCAGTACAGCAGGGAGAGTTGTTCTATAGGTGCGTAAGAGACCTGCAATGGAGAAGGTGCCCTTGAAGTGAAAGGAAGTGTTGTACAGAGCGTACTTTTTACTCACTGTCACTTAAACAGCAGAAACATGGACACTGAAGGTAAGAGAGCCTAGGAAAGTGGAAGCCATGGGAATGAAGTTTGTGAGGATAAAGTCAGCTGACACGAGAAGAAACTAGATTAGGAATTAAGTTATCTGGGAAAGAATAGGGATATAGGGAGTACATGAGATAGTAGAGGAAGCAAGACTGAGATTGTATGGACATGTAATGAGGATGTAAAAAGAGAGGATGACAAAGAAATGCTGGAAATTAAGTGAGTAGTAAAAACACTGCAAGTGAAGCCAAGAAAGAGATGGGAGGAGCAGATAACAGATAGTGTTTAATTGGGAGGAGAGTAATGGAAGAAATTAAAGGAGGAAGACAGTTGGAAATATAGAGGAAGATGGAAGCATTTTACTAAACTGACCCAGCCACAGGCTGGAAATAGTTGATGACGATGATGATATTTTCCATATGGAACAATGAGGTCTTACCACAAGACTTGAAGGAAGGTATTATAATACCCTTTTTCAAAAAGGAGAATAAAACAGTGTAATGACTATAGAGGTATCTCACTACTACTAACATTAAAATAAAATGTACTCAATATAATTTCAATGAGATTGACTGAAGCCATCTGCAGATGAAATAATTGGAGATTATCAGTGAGGATTTTGATGAAAATAGATCGGATCAGATTTTTAATACTGAGCATATATTTGAAAAAAAGTGAGAATACAACATGATGGTTCATCATTAACACAGATCTACATGTGAAAAAAAAAATTGCTGATTTCAAATACGCAGTCAGAAATTGTCCATCACGTAACAATTTGTTACAAAACACAATTAGAATAATTTATAATTTTCACCACAGGTCATTTTAAAGTTAAACACATAAGCTAATTTTGATCTGCTGTGTATACGGGTGTTTAATTGATTGTAGCTTCTCCTCGCATTTTTATTGGATGATATGTCTTAAGTACAATGATTATTTTCACTACACTTCATGAATAACGTAAAATAAGTATGGCTAAATCAACTTTAAACCTTATGTTCTACTCACCATATATCGATTATAAACGCTATCATTGAAAATAATTTATTTCAATTTCTGGCACACTATGTGATGTACATTATTTGCTATTAGGCTAGGCTTATATTCATGCATAAAACATAGCTAATAGCAATATAATTAATGCAAAATAAATCACTTATTCTTTTCAGGGTGGAGTTGTCTTTATCAGTTCTGAAGTTGCAGAAAAACTTCTTCCGAAATTTAGCAGGCGGGCTGAAGAACGACAGCAAACAATGAAACCGGTCGACATGGGTTCCATTGAACAACTTCGTCAACTTGTTGATATCGTTGGAAAAGGAGAGGTGACTATAAACTTACCAAACTAATCAAAGTTTAATCAATATTGAAATACATCATTAAATTAATTTTATACTTATGGCATCTTTCTTGAAACAAAAATTATCACTGAAGAATAAAGGTTCTGTTAAACCGTGTTAACAATAATATAGATTTGATTTTGAAGTGATGTTTTCAAAAAATTCTTTGCTTAGATTATGCATGATAAATTAAAAATGCTATGGCATATTATATAGTATTTAAATCCAACATACTTTTTAAAAATTCATAACATTTTATTGTATCTGTGATAAATTTAAAAATCTTGTTTCCTAGCCCAATTTGAACCCGTTCGGGCAGGTGCGCCTCATGTCTTTGAACACAACACAAGAGGGGGGTTCTATTTTGGGAGGTTTGTAGGTGGCAGCAGAATTCTCATTTAAGTAACAACATAATGGGAGGATTCAAATAATTTTTTCCAAACATTTTAAAAATCATTATATTAACTACTAACATCTGCCTATTGCTTATCTCGCGATGTTAGTTTTAAAAGTATGTCCATTAAAACAATAACGTTTCTTATCCCAGAACTTGTGAATGTGAGGAATGCCAGGCCTACCACCGTGGTTCGGATTCCACGTTAAACTGTAGGTCCTCCATTTCATCTCACAATCACCCTACTATTGCACATTAGCGTAAGTGCGTATAGCCCGAACGGGTAGTAAGACGCGGTGCTAATAATAATAATAATAATTATAATAATAATAATAATAATAATAATAATAATAATAATTTATTATCCCAGTGTTTTTAATTTCCCGTACGGAGAATAAATCACACAACATTTCAGGTAGATATTACTTTGAAAAAAACTTTAGAATTTAAAATATATTTAACCCACTTTGGTGTCCACTTGGTCTAAGGAACTGGTATTCAACCTTTTTTATTCGCGTACCCCTAGATATAATTTCTCTTCAACTTAGTACCTTACAAAATTTTTGGTTCATAGTGCAAATTATATATATTTTATAATCTACATCTAAATTATATCCAAAATAATGTATTAAATAATAAATTGGAAATGAGATGTATATTAATTTTTAATTTTACAAGCCCTCTAATATGTCTTTGCATATTCGGGGGTTACTCTTACCCAAGGTTGAATACCACAGGTATAAGGCATCTCTCTCACAATAGACTATAGACTGCTGATAACTGGAAGATCAGGATTTGAATCTCGGTTGGGTGTACTCAGGTGGTTTTTCCTGGATAGTTTTTCACTCTCCCTACATGCAAATGAGTGTACACTTCTTATAAATTCATTCGTCCTCATTATCTTAATTAGTACATATGCGTATAGCCCAAACCAATTGTAAGACACGGTGCTAAGAAAAATGTAGCTTCCGACTAAAAAAATGCCATGTTGAGTAGTTCTTTCTGCTTTAAAATTAGTTAGATACACAGAAAATAATAATTAACGAAAGAAAATAAAGGAACACATTTTAACACAAAGCCCTTTTTAAACGACGTAATTGTTTTTACTATCAGAAGTGAGGAGATATGGATTGCTGTTAGAACTAACATGGGCGTATGCTTAATAATATAGTTGTATGGGGGAAAAACAATCGCTGCGAAGATCAACCCCTACCACCTTCAGGGTTTGTCCTTGCGTTTTGTTGATGGTCATTGCAAAGCAATTCTGGATATTGCAGGCGTTTAAATTGGAAGGGTAGAACATATGGAATAGTGGGGGTTCTTTATATCATGACCCTTTCTCCCGTAGTGCAACCTGTTATGACAGTCACCTCAATGATACCCTTTTGAATACCATACCGTTTAAAAGTAAATGGGTCCCACTACACAGTTTAGGTGAGTTCAAATTACGTATCAAAATGATGGGCGCCTCAATTTTCAGTTAAGATGTATGAATGGGTAAACCGGATGGATTAAGGGAATTTAAAAACTAGAAATGTTAGTGGACATTTCCTGCTGATCCACTACCTTGCCACTGGTGTCTCTGGTTCTTTAAAGTGGTCTAAAACCCAGGCGTTAATTTTATTAGCCTATTCATATTTTGTATTAAAAATAGCTTCTTCCTGAAACCATGAAAAAGCCTTATTTTGCAGAAGACGTATATCGTAATAAATAAAATGGACTAATTCCTGCATGTTTTGACCATGATGCATAGGTGTGAGTTATCCAAAGACTCCTTACCTTGATGATCTGTGAGAAATCCATTGCCAAGTTTCACTAATATATCACCAAATAATTTCCAGTTAGTGTGATTTGTGTTCGCACAGGTAGGTGCGCACTTTGGTAGACAGAGACCAGGCCAATTGCAAGATCTTTCCCAGATTATGCTATATCTGGGCAAGATTCGGGCAAGAACTGTGCTGGATAAAACTAGATGTCCCAGAATAAACTAGATCTGGGCCAGATCAAGCCATATTTGGGCCATATTAAACCATATCTTGTCCAGATTAAGCCAGATATAGCCATATCTGTGGCAGACCCCCCAGTTAATTTTTTTCTACGTGGCCATGCCCAATCAATATTTTATAACAAACACTATATTAAATAACATTTGTGAATACACTTAATTAGTACAAAATATTAATTTAAATATAATGATAACTGTTCTGCATGTCAACCAACCTATGTTCCCATCTGTGTAATTTATTTATGTGTTTATAATTTTTTAATTTTTACATCTTCTTATCTATACATAAATGTGGTATTGAATATGTTATATTATGTGTAAAAAATTACAAGTATTTTAAATAACAAGTACAGTTGTTATAGAGAGTAAGATTTGCAAATAATAGCTATTAAAATAAAATATTTCGCTCCACTTTATAAATGTGAGCAAAAACACTACACATTATCCTTTCTGTTGTTAATTTCTAGATGTCATTAAGCCTCAATAAAAAAAAATATTGAGGAAACGTATACCGGCTCCAAGAAATTTGGCCAACCGTATTAGCTATACAAACACTTCAAACTGAATATTAAAACCAAATTTTTCTTAATATTTTTTTGTATTTCCAACAAATTGCAATACAAGAACCACATTGTGAATTTATGCTCATTTTTGTTTCAGATTGAACCACCACCACACACCGTGTTTCCTGCTGAAGAAGCATCTGAAGTGGTGAAGAAACTTTGTCACTCTGAAATACAAGGCAGAGCGATTTTGAGATTTCATTCTATTGAATAATATATCCTATGTGGGCTTCTAAATGCAATATCATATATGATGGTGTTCATATGTTGTATATTCGAGGAAAGAGAAATAGGAGGAGTTTATAAACATATCCTATACTCCAGATGTAAAAACAACTGCATGCTTTATGCCAAGTATGGCCGGTTCACCCTGGTCTCAATAATTGGTATATGTGTAAAGTTGTGCTTAGTATTTTGAATAGATGGACTAATGACACCATATTATCTTATTGGCCTTTAATTTTATAGGCCACCACTAACATATTTTAAAGTATTATTAATGTATTAATCATTATTCAAGTATTTTTTTGTGATAAACTAGAACTAATAGACTTGACGAACTGTGGTTAGTTAGGCTCTCCAAGAGCATTCGTTGAATAAACTATGTTACCAACTAAAATAATATATGCTGACCTCTAATAAGGCTAAGCAGATCAAACACTGTGCTATAGGTATTAATAGATTTGTTTTCATGTAATAATGTTTTTAAAACTTTAACTTTTATTTCAGTATTATTTTTAAATTGAAAATACATTACCACCTTGATGTAAAATAACAACATTTAAATACAACCTATTTAGATTTATCCTACCCTAAATTATTTAATTCCATTTCCTACAACCTGCAGATAAACCGTTCTATTAGTCATTATGTCTCAATAAAAATACTAGGATTAAATGTCATTATAACGCGAGACCACCCTACACATTTTTAACTTAGAGAGAATAATAAAAAATGCCAAGTCAAGCAACATCGGGAGAATATAGGTAGCTTTTGTGATTATAAATGGTTGTTATGAAAAGGATGCTTGGAGAAAATCGCAGAAAATAGGAAAGAATTGCGTTCCCAGAAAAAAATATAAATTATTTTATTAATTCGCTAATGTTCTGTGTAAAATATGATGTATTTTCTTGTATAAAACACTTAAAATGGCAGATGATTTGCCTCTAGTTATATGGCACATACACAATGAATAGAGGCGGTTTATTGTGATTAGTTTTTTATTTTTTATTTAAGGTATTTAACGTGGACTTTCTGAACCTACAGATTCTATCAGCACACGACTTATAAACTAACTTAAATTTATGACAAACACAACATACATCCTCCAGCTATTATTTCTTCATTGTGAAAGTTTAAACCCACATTTCACCAATGATGCATTTTTCGGTCGTGCCTGTAATTAAACCTGGGACCCTTAGCTCATTAGACAAACACACTACCAACTGAGTTAGGGTATTGGAATGATTAGTTATTTACAGTTTTATGATGAGAGGGAAGGGAAAGTAATTTTAGTTCAATATTTTAACAGCAAAGTTTTATAGCAAAGATAATTTTTGGACAATATAAATAAATTATTGCTTTAGTAGAAACGTCTAGTTTAATTTTCTATACATAGTAAACTTAACGGATATTCAATATTGGTCACGAGCTTGATAGCATTTGGACATACACTTTTGAGTGAATTTAAATATCATAGTTAAAATCTGCGATGCCCATGATCAGTATAAATTAAACTTTTAAAATACTCTTTGTATAAAATTAAACCAAACTTATTTATAGAGCAATATATTTTTTTTATTTCAGCGATTTTTGTTGTTGTCATAAAGTGTCAAAAAACATTTATCTTAACTCGCGTTCACTTCCATTCCACCTTAAACAGATATCCTTGTGTAAACTCCACAAAGCTGAAAGTATTTCAATTCAAGCCGAGCTGATGATGCTGAAACTTTGAGATTCCTGTTTGAGCTCATGGGTTGTTTATAGGCCTAATCTTGAACGTTTGCCCTGAGGGTATACATTACATTACACTCAAATTCAAACTGTTTTAGTGATATTAAATCAGGCTCATACAAATCTACATCTAGGCAATATATTACCCCCAGTGCGGTGGCCTTAGTATTTGAAAATAGGAAAATACTGTACATTTTTCCATTAGTCATGCAATCTCACAACTGATATTGTAACACATAAAACTACGTTTTTACTTCTATAGTCTATCTACCCTATGATGTACTCAGGAGGGGGGCAGGGGTGGGGGTAGACTGGGTCCTTTCCCCCCCCCCCCCCCATCGTGATTCACGAACAACATTCAAAAATAAATAAAAACCTTAATAACAGAGCACTGAAAATGTGTCGACTGTATAGGCTATATTTTAAACTAAACTTACGATTTGTTTTTCAAAAGATACAGAGCTAAACAAATCAAAAGTGTCCCTAAAATTATAAAAGTGTAAAATAGTAAAGAAATAATAACTTTGATTTTTTTGTACATTATTTAAATCACCGACCGGTATCATAAAAATACTCCGAATAACTTCATACATTTTTTTGGCCCCCGGTGGATAGTATTTTGAGCACCTTTCCAACCCTTCCGCCATTTCCTACCCAAAGAATACATTATTTTGTTGTGGTATGCCATACGTTATTTCTTGTATGACATGTTTAACCCTATTATTCTATTATTTAGAAATTTAATTTGGTCATTAGGAATAAAACCAATGGTTGGGTATATCTGGTTGGCTTGGATCCAATGTTGTTTTATCTTCATTGGATTGTGTCAAGATTTTTTACATTTATATGTTCTAGTAGATGCCAACCCATCCTTGACTGATTAGTTAGTTTTCAACCAGTTTTATACAGTTTTTGGATACATCCCTTTTCTAAATAACTATATCTATTTTTTTATATGCGCATTTTGTTAAGTAATATATTTAAATTAAATAAAATACAAGGTGATAATACAATGGCTATTCATAGAATAGCCTACAACACACGTGCTTACATGACTCACACAGAGAGAACTGTCTGAAACAAAAGAGAAACGCTGGATACTACAGAGATTGCGTGAGTGTCAGCTTACAAGTACATGTGATTGGTGTAGCTTACCCAATAATAGCACAAAAATTACAAACGTTATTACAACGCTCCCATTAATTCTGAGCACTCTTTTAGGGAGTACAAAATAGTATATAGGAATGAAATGTGAATCTGACAGCTAAACATGATTTATACCAAGAGTATGTTAGAGTGTTAAAGTTTAAGTCCAAGATTGTAACAATTTGTTTCAAATTTATCGCCATTGGGTGGTTTGGTGAGCATGTCAGCAACTTGTTCTGTTGATGCTACAAATTTAATGTCGGTAATTCCTGATTTATATTTTTCACGAACAAAATAGTAATGAACATCTACATGTTTGGTACGCTTGTGGAACACTGGGTTTTGGATCAATGTTATGGCACTTAGATTGTCAATGCACAGGGTTGTACACTGCACTTCCTTGTCAATATCAAATAGAAGTTGTTGAATCCAAACTAATTCTCTTGAGGCATTGGAAGGAGCTACTTTACCTGCTTCGGTCGTTGAAAGTGATACGGAACGTTGGCGTTGGCCCATGTGACGGGTGCTTCACACATTTTGAAGGCATGCCCTGTTTTTGATCGTCTTGTGTCAACATCATTCGCATAGTCAGAATTGTAATAACCAATCAGTGTAGACTCCGAATTTTCCATTGAGTACTCGAAGCCAAGATCACGCGTGCCCTTTAGTTATTTTAAGATACACTTCACTGCGTTAACGTGGACATCTGTGGGCTTGATCTGGTATCTACTGACGACGTTTGTGGCAAATGTTATGTCTGGACGAGTTGTCACGGCTAAGGTAATCAATGACCCAACTGCTTCTCTGTAAGGAAAGCTAGTGTTCTTATTTGATTCTTCATCCAAGGATAGAATAGAATTTAGGTCTGCTGGTACACTTGAAGTTTTTAGGTCTAGTAGGTTGAACCTCTCTAGCAGTCGATAAATGAATCCTTTTCCACGGATTGATATTGATCCGTCTGCTTCATTTCACTGTACTTAGAGTCCTACAAAGTTTCCAAGTGGACTCTCTATTATATAGAAAACCTTTTTCATCTCGGTCATTATGGTATTCAATGCAATTTCGTCTGTTGAGAGTATGAGTCCATCATCAACACAAAGAATTAGTAAAACCAACAATTCATTGATGATACAACGATGCATACACTGATCCGCTCTACACTGAGTAAATCCGAAGGATTGTAGGAAATTGTCAAACTTATAATTCTAGCATCTGGGTTATTGTTTAAGTCCATAAAGAGACTTTTGTAACTTGCAGAAAAGCCCTTTCAAGACATTGATGCCACCTGGGGGATCAATGTAAACATTTTCTTTCAGTACTCCATAGAAGAAGGCTGAGTTGACGTCAAACTGGATTATTTTGTATTTTCTTATGACTGCTATCACGAGCAGTATTCGAATGGTGTCATATCTCGTTGTAGGAGCATAGGTTTCGTTGTAGTCAATGCCTTCAACTTGTGAAAAGCCTTTTGCGCATAATCTTTTTTATAACGATCAATTTCTTCATCAGGTGTTCTTTTCACTTTAAATAACCATCTTGATCCAATAGTTTTTTATTTTGTGGCAAAGGTACTATATCCCATGTTTTATTTCTTTCCAAGGCACTAGTTTCTTCTTGAATTGCTACATACCATTTGTCAGCATGGGGAGAATTGATGGCCTCGAAGT
The DNA here is from genome assembly GCA_033556935.1 of Timema podura. Classification (NCBI taxonomy): domain Eukaryota; kingdom Metazoa; phylum Arthropoda; class Insecta; order Phasmatodea; family Timematidae; genus Timema; species Timema podura. Next base: position 57,668,829 of record JAVRXN010000010.1, on the reverse strand, counting down.
AAGACTGTGGTTCGTTTGCTTCCACAAAATTTGCTTCATAGCACGCAGGTTTTCGCAAATTCTTCCGTGGGCGTAAGTGATGTTTTTATTTCCCTTCCACCTCCAATTTTTCTTTATCATGTAACTGCCCGTTGATGTGCTTTTTATTGTTGTCGAGTTCATTGTTTTCTATATTTTCTTCAAACTTGTCTTTCTCTGAGGCTATGTCTCACTTGTTGTCATCGAGGAAATAAGTTTGGTGTTTTGCCTTGGAACACTGACACTGGAATTTTCGTTGAAGATTACATTCCGAGAAACTTTTATTTTCCAGGTGACGGTGTCGAACAAGCTATAATTTGTTGATTAATTGTCTTAGCCAACGAACATCAGTTTCTTACTATTCGGTTCAAGTTATGAGCGTTGCTGTTTTAGAATAAGCATGAACGCCTCACTTTCAAAGACTTTGCGTGCTCCAGTGTTGGTTTCTTGTTGTTCCAAATTTCATACGGGTAGAATTTGGAGTTTGAGTGGTTGGAGTTCTGTTAAGTATATAGATGGCAGTGCTCACTGCCTCTGCCCACAAGTACAATGGCAAGTCTTTCATATATAGCATAGATCGAGCACTTTCCATATAGTGCGCATGTCTCTCTCGGCTTTGCCGTTCTGTTCTGGGGTTCCATTGTCAATGCGCAATATTTTAACCACACTTTCAAACTTATTTTGTTATAGTTTCACGTATTCTTTAAACTTATTGAGTGTATCACACTTATGCTTTAAAAGTGACCCCTAACGGCATCCTGAGCAGTCATCCTTGAATAACACAAAGTATAAACATCCCTGAACAGACGGGATAGACATTGGTCCACAGAGATCACTATGCACATACTCTCCATGAAATGTCACTAATGATAACTTGTGTTTCTTTCCATATTATCAACCTTCACAAAATATATTTTGTCACTTGTTACACTTACACCGTTCACAAGGCCTTTCGACACTAGTTTCGCGCAAAAATGTACAATCACATGTCCGAGTCTCTGGTGCCATATTTTCATATTATTATAAGATATTAAATTCACTTCTGGTGCAATTATTGTGTGAAACAACATTTGGTATAAGTTATAGAGTCACGCGTCGCACAAGCTACGAGCACGTTATTTTCGAAAACTTCAGCATAATCTTTCTCTTTTAACGATTTTCATGCCTTTACTAGCGATCGCGCCATCTGAGAAAAGATTCGTTCTTAATTCCGGAATATAAAGGACATTTGTTATTGTTGAATCATACCACCTACCACTAATTAACTTGCGTATTTTCACAGTGACCTTTCCTTTAATAGACATACTTTGGTTGTTTCCTAGAACAACCTCATTACCATCCGGTGACTCTTGAAATTCCCAAAGAAATTCATGCAAATGGGTCATGTGTACCGAGGAACCACTGTCCATAGTCTAAACGTTGTCTATCACGTTTGTGAAGTTAAGTAACATATTCTGCTGTTCAGTGATGAAAGCTGTCTGGTTTTAATTATTTTTTGAAGGACTGTTGTCATTTTGCGAATTTGTATTTCACTTCTCTTGTCCATGTTTGTTTGACAATTTCTAGCAAGATGGCCTCTGCCGCGACACCTATAGAAAATAATGGAGGACTTGAACAGTTTTTTGGCTCTTTGTTTCGCTGTTCTTCTTTTGAAAGCCATTAAACGCTCGATTATCACTTCTGAATTGGGACAACGTGAAAAACGCATTTTTAGATAACTTTGTCGCTGTCAAGCATGCTTCTTAAACTAACTGTCGAGCGTTCAAGTTCTCGACGGTTTGTTTTTCTTCATTCATCGATAACCAGGCTTGACGGAAATTTCGGTATGTCGATGGTAGAGTTACGAGAATCTAGTGATAATGGTGGCTTGGCTCATTGTCTTTCCAGCTTCCTTTATTTGCTGCGCGAGATTTTCCACCCTCACGATGTGTTGAGCAATTGAGTCATTGGGATCCATCTTGAATTTATGAAATCGGTCGAGTATGAGCATTTTATTGAATTCAGACTTTTGCTGAAAAACAGAGTCTAGCTTATTTAAGATCTCTTTTGAAGTTGAGCAATTTTCTATTAGAGTGGTTTGCGATCCGTCCATTGCTACCAAAATTGTGAACATGCAATCCGTCATTTTTCAACCACTCTGAAATATATTTTGCTACCATTGGTTTCTCTTCGACTCCACTTACAATGCCATAAATGCCTTTAGCTTTAAGTGCAAACGTAATTTGAAATTTCCACTGTTGGTAATCTCGCCCGTCAAACTTATCGACCGCACTCACGTCGACTCTCTCCGCCATTTTTGTGTCTATCACGCACAGTGTCCTTTTAGGTTTAACAAAGTCAATGTTTATTTCTGTGCTTCACTCGCGAGTTAAACACTTAGTTTAATCAGTATGCAGGACAGCATGTCCTTGGACCATAACCTGCTAAGTAATATATTTAAATGAAATAGAATACAAGGTGATGTTACAATGGCTATTCACACAATAGCCTACAACACACGTGCTCACATGACTCACACAGATAGAACGGTCTGAAACCAAAGAGAAACGCTGGGAACTAGAGAGATGGCATGAGTGTCAGCTTAGAAGTACATGTGATTGGTGAAGCATACCCAATAATAGCACAAGAATTACAACAGTTATTACAACACATTTAAACTTAATTTTCCTACCACACATATGAATCCCCTACTGAAATTTTCACTATTAAAATATAAATATTAAAAATAATGCCTTTGGTGGCTCAAAAACTTTCACACGATATATCTGCCGAAGTATTTTTAAGCGTTGAAAAAAAAAAAAAAAAAGAAGAAAGATGTTTCGTCTAGAAATAATGTTTTTACAATTTATGATTTTATTACAAAAGGTACTGTAATAATCAAACTAATAATAGTTCATTCTTAATTTTAATACCGATTTTAACACTATAAACTACAATGTTTCAAAAAATTAACTATTGTGACTTAAACATTCATTTTCTAAGGAATAATTACACATTATCAATAAAAATAAACACAATGATCCCTTAATAAACAAAGAAGTGAAATGTTTGATAAAAATCAAGTGACTAAATTAAATAAATAATAGAAAATATCCTATCAATACAAGCCAAATTAATCGATCCAAGCTAAAAAGTAGTAAAGGAAAAGAGAAAACTAGTAAAATAATTCAAATAGATCACTTGCTAATCCAATCAGTAAATACAAGAATTATGGTCATGTAAAAATACATTTTTATTAGTATAAGAAAGAATAAAGTAAAAATATGTTTACCAGCCTATAAGTTTTGATATTACTTATGAAGTAAGGTGGTTTAGTAAATATAACAAAATAAAGTTACAATTAATTGAATAACTGACAAAATCAATGAATAAAATTATTTTTTATGTAATTTATAAAATATTTCTAATAGTTCTATTCATCAACTTTTCATCATAATCTAAACACAACAACTGTTTTCAATGCTTAGCTTTTAAATTAAATCAAAATCAAATTATTTATATATATATAATCTATAATATATATATATACGTATTTGTATATAAACAGTATATATTATATATACATATAATATGCATATATTGTCAGTTATTGAACTATTTGTGACATAATTTTGTTCAAATCACTAACTCATTTTATTTGTAATAATTTCAAACCTTATCATCTACTCGTATACTAATAATTTTACTTCATAATATGGAGCCAGTGATGGCAATACAGTATTCTGATAAACAAAATTTTACATTAACACGCTCGTACTTATAAAATATTATTCTCTGAATAAAACATGTATTTATAAAATATAAAAAAGATATTATAAACATATTAATTATACAATAAATTAAATCTCATTATTAACAAATAATCACTTATACTAAATAAATCCCATAGATTTTTAACGTTTATGTTCTAACAAAATATCACTTATTGTTACTATACTGTACAACTTACAAACTCGGGTAGTGTATTACATCTATGACTATTGCTTGGAATCTGTACGAAAATCTCTAATACCTGGACCACTAAGCATAAGTGCTAGGAATCAACATCTATTCTTAACTTGTCAACCTTAACCTTAACTAAAGCTGACTATGCCTATCTACATTGTTACAGGATGAAACTACCAAGCGTAAAAGGAGTACATGGAAGAATACACTTACGACACTTCAGTTTGCGACAGGGAAAAAATATATAAAATAAAATAAATAACTTATGTCGAATCATATTTATGTAATCTTAGAAAAAATGCATCTCACTGTACCTGCTTAGGAATATCCGTGTGAATTTAAAACTAATTTATACAAAATAATTTAGTACAAAATTCAGACATGTGAATATTACTATCTTTGATGAGAAGAAGATTGAAATTTAATATAATATATAAATTTTGTTGAAATATATTTAATCATTTAAAGACAAAACAAAACAATGAAATTAATTAAGATAAAAGTATGCAATTTTAGTCTTTAAGCATAGTTAAAATATAAAATATAATTGGTTTATTATTGTTGAAGAAAAATAATAGCCATGTAACTATTTAATTAATTACAATATCGCAGTTCTGGAAGAAACAATACTTAAAATAAATACTATTAATTTATTTTATGACTTGTTGAGTGTTTTAAAATGGTCTAAGAATAAAGAGATTAAAATGTGGTGAGATATAATATGGATAAAATTTGGAACCATCTCACTATCTGAAAATATCTTATAGTTAATTCTGAAAAACTTTAGATGAATTTACTATAATATTCTCTGACACAAAACACTAAGATGTTCATGGCACATAACCTCATAGTGGAACTTCAAACAACGCTTTAGCTTTTTATGGTAATACATATCTCGTTGGTGACATTTCACCTTTTATTTCTTGAAACTAGATTCATTGGAACACAGATATACACCTCCATAATAAAGACGCTGAGATGACAAAGCACAGCTCATAAAACAATCAATTTAAATTTCTCTTCCTCCTAGAAAATTTTGAAGAAAAAGGTTCTAATATTGAAAGATAGAATGTCAGAAACTGAATGGGCCAGATAAATCTTTTTATTCAAGTCGTCAATCACAGATTCGAACTCCCGCAGATCGGAAACCAAATAGATGTCTTTCCCTCTCTCTCTTGGCTACTTTAATTTATTCTCGTGAGTTCTCGTGTGAATTCGGTTCCTCTCAACCGACTAGTTCCGGAATCAAAAATTCGGACAAAATTGAGGTGGCTCGGAGTGCGCCATAGTCGCTTCTTGTGGTTACATTTACAATCAAAGAAAAGCAATACTACTTCACGATTTGAATGGATTATAGTGGAGCGAAAAATGTAAGGGACCCAATATATGTATTGTGACCTTGGTTCAGTGGTGGCTCGTGAGTAAACCTTAAGGGAGGGTGCTCTATTAAAAATTGTTAAACTAGTTAGGCAACAGCTGACCTTATATAAACCTAATACCATCCTATATTTAGCTGACAAACTACACTATAAAAAGTATAAAAGTATAAAGTTAATGAAATTAAATAAAAGCTATATATAAAAATGTATAACAACTCACTTGGTTCGAAGTCGAAGATTATCCATCGTGAAATACACACACACCAGTAAACAAAAAATATATAAATAGGTTCTTAACACTATCTTGAACACTATACACACAATGCACTTTAAGAATTAGTGTATCAGTAAGTTTATCGTTTGAAGAAAAATGTAATCTTATGTTTTTGACTGGTATCTCTCAAATCATTGGCTGTTCTATAGACAACATGGCCAAAGCATTCAATCTGTCTTCACTCACAGTGTAGGATTTGATTTCTGGTCTTCCATTGTTTTTCAATTTTGAACTCTTATTCTAATGATAAAGAACCAAAATTCACTTTTTTAATATCGGAAATTTTAATTAGTCATAAAGTAATCGAAAACACGAGTGAAAACGCGTCACACTTCCACATTATACAAATCAACGACTTATAAGCCAGCCAACTGCAGCTGGTAGCAGACCACACTTTAGATAAGCCCCAAAAACTTGGCAAGGTTAAAGAAAGTGACGTCAGGTTGTCATGGCAACCATCCTGTGAAGCAGGCAGAGCTTGGGGGTGCTGTTGAACCAGCCCAACACGAGCTTGTTAACATATGAGCCCCATTATGTCACGTGCTGGCGCGATTATAGTTTTGCTAATTTCCTCAATAAAATGAGAAAAATATTTAAATTTATTTTTTAAATTGATTACTAAACAAGATTATAGAATTGATATGAATTTCAAAATATGTTTGGTTTCTTATTTTACTTTATTTTGCAGGGAGGGCGGCGCCCCAGAGCTCTTCTTCACGAGTCACCTCTCTCCTTTAGTTATTACAAATTTACAATATTTATTGGGTATGAGGGAGCTCATATCCTTGGATCTCAGGAAATAATTAAAGAAAAATAATAAAATTATTAACTGAGTTTGGTGTTTACTGACTAAAGATATTTACGTAGCACAATATATATTTTAAAGTATGTTATTAATAAATAATACAGGGATTTAAAAATGATGCTACAATATTGCCAAGGCCAATCCTAAACAACAGAGGGATCATTAAATATTATCACAATATAGTAAGCACAGCTTATATGATTCCTAAAGCACACTTAGAATGTTTCCAACTTATAAATAAAAGCGAACTCTTTTCCACTCTCACCAAATATAACTATTTGGCCAATAATGGTGTCCTACTTCCCTACTCTATGGAATCACAGTTGGTACCATGATTTTTATATCAATCAGATAGCAGTCATGGTGCCTATATGGGAATTAGTTAGGGCTGGACGATGCCAACAACCAATCCAATTTATCGGCCTATATTGGCACAATCGCCAAGAATAATCATTATCATACCGAAATTTTACGCCATTAATTCAAAATCTAAAGGTATATTTTAAATTCTCAAGTCATGAAAATATAATTCATAGTTCAAACAAAAATATTTAAATACGTAACCGTAACTTATTACTCAGCAAAACAATGAATACGTCCAAGATAACGTATCAGTATTTGGGGATATTGCGTACTCTAGGGGGCTAGCTGCACAGAACCGTGTTCAGTAATCATGCGTGTATTTTATTCATTTGAAATTATGTACATTCTCTTTTATTATAACAGTGAAGTAGGTCTCTCTCTCTTTTATATTATATATATATATAATATAAAACCAACTCTAACGTTAAAACTTTACTTCAAACTTTCATTCGACAAACCTACTATTGTCATGAAACGTATGAAAGTGCCAAAATCAGATAATTCTTGTTTTCGAGTATTGTTACTATACACTTTTGTAACATTGCATGGAAAATATACGACATCGGTCTACCGGCAATATCGGCAACAAAATATCAGCTTTCTTCTTCAGATGAGGTTTGGTTGTCGTGGTGCAATACGTCTGATAGGTCTCCGAGAATAGAGTCGAGATTCTTAAAGTCACCTACGTACCATCTGATCAGAAATTTTAATCCCAAAGGCTCAGGTGAGGTCACTTCTCAGAGCACTTAGCATGCATTACTGTTTCCAGCCTCTGGTCCAGGTCAGTTTTTTATTCAAGCCATATTTTTTCCACTACCAGCTTGCTAGGCCTTCCGTAGCTTAACATGATTTACAATCTTAGTTAAAACTAGGACAGGAAAACATCAAGTCCTCGACCATTAATTTATCACTATGAAAGGGTAAGCCCACATTTCATCCATTCATTTATCGGACATGCGGGAATCGAACCCGTGACCCTTAGCTTAGTAGACAGGCATGCTATCAACTGAGCTAGGGTGTCAGATATTTCTCAGAGCCCTGGCCGTTGATTTTGGACGCCTCCGCGGGGAGATTTGCACGTAGTGATCTTGGACTGCTATTGTCACACGAGGACGACTTGTGAGAGGTCTGTCTTCAATACTTCGTGTCTCTCTGAATCTTCTCCAGAATCTCAAGGCATCAATTTTTCTGCAATGTATGGTAACTGCAAACTTTTTTTCTCGTGTATACCCTTTTTGAAGTAGAGCCACAATTCGAGTCCAGTCAAACGTTGTTATCGGTGTACGAGGCATGTTTCCAGCCAGCTGCTAATAGACTGACTGTGCCTTGCTAAGTGAACTGACGCCTTGCTCCTGTTGAATCACAATTGCATGACTTAGCTAATAAACAAACACGGACACGCAATTGACTCTGCCTGATCTTAATAACATTACAGTGGGTCACCTGCGTTACACAGTAGCAGTGTATGAGATACATGGTATAGCATCTACATTTTCTGGTATTATGCAAAACTTTTGTGTAATGTGTATATATATTGATACTAAAACTTATAATAGCACTTTGCAAACAAAATAAATATAATATAATATAATATAATATAATATATATATATAATTATAATATAATATAATATAATATAATATAATATAATATAATATAATATAATATAATATATATATATATATATAATATATATAATATAATATAATATAATATAATATAATATAATATAATATAATATAATATAATATAATATAATATAATATAATATAATATAATATAATATAAATAATATAATTATATAATTTAATATAATTTATATAATATAATTTAATATAATTTAATTTAATATAATTTAATATAATATAAATCATATTATGATTTGATGCAATTAATAACAAATATAACAAATTGAACAATAATTTTCAATGTTGATTTTTGCTTTTTATTGCTGCTGCCACCTAAGATTATGAATGGGCTAGTATTTTTGTTACGTAATTATATCATCCCCTTCATACAAAGCATTGTAAGGTTACTAAAAATACCAACTGGCACTAGTAATAATAAAGGATTTTAATAACATGTTTTTGCTGAATAGAAGTTTGAAATGATACAATTCATAATTTTATGTTACACGAATATTCATTGTTTTATAAATTCAGAAAAAATCAACTCATGGTTGTGTTAATTACAATATTTCTAAAACATCCAACTCATTATAAACATCCTGAAAAAACTCAATAGAAAATCCTTGAACATACCGAAATTCTAAAATGTATTTACAAAAGAAGGACTTGAGCTCACCACTTCTTCAAGAGGTAATTTGTTACATCAAATACTGACCATATTATTAGTCAAGCACTTGTATAACAGAAGGCAGAAAAAAACACTTCTTCAATCACAATACGTCTGGTAGAGTGCACTACAAGTGCAATACTTGGGACTATAGTTTTTAAGACATCTGCTTGAGTGAAAAATATATATTAACTTTTTGTAGTAAAAATAGTTTAATATATCGATATGAAATATTTTTACCTTTCCTTTGATTTCTCCTATCTATGAACTATAAAGAAAATATGGTAAAAATTATGAAGAGTAAAATGAAGTAGAAGTAATGCAAAAAATTATCACAAATGTTCTAAATGCTCTTAAAAGTTAATCATAATAATATTACACATCCTAACTTACCTATCCATCATGTGGTTGGCTTGCTCAAAGTTAAGTTAAATTAATTAAAATTAATAGATTGAAAAATGACACCTGGACATGAAAATCGAAACCGGGACCTTTGATTAAGTGCGCCAATATTCTACCACTGAGCCATTCAGGTACCTTCCAGTGCTCAGAGTCATTCTTAACTCAAATTAAAGCAGAATCTGTGCTGGACATGTGAATGTAATCTGCTTTTAATAGCTACCATAGAAATCACAACCACCGTCGACTTGGTTGTGATCTTATGCTGCCAATAGTACTAATACATTGTACTGTACGTTGTCGAGATATGACTCATGTCCGTAGTTATAATCATTCATCTTCCAAGCTACGCCTTTCATATATACTAAATTATATAGCGCTGCTTTCTTCTATGATTTAATTTAGCTAAGTATCAAGCTGTGAACCTAGGAGTCCCTCGTTATATACTCTTTTCTTGACTAGAAAATTGGGCGAGATAAACAATGGAATAGGGCAGGACGTGAGAGGGAGTTTTGAAACGATGGAGAAAGAGTTGCCAAGGAAGTCCGCTAGGGGCGTAGTGGTCGTAGCTGGCGGCATCGCTAGCGATGAACCAAGGACCGTATGGTATTTCTTCAATGTTGAGGTCAAGAGGTTAGACGTGCGTTGAAAGTGTCACGCCTTTTCTTCCGCCATGCTAGTAGACCAGTTGGTGAAAGCATGGCGATCGTGTCGGGAACATCCACGTAATGTAAGTATAATCCAAACGATATTATTACTAAATACATCAGTATTAATTATTTTCTTCTGATTCCCTTATTGTAGTTTAGCATTTTGTGCGAATTACAGTTTGTAGATGTCATCTTGATTTAGGTGACATGCTACAGGAAGAAACAGTCATTCCTTAAATCCACACCAGCAAATTTAAAAGACTGCCCATAACTTTGTCTATCGTCATTGCGAAGCATACTTTGATGGGAAATTGTAGCCGTTTGAATTTAATCTGGTAGTCGGAGGGAATCAAAGGAGTGTGGGGTATGAAAACTGTTCTCCCGCACCACATCCTGTAAAGATGGTTGCTTCAATCATGTTACTATGTAAAGACTTCACCTGCAACCTAGTGCCATTACAAAGCTTAGTAGGTATCAGATTCCATAACAGCATTATTGGTGCTCTAATTTCAGACAGAATATTGAAGTGGAATTCCTGGTGGATTTAAAGTATAGAGGAACTCCACAAGGTAGTGGACCACGTCCTCTATCCCCACCACAGAGTCCACAGACTAATATCTCACCATCTCAGTAGGAAGTTTGTCAAATAACGAATCAATAATGCTTGCTGTAGTGTCGTTCTTAGGCGTAAGCCAATTCGGGTCTTTAATGTGTAAATCGCTGAAAACAACGTCTATACAGTGTTCAATGTCAACCTCTTGAAACTAATTCTCCACCTACCTTTATATATCCTCAGAAGGACTGGCTCTATGGTTTTCCCAAAGTCTTAAAGGATCTGCCAATTGACAAAACACCAACAAGACAAAAAAAGTTCCCGGAGCTTATACGGTGATTTAGAAATGGTGACTTCATCCAGAGTGCGATCCCAGTGAGTGTCAATCTTCAACAAACCTAACGCTCGGCAGATAGACTGATAAGTAGGATGAACCATACCTGACATTTCTTAAGGTCATTAAATCAAGTGAGTCCTCGAACTTCGTGAAGTAGGAGTCGCAAGTAATAGCATTCAGCATTGTTCGGATGTACAGTGTGCACTCGACCAAGCATTTGATCCTGTTTGACTCCTGATTTTCCAGGGATATCCTTTCACTGCTTCCTCTGGCTACACTTATTGTTCTTCCAAACATAGTACGCCAGTACTTCATTATAGAGAAGCCCTCTTTCAAAAGCATTTACTTTGCAAAGTTCGAAAAATGCTAAGAGAGTGGTTTTTGGAGGGTTCTGTACTTTACCTGCGGTATTATAGTTGTAAAATAAGCTCGTTGACCATTATCGAGATGGACAGGGAGATTCATGACAGGTGAATAATTTTCATGAATGGGGAAGCATAAGCTTCTCCAAGCAGCTACAGAACTAATAATATAGCGCCCTGCCTCATACTTGGTAGCTTCATCCCATTTGTTCTCAAAGGCAAAGGCTGCTTGATTACTGACCTTGTTCACATATTTGCAGATATACTTTATGTACTTCATAGAATTACATAATCCCACGTTAATGTGGGCCATGAAGTTTCGGAACAGGAGAGGGTTGTACGGCACCACCTACTTGTTATCAAGGTCTACTCTGTTTATATTGACTGTAAAACCGCCATAAGAAGAAGATCGTCTGCGGTACTGCATGGGGATAGCCGTCATCTGCAGTATAAATATCGTTGGTTAGTGAACATGGGTATCTCTTGTTACATGAGCCGCCGATCATACTTGGTGAATTTCTGTTCAGATTTCCACACGGCCCATAAATCATCGTAGACTTTACGATTTCATGAAGGACTGGATCATGTTCTGCGTCAGGAATCTCTGCGCTTATGACATTGTCGATTTGGGCAGACGTGATTCTGTCTTGAAGCCATAATAAAATGTGGGCATGAGGCAAACCTGCTTCTGCCACTCTACAGTGTACATCTAACACCTACTTTGACCGAAAATAGAGCCTTTAGTCAAGAGATGGATTTTTTTTTTACTTTTATATGAAAAACCCGAGCAATAATATCATGTCGGTCTTTGGGCTTTTGTCTGACATTTAATGCCTCTTGTATCTCGGTCCACTTAGGGTTACATGTGAATGTGATGAACAGATCAGGACGACCATATTGACGTACATATGTCATAGCGTCCTGAGTCCACTCGAGCATGTAACGGGGCCCACCAGTAAAACTTGAAGGTAACACAACCAATTCACCATGATCAGAAACTTGCCCATCTTCTTTGGACATGGCGTGCCGCAGGTGTACGTAGTCTTACGTTCGCGGTTTACTTTGATTGTGTCTAATGAAATTCAGTTTTTCTGTTGGTATCTTTTCGTACACGACAGCCAAAAACTAATTAAGAAGACCGTGACAGAGTAAGATATAGTTTTATTACCCTTTCTGTCCATGATTCAGTAAGAGTAAAAGTCTGGAGCAGAAACAGTTTTCTTAAGAGGGGCTTTGGTATTTGGATTAAGTAGGGGATGCTAATTTAGTATCCATCTTCTCCAGGGCAAAACATAATAGGGTACTGAAGAGCATCATAAGCACGGCGAGTTTTCTGATCAACTCAACACCAACCTAGTGTCTCTGCTATGAAGAACGATGTCCCTCTTGTAAAACTCCTGCCCCACAATAACCAAAGCCACCTCACCCGTTGTAGGCTCGTTATATCAACCCCTTTATACATCTGAAGGTTTTCGGTCCACATTAATCGCAACTTTAAACTCTTAACCTTCTGGAGCATTCTCCATTGATGTTCTAAAATCTCATATGTAAGGATTGTGATCATGCAGAGCTTTATGAAGCTGTCCAACTAACCAGGGCTTCACAACAGGAAAGATATTGGACCGAGTTTCCGCCTTTTTTTTTCATCATTGCCAACAAAATATATTTGTAAAAATGTGGCGTTTTGTTGTGATGAAGGTAACAATCTTCCTATCCTGTGGTAAACTTGCCCATAAACCTTAAAATTTGGCATAAAATTTCCCTCATTTTCCTCCTTACCTCCAAAGGACGTAATTTAAGAACATACATTATACTTACTAATGTTTGTCAATAAAATGTTGAGACTCCGGATGATCATTAGTAAGAAGGCTGTGGAGAGGATCAGGAGACTGTTCAATTGGAGGAAGATATATCTTTCCATTGCTACAATATAGACCGGGGCTTTCTTCTTTCCACTTTTTTTGCGTGACACCACTTGCATTCGACTGTCTGTCCAATAGAAACAAACTTGTTATTACTGTAGTCTGTATTGCAGTCTTAAATGAATCCTGATAAAGATTTTATTTTCCACGGGATCAATCATTTATTTTCATTGTACCTCCTAAAAGCTTCTTGATTGACTTCGGGATGTTTCTTTGCGTATCTGGATACGGAAACTCTGTTTACATCTGGATTTGCCTCGTTGTATCTTTTAACTGCTGCTCTATTCACATCAGGATTTTTTTCAGTGTACTTCCTGACAACCTCCCTATGAACTTCAGGATTTTTCGCAGTGTACTTCTTAACAGACTCCCTATTAACGTCGGGATTTTTCTCGTCATAAGCCTGTACTGACCACCTATTAACATCGGTTTTTTCAGTATATTTTTATAGACTCCCTATGTTTTTTTATTTTTATTCTATCGGTGAATCTAGCACTTTTTTCATTTTTTTTTTCCTCATTGGAAGGAGTAACTTTGGAATTGTTGTCCAAGTCAGGGAAAGAATCTAGATCATCATTAGGCACAACAGAAAGACACTGGTTTTTAGGAAGAGCAGGGTAAGATAAATAGTTAAAAGGAAATTCCCTATCGGTTTTGGTATTGGTAGAGCAATGGACAACAATACTTGCAAGGCTGGTTACATATAATGATGTAAGAATAGGGGGAGATACAACAGGTTGTTGTTGAGGAGGAGGAACATATTGAGGTGAGCGGTTCAAAATGCGATCACATCATGGACCAGAACACCCAAAACGTAATATTGGCCTTATCTCAACAGGCTCTTCAGGCTGTAAAATCACCTTGGCATCACGATACACCACCAGATGGTAAAGGTATATTTCATCAGCAGCCCTAATTTCACAGTGGGTGGCGTATGTTGTGTGGGGGGGACATGTGAGCCTGGTACTCAACCTTATTTCTGTCTATGCTACCACACGACATCAAAGTTAACTCTTGAAACAGTTGCAAGTTGTTACAATTAATGTGCTGTACGACACTGGCCCGCACCTGAGGCGCTAGTGAGTCAGTGCCGAACATGACGTAAGATAGGTAATAGTAAAAACACGATCCGTCCCCATTTATAGCCACAACCCGGTGAGGTACAATCACGCCGTCAATATCAATGAGCTCCATGCCTAATAATGTGTATTGGGAAAAGAAAAGGAAAATAGAGGTAGGTAGCCATGAGAGATAATCTGTATATTTTTAGGTATGTGGTAGATGACACAAATAAAAAATTTGTCATAAAATAAGAATCAGTAGAAAGTGTCCCATTCAGATAATATCAGTGACAAAATTTAATGGGAAAACAGCTATAAATATTGAAAGTAGAGAAAAAAATAATCTCGAGAGTACAACTCCTTTCTATCTTAAAACCAAACTAAACTTTATTGAATGGTAGCCTAAAACCAAAATTGACAGGAACTCAAAAAACTTCTAAAACGAAAAAAACTAAAACTCTAAAACTCCTTAAAGCCTCTATACAGGAACTCAAGGTAAACAGTTCATAAAAATGAACTCTGTTTATGTGAAAAGAACATTATCTTAAAATCGAATACTAAAAATTAAGGAAAATCTGTTAGCACAACTATAGCGTTTTGGTAAAAATGAATCATAAATAGAAGTAGGTATTTTGACGTAGAAAATAAATGTAAACACTAAATTGGACTGAAGAGAAAATAAAGCAAGAGAACAGGTTGACACAGGTGTACAGTAGCGGAGTAGCGACTGAACTGAGCCTGGAACGTAACTATAGCGTTGTGATAAAATGACTCTGAAATAAAGTAGGTACAGTCAGAGTTTTAATATTCGTACACTTGTGTAATTTTTTTTTCCCATTCTAATTTGTGTGTATACGATTTTTATTGTTTTCAAATAAATGTTTTTATCCATACGTTGATTTAGATCAAATAAAACCTTATTTAAGAAAACTAAATTATATAACAGCTTCATATATGCTGTAAAATAAATAAATGGAATCAAAACATGCAGTCAAAAGTATCCGTACACTGTACTTTTACCTGTAATACTTACATATTAAAAACAATTGATAGATTGATTTCAAACCTCAGTTCATTTCAAAACATTTATCATACACCTCAGTTCATTTCTAAACATTCAAAGATTAGGGCAAAGTTTATATAAAAAAAGTGTAAAATTACAATGGGACGGAAATCCAAGGAAACAATGAAGTCGGAAAGAAAAATTATCATACGCTTACATAACGAATGCCGATCGCTAAGGGAAATAAGTAAAACAAATGTTAACAGACCCCACATGGCTGTTAAAGACATAATTGACCGATACGAGATAAGAAAAACTAATAAATAGGTTTAGGACTAAGGCCAGTTTTAAGCCGCTTGGAAGTCGAATTTTTAAAAAGCGTTCTATAATGCACCTCTACAGTAAATAAGAATCACCGTGCAAAAAGATAGTGGAATATGAACTACCATGTGGAGATAGGGGAGAATAAACGTGTTTTGGCCTTGGGCCAGTTTTAGACTCTTAAAATTTGAATTTTTGAAAACCCTTTCTTATTGAACATTGAACATATGAGACATACCGCCATGCAAAATTTCAGCGCTCTATGTCTCTTTACCCTGGAAATAAACTGATAAATGTGGTAAGGCCTTAGGTCAATTTTAGGCCTCTCAGGAGTCAAATTTTTCAAAAATGTATTATAATTCACCTCTACAGTATAAGAAGAATCACCATGCAAAAATTTAGCTTCCTAGGCCTTGTTCTTGAGATACAGTGATCAGTGAGTAAGTCAGTGAGTGAGTGGTATTTGGCTTTCAAAATAGATGTAATTTAGAGTTCTGTATATTCTTATCTTTTAACATTAAGCACCTTGAAATGGTATGAAGTGAGCCTGATAGCCTGTAAACTGATACTTATTTTTTATTAAAAATTCATACCAAAACAAGGAAATGAGTAGCACAAAATATTGCCTTTGCTTGCCTACGAATTTAAGGGACTTATGCCAACCTTTAGACGTTTCCTTTTTTTCGACCAATGAATGGTAATATCAGCATGAAAATTAAAATATATTACAATTTCTGGTCTTCCCAAAGCAACATTTCCATCACTATTGAACTAAGCTATCAAACTTACGAATGGAGATGAGAAGTGTTAAAAAAAATTCATCCCCTTAGACATTGACGGGTGCATCCTCTTAGCTCAGTTGATAGCGTGTTTATCTACTGGGTACGATACTCGGTATGACCGATAAATTTATCATTGGTGAAATATGGGTTTACCCTTTCACAGTAAGGAATTAACGACCGGGAGCTGTATGTTGTGTATTTTCTAGATTTAATTTAATTAATAAGTCGTGTGCTGCTTTAATCAACCGTTTCAGAAAGTACACGTTAAATACCTCAAATAAATTAAATAAATGGTACGGAACTCTGCACGGACTTTCTCACTCCATTGTTTAAAAATTGATATATTTACTCAAAGCACGTAAAATATGTGAAACGAATTAATTTACACTAGCAAACCCGAGAAAAAATTGCGCTATAATTAAGTAAAACATTTTTGACCCCGGTTTTAAATTTTATAATTTTATTTTTAAAGAATTAAAGTCCTCATTTGTATATTTGGTCCAATAAAACCAATAAAAAAGATCGATATTGGGTCTAAAAGTGTTAACACTTCTTATTAAAATTTCAAACACCGGTTAAAATTTGCGACATTTTATTGGTGCTATACATCTTATGTAATCGCATTGATATTAAATTCATCATTTATAAGTTTAAACCAATAAAAAGGTAAATATTGATAATTAGTCTAAAATTAAAGAGAGAGATTATTTCTGTACAAACATTTCCCCAAATAGGTTAAAGTAAAAAAAACATAAACTCTTTGAGATACTTACTTATTTACTTACTCGATGGCATTAGAGAATTATTGCGTTAGTACCTAAGTAGTATATCAAAGCTCACTAAATTGTATTTGATAATATCTCAAAAACTATTGTTTTTATAAAGCTATATAGCAAGTAAAAGTTATTTTATTTTTAATAGTACTACAGTTTTTAATGATAAGTTATTTAGTATCTCAAATAATTGTGGAGAGACGAAAATTTCCACTTCTGTAAAGTATATTAATAATAATTTTCATGGGAAAATGAAAATAGCCATTTTATTTATAATCTTAATCAACGCCAGATACGAATAATTTTAATCAAAATCGTTAGAACTGATTTTGAGATAATTGATTTTTTATCTTTTCTCCCTTTATTAAAGTACTCTTAATTTTATGGTTAACAAACACACACAAGACGGCATTGCAAAAAACACTTTTTAGGGTTCGGGAGTAGGGGGGATGGTCTTCAAACGTCGACATCCATAACATTTCGGGCTAGATTTTTTTTAAGGGCAGAGTAATTTACCTTTAGTGTACGAAAAGTTAAAAAATATATATATTTACGGATATCTTGAAAATTATTGGTTTTATAAATATATGTTCCAAATAAAAGATTTTAATTACAAATATACCTACATATTTGCAATGATAAGTAATTACAAATCTCAAAGAGTTACAGATACATGATTAAAATAATTAGAATTTACGCATCAGACTGGAAACCTTAAATCATTGACTAAATAGGCACATTTTTTTTGTAAATTGATCAATGCTTATCTATGAAATTTAATAAAACCGTTAAAGCTTTTTTAAACAAATCGATTTTTACTTTCTCTCTATCTTACAGGTAGAGAAAGTATGGTGATCGTCAAATAAATCGAACTCGAGATTTTGATGAATCTTGACGTTTCATGACTCCCTGAATCCGAAAAAGTGGTTTTTGAATTTCCGTTCTGTCTCTGTCTGTCTGTCTGTACCTCCAACTAGAGCCTAAACTATTTTACCGATTGAGCTAAAACTTGATATCTAGGGTTTTCATAGGGTTGCCCCGAGGGGTTTTTGGAATTGGCTATCACCCCTAAAATTAAGGGTAGTTTATTGAAGGGAAAAAAGAGAAAAAGTCGATTTTTTCAAAATCAGCTCTAACGATTTTGATTAAATTTCATTTATGAACATTAATAATAAATATTCCAAACAAAATGGCTACTCTCAATATTTCGGCAAATGGCTTTAAGGGCTCCGGTCTGATGCGTAAATTAACATTTTTTTATAATAGCTCCAAACTATTTGAGATATGAAATTAATTAGCATTACAAATATGTATATATATTTATAATACAAATATTTTATTCGAAAAATATTTTTATAAAATAATAATTTTCAATCTATACGCAATTATATATATATTTTTAACTTTTTGGACATTAAAGCTTAAGTATTGCGACCGTAAAAAAAACTAACCTGAAATGTTGATGTATGTCGACGTCTCATGACCCCCCGAACCCTAAAAAATAGTCTTTGCAATGCCGTCTGTCTGTGTATCTATTAAAACTTAAAATTAAGGGTAGTTTACTGAAGGGAAAAAAGAGAAAAAGTCGATTTTCTCAAAATCGGCTCTAACGATTTTGATTAAATTTCATTTATAAACATTAATAAATATTCCAAACAAAATGGCTACCCTCAATATTTCGGCAAAATGGCTTTAAGTGCTCCGGTCTGATGCGTTAATTAAATTTTTTTATAATAGCTCCGAAACTATTTGAGATATGAAATTACTTAGCATTACAAATATGTATATATATTTATAATACAAATATTTTATCGAAACATATTTTTATAAAATCAATAACTTTCAATCTATACGCAATTATATGAATTTTTTTTAACTTTTTGGACATTAAAGTTTAAGTATTGCGACCGTAAAAAAACTAACCTGAAATGTTGATGTATGTCGACGTCTCATGACCCCCGAACCCTAAAAAATAGTCTTTGCAATACCGTCTGTCTGTGTGTCTATAAAAATTTAAATTAAGGATAGTTTACTGAAGGGCGAAAAGAGAAAAATTTGGTTTTCTCAAAATCTGATCAAACGATTTTGATTAAAATTCGTATCTAGGCGTTGATTAAGATTATAAATAAACTGGCTATTTTCATTTTCCTATGAAAATGATTTTTAGGGTACTTTACAGAAGCGTTAATTTCCGTATCTCCACAACTATTTGAGAAACTAAACAACTTATCATTGCAAAATTGTAGGACTATTAGAAATAAAAATCTTTTATTTGATATATATTTTTATAAAAACAACAGTTTCTGAGATATTTGCAAATATATTAATACAATTTTGTGAGCTTTAGTTGTAAACATATACTACTTAAGTCTTAACGCAATAATTCTCCAATGCCATAGAGTAATTAAATATAAGTAAGTATCTAAAAAAGTATGTTATTTTTCCTTAAAGCTCTTAGAAGAAATGTTTGCACAGCAATGATCTATCTCCATTTTAGACTCAATAGTCAAAATTTACATTTTTTATTGGTCATAATGTATAAATGAAAAATTAAATATCAATGCGATGACTTGAAGATATGCAACACCTTATAAAATGTTAAAATTTTAACCAGAAATCGAAATTTTAATACGAAGTGTTGACCCTTGTGGAAGACATTAAACTGTTTGAAATGCTCTTAGGTGGACAAAGATGCGCCTCTTTTCTCATTGATTCTATATCATTGTAGATTATTTTATTCGTGTTCTTATGTGGAGTGGTGATGATACAATGTACATTATTCCGTTCAAAAATCTTGCGAGTTTATAGAAAGAGAG
The DNA here is from genome assembly GCA_033556935.1 of Timema podura. Taxonomy (NCBI): domain Eukaryota; kingdom Metazoa; phylum Arthropoda; class Insecta; order Phasmatodea; family Timematidae; genus Timema; species Timema podura. Next base: position 57,648,771 of record JAVRXN010000010.1, on the reverse strand, counting down.
AGAAAGTCTGTGCGGTGCGCCGTACCATTTATTTCTCTTTTTGCCCTTAAGGAAACTACCCTTAATCTTAGGGCTAGATATCTAATTCCAAAGACCCCTAGGGGCAACCCTATGAAAACCCTAGATACCAAGTCATAGGCCAGTTTCATAGTCAAATTTAGTACGCCTCAAGAGCAGCGCTATACTAAATAGAAGACGTCACCTACCTGAAATTGAATGGAATAGGCCAGTTTCATAGTATAGCGCCGCACTTGAGGCGTACTAAATTTGACTATGAAACTGGCCCATAGCCTGATCGGTAAAATAGTTTAGGCTCTACTCCAAGGTACAGACAAACGGACAGATAGACAGATAGAAGTGCAAAAACTACTTTTTCGATTCGGGGGGAACGTCAAAATTCATCAAAATTTCGGATTCTATTTTATTGACGATCTCAATACTTTATATACCTGTAAGGTAGTGAGAGAGTAAAAATGAAAATGACATAGACAAAGATAAAGTACTCGGAAAATTCTTTGGATATTCCCTTGAAGTACTGTACATGATGTTAAGGATATACTGGTGGAATATTTAATGAAAACATGTTTTGGGGAAAAATACAAAATTCAAAGTAAGAAAAGAAAGAGTCTAAAACCTTAGCTTAGTTGGTAGTTTGTCTGTATACTGAGCTAAGGGTCCCGGCTTAGATTCCAAGCATGGCCAAATACTGTATAATTGGTGAAATCTGAGTTACCGCTTTCACAGTTATAAAGTAACAGCCGGGAGCTGGCTGTCGTTTATGTTTTAGATTTTAATTGGTTTATAAGTCGTATGCTGATATAATTAGTCGATTTATAAAATGTGAGATAAATAACTTAAATACATGATTATGAAACTGAAGAAGAAATATATAAATGTGCCATCAGGGGCAAGTGCTACTGTTGTACTGCACACAATAACACAGTGATTTAATCGATGCATACTTATCTCCTGATGCAATAAAGGAGATAGTGCTGGATGGGAAGATAAAGTTGAAGAAACACATTATCATCATCTTGTAAAGGTTTTATAAAGTGTGATAAAGTTAGTTTACTTGTGTTACTTAGCAATAATCCAGTAAAAGCTATTAGACGAATACCAAGTGATGGGAATAACATCTATTGATGATTCACAAACATCCTGCATAAGAGTTAACTATTAAGATTTTTTTCTTGTGTATTTCGCTGACATTTTGGTTAATTTACCAGAGTCAGTGGTAGAATAGTCAGGGAATAAAGTCAGGTATATATTTAAAGGGAATGCATATGTGAAACAGGGCTAAGAAACTGTTAAGTGGACAGTTTTGGTTTTAAAATTTATTTTACATGTTAAAAGTTATATAATAAATTTTAGTTTTGATACATATCATGTATGATTTGCTTTTATATGCTGTTTTAAGGCAAGATTGAGCTCTATCAATCTCATTCACCATGAAGGATGGGGAATTTCAAATTTTGTTGAAATAAAATTAAAAGATCGAATATTAAGTATGGGGTGAGATTTCTCATTGTTTTCATAAAGCCTTTAATATTAGAGAATCTCATGGGTGGTATCAATTTCACCCCAAATTATGGCGTGAAATAGATACACCTATTAATACTTTTGCCAGTCAATCTCTTAACACTTTGCACAAAATTAAAATGTTGGGGAACCGCTTCGGTAGCTGCGTGGTCTAACGCGCTACACTCTTGTTGGGCTAGACTATCAAAGACGGGGAAATTAGGGTTCAATCCTAGTCGGGTGCACTGAGGGTGGTTTTCCTAAACGGTTATCCACTCTACCTCCACGCAAATGTGGGTGCATTTCTTCCAAACTAATCCTTCCTAATCCCTAGCCCATTAGTGTAATTACACAGGCGTATAACCCAAACGTGTGGTAAGAAGTGAGTCTAAAAAAAAGGAGCTAATTGATAGATATTGCTAAATGGCATTATAATTGTATGTTTATTCAAGTCAAACCATTTTCAAATTAATGAGAAAATTAAAAGAAAATATATTAATCCCACCTAAATTACGGTTTAATTAATTCTGAGAAATTTTTAAAGTCAATACTTGTCAAAATGGGTTATAATACTTATTGATAAAAAAATGAAACATTTTTAGACAGAAATATTTTACATTCATAGATTAATTGATAGAAAATGTAACCTTTCCTTGGAAAATATGGGTTTTGTGCCAAAGAACTTTAATCTATTTAACAAATAAACCTTGGAATAAAAGTAAAAAAATCTGAAAATTGTTGAGGTCATGGCTATGAATGGGTAAGGAAGAAAACTGAATAAATTATAAATTGTAAAGTGTTCAGAAAATTAAAATCATAAAAATAATCATCCTTAAGGAGATTTGACTTCAAATAAATAATGGTTGGAAAGCTTTAAGTAGCTTGTGAGGGATAATGTACAAAAAAACAACAAAAAATAGATATGGGCAGTGTCAATTATAGCCATTACACTTTCTAAAGGATGAGTGAAATGGGCACCGACCATATAGGACCCTCGTATATTAAAATATTGGTGGGGAAGTGATAGTGCCCGGTCAAAAGTGACTGCATTTTGGTGCATTTAGGGAATAGTAGTACCCAAAAGCTAAAGTTGGTTGCGGCATGTAGTTTCATAGTGGATCTCAAATTATCAATTTATGTTAGCAATATACGAGTATATTGGACATATCAGAGCCTATGGGTCTTGCGGTAGTGCTATAATGTCCAAGGTTACTACATTCTAAATTGCTAATACACTTCACAACAATATATTGCTCTGGGATGAAATAAAATAAATCATGTATTACCAAACAACTTTAGGCTGTCAGCCATTTTATTTATGTTAACAATCAACATTAAAGCTCACGATTCTAATATTTTTTAGAAAATAATTTTTAAAACATATTATATTAATAGATATGATGCTTAGTTACAAATCAGGAAAACAATTTGCATTCACACATTTTTACAACTAAACAGCTGAACATCTATTTTATTAAATTTGAGACAGCAGATAATCATGTCTAGCTACTTGACTAATATAACATAGTTGTAATATGTTTATATATCGAGTTAGTTGAATTCAAAACTATTCATATGCTTAGTATTTTGGATTGCAATAAGTACTCTTTTCTTATTAGGAATGATACTTTATTGACAATTAGGTTTGTTGTTATCGTTGTTCATATGGTTTCATAAACAATAATAAATATACAACGATAAATAAAGAGCTTTTGGATGAAAATATGGAAATTTGGTTGAATTAAACATTTGATTTTATTTCTTAGCGTCCATTTCTGTGTTTATTAGTGTAAGTTATATTTTTATGTATATATTGACAAAGTACATTTGTGATAGAGAACATATTTGTTTACAAAATATAAATTTGTAGCTAAGTGGACAGTTTTTTCTAGGCCTTCTGAATAGAAATACATTTATCGTATTTTTTATTTGTTTAGAAATTGATTTAGAAAATGCATATAAAAGAAATCCCCGTGTTGTCAAAAACCTATTTTAATAATTTAATGACTTACTTTTCTTAAACTTTGATAAAAGCTATAAAATGTAATACAACTATAGTAACTCAGTCTAAACATGACATCTGTAACAAATACTTCTCTTTATAACAAATACGTGAATTGTAATTTTAATGTATTCAGCAATGTATTTAATAAAGTTAATGTTATAAAAATTCAATTAAATTAGGTCATTTCAGTATAATTACATTAATTATTTTATCTTGTAAATATAAACTATATTTTTAATAATCTGGATACTCATAGACTTTGTATTTTATATTTAATGTTTATTTTCCTCTTTTAACACCCATTTTTTACCTATGAAACCTAGATAGTACATCAAAACAGTTTTATATAAAGTGTGTATTATCTTGGATATTCTAAATAATATCATATATAATCGAAAGAGACAATACAACATTTCAAATTAATAAGAGATTGAACTTTTATTTGTGTACCAAGTTGAAGGTAATAAATATATTGAGTAACATACAAGTTAAAGGTGTTTAAAAATAATCAGATTAGGGTGGTCTATCATCTAATTTATCAGAATGACCATGGCAAACTTCTTCCCATAGCACCATGCTCTATTTGGGAGGCAAAAACACTTTAAAATAAGTCCACTTATTGTGTTATAAGAACAATGAATATTAAAATTTAGTAAAAGGAATATATATATTATATAAATTTGATTATTATTCTAATTTCTGAGGAGAAAATGTCTCAGAAAGTGTAGCTCTTGCTATTAAACTGTGTGTGGAGAGTACAATAAAAGTTAAGTACACATTTATAATAAAGGCTTAGTTTGACCAAATTTATATAGATCAAGTATTGGCTGGAATTTGCGGGGTAAATTAATGTAGTTGACTATGTGGATTAATACCAAAAATGTAGGGATTTTAATAGATTGATTTCTGGGTATTTTATTGAATCCACAATCATAATATGCTTAACAACAAACAAGCCACTATTATTTATAAATAATAATATTATGATACAGTAAGAATAGTTTGAATATCATTCTAGTAAAAATAATGCAATATTATGGAACAGCTTGAATGTATAAGTATATATAGTATTGGAGCTAATAATAACAAAGTTTTATTAATAAAATTGTCCTATTTTTCTAAGTAAGTGGTTGATATAACTGTAAATAAACAAGTGAAAAATCAAAACTAAATCAAACTATTGGTAAAATTAGGATATACAAAGAATAATATGTTTTAAGTTTCAAATTCAAAAAACTATTATTTATTACTTATATAGTATAGGATAGCTATAAGTTAAATATTGTTTTACTATTCTAAGGTATTTTGAGGCTTATCGATTAGCCATAATATTTACTTGGGACATTAAAATTTTTTCTTGATATATCTTTGCATATTATTAGGGCCTATTATTATTAAAAAGATTAAGTTAGAGTATTATTATTAATGTATTTACGATTGATACCGATAAAATCAGTTGGTCAAGATGATTACATTTAGGTGTCCTAAAAATATAAAAATAATTGTTTAAGCTAACCCAAATCATTGGTTTATAAATGAGTGCAAGTATTTTTGGTAAAATGAGATTATGATAGAGAACCCCTTTCTAATATTGTTTTGCATAATATATATTTACAAAAACTTAAAACAAAATAGAGGCCTCAAATCGTATTGTCTGTATTAATTTGCACTTGAAACTGTGGCTTAAATAAGTTTTCTTTTTTGCTAAACACAGGAAAGTAATTCTATAAAATAATTTGTTTCATAAATTTATTTTTTGGCGTATTAAGTTAGCTCAAGAAGCACATTTCTAAGAATGTAGCTACTAGGTAGACTATTGAAATTTACGTTTTATAACTTCTCTTCATTTATTTCCTAAACATAATTTAGAGAACATGTACTCCAATTTTAACATAGGTAAAATTCATATAAATATACTGTGAAGTGGTATTGGCAATACTGAAACTATACTGTAGCTATTGCTAAGAAAGTTTAAACTTCCCTTTGATTAGTTTTTTTTTTACCTTTACCCGACAAAAGTTTTGTTTTATTCAATCAAAATTCAAAACACCCCCAATACATTAATAACATCTATGATGATAGAGTTTATTTATCTAAAAGCAAATAACTATATACATTGACATTAAGTTCCTGGTTAACAAAATTATTATAAACATTATTTAAATATTTTACTGTACTGCTCATATTATGGTAAAGCTCTAACCATTTTCCAACTATTTGCTCATAAACAAATGGTTGTTATACCAATTTATAGGTGTACTAATATAATTTATAATTATAAAACAATGTTTATAAAATCAAAAATAAACATAAGTGGTGCAAAATTAATTTCACATATCCAGTATGGCTTCAAAACTTTGTTTCTTGAATGTATGAAACCTCTTCTGATTATTTCCATTCCACAGGCCTAAGTGTAAATTTTTACTACTAAGCTATTTTCAGCTTTGTTTGATTTCCCCCTCCAAAGCACATTATCACTTTAAATAATATTCACTTTGTCATTTCAAAGTATATCATTTTGAGTATAATTATCACGACAAAGTTTATAGCTAGTAAGTAATTAAAATTAACTTGACAAAAACACACTTCTTGAAGGCTATCATAAGAAAATACCATATTTTCTTGATGATCACATCCTTGAAAACATTTAGTAGTTTTACAGTTGCATTGAGTAGCTTTTATGAAGGTTGTTTTAAAAGCTAAATTTGAATAAAATCACTATCTTGACCACTTTGTTGGGACTGAACACATAAAGGATGTTCTGTTCTTCTTTTTAACGGCGAGAGTATTAACTTATATCGATGTAATTTCAGGGCTGACTCCACTCATCTTATCTCGCAAAGCTGCCACATCATCTTCTATCCGAACTAGAAGTTTGATTTTCTGAATAAACATTGAGAACATTTTATTATTTTTAAAGAAAACCTGGTAGAAAATATAATTATTGGACATTCATTGCAATTGAAGGATTCCTGTTTGACGGTTCAAATCCCATTAGGTGTGTAGAAATGATTCAGTAAAATAGCAATTTAAACCTAAATATATGTCTATGTAAGAAACTTGTGACATTGGTGTTCAAACAAAGATCATCAGATTGTTGGGTTAGTGATTTTGTAGATAATATAACATCAATATATTCTCTATCATAACTATATATAGGTCATTCAGACTCAACCGATCTAATCCTTTGCACTCCATTTACCTTAAATGTAGCAAGATTGCCTCGAAAAACTCCACAATGTTTAGGTTATTTGATTGGGTAATTACATAATAGGTAAAAGTGAGATTGCTACTTTCAGGGTAAATGAAGTGTACAGTACATAAGATGCCTATCCTATATTAATAATTAATCAAATGGATTAGGTCTTATTTTTCTCTCTTGGATAACTAATGAATCACTTTTTCATTAATAAAATACGGGTTATGTACCATAGCAAGATCTCCTGGCGTTTTCATCCAGATATATATCATGTAGCCTGGAATGCACATCATGGAGGAGAGAGCTGTGATCCAACCCAAAAAGTGACTCCACCATGGGTACTCATAGTCCAAATACTTGATAGGAGTCCACTGAATTATATTGAAGATGAACACACCCTAGAAATTAACATTAAATAAGATAAGTAGATCATGGTGGGTTTGGCCTCAACCGTGAACACACCTCTAGAATCTAATTATTGCTATGTCTCAAACGGTGGCTCAAATATAGCATAAATGTTTATTCACTATTGTAACATTATATTAGACAGTAAATATGACTTTTCTAAAATAAAGTTACTAAAATAATGACTATTTTATGAAAATTAGACTCAACAAATAACTTAGAAAAAAGTAATATTAAGGACTCTTATGGCGATATTATGAACTTCCAGCTTAATAAAGGGATGGCAATTGCCAGGTTTATGCAAACTGGTAAATTCCTCTCATGTTGGCAATATTACTGGATAACCAACCAAGTCGTATAGTGATCAGAGGTCCTGGCTGGTGATTAGAAATCCCGGGCTCAATTTCCGGCTGGTACCAGTGGATTTTTCTCGAAAGAAGAATAATTCCCATAGTCACAAGGTTTTGGTTAATTAGGCTTAAGTTAGATTAAAATATTCAATGGCTTTGCCCCGTCATGTTCACTACCATCATCCCTTCATCTCATCGAGCCATGGAAAGAGACTCCATGAAAAGGATGTTTGAATTGTATATTTGGCAGTCCCCTGGGCAACGGTACCTAGCTAGCCTATCCACAAAGTGAGCTACAGAGTGATGTAGCCAGGCACGCATTATAATAAGATTACTGGTTTGTTGAAACGATTTTAGATTGGCTGGAACAAAAAAATATAATTAATAATTGCATTTAACAATTCCAGTAAAAAGTTGAACAATATTAAAAAAGTTCAACAAATTTGAAAAATATCTTATGTCCTCTTTAAGATATTTTATGTCCACAAAATAAGATGCTTTAAATGTCCTCTTCACTCTCATTTCCGCTCTGTTTTCGTCTTTGATGAGAATCTAGGAGGTCGGGAGTAGTGTTGTGACGGTAGCTAGCTATAATTGTATTCCAACAAAGATTGCTATCTCTATATGGTTTCTTTGTTGTATTTTATGTTTATCATGTGCCAGTGACCACATGAACAAACTAATCAAATCAATCCCAGAGTGACCGCTGTATGATTTCGTTTTAAAAACGAGTGTAGTAAGCTTAAATATAGGCCTAATTAGAATCAAAGTATAGTGTTCAATCATCGGCAATCTTAAAGGAACATAATAAAACACCTTTTACCAAAAATAAAATATGTTTTGAGATGTTCGTTGTCCATACGGTATGACTTGATATATTAAATGTATGAAAAAGAGCCTACTTTTGTGATATAGACCTATCTAAAATTATTATTAGAAAAAATTGAAGAAATTTGAAAAATGTATTTGATTCCTACTAAATTACAGTTACCATAATAAGTACCTAAGCCTTGTAAGATATCTTAAATCCAAATGAAATCAAAACCACGACATCAAGTTGATGCTTTTAGAAATAAAGCAACCCAACTTTCTTGCCTCACTGCCTGTAAAAGAGTTTCATTTTGTCAATGGTTTTGTGACAAATATAGGAAATTGACTATGAGACAGAAGTATTTTCTTTACGAGTAAAGATAATCCAGAAAAGTGGCGTTAGGAAAAAATGACTTTATTGAAACAGGCAAGCTAAAAGAAATACTAAAAAAATCTAACAGACTGAGAAATTGGTCAAATCTAGCTACTCAGCTATTGTTTCATCTGTTTAGCAAGATGTTGGCGTGATAACGACAAAGGATAGCTCAAAATAAATTAATAAAAATAAAGTTATAAAAATTCCTAGAATTTCCATAAAGCACGTCGTACTCTCAGTGAAGTATTTCAAACCTCATTAAAATTAATAAAACTATATTATTTGACTGCATAAAAGATAAAAAGCTTAAGTCAAGATAAATAAAGAAGAGATACACTAAAAAATAACTGTTATAGAACACATCTCTCTTGTTAATAAACCAGGCTCTTTCTATTTAGACAACAGTATACCAACTTCTGGATCATAATTCTATTGCAAGGAGCCTTTTGATTGTTCTTTTGAAAGCAAGCTAAACTAACTGATGGATATTGGTTCTGATTGCACAACGGTAAATATAGGGAACCAAAATAGAGCTAGTAGGTACCTAGAGCTAGAACTAAAACGTCCATTGAAGTGAACTCTTCCTATGAGAAAATGTGTGTCCATATTTCAAGGGAGCCACTAAAATGTATTGTGAGTATTATGAAAAAATTGTGAGGAGCTCCCAATTATTGTGAAGTTAAGTAAAATGACCGTCAATAATTACCAGAACTCAAAATTTGTGAGCTTATTTATATGAAATGTATAACGCTATTTCATGTGGTATGTGGTGTAAATCTGGCTAATTACCGTCCAGGGATATTGGCTATTTATTTAGACAACAATAGAAAATCGCGTGCTGCAACTTTATATAGAAAGTGATAATCCTTCTTCAAAACTAAACAATTTGGTTGAATTTATATTTATTGTTTATGAGCCAATTTGGTTTGAGTCTAAAAATATAACCATGTGGTTTGGTTTATTGAACGAAATAAGAGAGTTCCATTTTATCTCCATAGATTTGCATTTGTTCATCTGTCTGTGGTGGATATGTCTCACCACAATATTTATAAGCATTAACCGATTTAATTCAAACTTGGAAAAAACTGTTTTTATATTTTTCTTAGCATTGCGTCTTAATACTTGTTCAGGCTATACGCATATGTTCTAATTACGGTAGTGAGCTAGGGATTAAGAAAGTCAAATTTATAGTAGGTTTACCCACATTTGTGTCGAGGGAGGTTGGAAGAACATTTAGGAAAAAACACCCTAAGTACACCCAATAGGAATTCGGACCTAGATCTTCATGTTATCGGCAGTCTTATCTATTGTGATAGTGACACCTTAGACCATGCAGCCACTGAAACATGTCACAGTTGTTCTTTGTATCTTTACACATACCAAGTTCGTTGGGGAAGAAAGTCGAACTAAGTGTTTTATATATAATAAGATATTTTATATATTAGTTATATATATAGTTATATATATATTTATATATATATATTATATATAAGATAGATAGTTTTATATATATATATATAGTTATATATATATATATTAATATTATATAGATATATATATATATAAAAACACTTAGTTCGACTTTCTTATATATATATATATATATATACACACACACACTGATTCTAACATTGATTATTAGATTATTAAATGCATATTTCGTTTAGGGCACTTAATAATACCTTACACGATCGAAAATTGGTATAGAGGTGCAAACTACTGTAATAACATTAAACAAAAATTAAAATTTTAATTATGTATTTGTTTTGGGTGGGGGTGAGGCAAATAACTTGAATCCTTTTAAACGAGGTTTTCTAGGGGCATTTATGATGTAATATAATCAAAAACTTAAAAAATCCTCGAAACAGAACCCTGTACAACCAAGCAAAACACAATTTAATCTAAAACTATTCTACCAGCTTATCGGAGGCTAACTGAATGAACTGATCAGAAATAATAATGCTTTTTTTAATATCTAAATGATTTAGCTAAGTCTAGAATTTTTTGATGTATGTATTGTTCAAACATGAACATTTGGACCACATTTTTAGTGTTTTAAAACATTAATTTGGTTCTATGTTTATTATAATGTGCTATAAAATCTAGTTTGTTGTTCTGGTAGGAATGTAATGATAAATCTAATTGAATGGTTCTACACCGTTTATTTTAAAACTAAATGGATATACTATGAACCAGATTATCCAACTATAGTAGTTCTATGGATTCTAAAAGCCTCCTGTTAAATTTGAAAGCTTCCTATAAACTTTATTATATATCACATTGTATACGCCTCAGAATTAACAATTTAACAGCTGCCCAACGCATATGTACACACATACCGGTTCTTTACACCAGGCCTTCCTAAATTGCGGGGCACGACCTCATATGGGGTCACGAAAAGTTTGGCAACAGTAAAAGGTTTCTGAACTCGCAGCAAGCAAAAATTAATTCAAAATCAAACGCGTAAGGAATCTTAGGTGTTTATGGCAGCACTCGTATGTGCTGCATCGCATGATTTCACTGCAGCCTTGGTTCTGAACACGCAACAAATTGTAACATATTTATGAAAAAATATGAAATTGCAGGTTTTACTAAAAAATAATATAGGGAAGGAAGAATATGGTAGAAAACGTTTCTTTAAAAATGATTACAGCTACAGATGATGTTATAATGGAAAATAGCCTTCCCAAATATTTAATTGTAAGAGTTATTATTGATCATCTAAAGTGCCTGGAGACACAGTTTCAAAAATACTCCCCTTCAAATTTTGAATCTAAGAAACTAATTTGGGTTCATAAACCATACTCAAATACAATCAAAACCATCAGTTATCTGCCATTAAAACTTCAGGAAGAATTTTCTGAGTTATAAAGAGACACAGGTTTGAAACTTGAGTTTCCTAAGAGATCGTTAAATGAATTTTGGCTTAGGATAAGGACAGAATTGCCAGCAATTTCTGAAAAGTCCCCATACATACTTCTGATATTTTGTACTACGTATCTATGCAAAGCGACGTTTTCAACATTAACAATTATAAATCAAAATATTTATCAACGCTGAAAAACGTTGAAAATGCTCTACGTCCTGCAGTATTAAATATTCATCCAAGATTTAATTCTTTATATAAAAATAAACAAGCACATCCATCACATTACTATGAAAATTTGCTTTCGTCTTTAATAATAGGTAAAATAATATGTATAACAAATAATTGTTTTAAAATATATTTATTTATGATTTATGTTTGATTTGTATTTGTATACTGATATATCTATACACCCGGGGTCGCGAGAGGAAAAAGGTTTAGGAAGCCCTGCTTTACACCACAATTATTATTAGCGCACATCAACATCGCGTCTTTCCCTTCTCCATCACACACAATGACTGTCCTCTCTCTCTCTCACACACACGGTCTGCCAACTTTAAGCAATTATCTCTCTAAGTGAGTTTCCAACACTCGGCCATCCTGTGGTACACATCATCTTTAATGATATTTATCACATGTTAGAAAGCAATTAATAAAAAATAGCTTTCATTTCAATCCTTATTTATCTTATATCTACTTGCTAATGTACACTATATATATATCATGTAAACACTGCTATACCTTTTATTTCAGTTTTATTACAAAATTATTTCGGTATTTGGGTACACACCTTTTTCTACTAGGTCCAATATTTAGGAAGATCTGAGCTACTATAGTTTCACTCTCATCAGAATTGTCTGAAAATATTACGGGACTATTGTAGGTTTCGTATTAGCCCCAGTTGATCCATTATCTTCTGACTCATGGTTCATAGTCACAGTCGTACAACTTGTCCTTGATTTCCCACGTCTTGAATTGTAAAACGTAGGCAGTAGTCACATAGTGTTTTGTTTGACATATTTCTTAATTTGACTCACTCAATATGTATTGCCATCTGGGAACACTTTGTTTACCACAAGAGGATCTCTGTATTTGGGCTGCCCCTTTGTTGGTTCACCAGTATTCATTGGTGTGCTTCACATAAGTGTGCTTTCTGGAGAGCTTGTTCTTTGACTATCTTGTTGCGTACAGTCTTTCATATTTTTGCTGATGTTTGGTATGTGCTGTTACTAGGTATATTAGAGCCCTTTTATGCAGGCGTTTTGTGCTGCGCGACACACAGCGGCAAAAGCCGTCACGTTTTCTAAGTCACTGGAAACAAATGAGTCCTTTTATGCTCTGCCGTCCGAAAAACTTGCCGTCGCGTTTTGTAAAACATGCCGTCGTGTCTTAGAGCCCTTTTATGCAGGCGTTTTGTGCTGCGCGACACACAGCGGCAAAAGCCGTCACGTTTTCTAAGTCACTGGAAACAAATGAGTCCTTTTATGCTCTGCCGTCCGAAAAACTTGCCGTCGCGTTTTGTAAAACATGCCGTCGTGTCTTACAAAACGCCAGCGACAAAAGCCGCCCGAAATTATCTAAGTACATGGCGCCTTATGGCTCCATTTATGCGAACGCGCCACTTTTCTGCCGTCCGCTGTCTAGACATCAGAGCTGCCAACCCCTGGCTAGTAAATAATATCTGTCCAGTTGCCTGGAGTTTTACAAATAGGATTATTTTGTCATTTGACTAATTGATATTTTTATCATTTTTATTAAAAAATAATCATTTGTATACTGAACGTTTTAAAGATGAAATCAAGAAAAATAAAGTAATTTGAAATTAACCATCGGAAAAGTACAAAACCAGAAATATAAAGAAAAGTCACTGAATAGAAAGAAGTGTGTTATGAGTTTTTCCATTCAAAAATAGTTTTAAAAAACTTGTTTCTGTCATCTTTTAATTTTTTTAGAGGCTACGAAATGCCTCATTTTCAAATCTTGCAAAGTTGATGGGATGAACATCCAATTTTCTTTCCCTTTTTTCAATGTAAGGTGACAATACGCCAAATAGATGACGCGCGGATACATCTTACATTCCTCAACACAAAGTCATTGGCAGCACTGAGACGATTTATCCTCCCCCACTACTATTTTTATCGACGGGCGGCAAATGCCGCGTGCATAAAATGAACCTACAAAACGCGACGGCTTTTGCCGCCGTGTGTCGCGCGCCACAAAACGCCTGCATAAAAGCAGCCTTAGTGAGACTCCCAATTGCCCCATAATGGTGCCGTGGTTGATACCCGTGAAATTCCTGAGTTGGTGACATATCGGTCGTCTTGTTGACAGCAGTGTTAAGATAACGTTAAATATTTAATTACTTGTCCCAGTCTTATCTGTCCTTTGAGATGAAATTGAAATCATCAGTGTCAAGGGTGGATTTACTCGTTATACCTGGCCATTGCCTTAGGGGTGTCTAGCAAAGTTCAGTACAATGGTACATTCTATGAAAAACACAAAATTATTCTTATACATGCAAACTGAAACATGTTCCACGATCACTGATTATTTTCCTTATAGGCCGCTCTCATCAACAAAATAATCGAGGCAATTCAATACATTTTGGTGGATGTATCTGGCACAGCATAAAGGTGCACAAATTTTGTCAGGTTATCCACTATTACAAGGAGTTAACAATTACCCTTTAAGCTTCAAGGAAAGGGTCCTAAATGGTCGATGTGTATAATCTGAAAAGTTCAAGAACCGGGAGGCGTTGGGTTGAGCCAACCTACTTTTTGCACACCTGAGACCTTGCTCAGTAGGCACTCAAAGCAGCGATTCCTAACATATTGGTTCATGCTAGTAAACCAATGGTTTTCCTTCATCTTAGCAACAGGGAAGTCGACTGCGAAGTGTTCAGACCAGTCATGAAAGTTGTCAGTAAGGCTCTTTCGCATTACTTTAGGGACTACAAAATTATGTTAAAATGTTATGTTATGTCAAAATTATGATTATGTTTCTCAATTTTACACACTTTTCCGTTCAGAAATTCCAAACCAACCACCCTGTTTTGATCAACTTTAGTTCACTGTGGTTTGAGTAATTTTATTATGCGTTTAATATCCTTCAATTCTAAATCACTATGTTGCATTGATAGTACTTGGTCTTCAATAGTTTTTTTAGAACCACGTCTTACTACCTGTTTGGGCAATAAGCTGTATGTATTGTATGTGTTAATTACGCTAATGGGCTAGGGATGAGTAAGGTTGAGTTTAGATTAAGTGTACTCGCATTTGCATGGAGATAGCAGGAAAACATTTAGAAAACCTACTCTCACTACACCCAAACGGGATTGAACAACGATCTCCCCGTCATCGACAGTCTAGTCTAACTTAAGAATAGCTACTTAGACCATGCGGCCACCGAAGTGGGTTTCAACAAATAGGGATAAGAACACATCAAACCTATCATTAATCACTTCTGCAACAGTGTCGTGTTCATAATTCACTGGTGCCCAGCTCATGATATCCAAATGGGCCATCTTCTCAGCTGGTCTATGTTTTACCCCAAAGTCATATTCCTGTATAAAATAGTACCACCATGCAATCTGTAGATTATTAATTTGATTTTTATTCATGTAAGCTAAAGCTTGACAATCAGTCACCACTGTAAACTTAATGCCTAGTGAAAATTGTTTTAAGCGTTCTATGGACAACAATAAAGCCATTAACTCAAGAGGGCTCGAGTGGTAATTAGTTTCCACATCTGTAGTTTTATTATTCATACAGTATGTTAAGTGCATACGAACATATATACTTTCTTGTAGGAGCATTTCAGCCAACCCTGGAGAACTGGCATCTGTGTGTAGTTTAGTTATGGAACTAGGATTATACAGTTTAACCACAGTGTCCTCTTCTTCCCAAACATACTGGTAGTCCTTCCTTGTTAAGTGGCTGAGGGGTTCAGCTCTTTAAGCCCATTGAGGAGTGAATCGTCTGAATAATTTGGCGACCACTAGGAACCTTCTTATTTCAGAGACCTACTTTGGCTCAGAGAACTTGCTGATTCCCGATTGCTTATGGGGTACAGGTTGTATGGTGCCTTCTCTAATCACAAATCATAAGTATTCAATCGTTTACATTTACTTAGTTTGCATGTCTAGTGTGCCTGTCTTAGGGCTTTGAATACAAGTCGTAGTATAATTAATATGTCTGACCAATTCTCAGCAGGAATTAAAATATCATTCGGGTAACACATTGCTATTTTATTACGTAATCCAACTAATGCACGGTTCATCACACGTTGGAATTATGCTGGTTCATTGGTCAAGCCAAAGACCATTTATTCAAACTGGTCTGTTCCATCAAATTTCACAAAATCAGTCTTCTCCTTCACCTCATCTGTCAAAGGAATTTGTGAATACCAATGGGCCAAGTCAAGTACTGTGAATACTTAAAATTGATCATCTATTTGAAGTATTGAATATGTATACCATATGGTCTGACGGCTTATTATTTTGTAATCTATGACAAATCTATCTTCCCTGGGTTTGTTTCTTAACTAGGTTTTAATATGACAAATTATTATCTATTAAATGGCCGTGATTCTTACATTTCTATGAATAATTTTATAATAGCTTTCTTCTATTATATGTTTGTTCGATACGGTTTGCTTAAAACAGGGTTGCTGCTTGAAGCCTCGACTATGTCCAATTTACTCAAGCTGTGTAGCCTATATCTGAAAGGTTGGAAGCAAAACATTTCTAAGATCATTCACCAATTTCACTAATGAAATTATGTCTTGATCACTAGTAAAATTATCAATAAGGAGGTCTTCTGTCTTGATAAGCTTAGATTTCGAGGTTTTGTCACTGATGACTGTTGCGTAGGCCTAAATTAGTCAACATCCACTATGTCTACTAGCTCACTTCATCCCACACTGTCACTTTTTATCTATATACATATATTCATTTTTTGTATTTATAATTTGTATTGCAATTTTACCACTTTATTCTGATCTACCAACAGCACAACTTAGCATTAGTTGACTGTCTTGTGGTACATTTGATACAACTTTAAAAAAATTAGTGCCATTTACGTGCAATTAGTTGGCAGATGATGTACACAATTCAATTGGATCCTACTTTGTTTCTACTGATAGATTTAGTTTAGTAAATTGACCTTCGTCTACATTTTTGACAAATAAGTGTTCTCATAATTTAACGAATGCCACACTTGGCAGTTCCGTCCAAGTCCATCTCATGATGACCTCAGTAATCTGAAGCTTGTATTAAACTATTAAACAACCAGCACCTCAATAGCACATCCCTTTGTACCATCTATGTTTATATCAGCAAAGATGCTTCCCAAAGAAATTATTACGTTCTCAGTGTTTCCAAAACCACGTAAACTCTTTTTGCATAGATGAATCGGTAACCTAGATTTGATGGCTGACGTTACTTTTATAGTGGAGCATGATCTGCCCGTCTCTATCAATGACTTAGGCCTACATGACTCAGTTTTAATCTTCACTACGTATTTATTCAAATCAAAAGTAATAATATTGCTCTCTGTGCTAGTGATTTGAATGTGATCGTCTGTGATTTATTTCAGTTAGCACAGAAACGCTTGGCAGCAAGATAAACATTTTAGGGGTCTTCTTGCTTCGGAATGATTAGAGGAATATGCCAGATTTTGGGCAATTAAAGTAGTGTGGCTACCATTTTTCAATTAGTTATGTCACTGGTTCTGGTCGCTTATGCTTGATCTCGATTTGAGATTGCCAGCCTCTTACTTGCTTAACATCTTGATAGCTGTGCGTGTAGTTTCGGGTTTGTATGCCTAAACTATGTTGCTAATTTGATCTCCATTAAACCGGTTTTTCAGGATGTTCTGCTAAATTTTTGTTCATTCATTTCTTCAAAATATCTTATTTCATGAAGAAGATTATCTAGGTCATTATAATTTTTGCTTTGACATGGGTACTAAGCTCACGTGACCATTTTTTTCCTTGCACCTAATTATTTATTTGGTATTATTTCTCAGGGAGGCTTAATGTTCTCACAAAGGTCTGTCAAAATTGATGTTTAATTTGCTCCCAAATGATTACTTTGGTTAATTGGGATTGGCACCAGTGCATCAACATAACAAAGTTTGTCTGATTTTCTACCACTACCTCCTCATGGCTACAGCTCCTTCCTCCAAACAGTTTTGGTCTTGCTGTCCCATTTTTTTTGTAGGCCTATTGGCAGTTTTGTTCGTTCTAATCACTTGTAGCTAAGATAATTGCTATTAATTGGTTCCCCCCCCCCCCCAGCAATATGGCGATGACGAAGTACCCACGCTTTCAAATCTTTTATTTTTAGTTCGTCATACTTGCCAATTTATTACAATTACCATTAATTTCCACACGTATATATTATAATTAGAATACAAGACACATAATGTTGAAGTAAATGATGAATATGTAGAAACACATTTAGATGAAGTGATGTAAATATACTCACACGATCAAAATGGAAATTACAACCACGTATACAAAGTTTATAGAATATTGTTTCACCCTGTTTCAGATTTATTATTCCTCACAAGGTATATGTCTTGCCATTGTTTTTTTAGCTGCTGTCCAACGCGTTTCTACACAAATACCCTTTCTTTACACCAAATTACTACCGGACGTTGACATCACGTCTTCTTTATCGCCATAGCACGCCCTGACTGTCCTCTCTCTGTCTCTTTCTCTCTCACACACCATACAGTCTACAAATCATATGCAATCATCTCTCTAAGAGAGTTTCCAACACCTCTGAAAGTTTACAACTACCTCATACACCCCCAAAGCAATTGGTTCATTTTGAGAACTTTAATAAGAAATAAACCTGATATAATTTGTGTATGAAAACAAATACACCAAATGAATTTAGATGGAACTTGTAAATGAAGAACTAGGGACAACAGCTAATTCATATGGCCATGCTATGAACTATGGGTAACATACAGCTGAGTCATGCTGCTGAGCTGAGTGGAAAACCTAGGTCTTATAATTTATCATCCAAATTAGAGATTTATTTACTGTTTTTCATTTACCCTATTACTGCTAAGCTATAGAGCCATATACAAACCCTTAATATAGATTAAAATACACTATTATGGAATGTTTAAAATATAATTTTGAATTATTATAGAAGTAGATTAGAAAAATCGTCCTATATAATGGACACACAACCTAAAGATTTGTTCAAGCAAAATTGCACCCAACGAGAAAAAACCTCCTGTTGTTTTTTTTAGTGAGTTTTTATCTCACGATAAGGATACGTCCAAGTATTGTGTAGCTCATTTTAGGCTATATTATGATCCTTTTTCGGTTTCATGATAATTTCCACATATTTTGATACCTCTCTATCTCCCTCTCTAAGTAACGTAATACTAAACTTTTTACTTTCTCTCTATCTTACAGGTAGAGAAAGTATTGTGATCGTCAAAAAAATCGAACTCGAGATTTTGATGAATTTTGACGTTTCATGACTTCCTGAATCCGAAAAAGTGGTTTTTGAATTTCCGTCTGTCTGTCTGTCTGTCTGTCTATCTGTCTGTCTGTCTGTACCTCCAACTAGAGCCTAAACTATTTTACCGATTGAGCTGAAACTTGATATCTAGGGTTTTCATAGGGTTGCCCCGAGGGGTTTTTGGAATTGGATATCTACCCCTAAAATTAAGGGTAGTTTACTGAAGGGAAAAAAGAGAAAAAGTCGATTTTCTCAAAATCGGCTCTAACGATTTTGATTAAATTTCATTTATGAACATAAATAAATATTCCAAACAAAATGGCTACTCTCAATATTCGGCAAAATCGTTTTAAGGGCTCCGGTCTGATGCGTAAATTAACATTTTTTATAATAGCTCCGAAACTATTTGAGATATGAAATTACTTAGCATTACAAATATGTATATATATTTATAATACAGATATTTTATTCGAAACATATTTTTATAAAATCAATAACTTTCAATATATACGCAATTATATATATATTTTTAACTTTTTGGGCATTAAAGCTTAAGTATTGCGACCGTAAGAAAAACTAACCTGAAATGTTGATGGATGTCGACGTCTCATGACCCCCCGAACCCTTAAAAATAGTCTTTGCAATGCCGTCTGTCTGTGTGTCTATTAAAACTTAAAATTAAGGGTAGTTTACTGAAGGGCAAAAAGAGAAAAAGTCGATTTTCTCAAAATCGGCTCTAACGATTTTGATTAAATTTCATTTATAAACATTAATAAATATTCCAAACAAAATGGCTACCCTCAATATTTCGGCAAAATGGCTTTAAGGGCTCCGGTCTGATGCGTAAATTAACATTTTTTATAATAGCTCCGAAACTATTTGAGATATGAAATTACTTAGCATTACAAATATGTATATATATTTATAATACAGATATTTTATCCGAAACATATTTTTATAAAATCAATAACTTTCAATATATACGCAATTATATGAAATTTTTTAACTTTTTGGACATTAAAGTTTAAGTATTGCGACCGTAAAAAAAAAACTAACCTGAAATGTTGATGGATGTCGACGTCTCATGACCCCCCGAACCCTAAAAAATAGACTTTGCAATGCCGTCTCTCTGTGTGTCTATAAAAACTTAAAATTAAGGGTAGTTTACTGAAGGACGAAAAGAGAAAAATTTGGTTTTCTCAAAATCTGCTTAAACGATTTTGATTAAAATTCGTATCTAGGCGTTGATTAAGATTATAAATAAACTGGCTATTTTCATTTTCCTATGAAAATGATTTTTAGGGTACATTACAGAAGCGTTAATTTCCGTATCTCCACAACTATTGGAGAAACTAAACAACTTATCATTGCAAAATTGTAGGACTATTAGAAATAAAAAACTTTTATTTGACATATATTTTATAAAAACAGCAGTTTCTGAGATATTTGCAAATATATTAATACAATTTTGTGAGCTTTAGTTGTAAACATATACTACTTAAGTCTTAACGCAATAATACTCCAATGCCATAGAGTAATTAAATATAAGTAAGTATCTAAAAAAGTATGTTATTTTTCCTTAAATCTCTTAGGAGAAATGTTTGCATAGCAATGATCTATCTCCATTTTAGACTCAATAGTCAATATTTACATTTTTTATTGGTCAAAATGTATAAATGAATAATTAAATATCAATGCGATGACTTGAAGATCTGCAACACCTTTTAAAATGTTAAAATTTTAACCAGAAATCGAAATTTTAATACGAAGTGTTGACCCTTGTGGAAGACATTAAACTGTTTGAAATGTTCTTAGGTGGACAAAGATGCGCCTCTTTTCTCATTGATTCTATATCATTGTATATTATTTTATGCGTGTTCTTATGTGGAGTGGTGATGATACAATGTACATTATTCCGTTCAGAAATCTTACGAGTTTATAGAAAGAGAGAGAAAGTCTGTGCGGTGTGCCGTACCATTTATTTTTCTTTAATATTTAAAATTATTTCCATTGTTTGGTGAATACGTTTTTTGGACATGTTAAAAGGAACGTGCATCATTCAAAGTCATTGTAATATATTGTTTAATAATTATTTATAATTTCTACGCAAGTTTTATTTGACTTGCTTTGAAAATTTATTAAAATCTGTGTATTTTACTTGGCTATGAGCAATCAATGCAAGGATCAAATTCTTAAAGGAATCTTGTCAAATTTTCTCATAATCTGTTCTTAAAAATGATAATAAATTGTATTGATAGTAATAATAATAATTATAATAATAATAATTATAATAATAATAATAAAAATAAGCATCAAAAGTGAAGTTTGGAATGCATTTTTAAAAACTATTAATAATTAGCCTAGGCTTAAAAAGTTTTACGTATCGCTTCCCATACAGTTTTCAGTAGTATAATTGTATCAAGGAATTTGGTAACTTTAATGAATCTCAAAGTCTTTTATAATATTAAAACTATAGTACTCGAAAATATTTATGGAAACTTTTTTATGTTTTACTATGTATGACTTTACTTACCAAACATATAAGTGGAGTTGCAATAGTCCAACAAAACTTCCACCACATAAATGGGTAGTATCCTATCATATCCTTTATTCCATCATAGAAACGGTTGACACCAAATGCCCAAGAAATTGCAATGCATTCAAAGAAGATGAGGAACAATAAGCAAAATCCACTGACTGCGTATGAATCCAGTATTTGAAATACATACATTCCTCCCTGAAACATTGAATTTACATTATTAATATATCATGATTTATCCTAGAGGTAGAATGTGTTCAGCTAAAACATTATTTTACCTTCAATACTCTATTTTTAATAAATATAATAATAATCAAAACCACAATATTCATTATATATTGTATCACACAAAATATAAATTAACATTTCTCAATCGCTTTGATATAATGAACAAAAAATAAGTAAAAAGGATTTTGGTTTGGATTTATTTTGGTAAAAATAGTATTTAGAAGTTGAATTGATACAATTGATATTGTATTATGATTGAAATAACAGAAATGTTAATATTATTGTATTAATATTGTTTATAATACTTGAAACTATATTAGTATTTCGATTTATGGTCTCTAAAATAATCTCTATCAATACTCAAAATAGCATTTTTTTTAGATTCAAATTGTTGTCAACATTAATTTTATTAATAGTATATGAAGCAGAATTTTCCAACCTCAAAATTAAGATTTAATTTAGAATAAGTAATATTTTTAAGATGCATTGAACCCAAATATAGCTAACTAAACTTTTTTAAACTGAATTTTCCATCTCAACCAATTACAATACACACAGGAAAAATAGAATGAAACAAATGTAGAAATTAAAAATATTCTCATCACAGCACGTGTTAAACTATTTAAACATTGTTCTAATCCTCACTTACAGATTAAGTGGTTACATGGCTTGGCAGAAATATCCCCCCGATTTCCCGCCGCTGCTCGTGGCACGCTAGTAGTACGAGGCGTGGTGTAGGTACGTCATTTTGTAGAGAATAATCTGCTATTTCAGTTACCATCATGGCATGGAGTGGTGGACATCGTGCGTTCGTTATTGAGACTTATTTTTAAAATGCTGATTTTGTCATCGCCACACAGCGATTATTTCGTACAAACTTTAGGCTAGGTTGAGATGCTGCGGTACCCGATAAGAAGACAATATTGTTATGGGTGTCAAATTTTAGAGCTACAAGTTCAGCTTTGAAGAAGAAACCACCTGGTAGACCACGAAGCGTTCGAACACCCGAAAACATCCAATCAGTGAGACCGGCATTTACGCAATCTCCACGAAGCTCAGCTCTTAAACACGCTGCTGCATTAGGAATTTCTGTTCGGAGTGTAAGGAGAATTTTAGATGCGGACTTACATTTTCATACGTACAAAATGATGGTCGTACAGCAGCTAAATGAATGTGACTGGATTAACTGTGTCGCTTCTGGCCAGGATATTCTTGAAAATGTTCCATTGAACTCTATTGTGCTGTCAATAGATGAAGCCCATTTTTATTTATCGGGTTATGTTAATAAACAGAATTTTCGATACTGGGCATAAAATAATACCTTACAGTTACACGAGCGTCTCCTGCACTCTGAGCGTGTTACGGTTTGGTGTGCCATTTCTGAACTTGGAATAATAGGGCAATACTTTTTTGAGGAAAGAAAGCAATTAATTACAGTAACTTCTGATCGTTATGTCAACATGTCACTTCTCATACTGCAAGACAATCCATGAATGTCCTAAGAGAAATGTTTCTCGGGCGTCTAACCTCACAACAAGGCGACATCCCATGGCCTGCATGGTCACCCGATCTTACTGCATGTGATTTTTTTCTGTGGGGATATCTGAAGGCTGAAGTCTTTAAAAAGAAGCCAACAACCATCTATGACTTTAAAGATGCTATCCGACAAGAAATCGCTGCGATACCATCGGAAGTGACGAGGCGAGTGATGTGGAACTTCAGGGCAAGGTTACAAACCTGTGTAGCTAATGAAGGTTGGCATATGAGAGATATAATTTTCAAAAATTAATAACAGGTATGTGAAAATAAATAACAAACATTGATCGATTAGATTATACAATTAGATTTTTTATAATTTCTATTATGTTTGTTTTATTCACTTTTATAATGGGGAGATATTTCTGTATAATCAACTATATCCTCGCTTTCTCACTTAATCTGTAAGTGAGGATTAGAACAATGTTTAAATAGTTTGAACACGTGTTATGACGAGATTATTTTAAATTTCTGCATTTGTATCATTATATTTTTCCTGTGTGTAGTGTAGTTGGTTGAGATGGGTATGTAAAGAAGAGGAGAGAAGAGCCTCTCTTAAGGCCACGTCACGCGTCTCCCTTTCCCTTAAGTCGTGTGCACACTGGGCATTCCACAGGGACCTCAATCTGGGATACTGCCATATTATTCATTATGTGCCATATTGACCGTTTACATTTTTATTCCTGTGGTTGGGTAGGACTGGTAGAGACTCAATGCGTTTTCCCCAGGTTCCTAAAATACTGTTAAGAAGGCCCTGCATTATGGATGTCATTTAATAACTATTTGATGTTAAAAATACTGTTTAGAAACTGTTAGTAAAATTATTGTGTTGAGACATGTTATATTTAGTGAGATGTATCAAATTTATTTATAATATGTTTAAATTTTATTCTTCTTTCAAAGAAGCATTTCCAAATTAAAGCTAATACAAACATATTTGAGATCTACTATAGCACAAGAAAGAATGACAGGGATAGCCACTATTTCTATTGGGAATAAGATTTTTGTCTTCAGCAAAACATTAGCAGTATAGATGACTTCACAGAAAGAAAAGTTAAATTATGAAAATGCAAAATGTTGAAACGCATTACAAATAATTAGTGGGGGAATTTGTATGGACCAATGAATGATTTTACCATATTTTAATATTTGTACTAATATGTTGTTTTAATATGTCTTTAGGTATATGCCATTTTATGACCTTTCAATTTTGTTAAATACTGTATTGTCCGTTGACTGTTTGTTAATTACTATTCAACCACTCTTCAATTAATTTATTTACTAATATAGGTTAGCTAATGATTTATTTGATAATATTGTAATAAAATGTAAATATATATTATCTTTTATATAAAAACTATAGTATATACATAATTCATCGCGTATAAGTAATTTTTTCAATTCCAAAATAAAACGTCAATCAATAGTCTCTTTTTAAATAATTAATTCAAGCTTGTATGCTACTTTTATTTTCAAGATCATAGATACCATAGTTATAAAAATATATTTTTGTTTGGTTTGATTCATAATATAATCTAACTTGTTATGCGATTGGACTGTTCTAATACTTTATTTAAAAAAATCTATGGTGTCCACATTTTACAGTTAGCAAGGGCCCCAAATTGCCTAGGACCGGCCCTGCCACTGGTCCTCCAGCTTGGGGGCTGGGTGTAGGTGTTATGAGTTATCACCATAAACAATATTCCACCAAGAAACACCCAAAAGTTGGACATGGCTGTTCCTGGATTAAAATATTCTGGATATAAAATAGTTCCCCAATCGGATCTCAAGGAGTGGACTACTCCGGGGTAGTTATGGGATATTACAGCCATGGATTAGGACGTGGAATATTAGGACCAGAGGCACTACAGTCAATGATTGATGAAGTAAGTAGGTTTGGATTAAATGTGGCTATGCAAGAGATTAGATTGTCAAGAGATTGTAGGGTAGGGTAAAATCAGGCGAATACGAATATTATTTTTATGGCAGAACGATCACCTTTATTTGGGTATTAACGGATATAGGACAAGTTATCAAGCTAGGACCATTTTAGTGAAACATGAGAATGGTCATCTGATGGCAAACATGGGCAATGTTTTGAATAGATGGAACGATCATTTCAAACATATTTTGAATATTCACGAGGAATACTAGTCGGGTGAGGCTAATGGAATTAATACTGCCACTAGTCCCAGAGCCAAGTATTAATTAAATCAAAGAAATTATTAAGAACTTAAAGAATCATAAAGTTCCAGGTATAGATTCAATTCCACCAGAGTTTTTAAAGGACGGTGGTGAATTTTTTAGTAATAAAAATTCATAAACTGCAATGTTCCATATGAAACCAAGACGATTGTATTACCACGAGAATGGAAGGACGGTGTTATAGCACCCTTTTTTAAAAAAGGGAGATCAGAGTGTAATAAATATAGAGGTATTTCACTACTACCAACATGCTAGAAAATTTCATCCAACACAATTTTAATGAGATTGATGCCATTTGCAGAGAAATAATCAAGGCCGTAGCCAGGGGGTTTTGGGGGTTCAAACCCCGAAATTTTACTAACAAAATATTATTTATGGTTCAAACAATATCAAAATTAAAATACAGATTAATACTGCCACTAGTCCCAGAGCCAAGTATTAATTAAATCAAAGAAATTATTAAGAACTTAAAGAATCATAAAGTTCCAGGTATAGGTTCAATTCCACCAGAGTTTTTAAAGGACGGTGGTGAATTTTTAGTAATAAAAATTCATAAACTGCAATGTTCCATATGAAACCAAGACGATTGTATTACCACGAGAATGGAAGGACGGTGTTATAGCACCCTTTTTTAAAAAAGGGAGATCAGAGTGTAATAAATATAGAGGTATTTCACTACTACCAACATGCTAGAAAATTTCATCCAACACAATTTTAATGAGATTGATGCCATTTGCAGAGAAATAATCAAGGCCGTAGCCAGGGGGTTTTGGGGGTTCAAACCCGAAATTTTACTAACAAAATATTATTTATGGTTCAAACAATATCAAAATTAAAATACAGGTACGAATTAGGGGAATGTGTTACCACCATGAAAAGCACTTCAGAGAGCTTCTAGGGGTGTTTAATATTTAGTATTTTTCCTAGCCTACGGCAGTTAGGGAGTTATTTTACCATAAAAAGCACTTCAGAGAGCTTCTATAGGTGTTTTATATTCAGGATTTGTCCTAGCCTCTGGCAGTTAGAGGGTTATGTTTCCATAAAAAAACACTTCAGATAGCTTCTAAGCCTGGTTATCATTTAGAATGTTTTCTAACTTCTGGAAATTGGGGGATGTGCCCACCAAACCCTCCATGAAATTATTGGCTGGCTACGGCCTTGGAGATAATTGGTGACCATCAGTGTGGATTTAAATGAAATAGATCAACAACCTATCAGATTTTTACTCTTTGGCAAATATTAGGAGAAAAGTGGGAATACAACATGACGGTACATCAATTATACATATATTTTCTTGAAATAAACTAATTTATATGACATTATAGTGACGTTTGGGATGCCCAAAGAACTAGTCAAGCTAGTTAATGTTTGTTTGACTAATACGCGTGGCCGGGTACGATTGGATGTCACTTAACAGAGACTTTCAAAATACTTAATGGGTTGAAAAAAGGAGACACACTTTCCCAATTAATTTTTATTCTAGCCTTTGAATATGCTATTAGGGTAGTGCAATCGAGTAAAGAAGGATTGGCATTAAATGGTACAATGCAGCTATTAGGATACGTAAAATATTTGTTTAGCTTTGTTGGGTACTAGCAGGGAAACTGCTGCTAGAATTATTGGAATTTTATCAGAGGGTAGTAAAGAAATAGGTTTAGCAGTGAACGCCGAATAGAAAAAGTATATTATCACAAAAAATAGCACATATTGAGACCAAAAACTTAAAGATTACCGCGAACAATGTATAATAATTTGGCATGGTTAATGAGGGTAAATATTTATGAACAATTTTAGCTAGAAATATTGATATTCTAGTAGAGATGTGGAAAATATTATAATTGGGAAACGCATGCTATTACTCGGTTAGTAAGTTGTTGACATCTCGTCTGCTTTGAAGGAATGTAAGACTTAAAATATACAAAACAATGGCCTAACTGGTTGTTCTCTATGGGTGTGAAATGTGGTCTCTTAACTTATATGACGAAAGTCCAATTCAAGGTGTTCGAATACAAGGTGCTTAGGAAGATATTTGGTCCAAAAAGTGATAAGATTACTGGGGAGTGGAAGAGGTTACATAATACATAATGATGAGTAGCAAACCCTGTATTCATTACAATACAATTTAGAATAGTCAAGTCTCATATACACGATAGATAGGGCATTCATTGTGAATGGGAGAGTCTAGAACCATGTTCATGGTTTTGACTGGCAAAACCATTGGGATGAGAACATTGGTAAGACCTAGACGTAGATGGGAATATAAAATTAGAATGGACTTCAAAATATTTGGTGCAATAAGGTGGTCTGGATAGAACTAGCTCAAGATAGGTATAAGTGGGGTAAGTTTGTAAGTGGGAGTTGGATATTTGACCTCCTAATGCCATAGATTAAGTATGTAGGCAAGTAATATACTTTGAACCAATCCATTCCAAAACCCCGGAACAAATTTGATTAGTTTTAATTTCTAAATTTGGATTTGAAGGGTATGACTTTTACTATTATATCTGTTCCAATATGATTCAGATTCACCCTAATAGAGGCATAAGGGAAATGAAACAATTAACTAAGTTAAGTTGATACAAGAATAAAAATCCTATTATGGTGAGTTTATATGCCATTTATTACTAAAATGCTCTTACCATGACCACTAGCTTCTTCAGTGCGCCTACTCTAAAAACCATTAACCTTTTGACGAGTTGTATGAATCTAATAAGTATTGGGGATGTTAACAGAGATTATGGTAATATCCAAAAATATTATTATTACTGTGGGTGTGGATTCACCGTGACTATTGATTATTTAAAATATGATAAAGACACTTATTGTTCTTGCTCTATGGAACCTCTTGTTGAGGCCAAAGTGGCCATATACCTGAAGAGGAGAAGATGAAGGAATTTATATGTATATAGATGTGTGTGTATGTGTGTAGAACGATTAAATTATACTAGCACCATAAATAATATTAATAACCATACTATATATATAGTATTATTATTATTATTATTATTATTAATGGAAGGACAACCTCAATATCTGATTTTATATCCAACCAAATATATAATAATTGTTTTAAGTAACATAGAAATAACAAGCTAATCATCACAATAAGACATAATACATAAATAACAAAAGAAAATATTATACAAAGATAAATTTTTTAAATTTATTTCCGCGTCATAATACCTGTTCAGGCTATATGCATATATGATAATTACTATAATGGAGTAGGCATGAGGAAAGAAGCATTTTAGAGGTAAATTACCCACATTTGCGTGAAAGAAGTTTGGGAAACCATTTAGGAAAAACCACCCTCAGTCAATTCGACCGGGATTTGAACCCAGATTTCTCCGTCTGTAGCAGGCGAGTCTAACACAGGAGTGACGCCTTAGACCATTCGGCCACTGAAGCTCATCATTATAAGTCACCGCCTTTAATCTAGTTCTTATTTTATCATTCAAAGTAGAACGCACTTCTGAAATAATAAGGAGCTGACGTTGGAACAAGAGACAATTAGAGTCTTAAGGAAAACATACACAATGTTCGCAAAGTCCACCCTTCCATCTCATCAAATGCACGCGTTTAAGGCGACGGAGTCTGTTGTTCCGGTCACTCCGGTGTCGGTAGGCTGTGTGGTCTTAGGACCACGGCTTTAGCCAAAAGTAAGAGTTAGAGAACAAAAGTCACCCCACAATATGGCTGCTGCTTTTTTATTTGAGATACTTAAAGTGTAATTTCTGAACCGACTGATTATATCGGCACAAGAGCTACACACTTACCGGCCCCCCGACGTTAATTCATCACTATGAATTTGGAAACCCTCATTTCAACAAATATAGATTATTCTGCCATGCCGGGAATCAAAACCAGGATCCTTATATCAGTAGGTAGAAACGCTACCAACTTGTATATGAGAATTGTATAATCGTTTCTATATTAAAAATAGAGTAAACATTATGATTAATCTATAGATGCATAGATAAGGAGCGCAATAAATATACCTATTTACTATTAATGATTAGCACAATGTATCATTATATTTACTAAACAGATTAGGAACTATCTTACATTTATATTATATATAAGAACTAGCACCATTTATAATATATAGGATCTTAAGAGCCTATCTCATGGCCGATAAACAGTAAAATTACACATAAGATTACGCTTGATATTATTCACTTTACAACCATGAAATTGAGATAAGTTTAATAGTTCTTTCATTTAAAAATTTAAAATAACCATTTTTCAATTTTGTAATAAAAGTCTTCATAGGGCGTAGCTCCAATATTTACCAATGAAAACTGCAGAGAACCACACTAAGATGCGAGGCCTGGTAGCGTTCCTTTCTTACATGTTATGCATGTTGTGAAATAGACTCCTAGCTAGCTTAGCTCTATTTTAAATCACTGTAGAGCTCATAGAATTTCCTACTATGCATAGTGAATTATCATGTAGCTATGATGTTAAAAAAAGCTGTCTTGAATTGGATAATATCATATTTTTCCCTAATATGAAGAGTGCTTTTGGTGACCTGGTGGTCTAGGGGTAAGGTGTCAGACTTCTGTGCTAAGGGTCCGGGGTTCAATCCTTGGTCCCGGCACAGATTTATCTGATCTCCAAACCCTTCCTTCACCTCTGACAATACGTGTATTAATCACAACTTGTGAATGTGAGGAATGCCAGGCCTCCACCGTGGTTCGGATTCCACGTTAAACTGTAGGTCCTCCATTTCATCTCACAATCACCCTACCATTACACATTAGCGTAAGTGCGTATAACCCGAACGGGTAGTAAGACGCGGTGATAATAATAATAATAATAATAGAGTGCTTGGATTAGGAATGTATATATGCATATATATATTGTATATATATCCTTGTGTCTGAGTTTGTATGGCGATGTGGGTTATAATTACCTCTGATATACAGGACAATCCCACAAGATATGACAGGAAGCACACAATTGCTATGAAGATTTCTTTTCTCCGTCGAAGGAGTTGTGGCCATTCATCTACCATGGCGGTGACAAAACCTTCCATGGTGCAGAACTACACAGATATAATAAAATATTCAAATACAGAAACAGGTGTCAAAAGCAGAGGCAAAAATAGTAATAATTTAAAAAAATAACACAAGAAAGTAATACTGAATATTAATGGATGAGAAAATATTTATTTAAACACTAGTAGAAATGATCCCCGGAGATTAGAATACATATTTTACACATAATACTGATGTAATCTGTTAAATGTTACACCAAAGATGTGAGTAATTATATTTAAATACCTTGGATATGTTAAAGACCTATAATCCATTGCATTTTTACCTTTGTCCAACCCCTTCTGAAAAGGCAGGGCCGCTCTTGGTAGACGTGGGGCTCTGGGCAAACTTAATTTTCTTGGGCCCTTATTATCTCCCTTCCCCTCCCACCCTTCCCCCCCAAAAAAAATGAAAACTTGATTTTTTAAATGTCATTACAGTAGTTTGCACCTATAATCCTATTTTCAACCGTATAGGTTACCAGGAAATGAACTAAATGTTAAAAAAGGTACTAATTATTGCTAGAAGCTATGTTTTGTAAATATAAGGGTTAGTTTCTATTCAACCCTTTGTTCAATTTTCTTTAGCAATAAACATGATCTGTATACAGTTACAGTGAACAACTGTGCCAAGTTTGAATCAAATTGGTTAGTGCGTTCAAAAGTTATCGTGAGACATATCCACTAAATGCAGACAAATGCTAACTGGTGGAGTTGAAACTGAGAACTGCTTCACTCCTTCAAAACATGAAACCCCATGATCATGTTTTCATTTGATTTTACATTCTGACAATATTTGAAAGATCTCCTATACACATCCCTAAAGATGGACCTGGATACGGGTGACGTAGATTATGTCTTTAGATGTAGGTAGGCCTACCGTAAACGGTGTCAGAAGTTAACATCATAAGTGAGTGTTATTTAAATGTTTCAATAATTATTTGGGGTTTTAAAGTTGTTAATTTATTTTTAAAGTTTATTAAATTACATTTTACTATCTTAACCAACACATTATTTTAATTAGTTTTCTTACTTAGTGATAGTTAAACGGTGCATAGTTCAGCTTTTTTTTTTTTGTTCTTAGTAAGCATCATCTTGAATATTTTGTGTGCGTTTTAAACCGTATATTTAGCCAATAATAAACTTCAATACCCTTAAAATAACTCACGGCTCACTCTATGAGTTGTGACCAGCATGTGACACTCCATTAGTGTAACTTTATAATGAGGTAAACTGTTCAAATTTATCTGGTAACACTCATACAAATATATATTTTCTGAAAGAACAGACTAAAATTTGACTTTATTTGAATGATTTGATCTAACTCCACCTTGAAATTGTTCCAGAGCAGATAATGGTCTGTATGTTAGTACGTAAACACACTCTGTACAACATATCTCAACGAATTAACACCAAATATTATTGTAATTGCTTCAAATATTATCAATTTATAACCATATTTAAATTAATATATGATGTCCCTAACATTTAGTTGATAAAACCAATATTTTTATTATTCATGCCCTTGATAGTTTCATATTTAATATGAAAAATCAAGTGCATGACGGTATATCAATACCCGATATTCTAAAGGATTGGATGCATAAAGACCGGCCAAAAAGTTTCAAGGAAATTTACAAATTCAAATATTTGTGAAATATACTAACAGATGGGAATGAAATTCTAAAGGAGGTTAAATACAGAGTTCATGTAGGAAATTCTTGTGATTACTCAGTTTGTAAGCTATTGTTATCTTGTCATCTGCCTCAAAATATTAAACTGATGATAAACTAAATTATAATCCTACCCATTGCTATTTATGAATGTGGAGCGCGATTTCTCAATCTTTTCCAAAAGAATGCAGTGTGAGTTTTGAGAGTAAATTGCTGATAAATATACTTAGACCTAAGAGAGATGAACAATTGGGAGAATGCAGAAAGCTACAAAAACAAGAACCTCATGGTTTGTATACATCCACAAATATGTTAGGGATAAGCAAGGCACACAGTCTGTGGTAGGTTGGTCATGTGGCGTGTATGGTTGATGAAAGGAGTGTACACAAATGGTTAATTGGCAAACCTGAAAATAAAAGAATCTTTGGCTGGCCAGAACATCGATGCGAGGATAATGTGGGGATAGATTTAAAGTAAGTTGGGTGTCAGCTTTGGGATTGGATGGAGGTGTCTCTGGATAGAGTTAAAGCTTAGGTTCAGGAGGTCATGAACTTTTGAACTAGGGAGTCAGTTACTTAGTCAATATTGTTCTAAAATTTCACCCAGCAAAACTTCTAATTTACGTATATATCGAATAGAAAATAAATAGTTTAAAATACTTGTTATAGTATGCTATGATGCTTGGCTTATATGAATGCTCTATGATATTAGTATTTTATTATGGATTAGATTTTTATCTTATTCTGAATACGTTTTACGTTCTAATATAAAACACAATGCACAGAATACAGCGCAAAAGAATTGACTCGATTGCTATTGTTAGCGTTTACGATAAAAGCTTTACTGTTGTTTTCAATAATATGATTCATTTGTATAAACTAAATTAATTTCTTCTTTTACTATGATTGAGAAATATAATTGTTTATGAATGTCACATACCTGACTGTCCAGCCCAATACAGAGCAGCATTAAGAAGAAAAGACAGGACCATACTGGGGCTCCTGGCAACTGAAGCACCGCTGAGGGGTAAGCCAAGAAAGCAAGACCTGGTCCTGTACGCATCACAAACACTCGTTACAATTTTCTCATTGTTCAAAACATAAGATCCTATATTCATTTTGCTACTTATGCTGGCACTAATATATATATATATTCCAAACTATTTTTATCATACACCTTTAGTGAATACACCTTAGACTATTTTTACTATGTTTCTAAGCTTCTTAATTTCCGTTTGGGCTTCTAGCAATTTACACTTATTTAAGGACTTATTTTATGATGTATCTTGATGAGATTCAAATATATCCAAGGGAATAGGATGGAAAACCTGTGAAATTCATAGTGCCAAAAACAAGTTCCAGTGCACCCTTTTGAGATGGATACTTAATCTCATCTTTTAAGGCATGAATGAATTTGTCAGTCTAGCTCGCTGAGCTGAGTAATGCATGTTGTTAGTACATCCCCGTCTTTGATTGGTTGAGCTAGTGTTAGCTCAGGCTTAGTTTTTAAAGTTTACTTTAAACTACAGTAATTAATTGGAAACACCTTTATGTAACATGCAGATGTTTAACGTTAGAGTTTTATAAGGCATTCTAAATCAAGAAATCAAACTAAATGAAGAGACACATATATATATAATATTTAACTATATAATATATTAACATTTTGGTTCTTTATTAAAGGACGTAAGCCTACCTCAGTTTTAAATAGAAGTATACGGGACCAGGATTTTGAATGCTTTATTTTAGGTATTTTTAAATTTTGTTAGGTTATTAAATACACTTTTTTTTTTCAGAAATGTACCCTTCTTTTGCTCATGCATGCATCACCTATCATTGTTCCAATATGGCGTGGTTATGGGACAGAGTTATAGTGTAATCCCTCAAGGTAAGACTGTTGATTTTCTGGGTAAACTAAGTGTACTGTACATCTCATTATTACTTATTTATGTAACTAAATATTTTGGAATGCATTATACCTGAGGCTGCCACTTCAGCTACTGGCTTCTGTTGTTCATGAGCCATGAAGCCAACAACAGAAAATATAACAAAACCAGCAAACACGCTGGTACTAGAGTTGACAGAGCAAACAATTAGAGCATCCCTGAAAAAAAGAAGAAGAATTCAAGTTATTAATTATATTTAAATTATAAATACATTCCGTTTATCCTGAAAGGTATCTTTAGCTCACTCAGTTCCACAATGGTCTAGTTCAGGGGTGCCACATTTTTGCATTTTAGAAGATTTGTGATACTCAAAGAGCCACTCATATATTTTACTTATATATTGTTAAGTGTTATTAAAACATGCATTTATTATAGAATAAATCACATTTGTTTAAGCTTAATCCTACAAAAACAGCATTCACTAGAATTTTCATACTAGATAGGTAGGTACGTAATTGATTATATTTTTGGCTCTAGCATTGGATTTTTGAGACACAACCAAACAAAATAATGTGAAACCTGACCCTGCATTTCGTTGCAAAAAATGAGTGATATCTGGTGTGCAGTTAATAATTTTTAGTTTTAGGCAAGATTCAAGACTCTAGTCTTGAAGGCTTCTCCTTAGATTACTTTTGTTCAAGTTCATATGGGAGAAGGTTTGCTCACAATAATATATTTAACTAAAGATGGTCAAAATTCCCAATGCGTATATTTTTAACAGGCAATACGACAGTGGCAGACTGTTCCAAGTTTCGAATATCACTTAATCCAGCCGTTGTAATCTTGATAATTCAGACCATTTATGTTGTAATGTCCCAACTTGTAAACCCCTAGGTTGTTTTGAAAAGGAAGAATGAGACAGCAATTTTAAAATTTTATTTGCATTTTATATTTAAATTTGGGGATTATATTTATTTTATAATATTATTTTTAATCATTAATTCGCATTTTAGAATATATAAACCCTTCAGGCAGTTTGGAAGGCAATACATTTATTTTATTTTTAATGTGCTTACTGGATGCGTTGGACGATGAAACCAAAAGGAAAGAGCTGATATTGAACTTAGTTTCCGCTCTAAGAGAAATACACCTTTTACTTAGTACGGAGCGGTTGCATTGTCCAGCCAACCAGAAAGCCAGATTTCAAACTACTCTCATATGATAGGTCGATATTGTCAGTCCACTCTGGTGCAATCGTCGATGTCATCAGAATTTGAAATATACACGCGGGAGGAACAAACTATGACTGTTACACCAAAAGGGACACGCAGTGACTAGGGTGGTGACAAAACGTGTGTTGCTTGTCCCTCATATTTAATTATGATATAGGGTACGGTGACGGGTGTAGGGACGGGTCAATGGTACAAAACTGAAGTTGTAATTTATTATAATAATAACGTACAAAGGAATACGTTTTAATAATAAATTAATATAAAAGTGACTAAAGTATATTTATTGTATAAGTGGGGATTTTCTTATATCGCGTCGATAAGAGAAGCTGAGCTAGCCAAGGACAGATGTTAAGATACTAAGTCTTCGTTTCTTTACGTAGGAATCTTCAATAGGCGCCATCGAGGGGCATTTCTTGACTACTACAATTGACGACCCAACGAAGGGGCTTTTAATTCAGACTTCCACATTGGCTACCCAACGTGGGGTAGTTAGAATATAACAATGTTGGGCTTTGTCGTCTTTCGAGACTTTCCAGAGATGCGTTGAGAATCTTAAATTTGTTGCTCCACAACACTTTTGATTTGAGATCCAATAATGGAGCTCAAAATCAGCTTGGTTTACGATGCCAGCAAATGGTTAAAATGAAGACTATTATTTCTGATTCAATGGTTTTATTAAAACGACAGAGTAGCTTTTAATTTCTTAACTCCTCAATAATTTTTTGAATGATTCACTCATTTGTTTGACTGCATCTGTGAAAAATTCGTAATCAATGGCAAGTGTGTGTCTCTTGATATTCTTAGTTGCGTGACGTGAGTGAGGTTTTTCATTTCAAGTTCATGTGGAACAAAATAAGTTTTTGCTCTAAAGAAATAACTTCTTCTTAAAGATAAAATGCTATGTTTCCTTGCCCTTGTAGATTCACATTGAGTTTGTGTAAGTGTGCTGTCAAATCTACCATAAAAAATCTCTAAAGCCAAAGATTATCAGACAGTTCGGGATAGTGCAGGCCTTCATCATTTATAAACTTTTTATTTAAGTAAAGCAGGATGAAAATTGATTAAGCACCTCACCTCTTGAAATACAACGCACTTTATTATGCAGAAGAAGGTCAGAATATTGGCAATCTACTTCACGTAGAAATTCTTGGAACTGCCGATGGTTAAGTCCTTTAGCCATTATATTGTTGACAATCTTCTCAACTAAATGCATCACTTGACATATTTCTTCAGGGAGCGTTTTGGCACACAAAGCCTCTTGATGGATGATGCATTGAAAGGAAAAGACATCGTGTTCAATATACTTTTCAAACCAAGCTACAAACCCTTTATGTTTTCCTGTCATGCTTGGTGCTCCATTTGTAGCAATGGATAGAATATTATTTAAACCTATATTCTTATTTTTTTAATCATTTTACTACCGCCTCTGTTAGTCTTCACCACGGGTATGACCTTTCAAAGGTATTAAAGCAATCAACTCTTCTTGAGGGCCTGTAGAAGTAACGTATCTGCCCAGAAAACACAGTTGTGCTGTTTCATTTATGTCATAAGACTCGTCCATTGCTATGGAAAGAAATTTTGAGACTGAAGTTAGGTCTTTTGTTTGCTGGGAAATAACATTTTCAGCCATCTTTATGGTTCAATACCACACGGTTTTAGCAGACAAAGGTGTATTTTTATTTTTCGTATGATTTCTTCTTTATTTTTTAAATCACGAAAAAGTTATTCAGACAACTTCATAAAGCATTCTTTCAAATATTCACCGTCTGGGAAGGGTTTTCCCCACTGTACTATTTCGCGCGATGCTACAAAACTCGTTTTGCTCTCGTATCACCCTCTGGATAGGTATCAGCAAATTATTTGTGTTTCATAGTAAAATGCCTTTCAACGTTAAACGTTATATTAATTGACATATTTTCTTTACAAATAAGACACGTCAGAGTCCATTCGAATTTTATATAGACGCAAAATTTTGAGTCCACTCTGGCCTAAATTCACGATGTTCGTCACTCAGTTTTCTTTGTTTTTTTCTTTGTAGCCATTTTAAAGCTTAATAACTTGACTTGATTGACACATAGTCACAATCACAAAGCAAAAACAACCGAACAAAACACAAACGCTGCGCGCGCGATGTTTGACACTATCACAAAGAAAAAATTCAGCCGATTAACTCTACCACTAACCTTCCTTCACCTTGACAAGATGTGTATTAATCACAACTTGTGAATGTGAGGAATGCCAGGCCTCCACCGTGGTTCGGATTCCACGTTAAAACTGTAGGTCCTTCATTTCATCTCACAATCACCCTACCATTGCACATTAGCGTAAGTGCGTTAACCCGAACGGGTAGTAAGACGCGGTGCTAATAATAATATAATAATAATAATAATAACTCTACCACTGCACAGCGCTAGCGCACAAGTGTAAGGGTAGAGGAGATGGGAACAAAACAAAGCACAACGCGATGCGTGCGATGTTCAACACTTTATTGGTGGAACAGATAGGAGAGGGGAAACAAAACGAAACACCAAAGCGATGATGACGCGACGCGTGTGATGCTCAACACTTTGTTGGTGGATAGATAGAACCAGTTGCGTGGATTTTTTTCTTTTTACCAAATATGTATTTTTGTTTAAAAACTCACATTTATTGAACCTTGTATAGAAGAGCCGCAAAAGTGGGTCAAAGAGCGACATATGGCCCGTGGGCCACAGGTTACCGAGCCCTGGTCTATTTTAATAGATAGGGCCAGTGTGTGAAATCTAGTTGGTTTGGTTACTTTTGAGGGTGAACGGAGTGTACAAACTAGCATTATAAATCACTTTCAAAGAGATACTAATCTATTATTATAATTTATTGATTCTCATATACGATTAAATTTATAACTAATCAGAGAATTATTAATATGAATACATATTAATGGGCTTGGTTAATAATTGGCAGAGTCAATTGACTCTATAATAACAAAAGTGGGGCCATGTGGGACACTAGTTGCAAAAGGCCCTAATTTTAAATTTCAAAATATTAAATGTAAATAAAAATTCATTTTTATTATGTTAACAGAACATTTATAGCATCATACATTGATTAACCAATGCTGCACTTTATTAGTAATTTAGAAAATAATATGTTATTTTTAGCACTGCATCTTACTACACGTTCAGTTATACCCTATGTACTAATTACGCTAAGGTTAGGGATGAGGGAGGTTAATTTGGAAGTGTACCCGTATTTGCGTTGAGAGAGAGTGGGCAGCCACTTAGGAAAAACCACCCTCGTACATCCAACTAGGATTGAACTACGGTCTCTTCATTATGACGGTATAGTTTATTGCGAAAATGACACCTTAGATCATGTAGCCACTGAAAAGAATAATAGTTTCTTAAACTATTATATTTGGTAGGAAGGATATTTTTTATTTTAGTGGGATGAACCTGGTTATTTAGACAATACAATAAATAGATAAAATTTAAACAGGAATTATGAGAAACACAAGTAGACCCAGATATGTTTATCTTGTGTGTTTTTTAATAATTAACATCCATATGGGCTAACCGTCCATAAATACAACTCTTGTGCTTCGTATACTCACTTGTAAACATTGTTGGTGAACTTATTGTAGCTTCCCAGAGCTACTAAAGTGCCCAAACCAAGACCATACGAAAAAAATATTTGGGTCACGGCATCGATCCACACCTGTAACAAAAATCAGAATTGTTAGGTTTAAATACATTCAAAACATTTGGAACGGTCGAACATAAAGTAATGGATTGGACATATAATTTAATGAACACTTATTATATTCCAACAGGTAAATTGGTACTAGTCCTCTACTTAATTAAAACATAACTAATTCAAATAAGAGATAAGCTTTATTTTAGAGAGAGACATATAAAAAACTACAACTTAAACATTAAAAGAACAATACAAATTACATGTAGTGTCATAACCACTGAGCAATGTTTGAATATTTGTTTTGATTTACATAACTCGATTGTACGCACGTGATAAAAAGTGCTGGCTTATCATATATGACGTAATGAACTTGAAAGGTTGAAAGATAATGCTGTGCTGACCGTGCATAACAATATTTGATCTAGTTGGCCAGGAAAGGGGACATATCGGGCTATAAAAGCCTTTTATTTTTTTTTACATTGTAGCTGTCACAATTCCATCGATATCGCAGGCAGTTACGCTGCCCTGTGATGGACCATATCAGACTACCTACATCCTCAAGTCATTTGTAACACTTGTCTTAGAGGGCATCCATCGAGCTCAGGGTCACGAGATCGAGTTATGTAGAGGTCGCGTGCATGTCAGTCAATTCCATCGGTCTAAGTTTCCATGAGCTAAGCCAGTTCTTCGCGGGCGTCCAGTCTCATTATTTTTTTATTTTTTATTTAACATCACATTTTGTAAAATATTTTAGTAACTTCTATTAAACCAAAATTCTTAACCCTAAGTATTATTTCTAACCCACACAATTACCTTGCCTGTAACCTAACCCCTCCCGCAAGCTATCCTCACAAATCAAACCCACGGGTGGTAGATCACGACAGTATTATATTTTACAGATAAAAAGAGAAAAATAATATATTTTCTAAATTATTTTTTTTCACCGTGTCTAGCCACCTGTTCGGGAAAATACTGTTATACATTAAGGGTAGGGTTGAAGAAAGTAGGCCTATATTTTTAAAGAATTTCTTTATTGTATTTTTGTGGAATAATAAGAGTGGGAAACTATTTGGGGTAGACTACAATCAGCATGTTCAGCCAGGATTGAAATCATAATGTTCTCACCACCCGCGAAACCAGAAATAAATGAGCTTAAAATTTATACCTCATGTCCACCGATGCAGGTTCCTAGACATTTAAAAAATATATATATGTAAAATAAATATATTCTTGAATATACCTGTTTGGAAACTCATGGCTCAAACGGCACATATAGTTTGTTTAAACCAAATTTATACAAAATCATCATACACTTATATACGGAAAGATATGCTAGTAGCCTACCATTTATATTTATTATTATTATTATTATATTATTATTATTATTATATTATTATATTATTAGCACCGCGTCTTACTACCCAATTCGGGTTATACGCACATACGTTATTGTGTAATGGTAGTGTGATTGTGAGATTAAATGGAGGACCTACAGTTTAACATGGGATCCGAACCACGGTGGAGGCCTGGCAATTCCACACATTCACAACGTGTGATTAATACATGTATTGTCAGAGGTGAAGGAAGGGTTTGGCAATCAGATAAATCTGTGCCGGGACCAAGGATTGACCCCGGACCCCCAGCACAGAAGTCTGACACCTTATCCCTAGACCACCAGGTCCCCCCTAACATATAATTGTGTCCAAAGTTTCGTCGTACAGCGCCGGGAGAGCAAAGCTGTTCAAGCATGTGTGTATAACAGGTTGCATAGGAGTTAGGCGCGTGGACACTACACACCTCGATATTTTGGAGCACGTCAGCAGAACATACCACAATTAATAGTAAACAACACACCAGTCCATCTAGAAATGTGAATACGTTTCTGAGGGTCATCATTAACCGTTCTACATCACAGAGAATGTTTTCCATTATTACATGTGCAGTGCCACGCGCCTAGCTCCTATGCAACTTGCTGTACATGCATGCTTGACAGCTTTGGTATCCCATGCTACACGCAGAAACTTCGAACACAATTGAATGGTATTAGAATAGTTTTCCGGATGTAAGTGGATGGGGATTTTGTATTAACTCTGGTTGAAACAAGCCATATGTGCAGTTTAGGCTATGAGTTTCCAAACATCCTGTAAACTTACATATGGATATATAATAATGAATAATAATGATAATAATTCATTATTATATGTCAAAATTAACACCACTTTTACTAAATATACCAAATCAAACATATCTTTGAAGGATAAATATTTGTTTTAATTTTATAAATACATCATTAGACCTATATGCCGGGATCACAATCAACTTAACGTTCAAGTAATGTTCACATAATGTTCAAGTAACGCAACGTAGAGTAAAGGTTCTCCCCATGTTTGTGAATGGAAGTCATCAACGATGTAGTTAACTTGACGTTCACTTACACGTTCGAGTTATCCAAGGATAACTTTCATGTTGCGTTAGTGTTTTGTGAAGGAATCAGTCATTGTTCTAGCTAGCCAACCATTTTGCGAACAAGGTCAGCAGGACTATTTTTATTTCATTTGTTTGTTTATAGTATGCAGACGACTTTTTCAGTATAGTTTGTCCACGTCTCGCAAACTCTGAAACGTCGTAGCCTCTTGTTACAATGTATTTTGTAGCTCCGGTAAGTTTCTATTGCAAGTTCTTGCAGTCAAAAAACCCCTAATTTTCATTTTTACCTATTTGAGATATTTAACGTACACTTTCTGAACAAACCGATTAAATGAGTACAGAATTTGTAAAATAAATTAAATTTAGATTAGTCATAACATCC
This sequence comes from Timema podura, assembly GCA_033556935.1. Taxonomy (NCBI): domain Eukaryota; kingdom Metazoa; phylum Arthropoda; class Insecta; order Phasmatodea; family Timematidae; genus Timema; species Timema podura. Next base: position 57,606,936 of record JAVRXN010000010.1, on the reverse strand, counting down.
AGCTCCCGGCCGTTAATTCATTAATGTGAAGGGGTAAGCCTACATGTCACTAATTATATTTTTTTCGGACACGCCGGGATATGAACCTGGAACCCTTAAATCAGTTGACAGCCATGTTACTAACTGAGCTAAGGTGTCGGAATACCCCCTTACTGTTTGGGCTTTATTTCACTGATCCATTTGTTTTCAAACAGTCCAAATTAATTGTCTCTTTTGCTTGAGTTGTAACGTTACGTTACATGAACCCTTATCCCATATTAAGTGTATTTACAATAAGTGAATGCTACGTGAAATCTAAGTGAACGCTACGTTACGTGAACATTAAGTTGATCATGATCCCAGCAATAGTTAAAAGTAATTCTCAACCAATCCTAGAAGTAATTTATTCCGAGGTTTAAACGATGATAACTTACTGTTGGTATCCCGAATGGAATTTTTAGTTGAAATTTTTGTAGTCAATATACGAGTGGTTTTTTAAGTTTATCTACTCAGTAAGTCCAAGGTATTTGTAGGACTAATACGTGCAGTATTTTTCCAGTATAAAATAAACATTGGAATATAACGTGCTATGTGTTTCCAAGAAATTAACCTAGGGTATGTACGAGGAAATACCAGATCTTTAGCCTTACGGAGGTTTCTCTGTGCTCTTTGAGCAAGGTTGAATCCATAAACACTGGGTTTCGATAGTATCAATGCTAGTATCAGTTATAAAAGCCATCCAAATGTGCAGTTGGTAAACAACTCACTTCTAACATTTTCGCCATAATGGGACCATTGTATTCGTAATAGTCAGCTTGCATAAGCCCTTTTTGATGTAAGATTATGTGAAGAGGGGGCTGGGTCGATCTACCTGAAAGTAGCTTTGTGGACGTACATCAAATTGGCCGCCACTTCATACAAATAAATTGAAACTCATACAGTCCTTTGTACTACGTTTGTGCTCATATGTGCTCGAATCTCAGCCTTGGTGCTATTAATAATAATAATAATATTTAGCACCGCGTCTTACTACCCGTTCGGGTTATACGCTTAAGTACTAATTACTCTAATGGATTAGGAATTGGGAGGGTTGAATTTAGAGGAAGTGAACCCGCATTTGCGTGAAGGAAGAGTGGAAAACCATTTAGGAAAAACCACCCCCAATTCACCCGACCGAGATTCGAACCTCGATCTCCCCGTCCTCGGCGGTCGAGCTCAACACGACTGGCGCGTTAGCCAACTACGCCACCGAGGCGGGTTTTATGCTATTAAATTACTCAAATTATAACGATTTTAATGTGGCGGGCCAACTTGATTTCAAGCTGGCCCACCACATTTCTTAAGACATCCTGTCTTAATTTTGATTACGCCATTTATTTATGCTCCGTTTGTGCTGATATGTGTCCGAAATTCAGCTTTTGTGCCATTTAAATTACGCCCATGGCAATGATTTTAATGTGGCGGGCAAGCTTGATGTTCAAGTTGGCCCCTACATTTTCGAAATCAAAATCGGTTTATGCCATTCATTAGTGTTCCATTTGTGCTCATATGTGCCCGAAATTCAGTGTTTGTGCCATTAAATTACGTTTTTTACATCGATTTTAATTCTGCTGTACACTGTTGCGGGGCTGAGTAAGGCGGGGTGGATTGCTTGGTACCATGTACTGAGGAGGGGAAGATAGCTTGTGCGTCCATTGGAGCGAAGCGAGAAGGCTAATAATACTGCACAACTGGACCACAGTCGAATGTATATATTTGAACTTGTTTTAGAGTGAAGCGATCAACAAGCCAAAAATAAAATTTACTAAGAAAATGTTATTGTATCAAGACTTGGGCTGATGTATTTCATCGTCACTGTATAAAAATATTACATTGTACTAATAGACGTTTTTAATTTTAAAAATAACTTTCAAATTAATTTATCTTGAATTGAATGTTAAAATTTACTTTATATGCTTAAGCGCGCCTTTATTGCGCTTTTAGAGATTTACTTTATTTCACAACGATGAACAAGTGGATCTAAACATTGGAATCACAAGATAGATCATAAACAATTTTCATAAGTAGGCTTACTGTATAATTACTAAACCAAAAAAGTTTATCCCAGGCAATGTCAGGTACTTCAGCTAGTAAGATATAAATCTCACTTTTAAACATACATATTTCACGTACAAAGAACAAATTTTATGACAAGTGAGTTAAACAATACAGTTAATATTTTTATAGATGCCAATATTTACATCACTGAGATTTCGGAACTATCGGTGGTTTTTCTGTTTGGAAACTAGAGCATTACCTATTAAAAATATTGTTACATTTATATTTTACTTTAAAGACATAGTTCTGTGCACATTGCGCGCTAAATTTATTTTAAAGTAAGTTAGTTGTAATCTAGTTTTAAAAAGGAAGGGGAAGAATTGATAAATGTCAAGTTGAAAGTGCCACTGTAAACTCTATCATGTGGTCTGCACAAAATACGGTTTTCTACAGGTTGCAGTATAGGGAAGGCTCAAGTTAGCCCACCCCATTAAATGTTCTCTAGATTGCCTAATTTTAGAGCACAAGTGTTCATTTTTCGGCAAATATGAGCAAAAACGGAGGGACAATGGAGTGACGTAAATAGAATTTTGTTATGTTGTGTTTTTCAATATTTGGTGGACTAGCTTGAGCTCAAGTTGGCCCGACACATTAAATGTTATCTAAAAGGCCTATTTTCACAGCACAGATGTTCAAGTTCAGGCACATATGAGCACAAATAGAGCACAAACGATTGAACGTCATTTTTAACACATATTGAAATGTAAGTGGGTTAGGACCAATAATTAATTAGCTTCAATATAGCCGAATGTTCACTGCAACCGAGTCCACTAAAATATGAATGTATGTTTTAGTTTCCATTATTGTGTAAAGTACGTGTTTGATTTAGTCGTGTGCATTTATTACGAGCTTTCGTTTTGAAGAGAGTGGTAAAGCTATCAATAATAATAATAATAATAATAATAATAATAAAGTCAAATATCATGTCAAATTGAGAAGTTTTCCTAGCACGCAATGACCCAACACGCAATAATATTGCCTAGCACCTGTGAACTAGACTGTTTCGGCTCGAGGGCACACGCTTGGAAAAAAAACCAGTTACATCTTTCAAGCGCGTCGCTTGGGTCGTTACAGACTGGCCACCTCTCATTACAACTAAGGTGTTTTATACCCGCCTCGGTGGCGTAATTAGCTAACGCGCCAGTCATGTTAAGCTCGACTGCCGAGGACGGGGAGATCGAGGTTCGAATCTCGGTCGGGTGAACTGAGGGTGGTTTTTCCTAAATGGTTTTCCACTATCCCTCCACGCAAATGCGGGTTCACTTCCTCTAAATTCAACCTTCCCAATTCCTAACCCATTAGTGTAATTAGTACTTAAGCGTATAACCTGAACAGGTAGTAAGACGCGGTGCTAAGTATTATTAATGTGTTTTATTTTATTTTTTAGTCACTCATTGCCCAGTCTGGCCGAACCTTTAAATATAAGTTTTCTCATGTCTTTATATAAATAATTTCAAGTCAGTAGCGGATCCTGTGGGGAAGGAGGGAATCCACCTCTCCCTTCCCCCCACATGGAAAATAATAAAAAATATTGAATCCAATACCTTAGTGTTGTAAAATTTACTCTTATTCCTTGCTCTATCTCCTACATGGCCTTGCCAATAACTCATTCAACCTAGCTATAATGTGCGGAAAAGCAAGTGGGCTTGAAACTAGAATTTTACACATCTAATAAGTTTAGCATAATAAACATGTCATACCTATTTTTTATATTATAACTAAAACATTTTAGGCATATGTACGGGTTTATTATTTTTGGATTTATGTTGTGTCTTTTTTTGCATTGAAATTACAGATTTACTATTAAAAATTAAGTTTTATCTTACAAATCTTCTCTTTATTGTTATAATTAGTTAACACTATTTTGATAAACTTGCAATATTATTAAAATTATTATAAATTAAAATCCTAATTAGTAAAAATTATTAAATTTATACTTGACGAAACACAAAGAAAACCAATAACCCCGACACAGGCCCCGCATACCACCCTCTTGTTTCAAGACTTGCATGTCTTCATACAATCCCATTCCAGATCAAATATTGACAATATTTTTACTGTTATCAGTATTATTGTAAAACACACTTTCCATGTCGACCTCCTCATTCTACAAACAAGTCCAAATATATACATTCGATTGTGCTCCAGTTGTGCAGTATTATTCTTCCCGCTTCGCTCCAATGGACGCACATCGCACAAGCTATTTTCCCCTCAGTACATGGTACCAAGCAATCCGCCTCGCCTGATTCCTCCCCGCAACAGTGGAGAGCAGACTTAAAATCGTTGTAACAAGCGTAACTTTATGGTACAAAAGCTGAGTTCCGGGCACATATGAGCACAAATGAAGCACTAACGAATAGCATAAACAAATTTTGATTTCGAAGAAGTGGTGGGCCAACTTGAACATCAAGCTAGCCCGCCACATTAAAATCGTTATAATTATAGTAATTTAATAGCACAAATGCTGAGCTTCGTACACATATAAGTACAAACGTAGCACATAGTACTGTATTAATTTCAATTTTTTTAAGAAAGTGGCGGGCCAACTTGATGTACGTATTTGTGGAAGCGGTACAGTGGTTTCCAACTTAAAAGTACCCTAAGGTCACAATTGAATCCACAAGTCTAGTGGTAGGCCGAATAATAATCGGCTAAGGCATGGAAAAAATAGATCTCACGCAGATACACAAGTTATTATAAAAATAAAGCGCAATTAAGTTTATTACTGAATGAACATCAGTTGGAGCTTTCATGGATTTTTCCCACACAAGTTAAAACTTTCCGTTTCTCGGCTAAAAATGTTAATTCTACTATACACTAGATAACTTTTCCAAGAAAGTTCGTAGACCGCAAAAAAAAAAAAAAAGGCATTGTTGGCTGCTAGTTGGAAACCCTTACTATTCTTAATGTGATGTGTGTTTCCAGGAGATTAACTTACTACTCTAATGTGATGTGTGTTAAAAAGAAAATAACTTACTATTCTAGTGTGATAAATGTAGTTATGAGGATATTATACCAATGATGTAATATATTTCTAGGAGAGTATCACTATACTAACCAGCCCCATCATGTAGTAGTCAGTGCATCTGGCTACGAGCCTAGGTGTTCCGGGTTCGAGTCCCAGCTGGTGTTTTGGATGGTTTTACCGAAAGGGGAACTATCTCAATGGTCACCAGAGTTTGGATAATCAGTCTTAAATTAGGTTTAAGTGTCTATACTGATTCTACACCCTCATATTCACCATCATCTCACCTCATATCATTGGGACATGGAAAGAGTACTCATGGAAAGAATGTACTATTAGTATATTCAGGCGTTCCATGGTCAACAGTACATTAATACTGGCTAATATTTACACTACAGGAATACGAATGATGTAACCCGGCCGCGCTATTTATATATCATTATGCTCTAAAATGCTGTGTTTGTTTTATCAGTAGAGTAAAATTCTATCCTAACACAGTGTGTGTCTTCACAGATTCCACTTCTAGTCAAATTCTTTCTAAATATTTTAATTTGAGATTACCAGATAAGATCTGTGTTATTCTATGTCAATTATTAGCCTATAATCCAAGCCTCCTGGAGGAAAATAACACTGGTATTTTGATTATATTTTAAGGCACCCAAATAGAGCAATATATGAAGTCTTACCTCGGACTCTCGTAGTTTGGAGAGATTAGGACTGATATAAAAACGTATTCCTTCAGCCGCCCCTGGTAGCGTGACTCCTCGTATGAGCAAAACTGTCAGCAGCACATATGGAAACAAGGCTGTGAAGTAGACCACCTGTTAAACAAACACTTCAATTACATTTCTGCCAAGTGGTTAATTGCCACATCTTCATATTTTCCCGAAAATGTTCCTGTTTGGAAAAATTGTATCAATAATTCTTCTGGAAAAAAAACTTGCTCATTATAATGGGACGAATGCATTTGAAATAGTGAAAATCCCTGTCCACAGACTTCGCAACCGTAAGGCGCTAATTCCGTAAAACGTGGTCCGTAAGAGATCAAGTCAAAGAAAGAGAGTGCTTTAACTAGAGAGTCCTAATCCTATGGTTAGATCCCCGATATTACAGTAAATCAGTAGCGTCTCGTGACCAAAATTCTTAGGCAAGCTTGGAAGAGGTGCCCCAAAGCTTAAAAGGGGAGGTCCCGGAATTTTCTAAAAATAATTTATGCTTCAAAAAGCTATTTGGAGGTTTTTTTTATGACGTTGTGGCTTTCGGCGTCCTTCTGTTATGTGATTTACATTATTGTGCTATTACTTACTATAGACATATAGGTACTTATAAACTTTCATTTGTAAGCTTTCACCGATACACACATCAAACAAAAGCACATGCTACAATAAACTCCACAAAACTTTAAAGCCCGGTACACACGACACAGCTTTTATACCAAAAGTTGTGCAAGAAATTGTACAATATCTTGGTAGCATGGATTGCATACAAATTTTAGCCATGGCAAGGCACATGGCATTTGAGATTGCATACAATAGTTGAAAAAACATGGCGTTTTTGCCCTTTTAATGGAAAAATAATGATTGGATGATTTGGAAAATACTGGTATTTAATATAAGTAATTTCTTATTCATTCATAAATATTATGAAACAAAATCGATTTTTTAATATTTCTTTAAAACAGTTGAAAACCTTTATATTTGGGGTGTAACCTCCTTCAATTATAATTATTTGTTTGTTTTCAAGCATTTAGCAGTTTTTCTTACAATCACTCTTTTTACTTTCTCGCTATCTTACATGTAGAGAAAGTATTGTGATCGTCAAAAAAAATAGAACTCGAGATTTTGATGCATCTTGACGTTTCATGACTCTCTGAATCCGAAAAAGTGATTTTTTGAATTTCCGTCTGTCTGTCTGTTCCTCCGACTAGATCCTGAACTATTTTACCGATAGGGCTAAAATTTGGTATCTAGGGTTTCATAGGGTTGCTCCGAGGGGTTTTTGGAATTGTATATCCACCCCTAAAATTAAGGCTAGTTTACTGAAGGGTAAAAAAAAGAAAAAGTTGATTTTCTCAAAATCCGCTCTAACGATTTTGATTAAATTTGATTTATAAACATCTATAAATATTCACCCGCCTCGGTGGTGTAGTTGGCTAACGCGCCAGTCGTGTTGAGCCAGACCACCGAGGACGGGGAGATCGAGGTTCGAATCTCGGTCGGGTGAACTGGGGTGGTTTTTCATAAATGGCTTTCCACTCTTCCTCCAAGCAAATGTAGGCTCACTTCCTCTAAATTCAACCTTCCCAATTCCTGATCCATTAGTGTAATTAGTACTTATGCGTAGAGCCCGAACGGGTAGTAAGACGTGGTGCCAAGTATTATTATTATTATTATTATTATTATTATTATTATTATTATAAATATTCTAAACAAAATGGCTACACTCGATATTTCGGCAAAATGACTTTAAGGGCGCCGGCTCCTTAAATTCTCATTTTTTATTGTAGCATTAGCCGCTGGCTAACTACAAAAAATGAAGACTTACCCTATTCGATTGAGGACGTCTCCTGCCCGCTCGAAGGTAAACACGCCCAGCCCACTTGTACGCGCACATCTCATCGGCCCAACTGCCTTCAACATACTGAAACGAGCTCAACTGTATCCTTCGCCACCGCCCTCCAGAGTGAAAGAACTTAAGAAGAAAAGAAGTACAACTCCGCCAGTCCCACGATCGTGTTCTACATCATTCGAGATGGTCGGCGAACATTCTACTCCCTATCTATTCTCTTTGGTTTTTCCCCCCTCGTGACGTCCTTGTGCCCTGTGTTCTGTAAGCTGTGTTCTGTATATAAGAAGCACCGTGTGACTTATATGCCACTCTCATGGGAGTGCAAGGTCTCGTCCTGCCTCCCTCACGTGTTTCCTGGTGGTAGCTTAGCGCTACCCAGCAAGTTGTCAGACGCTCGTCTCGCACCCTCCGGGGAATCCAATCAAGTACTCTACACCAACTAAACTCGGGACGGACGTTTCGGTGGTAGTTCCTGTGGTTGATACCTAACGGTGCCAACGAATCCACAGTAGGCCGTAAAGCGTGACCGGCTGCGAAGCAATACCTCGCAGCCGGAGTCCGTCCTCCGGGACACCACACAGAACAACACAAGCCACCCACACTGCACAGAGGAGGGTACTTTAACCCTTCCACACTGGCCACTAGCCTGCCCTTTTTAGGGTTGAGCGAAATGGCCGCTCCCAAGACTACTGACAAAGAACTCATCTTCATCAAGCCGAGGTCAAGCAGGAACGCCGACTTCTCAAACTCCGAGACCAACATGGACATTACAGACATGGAGACAGATCACGACGGCAACGGCGCGTTCACACTTGTGGACAAGCTCAAGCGGAAGCGCAAACTCAAGAACACCGGCAAGACGCAATCAAAGAAAACCATCACGACGGTCGACAACAAATTCGAACCACTTGACAATGAGACTTCAACCAACAACGACACACCCCCGACACAGACTGACACCAACAAGAAGGAGAGACTACCCCCGATAGTGACGGTAGGGATCCATAATTACAAAAAAATCACTGAAATTGCCAAAGACACAGAATCCATTACAAGAGTTAGCTACATAAAAGACGGACTCAAAATACAAACCACATCCACACACGACTTCAAACTGGTTCAAAGCCTCCTCAAGGAAATGAACCAAGAGTTTTACACTTACTCACTGCCCAGAGACAAACCAGTGAAGGTAGTCATAAAGGGACTGCCACCCAACATGGACCCCGAGAGTATCCGTACCGAACTGACAGATTTAGGGTACCCAGTTACCGACGTGCGCCAGTTTAGCCGCAAGGCAGAGGCCACCAGCACTACACAGACTGTGACACTTCTCCCGACATTCTTAGTCACATTAGCAAAGTCCCCAACTCAAACCACTATCTATGAAGTTAGGCACCTCAACTACACACGAGTTAAGATAGAACAGTACATCCCTCCCCGGAACACTATTGTGCAATGTCACAAGTGTCAGCGACATGGGCATACTAAGAACAACTGTTCAAACTTGCCCAGATGCGTGAAGTGTCTAGGAGCACACATCACCTCCAGTTGCCCCAAAAAAGACAACACAACACCGGCCAGATGCGTCAACTGCAAGGGCCCACACACTGCCAACTACAGCAAGTGCCCGGTATACGTGCAACTGTTGGAGGCCAGACAAAATCAGACCAATACACGACAGACACGAACACCACGTACGACGCCCCCACCTACCACCGGTGTTAACTTTCCCCCTATCCCGCGCTCCCGTCAAACTGTCCCTCCGACCGACCGCCAAACCCCGGGCCCATCAGCGAAACAAACCGCAGAGGCCGCATCTACCTCCCGCTCCTACACCGATGTTACGGTGGGGCGAAACAGCCGACCGCAACAAGAGAACACATCATCCCCACTTAGTGATCTAAAAGACATCATTAACCTTCTCAAGGAACTAAACATTTTCAAAATACTTACTCATTTCAGACCCTACCTCACTAGACTCAGGGAGGCCACCGACAAGACTGACAAAATAATGATACTGCTAGAGGGAGTGACCGAATACTTCTCGACCGACTATGACTAATACAAACGCGACTGTGACGAAAGACATACTTCGGGTTTTTATATGGAACGCGAGAGGGATACTCACGCAAGCTAAAGAGCTAGAGGACCTTTTTAAAACTTATTCAATAGATATTGCCCTAATCAATGAGACACATCTAAACCCCGAGAAAAATATTCACTTTTACGGCTACACAATTTATAGAACCGACAGGCCCGGAGGAAGAGGAGGGGGCACGGCGGTCCTTATCAGGACCCATCTGCCTCACTACCCACACCATTTTCAAAATCTTCAGAACTTAGAAGCCACAGGAATAATTGTAAATACTAGCGGCGGGAGTGTCCGGTTCGCGGCCATATACAGACCCCCGACAAAGACGTTACTACCACAAGACTTAGACATAATCACTGACGCAGATAAACTGTTTTTGGCGGGAGATCTTAACTCTAAAAACACCATCTGGAACAGCCGAGTAACCACCGTGAACGGCAGAGTACTAGCGGACCACGCCGACACACACGACTACGTAGTAGTTGCCCCTGATGAGCCCACATTTTACCCATCCAACTATCAACATAGACCAGACATCATAGACGTGGCACTTACCAACATTGGCGTAACCACGGAGGACATGATCGTATTAAAAGAGCTGGATTCGGACCACAATCCAATATTGTGCGAAGTCAAACTAAATACTAACTTTATGATAAGGGGACTCAATTTAACAAAAGAAACATGTGACTGGGACGAGTTTAGGAGATCATTAGAGGACACCCTACCAGAAATACGGGATGTAGATACAATAGAACAGGCAGACGCCGCGTTACAACTCTTCTCAACCACAGTGCAAGAAGCCTACAGGGTAAATACCACTAGAACACCCATACAACACGACTTCCGGCAAGACTACCCAGATCTGGACTTTCTTATAGCCCAGAAACGGGAAGCGAGAAGGGACTGGCAGACCTACAGGACTCCACATCATAGGACTACATACAACCGACTCATAGCCCAAGTGAGGAGGAGAGTCAAGGACATCAGACAAAATAAATGGGGCGCATACGTCACCGAGGCAGCACTTGACAAAACCAAGTTGTGGAAAGTAACACGACAACTTAAGGGGACCACCAAAAGAAAGACAGTACCAGCCATACACGGGGAACACGGCCTGGTTTACGACAGCACAGAGATGGCGGAAGCCATAGCCGTGGTATTAGAGAAACAATTCACACCCAACGACGAGCCACAAAACCACGACTTTACCAGAGACGTGACTAGAACAGTCAGGGAATATCTGGAAGGACCGAACGACACAAGGGCAGAGGTAATTACTCTGGACGAGCTCACCACCACTATTAAGCGCACACCCAGGAACAAAGCACCCGGACACGACCGCATCACCAACGAGATACTAAAACAAATGCCAGGCAGAGCGGTATTAGTACTCCTGACCCTCCTTAACTCTCTACTGACGCTCTGCTATTTCCCGGAGGTCTGGAAGCTGGCTAGAGTAATAACAATCCCTAAACCCGGAAAGGACCCGATGTTCCCTCAGAACAGAAGGCCGATAAGTTTACTCGCCACCCTCAGTAAAGTTTACGAAAGGTTAATACTTAAAAGATTAAAAAGATTAAACGATAGACTAGGTGTTATTCCAGACATTCAGTTTGGATTCCAAGCCCACCACTCCACCACCCATCCCACAATAAACATAATAGAAGATGTAACAAAAGCATTTAAAGAAAAAAAATACGTAATTGCCGTTTTCCTAGACGTCGAGAAAGCTTTCGACAAAGTTTGGCACACTGGACTCATTCAAAAATTAATCAAATTCAACTACCCAAAATGGTCAATCTTCCTGATAGCCAGCTTCCTCAGACGGCGCACGTTCCAGGTGTTATGGACGGAAAGAGGTCACAGACATATACAATTAAAGCAGGGGTTCCGCAGGGTTCATCACTAGCACCACACTTGTATAACATTTATGTAGCAGACATCCCCACCCACGATCACGTCAAGGTTAGACTCTTCGCCGACGATACCATGTTATACGCAACCAATAAAAACATAAATTATGCATCACTTGCTATGCAAAGATACTTCCTCCTCCTCCAGGATTGGCTCTCCAACTGGAGAATTAAAGTAAACCCCGTTAAATCAGCCGCTCTAATCTTATCAAAAGGTAGAAAACCACTCCCCGCCCCGCTTACACTTTTTGACACAGATATCCCACTCCAAGACGAAGTCAAGTACCTTGGGATCACAATAGATAAGAAACTTACCTGGAGGAGTCATATAGATAAGACCAACGGTAAAGTAGTAGGTAGTTACATTCGACTGTTCTCACTATTCAAAGGGGGGCAACTTGAAATTCCCACCAAAATATTACTATACAAACAAATAATTCAACCCATATTACTTTATAACTGTGTAGTATGGAGTTACGCCTCCAAAACAAACACTAACAAACTGCAGGTAACCCAAAACAGGATATTGCGCACAATTACGGGAGCAGACAGGGGCACTAGAATAGCAGACCTACACACAATGACCAACTGCCGCCAACTACAAGAAATCTACCAGGATAGGAACAAAAAGTTTTACGACAAGACCGAAACACACGACAACGAAATAATTAGAGGACTCGGACAATACGACCCGACTGAACCACGACACAAACGACCTAGACTGGCGTAGTTGAGCACTTAATTATATCTAATTAAATGTCTATTTTAACCTAAAATTAAAAAAAAAAAAAAAAAAACTAAAGAAAAAAAATTTTAAAAAAAACCCTAGAAAAAAAACAAACTTAGATGTAGTATTCATATTAGAATAAGAATTAGCTAATACTTGACATTCAACTACGTCAGTGAAACGACGACAACCTCACCTACCAACCATCCCATCCTCCTTCCTATCCAAACCCCATACCGTCACACTCGCTCATTTCAGCCATTACTACCTTAGTCACGGCCGGACGCCACTGGGATAACCGTCTAGGTTCTCTACTAGCCAGAGGATAATCCTGGCGCCGGGGGCGGCCCCAGATGGTGAATGGAAATGTATCCACCTCACTCCCAGTCCTAAGAAAAGAAAATCCTTCCCCAACAAATAACTCTTATTACCCTTGTCACCGCCGGACTCCACAGGGACAACCGACTAGGTTTTCTACGAGTCAGAGGATAATCCTGGCGCCGCTGTCGGCCCCTGATGGGGAATGGATATGTAACCATCCGCGTCAAACCTAATCCCTACAGTCAGACAACCTTTCGATCCCCTTCCCGGAAATCGACGCATGGAACATCAACATCTCATCATCATACCTAATAACCCACAACCTTCCTTCATCCCAGGTGAAATCCTCCCCATCCCGAAACCCATCGCAGTCATTCACCATCACCACCGCACCTCCCAAATTAGAAGTAGTAATTAGCTTTAATCGACATGTGTTATACAAGGTATAAAATTCATTCATGGAGTCAGGAGTCATGAAAGTGACTCTATACTCGAACATAAGATCTTGATCTTCCCTTTCACAGGTGACCTAGCTTGGCGCTTCTGTCAAGGTGGATATCTTGCGTCGGGAAACACAATCAACCACCTGTAGTGTTCTACAGGCTCATTTCATCTGTTTCACATCATCAGGTAATAATTTCATTCGCGAGGTTAAGAGTCACGACAGTGACTCGGTACTCAAACAACAAATCAGCCCTTTCTAGGATGACCTAGATTGACGATTCTGTCAATCTGGATATTCTTAGTCGGGCAACAGCCGAACGGCATATGCCACTCTTGGGTTGGCAGAGAAGGTCGCTTGACCAAGCGATCTCTACAAATTTCAACGATGTAAGCTAAATTCATTTTCGGTCATAATCTTTGCTTTTTCTAAATTCTTTTTTGGCTCTTTTTTGGGATTATTCTTATTTAGGGGTATGCGTTATTGTTTAAACTCTTGGTGCAATTTTCCTATGGAATGGGACTTAATTTATTACCATTTAGGAGACTTGTTATAAAAACTTTGGCGTCATGTTCGCTTGGCGAACAAACGATCTGAACTTGGTTAAGAACTTTAACACAAATAATACGGACAAATCATTAATAAGAAATTTGTGAGGTTAATATTTTGACTTTGTTTATCATAAATATTATGAACAATTATTAGTAAGAGTTGTGTAGGTTAATATTTTGATCTGTTTAAGTACTTTAACTTTGATAATATAAACAATTGGTTATAGGATTTTTGCGAGGTTAATATTTAAAATTTATAAGCATTAGAATTAATCTTTAGATTATGTAATTGGTATATTCCTTTTTGACTGGGATTAGAAGATGTGTTATGATATGTGTTGAGACTAACTATGAAAGTTAGAATGCAGTTTAAGGGTTCAGTTGTAGCGCCCAGCTAGTTCTCTACTTAGCTAGCGAATGAGATTCTTTATATTGTTTAAAGATGGCGCTCTTAATATGAGGCCAAGGTGTAAGATAGTAAACTCTTTGTTGTTAGTTTTTTTGAGAATTTAAAAATTTAAAAGAAATACTTTTGTCGTTCTTTACATATACATATATATATTTATTGTTATTCTCGTTTCTTGAGAAATAAAATTATGATATAAAAAAAAGAATACTTTTATTGTTGTTTACAAATATTTATTGGTATTGTTTTGTTCCTTTCTTAAACAAAATAAAATAATAATAAGAATAAATAAATAATCTACTGTTAACTAATGGTGTTAGTGTCCTCTTCCTTCGATCATGGTTTAATAGTTACATTAATTTACTTGAGGCAAATGATATTTTTGGTGATGCGCAATGTTCTGGGGAACAAAGTAACCATTTTAAGAAGGACTACGAGGGCTTGTCTGAAAGGTTCTTATTGCGCGTGCTATGTTTTGGTGGCATAGCCTTCTTTTATATTCACTTCTTTCTCACCTACTCATTCAAGATTCTTTTCTTTATTTTTTGAATCCCTGTAATCCACTTAGGGATTACATTATCATATCTCCGAAACTATTTGAGATATGAAATTACAAATATGTAGATCTATTTATAATACAAATATTTTATTCCAAATATATTTTATAAAACTAATAGCTTTCAAGCTATACGCAAATATATATATTTTTTAATTTTTCGAACACTAAAGGTAAGTATTGCGACCGTAAAAAAAATTAACCTGAAATGTTGATGGATGTCGACGTCTTATGAGCCCCCGAACCCTTATAAATGGTCTTTGCAATGCCGTATGTCTGTGTGTCTGTTAAAACTTAAAATTAAAAGTAGTTTTATAAAGGGCAAAAAGAGAAAAAATCGATTTTCTCAAAATCGGCTCTAACGATTTTGATTAAAATTTATAAATATACTGGCTATTTTCATTTTCCCATGAAAATTACTTTTAAGGTACTTTACAGAAGCGGAAATTTCCGTATCTCCGCAACTATTTGATATACTTAATAACTTATCATTGCAAAATTGTAGTACTATTAAAAATAAAAAACTTTCATGCGAAATGTATTTTTATAAAACCAACAGTTTCTGAGATATTGGCAAATATAGTAATACAATTTTGTGAGCTTTAGTTGTAAAGATATACTACTTAAGTTTTAACTCAATAATTCTCCAATGCCATAGAGTTATTAAATATAAGTCTCTCAAAAATTTTATGTTATTTTCCCTTAAACCGTTTAGGAGAGATGTTTGTACAGCAATGATCTACCTCCATTTTACACTCAATAGTCAATATTTACATTTTTTATTGGTCAAAATTTATAAATGAGGAATTTAATATCAATGCGCTGACCTGAAGATGTGTAAACACCCAATAAAATGTCGATCGGAAGTTGAAATTCTAATACGAAGTGTTGACCCTTGTGGACCCAATATTAATCTTTTTTATTGGTCAAAACATACAAATGAGGACATTAATTATTTAAAAATAAAAATATAAAATTTAAAACCGGTACTCAAAAAATGTTTTACATAAGTGTAGTGCAATTTATGCTTGGGTTTGCTAGTGTATACTTTTATTTTCACATGTATTACAAGTTATGAGTAAATATCGACATTTTTAGACAGTAGATCGCGAAAGTCCGTACGGGGCTCCGTACCATTTATTTAAAAAAATAACTGTCCAGCAGACGAAGTTTTCGTGTTTACAGCTCAAAAGTTGTACAAGAAAAATGGTTGATATAAGACGCGTTCTGTTTCCTGAGATTGCTTACAAAAAGTTGTGCAAAGCAGATCTTGTACAGTTTTGGTGTTCACACGACGCCATCTTCAGGCTGCAACTTCTTGTACAACTTTATGTACAATAAGTTGTGTCATGTATATTGGGCTTAAAGATGTGTAGGCACGGGGTCAGTACCATGACAATATATTAATTTCCCCTTTCATGCCATACCATCTCACTATGTTTTGAAAGGGGAAGAGAGGGTTAGTAACTTCGGTTCTAGTCGACACCTTTCGGGCAAGAGAAGTTATAGCTCGGCTGCTTGCATTTTTACCTGATATCTTCAGCTCTTCCCCTTCTCTACCCTCCGAAATCAATAACGTCACAAATAAGAACTATACTAGCTAGAGCAATGGGATGAAAGTCTGACAAGTAGCGACCTTCAACCACCATTAGATGGACTGTTGCACGTCTTGCATGCATGTTACGCTCACTGCCATGTATAGAATTATTTTTTCAAACCCACTTATGCTTGAATAACATTTAAATAATTACCAGTAGAATGTTTTCGCAAATATTAAATAAAATAATTAAATATCTTCATTCAAAGGTAATCTGGGCTTGCTTTGCTTGCCCTGACGTAACGCCACTGCTTTAAATAAATATTTGAATTCTTGTCATGAAAAATCTTGAATTTTAGTCCAAAATTCTCAAATAAAAAATCACAGAAAATACATTTTTGCAAAATATTTTTAAAATAATTTCAATAAAAAACTATTTTAGACTGACAAACATTTGAAAAGCATACTTTTTAGAGGCCGACAAAATAAGGCTTTCGATACTTATTAACAAGAGACTAAATTCATGTCACAGCAGAATAGCAGTAAACATCATACAACAACCAAAAGTCACTAAAACATGTGTAAAAAGTTGTATTAGTAGCTATAGAAGGTTTGACTATTTTATTCTGTAAGACATTTTGGCTTAAAGATAGTTTTTACTATTAGAGTCAAGCAAGGTACAACTATTTTTGAGAAAAACTTTGATTTCGCGTATAAATACCTTAATTGTTTTATTTCGTAAACTAAAAAAAAAAATTTAATAATTATATATTTGAACGTGAAACAAGTTTTAGCACTTTTAAAATGTATTTTTCAAAGTTTCGTGTAAACACTGTTCGCAAAATGTCTGTGTCCTTAACGATAGTTCGCATCACTCAGTAGAAGTTTGAGAGACTTTAACTTTTTAACGACTAGGCCTTATGGATATAAACTGAGAACCAATCACCGTTGAGTAAATATGTGATCATCGTTGCGCGTATTGAAATGAAAGCACCAATGGTTGCGAAAGGATGCGTTGCTATGGAAACTTAAACTAAATGAAATTATGGTTTTACGTGTAGAGATATTTAAAAAAATATTTGTCTTAAAATCTAAAACCCCCGGGAAGCGTAGCACTTCAAAAAGATTTTCCTGGGAACTACCAAGTTTCCAGAAAGAATTTACAGTATAAATAGTTATATTAGTTATTATCAAACATAACCAAGATATACATTAGACATAGAATAGGAGGCACGAAAGTAATATTGGAGGTACAACTATTTGCTTTTATTACTAGTACACATATTTATTTTGTATTTTCAAGTGATAGAAAAATCCAAATCAAATTTGTTAGTTAAACTCATGACATACATATATATTAATTGTGATTGCACTTAACTCACATTTCAAATACATATATCCTGGAGGTTTTCTCATAAAGGGTTGTGTTTTCAGTCCTTCTATTATTAATTATTATATGTGTATCGTCTTTCTCCTTTCTGTAGACGATTTTCTTTCAAAGTGTTTTATTGAACAAGTTGTCTAATTTTATCATTGGTTGGAACGGTCATGTGATTAAGGATACTTATTGTGTGGACGCGATTAATATTGCTAAGGTATATTAAGGAGATAAGGCCACAGTATACGGATACTGAGATTACACACTATGTAGACGAGGCTTAAGTTTTATCAAAGTAACGCTAACACTGGAAACATTCTCAATTTAGTCACAGTAAAGCAATAACAGCGAATCCACTGTTGGATTGAAATTTTAAATAGGACACGAAGAAAAGTTTGATTTTCCAACCAGAGTTTAATTATTTATTTGCTTCCTTTATTCACCCTATTAAAATTAAAAAGCTGAAAGTGTTATCAAAAGTTCTCTTGTGGTTTGAATAAAATATTTTAAACATTATCGTTAATTTATAATTACTTGACCATGACACATGTAGTTTAAGGTTTAATTAAGTTGCCTTCCTAAATATGAACTTTGACAGGGTTGATAGTAAGGGTATGTACTGTACATGTAAAACAGGGAAAACCTGAAAAAGTCAAGGGAATTTGGAGAGACGGAAAATACAAGAAGTCAAAGAAATTATAAAAATTTGCTAGAAACCTTGAATATTTTTGCAATAAGCTCTGACATCCAAAGTAAAGAGCAGTAGTCAAATGTAACTATTGGTTTTATCTCCAATTCATGCGATTTTTTATCACCTTTTTGCCAAAATTTAGTAAAAATAAGAAAAATTGAGATATTTTTATCCATAGCTTTTCACATAAAACACCGGTGAAGTGTGTGTTCTTTGGTCTGGAAAACCTGGGAAAGATTGAGAATTTTAAAATTTTAAAGTGAATCAGCTCTGTTTGAATGTAATTAAGAATTTAGGCTGTTTTAGCAGAAATAGGCCAGCTTTAATTTTTTTTGACGTGAATACGTCTTTAAATTTGCTACCATACGGGGGCAATCCAAAAAACCTAATGATAACAAAATCGGGGGATACAGTTTGGTGTTGTAGTTTCGAATCTTTCCTCTACATCCAAAATTAAATTATACCACTGGAGAGCTAAAGGATCAAAAATTCATTACGATAAGCGAGAACAGTGACGCATCGCACGCGGTGGAGGGGGAAGCGCCTCCATTTTGAGGTTATTTTGCTTGCGTATCGAGATTTGCAATTAGTATAACTTTTGACTCGGAGAAGCTACGATGTTCGTTTAAGTTTAAACGTATTCACGTACAACACACGGCCGTGTCCATGACACAGCCACACCCCAATTTTTTAACTATTCATTACGCTTGAGAATATATTTTGAGTGAAAGGATGTCGGAATGTAGGGTTAATGTTTAATTATTATGCTTACGTATTGTAATAGGGTTATATTATCTGATAAATACCAAATTATTAATAATACATAAATATATTTCTGCATAAATTCAGATGATCATCTGATCTTTGGTAAATGTATTAGTTGTGGTGAAACCGGCTAGGTGCGAGGAGGCAGGTGAGTACAGGAGTGGCATTGCCCCTGTTGGGAAAATATTGCCCTCCACTACCTGTAGTAAACTTTTCCCCGTTTGAATTTATTCCACTCCCTCTCATATTAAAGGATATGGAGCTGAAAGAGGGCCTTGTATCAAAATAAGTTTAAATAAATGGTACGGCGCACCGCACGACTTTCTCTCTCTTTCTATAAACTCGTAAGATTTCCTGAACGGAATAATGTACATTGTATCATCACCACTCCACATAAGAACACGCATAAATAATATACAATGATATAGTATCAATGAGAAAATAGGCGCATCTTTGTCCACCTAAGAGCATTTCAAATAGTTTTATGTCTTCCACAAGGGTCAACACTACGTATTAAAATTTCGATTTCTGGTTAAAATTTTAACATTTTATAAGGTGTTGCAATCTTCAAGTCATCGCATTGATATTTCATTATTCATTTATAATATTTGACCAATAAAAAATGTAAATATTTGACTATTGAGTCTAAAATGGAGATAGATCATTGCTATGCAAACATTTTCTCTTAAGAGCTTTAAGGAAAAATAACATACTTTTTTAGATACTTACTTATATTTAATTACTCTATGGCATTGGAGAATTATTGCGTTAAGACTTAATTAGTATATGTTTACAACTAAGCTCACAAAATTGTATTAATATATTTGCAAATATCTCAGAAACTGTTGCTTTTATAAAAATATATGTCAAATAAAGTTTTTTTATTTCTAATAGTCCTACAATTTTGCAATGATAAGTTGTTTAGTTTCTCAAATAGTTGTGGAGATACGGAAATTAACGCTTCTGTAAAGTACCCTAAAAATAATTTCACAGGAAAATGAAAATAGCCAGTTTATTTATAATATTAATCAACTTCTAGAAACGAATTTTAATCAAAATCGTTTGAGCAGACTTTGAGAAAACCAAATTTTTCTCCTTTCGCCCTTCAGTAAACTACCCCTAATTTTAAGTTTTTATAGACACACAGACAGACGGCATTGCAAAGACTATTTTTTACGGTTGTGGGGGTCATTAGACGTTGACATCCATCAACATTTCAGGTTAGTTTTTTTTACGGTCGCAATACTTAAACTTTAATGTCCAAAAAGTTAAAAAAACATATATAATTGCGTATAGATTGAAAATTAATGATTTTATAAAAATATGTTTCGAATAAAATATTTGTATTATAAATATATATACATATTTATAATGCTAAGTAATTTCATATCTCAAATAGTTTCGGAGTTATTATAAAAAATGTTAATTCACGCGTCAGACCGGAGCCCTTAAAGCGATTTTGCCGAAATATTGAGAGTAGCCACTTTGTTTGTTATATTTATTAATGTTTTAAAATGAAATTTAATCAAAATCGTTATAGCCGATTTTGTGAAAATCGACATTTTCTCTTTTTGCCCTTCAGTAAACTACCCTTAATTTTAAGTTTTTAATAGTACACAAGACAGACAGCATTGCAAAGACTAGTTTTTAGGGTTCGGGCGTCATGAGACGTCGACACCATCAACATTTCAGGTTAGTTTTTTTTTACGGTCGCAATACTTGAGCTTTAATGTTCAAAAAGTTAAAATAAAATATATAATTGCGTATAGATTGAAAATTTATGATTTTATAAAAATATGTTTCGAATAAAATATTTGTATTATAAATATATATACATATTTGTAATGCTAAGTAATTTCATATCTCAAAAGTTTCGGAGCTATTATAAAAAATGTTAATTTACGCATCAGACCGGAGCCCTTAAAGCGATTTGCCGAAATATTGAGAGTAGCCATTTTGTTTGGAATATTTATTAATGTTCATAAATGAAATTTAATCAAAATCGTTAGAGCCGATTTTGAGAAAAATCGACTTTTTCTCTTTTTCCTTCAGTAACTCCCTTAATTTAGGGTAGATATCCAATTCCAAAAACCCCTCGGGGCAACCCTGACCAATTCGGTAAAATAGTTAAGCTCTAGTTGGAGGTACAGACAGACAGACAGACGACAGACGGAAATTCAAAAACCACTTTTTCGGATTCAGGAAGCCATGAAACGTCAAGATTCATCAAAATCTCGAGTTCGATTTTTTTGACGATCACCATACTTTCTCTACCTGTAAGATAGAGAGAAAGTAAAAATCTAACTACAAAATATAATGTTTGTTTAAAATTACAAAATTGATTTCATAATTATATAAAGGTGTTGGTGTGTAAATAATATTATGATAGTTTCTCAAGATCTTTAATTTTGACAAAATAAATGGTACGGCGCACCGCACAGATTTCATACTCTTTCTATAAAACTCGTAAATTTCTGAACTGAATAATGTACAATGTATCTCACAAATCCATTAAGAACACGATAATAATATTACAAAGATATATAATTTCAATGAGAAAGAGAGCGCATTTTGTGGCCACACTAAGAAGCATTCCAAACAGTTTAATGTCTATTCACAAGGGTCAACACTTCGTATTAAAATTCAGATTCTGTTAAAAATTTTAACTATTTTTATGGTGTTGCAGATCTTCAAGTATAACATTGATATTTAATTTATTTCATTAATACATTTTGAACCAATAAAAAAATGTAAATATTGATATTGAGTCTAAAATGGAGATAGATCATTGCTATGCAAACATTTCTCCTAAGAGATTTAAGGAAAAATAACATACTTTTTTTAGATACTTACTTATATTTAATTACTCTATGGCATTGGAGTATTATTGCGTTAAGACTTAAGTAGTATATGTTTACAACTAAAGCTCACAAAATTGTATTAATATATTTGCAAATATCTCAGAAACTGCTGCTTTTATAAAAATATATGTCAAATAAAAGTTTTTTATTTATAATAGGCCTACAATTTTGCAATGATAAGTTGTTTAGTTTCTCCAATAGTTGTGGAGATACGGAAATTAACGCTTCTGTAATGTACCCTAAAAATCATTTTCATAGGAAAATGAAAATAGCCAGTTTATTTATAATCTTATTCAACGCCGAGATACGAATTTTAATCAAAATCGTTTGATCAGATTTTGAGAAAACAAAATTTTTCTCTGTTCGCCCTTCAGTAAACTACCCTTAATTTTAAGTTTTTATAGACACACAGACAGACGGCATTGCAAAGACTATTTTTTAGGGTTCGGGTGGTCATGAGACGTCGACATCCATCAACACTTCAGGTTAGTTTTTTTTACGATCGCAATACTTAAGCTTTAATGTCCAAAAAGTTAAAAATATATATATAATTGCGTATAGATTGAAAATTATTGATTTTATAAAAATATATTTCGGATAAAATATTTGTATTATAAATATATATACATATTTGTAATGCTAAGTTATTTCATATCTCAAATAGTTTCGGAGCTATTATAAAAAATGTTAATTTACGCATCAGACCGGAGCCCTTAAATCGATTTTGCCGAAATATTGAGATTAGCCATTTTGTTTGAAATATTTATTAATGTTCATAAATGAAATTAAATCAAAATCGTTAGAGCCGATTTTGAGAAAATCGACTTTTTCTCTTTTTTCCCTTCAGTAAACTACCCTTAATTTTAGGGGTAGATATCCAATTCCAAAAACCCCTCGGGGCAACCCTATGAAAACCCTAGATATCAAGTTTCAGCTCAATCGGTAAAATAGTTTAGGCTCTAGTTGGAGGTACAGACAGACAGACAGACAGACAGACAGACAGATAGACAGACAGACAGACAGACGGAAATCGAAAAACCACTTTTTCGGTTTCAGGAAGTCATGAAACGTCAAAATTCATCAAAATCTCGAGTTCGAATTTTTTGACGATCACCATACTTTCTCTACCTGTAAGATAGAGAGAAAGTAAAAATAATCAGCTGTCGAGTGACTTATGATAGATTCAAAATGCAATAGCAAGATATGTCGAAAGTGGTTGCTTTGCGTTCCACTCTGTATTCAAACCGTCGAAAATAGTGTATTTCCTTAAAACATTTAAATGAACATTCTCTGTATTACGATGATTTTTCCTTAGTCCAAACATAGGAAGATATTTTGAGAATAGTTGTTATTTGAATGAACGTTATAGTGTGAGCCATAAATAGCTTATAGAAGCATTCAAATCTCGAAAATCTTCTAGGTGAGGACCACTACAAATAATTTCTAAAGGATCCAAACTTTTGCTACTTAGAAAGACATTAAAATTTAAAAAAAGAATCTTGGGGGAGCCTCCGAGCCTTTCTTTGGCTTGTGTGCCGTCTTTAAAAAAAATTTTAACTGTCTACTTTCACAAATATGGTTCTACAACCTGTAAAGTAGAAATAAAGTATAAATTTTCATTGTTGACAGAAATTTTATTTAATCAACCTCTATTCCTATCGTGTAATTTTCAATATTGGGGGAAAAGGAGAGGCATATAAAAGTACTACCCATGAAAAATAAATCTCTTTCAAATAGCTTCAAGCATCATCGAGAATTTAAAACTTAACATGGAAAGGACTCCCGAAAATATCTCAGTTGATACCCCCCCCCCCTTCTAAATAGCTTCCGGAGCCCCTGCTTGTATACACTTACAATTAAGAGTATTTTTAATATATTGTAGAGTTTGAAATGTATTAAGAGACTCACTATTATGCTTTATTAATTTTTACTGGTGCGTTTAACACAAGTGATGTTGACTTTATAAGAAATAGTAAATATCAGAAAGGTAATTAAGAAGAATTTGCCATAATTAATTTGAATAAAGGCTGATTGACCTCTTGCGTTGAAGTCATATTCTCCATGTCCCTAGCTGGGACTCAAACTTGAATTCCAAGTCCAAGGTCAAAGTCAGTCACACTTGTTAGACATGATAGTGCTATTTCTGAAAATTGAAAAATGACACCTGGACACGGGAATCGAACCCGGGATTTTTGGCTTAGTACACCAATGCTCTAACCACTGAGCTATCCAGGAATCGTCCCGTTCCCAGGGTCATTCTTCACTCATGTTTTAAGGCAGAGTCTATGATGGACGTGCGGAAATCGTCGGCTACAAATGTATGATTTTATTAAGATCGTTTCCTTCACCTCTGACAAGACGTGTATTAATCACAACTTGTGAATGTGAGGAATGCCAGGCCTCTACCGTGGTTCGGATTCCACGTTAAACTGTAGGTCCTCCATTTCATCTCACAATCACCCTACCATTGCACATTAGCGTAAGTGCGTATAACCCGAACGGGTAGTAAGACGCGGTGCTAATAATAATAATAATATTAAGATCGCGAGCTATCAGATATCAGCAATCAGATAGACATGGGGCGATTCATGGATAGCTCAGTGGTTAGAGCATTGGCGTACTAAGCCAAAGGTCCTGGGTTCGATTTCCGTATCCAGGTATCATTTTTCAATTTTCAGAATATGATATCTAGATGGAGAATTTCTCAATAAAATACACAAATCATAGCTTCGGCTATTTGATTCTTAAATATCCAATTCCTTACAATTATGTTAATTGTACGAGTGGCAGCATTAAGCAAACTACCAAGTCGAAGGTGGGTGCGTTATCTGATAGCTCGTGATCTTAATAAAATCACACATTTGTAGCCGACGATTTCCGCACATCTACCATAGACTCTGCCTTAAAATATGAGTGAAGAAAAATCCTTGGAACGGGACGATCCCTGGATAGTTCAGTGGTTAGAATATTGGCGTACTAAGAAAAAGGTCCCGGGTTCGATTCCTGTGTCCAGGTGTCATTTTTCAATTTTCGGAATACGAGATCTAGATGGAGAATTCCTCACTAAAAAGCATAAATAATAGTTTCGGTTATTTGATTCTTAAATATGAAAGTCTAATTTACCATATTTAATCTATCATTTGTGTTATTCAATATAATTTGTAATAGCAACGTTTGTGACTACTATAAACGTTCTAATTCCTCAATTAACTATTTTATTCCACACCGTAAAAAGTAAAACCATTAGTCATAACAGAAAGACTGGAATGAAGGAATTATTGTTTTTGTTAATATTTGTCTAATATTAGGTATACAGTTATTAATAAATATTATGAATGTGTCTTTGTATCTTTTGAATTCTTTTCATTATCAAAGAGTTCATAAAAATACTAGAACATGTTACGTCTTACAAATCACACTCTTTTGAAACATGGAAAGATGGACATGGATATTGGACCCGAGATATGTGTGTCTACTTTCCATTTCTCTGCCACACAGCTGTTATATATGCTTGTACTGTCCCCAGAATAATTTTTCACTAATTTAATTCAGAAAGTAATTTTTAAATACCAATTCCAATACACAATGTTTAAATAGTCCCTCTAGCTAGTCAAAGTAATAATAGTAGTAGAATATACCCTGAGAGACTTCCAATAGCAATATTTATTTTTATTCAATAAATAAAGTATTCAGCCATTTGGACATTCCAAGAAACAAATTATTTGTAAAAGTTATTTACAAAAAAAATTGAGAATTACAAAATTATTTGCCCAGCACATGCCCTACCAAATATATTGTTGAATCAATAATAAAAATGTGAAAATGTTTAGTGGCTCTGTTTATAAAATACAAAATAATTTTTTAGCTTTCATAAAAATTTCTGAGGACGGGGAGATCAAGGTTCGAATCTCTGTCGGGTGAAATGGGGGTGGTTTTTCATAAATGGTTTTCCACTCTCCCTCCACACAAATGTGGGTTCACGTCCTTTAAATTCAACCATCCCAATTCCTAACCCATTGGCGTAATTAGTACTTATGCCTATAACCCGAACGGGTAGTAAGACGCAGTGCTAATAATAATAATACTAATAAAAATATAAATAAAATCATGGGGCTTGCATAAAACTTATGTTTAAAGCAATTTTTTTATCTTTTGTGCTCAGGTAATTTAATTTTAATATTTACGTACATGTGGTAATGTAGTTGCATTTTCTCTTGCTCATTACCCTTATTTCTTTCGTCTACATTTTTTTTATAAAAGAATTTGATATCTAAGGTAAGATAAGACATAATATATAGATATATAACTATAAAACATTTTATATTGTAGCCTTACAAATATTATGTGCCAAGTCAAGTATTTTAGAATAAACCATTAATTTAATTTTAATTAAATGTTTCCAAACCTTTGGTTTTTACAATCCTGTATAGCAAGAAAATGCTAATTCACTAATCTAAAAACTAGCATACAAAATACGTGAGCTTAAAATTTATTAATGTTTTAATATCTGCCTAGGACGTTTATTGAATATTTTTAGTTAAAATATTAAAAATTCTTTATATTTGGTAATGTTTAAATATGATTAATCCTTATATGCCCAATGCCACGCATACTTAGTAGGTACCTTTCCTGTCCACTTTACTCCTTTCCAGATACAGAAGTAGCACATAATCCAAACCAGTAGAAGAGTTCCTGCTAATTCCCACCGTATACCACCAACATACTCCACTCCCTCCGAGATCTGTAGAGCACGGCGTCTGAAACAACATAGCATGTCGTAAATATTGTTGGACTTTATATCAATAATCAAACCTTAGATTTAATTTATGTTTTGATTAGCTGAGAAAGAGAGTAGTTGGGCCACCAGAACACTCAGTTGTTAAATGCTCTAAACAAAAGAAAATTACTCATTCATCTATGAATGATTAATTTTATTAAACTTTTATGACAAATTTGAATTAATAAATCTGAGGGCTACCAGAATCAAAACCAAACATAGTTTGTAAAGATAAATGGTGTCATAAAACGTATAACCGTCCCATATGTGTGTTTTTATATTTGTTTAGTAACAATTTCTTCCTCCAAACTTAAAATAATGAATTTAGTGCATACTAACTGTTATTAACTTTGTCTTCTACACACGTAGCGTATGAAAGATCATTTTATAAATATGATTGTTATAATAATATTTTCTCCTTGTTAATTACGGTCTAACATTAAAAATAATGCATGCTCGTGTTTGTAGAAAGTAGAAATTGGTGCTTTATGTGGACATAGAATTGACGTAATAATTGATCACGTAGTTCAATGGATCCAACCGTTTTGAGTGCGAGAGCCCCTATGAACCTAGATATATTATGCCCCCCTACCCCTACAAGCTAAGAGTTGTAAATTTAATATAGTTAAAATGTATATTAAAAATATATGTTAATGATCAGAGATTGTTATTATTTATTTTCAATCTTTATTTAGCACATTTTATTAGCAACCAAACTGACATATTGTTATTATTGTTTTCAACCTGAATGTAACAAACTTAATTGTCAACAAAATTGACAAAATAATAGTAGTTAATAAATTAATCAAAATTACTAGTCAATAAGTATATTTGTATATCCATACTAAGACAATTTGCTGTTTCTTTACTTTCATAAATAATATTATGATCCATTTGAATCAATGATAGTTTTGACCTTAAATCTGGTTCATCATCAATATTGCTTTGGTACTTAGATGTCAATACAACAAATGCAAAATGCCCCCACACATTGCATATGGTATGGTAGTACACGTAGTTTATGTCCTTTCCAAACATTTGAAATACTCAAGATGAAATTGTGTCCAGAAGTCTTTAGGTGAAAACTACTTTTAAAGAGTGGTTAGCTATATTTTTTTTCTAAGCCCCTGGAAAAATTCCCTGGCCCCCAATGGTCCACGGTTCCCAAGTTGAGAAGAAATGATGTAGCTGCTATTGTATCTATAATATTAAAACTATTATTTGTACTATGATCATAATAATTGACAAGTCCTGTTATAACTTAAATTAATCTGTCATCTCTAACATATATAAAGACGATTGTTTGTGTGTTTGTTTGCTTGTTTGTATTTTCTCGATAAACTTAAAAACTGATGAACCAATTTAGACAAAATGTTCACTCATGTTTATCCTATACAATCCGTATGGACAGAGTTTATAATGATTCCGGTACAATTCAATTAAATTGATGGTTTTTCAAATATTCTTTCCTAAACCAGATTGTTAATTGTTATATTCTGCTATTGGATGAAGAATTAAACTTTTCCTGTCTTACATGATTGTCAAATCAATTGTAAATCCAAAGTGTGTTTTTTTAATAAATTTCAATCTTAAATCCAAAGAGAAACTATATTTTTGATAAACTTTTGAGATTAATGCCATAGAGTAAGTAAGTAATAATGGTAATTATGATTTATTTAACAAATAAAAATTGCAAAAAAAAATGCCAATTTTTTTAATAACTGCCAAAATCTGGCGTTACCCAGGTGAAGCTGGATGTTTTTAATACATTTATTTGGATCGTATGCTGAAATTTCTCCTTTGTGAAGCGTTTCAATAGAAAACGAATATATTCAACAGCACCTAGTGATATCACACTTGAATGAATACATTTTATACATCACCAACCGCAGATTGCATAATTAATTTTCACGCTCGTATTGTAAAAATAAGTAAAGAATGTTCTTATTTGTGCACACTCAGTTTACCCTTAGTACGAATGTTAAGTTTCAGTTTTCTAAGTGTATTGGTTTTGTAGTAACCCGTATAAAGTATAGACTTGCAATATTTAATTAAGTAAAGATA
The DNA here is from genome assembly GCA_033556935.1 of Timema podura. Lineage (NCBI taxonomy): Eukaryota > Metazoa > Arthropoda > Insecta > Phasmatodea > Timematidae > Timema > Timema podura. The sequence goes on along the minus strand of JAVRXN010000010.1, from coordinate 57,578,243 downwards.
AACTACTTAGGTACCCACACAATAGTTTCCCAAAGTAGTTGTACCATTTTAAGATTTTCATGGCCTAAGGGGATTACCCTAAATATTTCCCTAACTACATTTTTTAAAATTTGAAATATATTTTTTAATTGAGTTAAAAGACTTCATAGAAGTCAAGTGGTCGAAGGAATATACGCTTGACATATTTTATTTTAGAATTACGCTCAAGGTGGGCATAGAGCATTTTACAAAGTATACATGAAAAGTGTCGCCATACTATTTTTCTTTGTTTTGGAACTACACAAACCAGTGTCCACAGGGTTCAAGGCATCATGATCTCAGTATACAGTCAACTACACTTGTAGTAAACCATTATGGACTCAAATATTTGGTTCAAAATGCATGTAGTTAACTGAAACCAAAATGGGTTTAACCTTAACCTTAAGTGAGAGGGGTAGTGACAAACAAAACAAAAGAACACCACCCTATTAGGTCTATTTCAAATCTATTAATTATCATTCAAATAATCGTTTATTTGCAGTCGCTTGCTCCATACTGTTTTATATAATATATTTTCTATGTACTCTCTAGAGTCTGTGTCTTTTTCACTCTAGTCCACACTGTACACATATTCAATAAACATTAGAGCAGTCCTGATAACTCCTCAACAAATATTTTACTGTCAGGACACTTTCTTCACTCTCGTCTTAGTCATTTTCACCCTCTTTTGTTTCCGTGGACGAACCACCTTTCACAGCCTTAACGGTGGCTTCATTTGATAAGATTTAATTCATCCTAGCTTCATAGTCCAAATATTTACATTCTCTAGTTTCAAAAGACTTGTCAATGACATATTTTAGCAGTTCCTTAAATTACACTTCATCCTTTCCCTCAAACGCAACACGCCCAATATTTAAACCAGCGTACCGGAAGCAGTTCTGTATATTGGCCACTGACTAACTCCTTCTTGTCTTGTAGGTAATAGGTATAGCTTTCAGTAAAGAAGCCTGTCTTCATAAATTATGAAGTTATAACGAATTAATCTCAATGGATGAGGTCACCTTTGAAGTTAGGAAAGGTGGTTCTAACACGGAAACAAAAGAGGGTGAAGATGTCTAAGACGAGAGTGAAGTTAAGTCTCCCGATATTAAAAGCGATGTTAGAGGGTGTCGGGACTATTCTAATATTTATTGAATGTATGTTCTGTACAGTGTGGAATCGAGTGTGAAAAAAGCACAGACTCTAGAGAATAATCTATTTAAAAAAATCGTTAAAACAGTATACAGCAATAAACAGCACAGAACCGACTATTTAAAGCTTAATAACTGCATTTCAATAAAATTGATTTAGTCTTTGATAGTTGGTTTTGTTAGTCAATTAAGATTAAAGGGAATAACATTTAGGTTTTAGTGAGCCTTGGACATTGCGAAATTATAAATATTCTCACTAACTCTTTATTAATGTGACTTGAGTAATTTACAGGAACATAGCCAGTTACTCTAATTTGAATAGCCATTTTATTTATTTAAGGTATCTAATGTGCACTTTCTGAACATACTATATTTATATGAGCGAGAGCGAAAGGGCCTACCAATTTTGCCAGGAAAGGTATTTTCACATTCCTTCCAGTGGTTCTTTTACATGCCACAATAAACGTGGGACTGACGCGATGGCTTTACTTCCCCTCCGAAAAAAGTTGTGATTTGGATTTTTATCGCTCAAAATATAATCCGTCGAACACGGCTGTGTTTGAACTCACGAGAATTGGGTTCTAAGACGAGAACTTTACCCTAAGATCACTGAGGTCGACTCATTTGAATAGCATTAACTATGTAATTAAATTTAGGCTGAAATTTTGGTCGTGAGTTATCATATAGTAAATATTTATATATTTTTCTGTCAAAAAGCAAATTATCTTACTCATTGGATGATGAGTTATTTTGTGTGAAGAGGAGGATGGTGAAGAGGGAGGTTGTAGGAAAAGCTCAAGGCAACATTTTTGAATAGGCAGATTCTCACTTCCCCACCCTAATCGTATGCCTTCCAAATATAACTTTATGATTATTCTACAATCAACACTCGATAACTCGGACCTCGATATCTCGGACTTCGGATAACTTGGACAAAATTATTTTCCGCAAAGAAAAATTTATTTATAAACACGCCAGCTGCATGCTGCCAGGCTAAAGATGTTACAGAAGTAGTGTAATGCAGGGGGTTGGTGGAAATCTTGCAACGCAGAGCTACTAAACCCTCCATTTCACCCCACGCTTGAACACCATAAACTTCCATTCACGCCACACCAGTTGAGAGAGAGCCATAGTCAAGTGAACCTGTGTCTAACAATGGCGTCAAACAAGAGAAAGTGCGTTTCTTTAAGTGTTGTAGAGAAACTGAAACTTATTGAACAATTAGAGTCTGATGTTTCTGTGACAAATGTGTGTAAGGAATATGGCATCGCCAAACAAACAGTTTCAGGCATAAGAAAGAACAAGGATAAGTTGAAGACGTTTGCTTTGCAGTGTGATGTGAATAAAACAGTTTCCAGTAGAAAACAACTGAAGTTGCCTAGTGACACAAACCTGGAAAAGGCTGTATATAAATGGTATGTGCAACAACGGTCCAGCGAGGTCGTAGTTCGTGGTGTGGAACTTCAGGCGGCAGCTGAGAGTCTTGCTAAACACATTAACATTGAATCTAAAGCAAGTGATGGCTGGTTTATCTTTTCCGCAACCGGCATGGTATTGTCAACAAGAGAATGTTTGGGGAAGCTCTAAGTGCCATAAAGCTAGTGTTGAGCCATTTAGAACAAAACTTGACACTCTAATCAAGGAAGAAGGATTAACTCGTGCGTAACTATACAATGCTGACGAGACTGGGCTGTTTTGGCGTTCTCTACCTGAAAATACTCAGGCTTTAAAAGAATGAGGGCACTGTACCTGAACAAAAGCTTAGCAAAAAAATACTTTCAGCCTTATTATTGTTATGATATTTATATTTTGTTGTAACAATACATAAGATATAAACATGAAAACACAGATCAACATAGAGAACATATATAACGAACACCAGCCCCGATGGTCTCTCGAACGTTGACACGACATAGAACATCTATATATAAAAAAAACGAGGAAAACATGTAACGCCCTGAGGGCTGATAAATAGATTACAGTAGGTACAGAGGCTGGAAAATAATAAAAATACGTCCCGTTGCACATAAAGGGTTGACAGGGACCTTAAAAATATACTGTAGTAATGTAGTGAAGGAAGGGGGAGTGGGGGTGGAAACAATTGAAAAATAAAACAGGATATAAAATTACAAAAAAAAAAATAAATTTTGAATGACCCCTTATTGTGTGCAAATGTAGATGGAAGCCATCGCCTTAAATCAGTTATAGTCGGCAAATCACGCCAGCCTCGTGTGCTTAAGTCTATGCTGGATGACCTGCCTGTGCCTTATACTAACTAAAAAAAAAAGCATGGTTCACACAAATAATCACGCAAGACTGGTTTCAAAAACAGTTTGTTCCTGAAGTGCAACGATTCCAAATTGAGATTCTGAAGATTGCCCTTAGTGACGTCAAGGCAGTTTTACTTGTAGACCAACGCTTCGTCCCATCCAACTAAGAAGATGTGTAACAGTGATGGAAACATTAAGTGCCTGGCATTGCCTCCCAATACCACCTCACTTATCCAACCAATGAATCAAAGCGTTATTTTGACATGCAAGAGATTGTATAAAATTAAGTTTCTTGATTAAGTGATTGTGGTACTGGAGGAACCTCTGGACAAAGAAGAGGACATGCCAGGGCAGAGAACATTGCAGAACATCCGCAACTACAGCATCAAGTCTGCAATTTTAAACTGGACCTCTGCTTGGAATGAAGTAAAGACGTCCACGCTTGTTAACTGCTGGAATAAATTTCTTTTTGACAGAGATGTTAGAGGGTTGTGAGGTCAGTGATTACCATAAGACATTGTTATATGGTGGTAAAAATGGGCCCACTGAAGAAAACACTCGATAATGGTTAGATGGAGATGATGGGGACCCTGGCTACCAGATCCAGACAGAGGAAGAGATCGCTCACGATGTTCTGTCTCCTACCACAACGGACCAGAATACAGACAACGAGGAGGAATTACAGCCCTTGTCTAAGTCGAAGCTGTCAAGTGCTCGTGAAGCTCTAGATATACTTATTGGTGTCATAGATTCGACTTCAGACCCTGAGTACAGCCATTCTATAGACACTTCAGGACTTTACGTGACATAATTGTTTGGAAGCCTCATCAAAAATATTCACAGAAGAAGATCAACAGCTTCTTCAAACCTACGTCTGCTGAGCAAATTATCGCCACAGTGGCAAATCAATCACCATCATACTCCTATAATAGGCCTAGGCCTATCGAAATAGGTGTGAATCAAACTCTGACTAAAATATTGAGGTCATTAAGCTAGTGTCATTTTTTTTTCTATGCACATACAGTACAGTATATAGATAATTTGCCAGTAGTACTATAGGCCTATTGTAATCTCAAACTTCCCCATTCCAATACCTAGCGGTTTTATTTGTGTATGTGTCTTATTTGATATGTATAGTTTACCTCGACACATTAAAGCATATTATTACTTTAGATAAATTATCAGTTTTCATTCTTAGACACAACTTTATTTCCCCTCGATAAGACGGACTTTTTCATAACTCGGACAGACCCCCTTTAGTACGAGTTATCGAACGTTGACTGTATCGCCAAGACCTAAACATGAATATAAAATATTAAGGTGGGGTAAGAAAATTCAAGTTAAAGAAAGTATTTTTTCAGTTTTTAAGTCAAAATGTTATTGGCCATTTATAGCCTTTTAAAGGAAAATAAAAAGCTATCAAATTCCAGGATGTCCTTGCCAAATATTGAAAAACTGTCGATAAAGCTCTGGTTACAAAATCCAAAATTTAATTTTCTGTGCCCAAACACAAATTGGTTATAAAAACTGCATAAAAACTGGCTTTGACTCATTTTCTGTTCCATCTTCTTTAAAAGCCGAAACTGACATGAATCTACGAGTTGGTGAAAATGAAAGGATCATTTATTTACTAAAACTACAATCCATCACATCCTTGTTTGATACTTACTATACTGCATAAGGTATACTCCATTTATCTTGATGAATTACAATATAGCTCTATTTTATAAATAATTCTCTATATGGGAATAATGCAAGGTAAGCTTGATAACGAAGCCTATACGAAGGACACAGTCTTTCAACAAAATTGATGTAGGCCTAAGGTTAGCATCTAACGATTATATTACGTAAATTTAGCATTCATTAAATTTGTGTTATGCAGTTTATTATTTTAGACAATTAGTATGATATATAATATTCATTTTATGTGTATACATGTGATAACTAACACTTTAGAGAGCAATTTTAAATTAAATCACGCATTAAGAACACATTTTAAACAACAACTATGGTCAAGTGATGATAAAGAAGGCAATTATTTTTTAAACAAGTAAATATTTCTTTCACTTTGTAGGCGATGTGTAATGAAGTTTGAATAATCGATGTTTCAATATCTTCTGAATCTGATTACTCCAAATATCTATTTTACTAATTAACAAACATTCTCAAGTGATTGACTCACCAGAATCACAATTCTGAGAAATTCAAATGTGTATTTTCATAAAATTTCCTTGTTTTTTGGTTTAATTGTATGTCATGTTTTTCTTCTCCAATATAAAGAACGATATTACATCTAAGCTTTGTCCAAAACTTATTATATTTTCATTTTAAAGTAAATTTGTACCTTTTTAAGTTTGTAAGGAGTAATTTGTAGCCCCGTTTAAGTACAAAAAATGTTTCATTTGAATTAATATATGTGTGTGATAAGTGTATATATTCCTAACCAATCAATCCATTTCAGCTGATAGTCTAAGAATAAAATAACCTTTTAGAACGTTCTTGAAGGCCAAACAATTTACTTTGAAATATACTTAAGAAATATATAGTATTTGGCAAACTAATGAAACTTTATATGAATTAAATATTTAAACAAAGACTCACTCCCAGAACTCTTTGACTGGATCAGAGAGTTCCTTCATGGATATGTTGTATTGATTGACGGCGCACATGCGGTTGACGGCCGTGGAGTTGTAAGCATGGTCCCAGCATGTTAGATTTAACCTTTCGTAGGCATTAACACAGTTTGGAGTGTTCCAATAGTTATTACAAGTCCTCCAAGGAACATCTTTAACCAAGAAACAAATGCGACATTTAAAAGAGTATATTTCAACAAGAACATAATATATATGCCTACAGACCAATTTTCATAAGAAAGCTCTTTTATAATATGAAAACACTCTTTTGGAGCGTAAATCGGAAAAAATCTATTATATTATTAGTATTATTTATAAGTATTCATAATATATATAAAAAGTGACAGCTGCAGACCACATGAATTTTCGTGTGAATACGCGAAAATTATATAGCTTTATTAGCTTAGTACTGTCAGATAAAGTATATAGTATATATTATATATATATATAACTATTCATATAAAACTTGGACTATATATAACAAAAACAATACAAGAATTTCTAAAATTATTGTGTAGATTAAAGTTAATTTTAAACATATTTATTGACTAAAACACTAAGACGCTCCTTTTAGGAGGAATGAAAAGTTAAATGAGAAAAACACAACATCTCATGCTAAAAATAAAAGCCACTTTTTAAAAACATAATTTTTGAATGCATATTTGTTAAATAGATAGTCCCCAAACAAATTAAATAAAAAAACACATCATAGTATTATTAGCTCAAATATTGTTTGGATGCAAACTATAATTGGTTCATTAGACCAAAGATTCTTAAACTGTGCATGACCTCCATTCCACTCTGAGGTCGCGAAAAAGATTCCGAAGACTTCAGAAAACATTGAAAAACGTGAGTAAAGTAAATATTTACTCTATAACTATTGAAATTATACTACACTACATCATTTAATTATATATTTGTTTAGTTTATTGCAAAAATAATCAATTTTAATAATCATTCACACAATTAACAAAACTAACCTAACGATTTGTTATTTGCATATATTTTGATCTTGTAAATTGTTAACATTTGTTTGGTAATATGAAATATCTAACATCATGTATGAATTTTTTGAAATGAACATTTTCAATATTTATTTCTCATTTGATTTAAAACGCGTCAAAAACTGACATTAGGCTATAAAAAAACTCAACATAACCTAATAATTACTGCTCCGGGTCGTTGATAATTTTGTCTTTTAAAAGGAGTCAAGGAAAAAAGTATAAGAATCTGTGCGTTAAACCTATAAAATCGAATATAAAAAATAACTTTATTCTAATTTTTTATAATCTTAAAATTAAAGTTCCAAATAATTATCAAATTTATTTCTAAATTACTTTAGTTTTATATACAGGTGCTATATCAGCTATATCGGGCACAAGAACGGGTTGGTAAACTCTACAACAAGAATAAACTCCCAAATCCATACAAAATTGGCCAGAAAATGTACATAAATTTCTATAAACCGGTGATAAAGCACCAAGCATTGAAGATAAACTAATTTTCTACTAGTCAAAATAACAGTGATAATTAACCTCTTCCTGAGTGACTTTAGAGTTCAATTAGTGGACACTTAAACAAAATAACAATAAGTAGGGTACACGGAATGCTGTTAAAACAATGACCTGATGAGGTAAAACCATTATCCAAAGTATTTTATTTAATTTTATATTAAATCACATCCTGTAAAAAATTTTTTTTTCAAACGATTTATTACTCAAAAATTACACCCACCCTTTTGATCCTATTGCTCCCATATGGGAACATTCCTTTTAGTATTTTCATAGTCCCATTTTATCCCACTGTTCCCTAATGGGAACATGCAATTTCAAGCACTTGAAATACTTAAAGGTTGTTAAAAACAATTTGGGGCTTCGATGAAAGGTAAATGACAGCCTTGTACGAGATATTTTTGAATCTTAAGAAAAAAAAATTGTGACTAAAAGGGTTGATGAGTGTGAGACGTAATGACACCTTTTGTGTGTGTGTGTTCTCATAATACGTAATCCCTGTGTATTTTAGCTCTTGTTTTATATATTTTTTTTGTGTGTTATATATATATATTATTTTGTTAAACTTCATTTTAATTGTATTGGTGTTAGGTGTAAGAAAAGGCGTCAACCTTAACTTCGCCTTTAAAGTCGATTATTATTGTTATTGTTAAAGTACTAAATAAATATAAATATACAATAAACTCATGATCTTACAGAAGTTGGTCAGTTCATCCAAATATTGTTATCCCTTATGTGTATGTACAGTTTGTACACTCTGTTTACCCTGAAAGGTAATAATCATAATTTGTAGGGCACCTTAGCTCAGTCGGTAGCGTGTCTGTTTACTGAGCTAAGGGTCCCGGGTTTGATTCCTGGCATGGCCTATGAATTTATCATTGGTTAAATGTGGGTTTACCCTTTCACAATTATTGATTGATGGCCGGAGCCTGGTTGTTGTTTCTGTTCTAATTTAAGTTATTTTATAAGTAATGTACTGATATAAACAATCGGTTCAGAAAGTGTACGTTAAATACCTCAAATAAAAGCAAATAAAAAGCCGTTCTTATTTAACGAACTAGACCATGGCCGTATTTATAAGCTACGCTATATTGGAACAAATTAAGGTAAACTTGCGATCTTTCAGGGTAAACGAAGGGTACGTGTAAAGTCTGAATATTTGCTCTGACAAATTGAGGATCTTTAATCTTGTGATGAAATTTAATCATCTAAGTTATTTATCACTTTGGCACTGGTTCAATGGAAGTACCAACCAAACAAAGCCAACTCCTATCGATCCTTCTATGCTACAATCGACGTAATTGTCTATAATATTCATCATGATACTTTCAGCATTTCCATCAACGTTATCATCACCATCATAAGCTTCATACTACCCACTCAGGTTGACGCATCATCTAAGGCACTACCCCGCAAGAGACTAGACTGTCTATGATGGGAAGATTGTGGTTAGATCCCAGTTGGGTGTACTAAGAGTGTTTTATCCCAAGTTGTTTCCCACTTTATCTTTTCGCAAATGCGGGTATACTACCTCTAGATTCAGACTTACTCACCCCTAACCCATTAGCGTAATTAGTACATAACGAATGTATGGTAATATACGGTGCTAAAAAAAGCACTATCCCCATTGTCACATTAGAAGCATCATTCCAAGCAGTCTCACTCACAGCAGTGTCATCTTCATAAGTATCCATCAAACATCGTTGTCAACAACAACAGTGTCATTGTCATTGCCTGAACAACCTGCCAAAAGAGGCAGATCCAATCTCATGCTTGACACAGTTACGCTGACTCTTTTGGAAATTATCTGTACTTACCTGACATCTCTCCAACGCATCAATTGCAGACTCATATAAAGATTCCTGCAGGACTCGAACTGAAGACTGAGTCATTTCAAGGGAAGTTTCCTATCTTTATCCCATGCATCAATGTCAAAGTCCATGAACTTTTAGGTCACGAGCCCATCTATGGACCTTTTAAGCTCTGCACTACTCTAGTCTTGTCCTCACTATCTGATAGTGATTGCATCATCACTGTTTCAACATCAACCTTTATTGAGTTCGCTTCTTTTTCAAGAACAAACTTGCTTTCATAGATAATAATGAGATTTATTTATTTATCCTTTAATTCTTTTCATTTGTTCCTTAATATGCTGTCGATGCTTTCTTTCACTAAGAAAATCTGTTCCATATGGGCCTGGATGAGATTGTTAATTCTTTAATATCCGTGACCATCTTTCTTGTTATCACAAACAAAACCACACACACTACAAATATCTCACTTATTACATCAATGTAACACGACCGTGTGGTCGTGAGACGTTCACACTTCACCGTGTAAACTACGAATGCCTTAAAGGATATTGGGGTGTTCTGTGTTACCTTCTCAAGCTGTTGAAGCTGCTCTGCTTGAGACACACTGTTACCTTCTGAAGCTTCTGAAGAACTGAAGGAATAATTTTAGAAAATACTTCCAATTATTGATGATCACAAGATAAACAACAACTAGCTAGACCTCTTCAGTAACTCCGAGATTTAAAATAATTCAACAATAACTCTATAAAAATTCCACAAGCAGCATATTAAAACAAATCAATACACTATGTCACCATGGTAATGCCTCCCAAAGACTAAACTTCAAATAAAGAATTGCGTGCCCATTTATATTATTGTTGTATATTCTTGAACCCATAATATCTTTCCCCCAAATTATCTGGATTAATGATTAGTTGATTTATCAAATGGTCCTCCTGATAAAGTATATTTATAAGATTTGAGCTTAATGCAGATATTTTGGTTTCTTGAGGACAAAGTGAGCCACACATACAGAGTTTGTGTCTGACCTTTTCATTTTTAACTATGAAAATTTGATATTTGAAGAAAAGTGACGAATTACAAGGAATTTTAAAATTCAGATATTTCAGTGTTACATCATTACTTAAAGAATTTTATATTTTACTTACAAAATCGATGTCCTCTGCCTCTGCTTATTCAATAGATAAATATATTCATTATTATTCTGTATTCCATAATGTGATTTTCATCTTCAGGGTGGCCACGGAGAAGTATCCCACTTCCTATATCCAGCAGGTGCCTCACTCTGAATTGGAGGAGGTCAATCCCCTTCCACCCATATTTTGAGATGAGGAATGAGCAAGTGAACTGCTTGTCTAAAGCACAAGACGGGTGGAAGGGGATTGACCTCCTCCAATTCAGAGTGAGGCACCTGCTGGATATAGGAGACGGGCTACTTTTCCGTGGGCCACCCTGTATATTTCCATTACAAAACAGTAATGGTAGTTTCATAAGCATCATCACACACCAATACGAGGGTGTTAAACAAAATATTGGTCAATTTTGATAAAAGAGCAATTTATTTCTGAACCCACCTAGCACATTTAATTTTGCTTGAACCTCTTTCAAAATTATGCTCCATTTTTAAATTCAATCTAGAAAATAGACCTTTTAAAATGTGACCAGTTATTAAATTATGATATTAACCACAATATACACAATAAATTCACTTCAATAAGTTATCAGCAAAAAATTACATATTTTTATTATAGTTAAGCTTTACTAGCTAGTCATTAGATGACAAATTTAGCCACTAAACTAGTATAGCTATGTCACTGTGTGTGTGAACAAGAATTAAAGGGCCGAGAAAAAAATACATCGGAAAAGGGGGGGGGGGGATGGTAAAAAAAAGCAGACGTACTATTGTATTTAGCTTTGCATGGCAGCGACCTTATCTCTCAGTCCACCCTGCCTGCCACCAGGCAATACACTCGGACGCAGTGAAGTATCGAAGATCAGCACTCGTAATCACATCCATCGTATGTAAATTTATAAAAATTTGGTTTATTCGTTTCTATTAGAAATCTAGCTGTCTCTGAAATACTTTATTTTCCTCTGTTTTATATATTTCTCCCTTTTAGTTTTTGTATAAATTTTTTTCTTCCAAGATCAAAGACAAATAAGTGTAATAAGAGCTTAACGCCACAAACTGCACAGTGCACAGCCACTGGAGTGTGCTTTCTTTTTGTGTACGTTGTATAGTCAGAAACAAATATTAATTGCAAGTGATGGTTGACAAAATAGTATCTTTTCTTCAAATATTCAGGCTTAAATGAAAAGTCTCGATAATAAACTTTACCAAACGAAAACTTTAATATAATATAATGCATAAAAAAGTCTTAACAACAATTCATTTTTATTTTCATTTATTGTGTTAGTGAGTAAATGTCCATATAAAATATTTGCTGTTCTCATTCCTAATTAATTATATTAAGAGTAAATATAATTTTAAAATTAGTTGTGTCAAATCGTTATTTTTTTAATAAAAGTCTAAAAAGGATTTTGTAATGACATAGCATTAAAATTATTTAACTAAATATAACCCGCCTTGGTGGCGCAGTTAGCTAAAGCACTGGTGTCGTGTTGAGCTGGGAAGATTGAGGTTCGAATCTCAGTCGGGTGAACTGGGGGTGGGTTTCCCTAAATGGTTCTCCACTCTACCTCCACGAAAAAGTGGGTTTACTAAATCTAAATTCAACCTTCCCTATTCTTAACCCATTAGCGTAATTAGTACTTAAGCGTACAGCCCGAACGGGTAGTAAGACGTGGTGCTAAGTTAAATTAAAAAAAGCTAAATATATGATTGATGTGAATAATGCACATACATTATTTAAACATGTTCAATAATTTGTTTTATATTAGTCTTATAGCAAGATTAACATAATTGATGTAATTTTTATATAATTCAATAATATTTTAAAAATTATTAAAAGGTCTAGGTTAATAGAATAAATAATGTCAAGGTTCGCAAATCTCCAAATTGATAAGTGGTTTCTTTTTCAACATTAAAGCCATCTTAGTCGAATGGATGTCAGTTTTTATTATTATTTGTTTATACGGAATGGTTTTAAATTTAGCTATCCACACGTTAAAGTAACAGGGGTATTTACAGTAACTATATTAATTGTATTGTTATAAAAAATTAAAATTTTTGCATAACTTGTGTGTTATTTACCTGATCTAAGTGACATGAAGAAATAAAAGATGGCCCATGACAAGATGACAATGTAGTAGATGTTCATCCAACAAGACATAACAGCTGCGGCATAACCAATACCTAGATATAAAAACAAATCAATAATTAACTATTTATAACCTGTGATCACTTTTACAGATAAATTTATAAAATTATTGGACACAACAGTCCTCAAAAACTAAATTAGGGTTTCTCAAAGCTTTCTATAAATCATGTAATGTAATTGGTGAGATCATGCATATGACAAGCTTGATAAAAATATATCCCTTAGGTAAATTATAAGAAACCTACAGATATTAAATTGAGACTTAATATGTTCAACTCTTCTGGGAAATTAATGAGTTGCCATTCTTATCTGAGTCTTACCTTAAAGATGATTACATTATTTATTTTAATGTCTTCCTCAAAAGTGTAAATGGTAATAACTCTCACGAGTTTTGCTGTGTTATGTATTTTTTTCTTAAGAATAAAATTAATCTATTTCTAGGTCGAATTATATAATATTATATAAGTCATTTAATGTAGGCTCCCTTTGTAAACTAAAACATATTGCAGGCTTAAACTGTTCCTGAATGAAATACATCTAATTTGTCTAAACCAACTTATGGATATATAGTAACATTAAGTATAAAGAGTCGCTCTTCTTAAGTTCATAGGAGGGTTCAATTAAAAAAAAACTGACACATTAGTTTTTAATGGACAGAAATAGTGGCAATATGATAGTTTTTTCCTACATTGCTTTATAAGGTTTTGTATTATAATTAGCACTGTGAGAGAATAAATCTTGACTACTTGTTTCAACTCATGTGATTTTAAGATTTATCAACTACTCAAATATACATTGATAAATAAATATTACACAGGACTTCTAAGCTATAACTGATAGCCCATACCTCTACTTAAACTCTAGTTTTGCCTTATTTCAGCTTTATAAAGCAGCATTGATAATGAAGATGGCGTTTCTGGTCACATCAATCTGTAGCTCAGTTTGCGGAAATATTAGCCAGTACTGATGACTGTTGCCCAGGTGACACCAAATATGCTAATTGTACATCCTTTTCATGGAAGCTCTTTCCACGTCTCGATGAGAAGAGGGGATGACAGGGTGAAGCAAATGAAGATCTTAACCTAACTTATGCCTAATCAACCAAAACCCTGGTAACTTTGATAACCATTCCCCTATAGAAAAAATCCTCTGGTACCAGCCTGACCTGAGACTTATAGGTCCACTATACCAATTGGACCGCTATACCACGAGGCCGGTTATAAAGCAGCATTAATGGATGACACTGGATTTCAATATAGATTGGTAAACATTTGGCCTCAATAAAAATATAACATTTTTGAGAAAGTTATTCAATTGGTTTATTCTTAATTCATACTCATTAAAGGTAACTATTCTTTACAAATGTGATAATAAATAAATTTGTATATAAAATGCCTAAACCAAAATATTTAGGTAAGAGATATATTTTGTTGAAAGTATAACATTTTCTGTTTGTAGTTTTAAACGAATCAAACCTAAACTCTAATTATCAAAGAATTCTAGCTACATGTTGGATTTGGTTTGATTTATCAATACTAAGAGATCACGACATTAATCTTTGTTAAATCTAAAATTCTGGATAAAAGTAACTCAAGGTGTAGATATTAAGCTTCATAATTAGCTGTATGCACTTGTCTATGTTTTAATTAGATTTTTACAATACTTGGCAACTAAAAGTAATTATTCAATGTAACAGTACTTTTACCAGCTGCTTTTTATGATTGTAAAACATGGTCACTTACCTTACATGACGAGAAGAAATTTTGGGTGTTCAAAAACTAGGTGCTTAGGAAGCTATTAGGTTCGAAAGGGGTTGAAGTTAATGGAGAGTGGAGGAGTTTACATACCATGTAATCATCACCATACATTGTAAGGATAATAAAAACATGAAGTACACTGGTAGGTAGAACATGCAGAGTGAATGGAAGAAACTAGAACCACATTCAAGGTATTTACTGGTAAACCTAGGGTGAAGAGACCAGTGGCAACAGCTAGATGCAGATGAGAGGAAACATTAGATTTTAATTGAAAAGGGATGGGGTGTAATGAGGTGTACTGTTTGGAATGAGCTCAAAATAAAGATGGGTGATTTATCTTTTAAGTACGGCAATCAACTTTTGAGCTCCTAATACCATAGAGTAAGTAATTAAAGGTGTTATACCAAGTGAAAAGCTTTATTTTAATATTCACACCCTCGTATTATTTTCCCCCTCTTCCCCACTATCCCTGCTCTATCTCACTATGTAACACTCTCATATCTCCAAGGTTGACCATCATGCTATAGCCCTCTCCCCCTCCTCAGTTCACCCCCTAAGGATATAAGGTTTCTATCGAAGCAACATCCCCTCTTCTTGGCTGCTTGGCACAGAGCTGAGTCCTCCAGAACTACTCAATCAGGGGAATAAAAGGAGTGGCCGAATGGCCTGCTCATTACAACCACAATCAAACTCCCATCATTCACAAACTCATGTCACACCATTAAAAACCTTTGTCCCCACTGAAACCCCTGGGTAGGCGTGCAGCTATAATTCACTACAAGATCAAGTTCTTGCTACAGCCGCTGATACAGAGGGTAAGGGCTGACCCATTAACTCCAAATTCTAAGAAAAGGAAATACTGCCAAACCATATTCCCATCCTTAAGAAAAAAAATCTACCTATTCCGAGAAACCCCTGAATACGTTACGCCATCAACCCACAACTCAAGCATTCCTTAAATATCAACCCACCTCATCCCAATAAAAAAAAAATCCTTTCAAACTCCAATGTCACAGCGTTATCACTCATAATCACAATTATAGCACTCAGCTGGTATTAATCTATGTTATTGCAGCAAAATTCAAAGATTTCACCCATTTCACTGTATTCACCCCATGCAAGAGGATAAGGGCTAGCGACTGTTGCCTGTAGCTCACAAAGCAAAGTCAGCCCAATATTCCTTTACAGGCCAGGTCCCTGGCAAGTTTGGAATGGGCTACAGCCGAAAGGCACTGCTTATTACAAACGACCGTCATAGTTCACCCACAGAGCACCATTACACCTTGGACACACTTGTCCAAATCTCAAGGGGGGGGGGGGGAACCTACTATACCCGAGACCCACCGTTATAATTCGTATACATAAAATTTAATCAACCAGAGGGTATTATTTAACACAATGTAATTTTCTTATAGCCTCAATTGCACTAGTTTCATCATTTCATAAGGTATACAAACATTTCACGAGGCTAAGAGTCATGACTGTGATTCGGTACTGACACAGAATATCTGCTCCGTTTCCCTTTACGGACTAGACAGCATTACTGTCCCTGGTGGGTTCAGAGTGAGCAACAGCCGAAAGGCTTGCTCATGATCCATTGCACAGCCCCGCAATGGACAGCAGCCCCGGTCTTGGGGAATAAACACAAGTTCTAGTTATGCTGTGTGTTTTTTTCTCTACATCAACGAATTACCTATTTTTTCCCCAGACTACCTCTTCCCATCCTCCACCCGATCATTCGCCAGACTACCTCTTCCCATCCTCCACCACGATCATTCGCCAGACTACCTCTTCCCATCCATCCACCGCGATCATTCGCCCGACTACCCTTACCATCCATCCACCACGATCATTCGCCAGACTACCTCTTCCCATCCATTCACCACGATCATTCACCAGACTACCTCTTCCCATCCATTCACCACGATCATTCACCAGACTACCTCTTTCCATCCGTCCACCACGATCATTCGCCCGACTACCACTTCCCATCTGTCCACCACGATCATTCGCCAGACTACCGGACTACCTAATCCCATCCGTTTACAACGACAACCTCTTTCCATCCGTCTACAATACCCAGGATACTTCACCCCTCTGGGACCTAGCCGAACTCCGGAATAACCTACCCAACCCACCTCTCTCACTTCTCCTACACTAAGGAATCCTACTCCCCCTCCGTACCCACCAGGGTCACCCCTGTACTTCACCCCTACAAGAAAAAGATACCCCCACAGCTCCCCCTCTCTCTCGTAACGTCACCCCGACTACCCTAAGCTACCTATACTCCTTCCGCCACCCGGATTCCATATTCCCCCAACCACCCGACCAGGCTCACCTATAAACTAAGCCCAATAGCTACTTCCACCGCGAGCTTACCAGTTCTCCCCCACATCGGTCCCATACACCAACCCAGGGGCGGATTTATGCATAGGCCTAGTAGACCCGTACCTGAGCGGCAGATTTTAGGGCGGCAAATTTTGAATGAACAAAAAGAATACACATATTTTCTGCCAGTTAAAATAATTGTATTGTTTGATCGTGTGTGTGATTGTTTTGGCTTGCTGTATCTGCTACCAAAATGACAGAGTATCGCCTTAATTCACTGACAATCGTCTTAAATGAATATCTATTATTGGATAAAAGGGATTTGTCTGGCATCATTGACCAGCAGCTTTCAGCAGAAATTAAGGCGAAATATACTATATACTATTTTCTTATTGTGTACACGCTAATATTTTATCTGTATAACATGTTCTACAGTCTACTAATGCAGACTTTATATTTTTAAATTATATAATATTTGAATTTGTGTGTTTTGATAGTGTAAGAGTATTTATTTCAATTTTTTAAGTCTTTGCTTGGATTCTCACTACTTTTAAAACCTCACTATAATAAATAATAAAATAATGTAAGCACTTTTTTTGTCAGTCCACAGATATCACTTGTGTACAAGGTATATATCTGTCGATGTATGAAGGGTGGTTGGGGGAAAACGGGGATTTAGAAGGTTTGAAACTAAGGTAGGAAAAGTGGGTGGAAAATTATCTAATACTTATGGGCGACAAAATCGTAAATCCGCCCCTGCATCAGCCAAAAGGATTCGTTGGTACAGAAGAAACACCAAACTCAACTAGTCCTAGCCATCCAAGAAGACCCTAGGATTCATCCATAAATTGACGGAACTCTTCTAACAAGCTTCAAGCCAAAACTGAGAGTACCCCACCACCCCAGCGGAATGACAAATATTAGAGCCCAGTGCTGATAGTTGTAAACAATACAACTCAAATGTACAAAAACTCTGTTAGTAAGTACAAGCGATTTATTGTACCTGTACATAAACACTAAATACAGTAGGTCAAAACAATATGTTCACTTTAAAAAACGCAGTATAAAATGCCAACTGTTCAGCCTTATTATGGTACACCCTTGTAGTGATTTTAGTGATAGACAAAATATCGTTAAGGGTGGGATTACTTTGAGAATACTTAACATAGGAGGGTCAAAAGGTCATGGAGCAAAAATCCGCTTCCATAAAAAGGAAAAGCCAGAAAAGCTGTAGTCCAAACCAAGAAGGACGAACATACTATCATGCTGTTATAGTGGAGTGCAAACGGTAAAAAGAAATCTGACGAAGTAGAGTGGTATTCAACCTTAGTGATATCAGTTTAAATGGTCAGACAATACCTCGCATTTACTGTCTTACGAATTGAGCTATAGTACATTAGTCATTAGTCTGCTTAAGATAGTTTAACCTTTGTTATTAATCTGAGTTGATTGGTCTGTTTAATTGTGTGTAATATTACTGAAGTTATTTATTTTATTGTTATATATGCTCGTTTATTTTTTTTTTTAAATTTGCTCCATTTAGTTTTCTGTAAATATGTGACGCACTAGTTATTTAGTGTGTGCACTGGATAAATTAAAGTTAATTAATTTATTTCAATCGTGACTAATGAACACGGCTAAGCAGAGTGCGCAAAAGAACGCAACGACCCAAAATGTAAAAAAAAGTTATTAAAGAAGCAATTCAATATTTTGAGATCTGAGGGGTGTAGAAGTGCGTAGGATGATAAAAAAATTGTGGATGATTATGTGTTCAAGGCGCGAAATCATCACTACCTCACTCTATTAGGTCAGATTATAAGGCAAAGCAAAAAGGGAAGAATATCCTTCGTGTGTTTCCAAATGCGTTACTTATGAAAAAGTATTTGAAAAAGTACTATACATTTAAGGTTTTGATACCTTTATACATTATCTAAAATCTTAACTTGTTCTATAGAAAAACATAAAATTTAAAATCTACATCTTAAATCCTTTCATGTATACATGTATGGTTCATAGTAATACATGAAAAGACTCATGTCTCAACATTTCTGTTGAGAACAATGTAGATTACCGACAAGGTTTCAGATGTGTTGTACACTTCATTTACCCTGAAAGATTACAAAATTACCTTGATTGTTTCCACTACGGTGCAGCTTGTATGATAAAGCCACCCACAGTGGAGCCCGCCGTGGTAGGGCTGTAACTTTACACTAAATAATGTAGATATTTACGTAATATTGATGGATTTTCTATAAATAATCTTTGGGGCCTAATCTTGGTAGCATGAATATTTGCCTAATCAATCACTCAATGAAATTAACAGATTTGGGATAGCTCATATTAGCACGCTTTTATCAAACGACACTTCACTCACCCATAAACAAGTAGGATTAGTGAGATCAGACTATTGACAATTTTATGATTGTTAAAATTTAATATACTTGTACATTATTAATAAACTAGCCTATCAATAAAATGGATTAAACTTCATAAACATATTATTATTATTATTATTATTATTATTATTATTATTATTATTATTAGGTGTTCTGTCTTACGACAGGTCTATTCCTTTTGTCAGTGAACGTAGACCTCCAATACGCCCTGTCCTGCCTCCTCCTTCAGCTCCCAGAATTTTCTTCTTTCCTTCAAGTCATATAGTATTTGAATCCTACTTCTTCCTAAGCTCCTCTTTCCTTACTAACTTAGAGTGTAGACTTAAAGCTGGCACTGACAGATTAATGAGCTTATAAAAATATAATACTGTAAATATTTACGTGGAAGGTTACTACAAAAGGGAAAAAGGGGGTTTGTCATTTGTCATTGGCACAACTACAATTTAGATACGGACTAACAAATTGATTGTGGGTGGAAAATAGTTATCAGAGCAAAGGCACTAGGGAAGGGTGATTTACTTACCACCCCTTCTTCCTTCTTACTGACAGACATTTTCAACTTTTCCCACTCATACACACTAGAATTTCCAACGATGACTGTCCATCAATCAATGTCAATAACGAGCACGTATTCGTTTTCATTAGAAAAGGTCCAGATTTAGATTGATTCTACACCAGTTAAAGTACAACTTATATAATGTTGTATTAATGTATCTACTTTTATCATATGTTAGTAAACTTTATAGGTTAACTTTTAAAAAGCAATATATTTCTTAAATAAACATTACCTTTAAATAAGGGTGCTATCCGGAATACTCCAAGTCCACCAATAGTCAACATCTGTCCCAAAGCCAACTCCATGAAGAACATTGGGATCCCTGCCAAAATGAGTGTAAGAAAATAAGGAATTAGAAACGCTCCCCCTCCGTTCTTGTAGCACAAATACGGGAATCTCCAGACGTTCCCTAGACCTATGGCAAGACCGACAACGGACAGGATGAAGTCCAATTTCCCACCCCATGTTCCCCGCTCAGGCATGTCATCCTGCTTTTTCTTGGCGGGGGGTTTGCTTTTTGATGTCGTGGATACGGCCACAGTGCCGCTGCTGCATTCGTTCATCTCCAATGTGAGTAGATTTTTCTCGTTTGGCAAGGGGCGCTCGCGGTTGTCCGTCATGGCTGTCGGTTGACTAAGAGCGGCTTACGACGCTCTCGAACCGACCAACATCCCACTCACGGCGTCAACCTGAACACAAAACACAACCGAAATTAAAATGATTCTACCTATATAAAGATAATAAGTAGGGCTTGGATGTTTATGTCCTAAAATACTTGAATTATGTGTAAAAATATATTACTAAAAATATTTTAAATTCCCCAATAGGTTGGTCTAAAAATATGTTTGTATACACTAAGGGCCGGTCTTATGACTCCTGGATAAATATTAATCTGGTAGATAAATATTTCTATCTGGTGGATAAGTTAAAAGTGCGTCTTGTGAGATAGCATTTGTCTGCCAGATAAAATGTATCTTCCCATCACATTTTTATCAGGAGGTTTAAGTACCTGATAACTTTTATTGAAAGTTAAAATGGTTGTTGCCATAGTGACGCGTTGTTTTTAATGAGGTTTCGCCTATCAGAATCTGTTTTTTAGGTTAAAATGTTGGTTCATGTGTTTAGTAAGCACAGGCGCGGGCTCTAACTATATAAGGCTAGAACATTTAATTCATACTTTTATATAAACTGACCAGCTATTTGTAGATTTATATTTAATTAAGAACAAATTATCAAAATCTGAGTACAATAAATGAAATTTTGTAAACGTAGTACCCAACTATATACCACATTTTGGCATACACCGAAATTAGTACTTGCACGACATCTTAGCTTCTGCGCCCATGTGACTCCATTTGTTTACTCGCACTTGTTTAGCCACCACTATTTTACAAATGTTGAGCGTTGTAGAAAAAAAATCTTCGCGTGTTAAGTAAGCACAGGCCCAGGTTCTAGCTATATATAAATTTAGAAAATTTAATTCACACTTTTACAAAAAATTACAAGATATTTGCAGAGTTATAGTTATGTAAGAAGAAAGTATTTAAATGTGAGTACAATAAATGAAATTTTGTAAACGTTGTACCAAATTATTGCCCACACTTTGGCAGACACCGAAATTAGTACTTGTAAGACAACTTAGCTTCTGCGCCCACGTCACGCCATCGGTTTCCTCGCACTCGTTTAGCCGCTATTATTTAACAAATGTTGGGTATTCTCGCCACTCGTTAGTTTGTAGTGGTAGCTCCTAGGCTTATACGCATGCGCGCACCAGTAAAAACAGTACCAACCTAGCATTTTCTACATAAAAATATATTTATCCTACAGATAAATTCAGTTCATAATACCCGTAAATTACTAAAGTGGCTGATAACCTTTAACTGGTAGCTAACTTTAACCTCTCGATAGTAATATTTAGCACGTAGTCATAAGACCGGCCCTAAACTGACTAACCACATAAAAAGGGAGTATATAGCCCACCAAAAGGGAAACTTACTCGAACAAAATGGGCTCTTTCCACTTAAAGTCCACTCTGGTAGTAGTAGAAGAAAATGTTATATTTTGGAGAACACACGTTTTGTAAAAATATGAGTCACGAGATGCAATTGAGCATATATCAAATGTCAATCATAACATGTGCCCCCAAAAAATGTGTAAAAGTCTTAACCAGAGTTGACTATTTTTTAACAAAATTAATAAATCCTTTCACAATCGATAACCCTACTGAAGAACATATTTATTTTTAAAATGCTTATATGTTTCAATATATTGGTTGTTGTCATGTTTTCTTATCATGCAATCTATTTGGCACTTATCTAAGAGGTATAATATTGAAAAATTTGATAACGATATTAGCCGAATTTGTTATCTGATAACACAAAAACAATTGGGGGTGAGATGGAACACTTTTTTCTAAAAACTTTTGTGTTAATAAAAAAGGAATAATTTCCCAAAACCCTACATTAGCTCCTTACCCTTACCTGAAATTCTAAGTACTATCACACGGGATAGGTTTTATATAAGTTCCATAATATTCGGCTTGCCATGGCTACCACCCTTTACCAACAATAGAACCCTAGTCAACCCTAGCTTGAAACTGAACTGTGTGCAAAATAATAAAACATATTGATTTGAATATCCACTAGAAGTTGAGAGATAAAATTTATGAAAAATATATTTAAAATTAAAAAAGATAAAGCATTGTGTTAGCTTAAAAGCATTAGGACATGCACTGCATTGCTGGTATTTTTTGACACCTCGCTACTGTGGTCTTAAAATCGAGCCAATTGAAACTGGTTAATTTAAATTATTCACTCCTTTATGAGAATGTCCTTGATCTATACAAAACATTTTAAAAATGTTAAGCCTGACAAACAGAATAATTAGTCCAACTAATCAAGCTATTAACGAGATCGTCTTAAATTACAGAGTATCCAGTTTTAGAGCAAAACTTTTAATGAATTAAAAGAGGGCGAATTAGTATAATTGGTGTGGACATATTAATGTAATACACAATAAATGTACCAGCATTCACATTACTTTGGAGATACCCTTAGGTCTTATCTCGAAATTAAATATTTTTACATCAAACATAATATGTTTCTGTTGAGCTAACGCTGTTTTTAATATTGAAACTTGTAAACTCAATAGGTTTATTATATATTTTTAGTTTAATTCAAAGATTGAATGTATCTTACAAAAATCATATACGGTTTTTAATTTGAAGTTATTAAGTCTCTACAAAATCTGAGATTGAAAAATATATAAATATATTAACTTCTAGCTCCAGTATATGTTATACGTGTTAGCAATCGCTTGTATTTTTTTTATCCATATATCATTGGTGAGATATAACAAAATATCAAAATTAATAATATTAGGGATCTTTATTTAGATACTAATGGATTTAGGAAAATTTATTAGGCTCGGGCCTATTTAGTGAAATATGCGAATGATAACCTGACGGCAGATACGAGCGAGGTTTTAAGTAGATAGAACGAACACTTCAGGCATATTTCAAATGTGCAGGAAAGATCCGAATTAGGTGAG
Source organism: Timema podura (assembly GCA_033556935.1). Taxonomy (NCBI): domain Eukaryota; kingdom Metazoa; phylum Arthropoda; class Insecta; order Phasmatodea; family Timematidae; genus Timema; species Timema podura. The sequence continues at coordinate 57,554,979 of JAVRXN010000010.1, read as the reverse complement.
GGTATTGAAATCCATACTGTTGAACCATTAGTCTCAGATCCAAATATTAGTGAAGTCAAATAAGCTATTGGGGAGTTAAAGAAGCATATATATCCAGGTATAGATTCAATTCCAACGGAGTTAATAAAGGGAGGTGTGAAATGTTATTAATATAAATTCACAAATTGCCATGCTCCATGTGGAACCATGAGGTATTACCACAGGAAAAGAAGGAAGATATTATAATACCCATCTTCATAAAGAAATAAAACAGAGTGTAGTGAGACTAATGACTATAGAGGTATCTCACTACTACCAACATGTATACAATTTTATCGAACATATTTTTAATGACATTGAGGCCATTTGCAGAGGAAATAATTGGAAATTGTGGATTTCGACAAAATAGATAAAAACTGGATCAGATTTGTACTATTTGACAAATATTAAAATAAAAGTGGGAATACAACATGATGGTTCATTAATTATGCATGTATTTTAAAAAGGCCTCCAATTCAGTTTAAAAAAATGTATGGTATTTTAGCTAAGTTTGGAATACCCATAAAACTTGTCAAGCTAATTGAGGTACGTTTGAATGATACGCGTGGCAGGGTACGGGTTGGATGTCACTTATCAGATAATACCCATGTTGTTTTGAAACAAGGAGATGAACTTTATACATTAAGTTTTAATCAAGCCTTAGAGTATGCTATTAGGGTGATGCGAGAGAGTAGGGAAGGGTTGACTAAACGGTACTGTGTATATGATCTAGCTTTTTTGGGCAAAAAAAAAAAAAAGAGGAAACCCTTGCAAGAAATGCAGACATTTTACTAGAGGCCAGTAAGGAAACACCTTTAGAAGTTAACGCTGAAAAGACTAACTATATGATCAACAAAGAACACAGATTGGGTAAGATAATTTAGAGATTATTGTGAACAACATATAATTTGACAGGGTTGATGAGTTTAAATATTTAGGAACAATTTTAACTAGCAATAACTTTATTATATTGGAGATTAGGAAAAAAAAATACAGTTGTAAAATTCAAGCTATTACTCGGTCAGTAAGTTGTTGACATTTTGCCTGCTGTCAAGGAATGTACAACTCAGAATATATATAAAACAATAATAATTTTACTGGTTGTTCTCTATGGGTGTGAAACAAGAACTCTTACCTACTTATATGGCGCAAACTAATTTAGGGTGTTCGAAAACAAAGTACATAGGAAGATATTTGGTTCTAAAGGGGATGAGGCTACTGGGGAGTGGAGGAGGTTACATAATGATAAATTAACTACTCCGTACCCATCACAAGACCTTGTTAGGATAATCAAGTCTCGTACATTACGGTGGGCAGGGCATGAAGTGCAAATGGGAGAATCTAGAACCTTGTTCAGGATACTGACTGGAAAATCTAATGGGAAGAGACTGTTGGGAAGACCTAGACGTGGATGAGAGGATACCATTAGAAAAGACCTGTAAAAGATAAGTAATCAGGTGGACAGAATAGGAATAGCTAAAGATAGCAATGACCTTTCTTAAAAGCTCTAGGAATATGTCGTTTTAGCATTCCAAACCTGAAGATATCAAGATTATTTTTGTATTATAATATTTACTACTAACATTGAAGTATCTTGCTGGCTTTGCCCAGGAAAAATATTTTGGGCCAAGAAAGTCAATGGGTGTAAAAAAGTACAAAAAGGGCAAAACAAGTACAAAGTAAATCTAATAAAAAAAATTAAAAAAGAGTAAATAAGATAAAAATGGTAAAAGGGATTAGAAGAGTACAAAGAGAATAAAAGCGCAAAAATTATATTATCCAAGGGAAAAAGGTAAAAAATGTGTAAAATATATTAAAAAATTCAAAAGGGGTCAAAAGGTTAGGGAGTAATTTTTTTTTTGCGATTTTACCCTATTTACTCTTTTTACCCTGTTTAGGCTTTGTACCTTTTTGCCCCTTAGGCATTTTTTACCCTTTTAAGCCTTTCTATATATTTTAAACCTTTTACCTTTTCTATGTTTATAATTTTAGTTCGACAATTTTCCCATGTAATCTTCTTTAATTTTTTTCGCTCTTTATTCTTTATGACCATTTTACCATTTTTAATCCTTTTGCCAATTTTTGCACATTTTTTCTCTGATTCCTGATTTTGTCTACTAACCCTTTTAATACATTTAATCCCTTTTACACCTTTTTACCCTTTTTACTTAGCCTTTTTATTTACCCTTTTTACAAGTATTAAAAAAATTCTTAGATATACTTTTAATCCTTTTTGCACTTTTTACACCTCTTAACATCAAGTACCCTGCTTAACGTAGGAGAAATATTCTAGGGTAAAAAGTTAAGAATGGGAAAAAAGAGTAGAATGTGTAAAAAGGGCCAAGAGGGTGAAAATGGTTGAAAGTAAATCTTGTCAAAAATTCATTCTAAAAAGTTGTATAAAGGATAATATTTTTTTTACAAAATGTAAAAAGGACTAATAAATAAAAGGGTAGAGATGGCAAAGAGGGTAATAAGAGTAAAAAAGACAAACGGAAGAAAATGTAAAAAATGTAAAAAGCTCAAAGAGGTAGAAAATAGTAAAAGGGACAAAAAATAAATCAAATAAAAATAAAAAGGTAAAAAAGTTAAAAGGTGTCAAAAGGATAAAAATAGTAATAGAGAGTAAAAAAATTGCCAAAGCGAAAAAGGGTGAAAAGGTTACAAAGGCATATAATGATAGAAAGGATAAAACTGGTAAGGAGGGTAGTTAAAAGAGTGAAAATGTTAAGAAGGATTAAAAGGTTCACTAGGGTAAAAAATGTTAAAACCTTTAAAAAGGTTAAAAAGTAAATCTAATTAGAGTTGTAAAATTATAGAGTCCAGATGCACATGTTGGTGCATAAGGGCTGTCATAGCCCTCATTGCACAGCTGTATGAAATATAGTAAAAATATACCTCGTGACGTTAATATATCTTAATGTTTTCAGTTTTTAATTAATTTAAAAAAAGGCAAATCAAAATTTTAAAATTCTGGCTGAGAGATTCACATGTTCATGCACAGGGGCTACAAATGTTTAAATTTCAAACCTCCGCGGGAGTTGATATCGCATAACTCTTATGACAGACAAACTCTTCAATTCATCGCAAATAGTGTTTTCTTATAGAGTAGTTGAAAAATATAATCACTATAAAATTTTTAAAGAATACAACTTAAAATTATTGTGGCTTAAAAGCTCTAAGTTCTGACACCTTTATTATAAATGTTGTTTGGCTATGATTTTAATCCTGTAATATAATGCGTATTTGTGGACAGAGCTAAATGCACATGTTTGTTTTATTTATTAGGTACTAAGTATTTTGTTTCCATTTTCTCAGTGGATTATCAAACAGATTGTTTTTATTGTAAAAAATAGTCTTCCTAAGAAGTGGTCAATATTACTTCTGTGAAGTTCTATAGTGATAGACCTAGACTAAATGTATATATTTATATTATTTTAATAAATATTTGTTCTACAGCTTTCTTAAAAGCTATTAATCGTAAAAACAAAATGGTTAAATAGTATTAATATGTTAATATAAGTAATGTAGTCTTATATAAAAGAAACGTATAAAATAATATATAGTTTGTTTTTTGCAACTTGTCATAACACTTTTCCTAGTTGTTTACATATTTACACAAAAAAGTGAGGATGAGGAAGGTATAACTATATAAAACTATCATACTGAAGGATAACAATCACACTTACGACACATATAGAACTTACTATTTTTTAATGTATCTTTATTATTTTTTTCTTTTATATCAGCCTTGTAATTTGTGATTAAAACGGATGTAAGCTTTCGAAATAGTGAGATAGCTCTCAAGTTCAGGATATAAACATAACTTAAATATAAAAATTGCATGGTTAAGTGATTAGTTACCTCTACTATGAACAACATACCACAAAATCAAATTTTACATATGGCTATATAAACATTTTAAGGCCTTAAAATTCGAATCCAAATATTCATGTGTAAAGCTACAGATTAGACGACATTGATTAGCTTACTCTGGTTTGCATGGTTTTCTATATTTGTAAACTAATCGTCATTTTATACAGATTGTCTTATAACGATTGTTTTATGCTTATTTAGGAAATGTTATCCGCTTCTTCCTATAACGTACCATTTATTTCAAATATCACTTAATTTTATGTCATGATTTTAATTATTGAGAAGAAAAACTAGTATTGAATGCTAGGAAGTTGTCAAACTAAATATCCACCTATTACCAAAACTTCATTCCATCATTTGTTTATTTCTAGACCTTGGGAGCACCATTGAAAAGTTTTAACAGGGAGAGCTTAGTTAATTTTAAAGGTTATCAAGTCAAACATGTGCTAGAAATTAGGTAAAATTTGTTTTTAATTGTGTTTTCAATATTTATATAAGTAAAAAAGTTTTATAAAATTAGCATTTTTCTTTTTATAGTTTCAATGCACACATTCTGTCAAAATTATTTAATAATTGTTAAAATCCAAGCTTATTGTGTAACTTCTGATAAAACCTGACGTGATGTAAACAAACGGAAGTCTAAAGATATACATAGAGCTTATATTTATTTAAATCAAATACAATTTTAGTTTCCATAAATAATTGAATGAATTCTATGCATATAAATGATTGTAAAAATTATATCTGTCATATCTACACAGTAATAGTCTAGTTGTTTTGTCTTTCTTAAATCTAAATCTAAGAAGCTGAGGGCATTGTAAAATATTATCCTCTACTTCAATAATAAATGAATTTTCTATTTTTATTATGTAAATAAGAACATTATGTTAACCTAATTCCTTTACATCCCATCAACAAATAATCAGTGGTAAGGTTTTTCTTTCAAATCCTAACTTCCTAACACTAAATTCTTAACAAACTTTATATAAATAAATTACGCAAACAAGAGTTCATATTCTTTTAAAATAGGATTTCCACACTATATTGAATCAACTTACCAACGAGCACTAGATATAGTTATTTGGAATCATGTTATCAGTATAGATAGAAGTGTGTTAGTGCTTCATGTTAAATCTCCTCACAATATATAAAATTCAAAGCAGTTCCATAACTGACAGTGTGTTGTGAGTTCTTGTTTTAACTCAACCATTTGGCTTTAATTCTGTCTTTATTTATGTTTCATGATCAACACTTATATCTAAATTTAGCAGGGACATTCTTTAAACCTAGTAAAAACACTTATATGGAAAGTTTTATTTTTAATGTTTATATCTATTGCGAAGCTGACGTCTTTACTTACGTGTAAACACCTATTCTATATTAATATATAATGTAATAATGAATGTATTATTAATTTGTATTCTGTCTTACATGATCACCAAGGAAAAATATCAAAATCAAATTATTTTGAGAAATGTTAGGAAACATTTCAACCTGAAATCCAAAGAGAAATAATATTAAGACTTTGGAAACGATAAAACCATGAAATAATTATTAACATGAGACACAATACTTAACATGTTTTGAATAGAGGGAGCAACTTATAGTATTAAGACTCAATTTTAATTGAACCTTGATAGTAAGAAATAATCAATCCAACTCACTTGTACGTTTGTTAATTAACGAATGATTAAAACATGGGTAATATTTAATTTTATAGGATCATCATATGTGATAAAAATTTAGAAATGTAACTTCCACTAAGCCTGAAAGGAGGCAAGCTTAACTTGTTAGGTTCTACTTGTGACTATAGTGTAGTTTAAATGATAGGGTCATAGTGTATTTAGCCACGGTAGGTCTTTTACTTTCCAGAGTAAACGAATTGTATACAAGTGATTTTAATATTTCCTTTATTTAAAAAATTTATTATTTGGTTTTTATAATGTCAATAAATTGTGTAATTCATGCTATTGATTTATCTGTGTTTTAAAAATATGAAACTTAGAATAGTGTGTTCTAAAAATAAAAGTAAATCAGCGACCCACCAATCCAATTACTCATATATATTCCAAATATTTGATAAAAATACAGTTTTGAAGTATTTTTAATCTTTATAACGTAACAACCTTGGTGTGCGAAATTGATCGATTTAGTTCCATGATTTATGTATCAAAAAATAAAAAAATTAACTTGGAAATATTTAAATGCACTTGGTACTGTATGGTCGGTAAATATTATTTATCCTCTAACCATATGGGCCTACTCATATTATGATAATAATATAATCAAGGCTTTCTTTGAAAATGAAAGTTTGTGTTACATTTTAAATATTAAAATATATTAATGTTTTATATTTCAAGACTTTAAATATAACTTCATTTATAATATAATTTTAATATTATAACTACAGTATACATTTGTTAAAATTTGGTCTAAAGGTGATATTGAATCCCTGGGTAGTGTAAATTTAAGTCCAGCCCGCAGACCAAATATTTTCAGACACTCAATTCCCATGCCATTTTTTTCAGTCATGTTTTATATCCATTACTGTTTCCAGGCTGTGTGGCCTGGCCCAGGTTTTATTCAAGCCATATATTTTCCCCTACCGACTTGCTAGGTCTGTCATAGTCTCATATGAATGATAATCTAACTTAAGATTAGGGCAGACACACCATCCAGTTAATTCATTACTGTGAAAGGGTAAACCCATATTTCACCAATGATAAATATTTCAGGCAAGCCAGGAATCGAATCCGGGAGCCTTAGCTCAATAGACAGACAAGCTACCGACTGAGATAAGGTGTCGTATTCTATTTTTTGTAGTCATGCTTATTCTGATTAATTAAACTTATATTATAAAATGATTTATTAAGCAATTTCTTCTTTAATTAAACAAAAACCAAACAAACTCTATCTTAAACAAATGTTTTGGTAAAATATTAATAGTTTGTCTCTAAAAATAAAGGAGAGCGTCTATATCAGAACAAAACCGTTAAGAGGATTGTGTTCTGGCAACCCATATTAAGAAGTCCATGGGTTACTTTTTGCAAGAAATCATTTTCAACCTAGATTTCTGACACATATTTGAGCGATAATAAAATATTGAAGAATCTTTTAACTTATTGAACTTGAATAATATTTAAACATGTTTTTAAAATGAGAAAATACTACAATTTCATGATGATCGATATTAAAGTTATAATTATAATATATTATATTAACTATTCACCAGTTCTTAAAAACTATGTATAGTTTATTTTAATTTCCACAACTAATGATATTTTATCATTATGATCCGCATCAAAATAATCTTTAGTTGAATCTATTGACTCAGTTGTTTAAATACTTTCAATTACTATACTTTTATCAGTTATTTTAACACTTTCAATTACTATAATATTATCAATTAACTATTTAAATAACTAAGATTATTTGTAAGCCTGTAATGTATTTTAGATTTCCAGTGAATGGTTATCTTTACTTGACTTGCTTTCTGATTGGTGTCACTCGTTTGAGTGGATTCTTGATTCTGTGCGATTGCGCGCGTGGCGGGATATCCCTCTTCGCTCACGTAATATGGCATCATAGCACCACAGAGGTTCCCGTGGCAACATGTGTTCCAGGAAATCAGCTATTTAGCGTAAAGGCTTTATGGGGACACACACACACACACATACACACACAAACACAAACAATAAACTAACATACACAGAGTTTCATTAGATCAATCGATTTTTACATGAAATGAGAATATGGAGGGAAAAGATAAAAAAAAAGTGTAAAATTTAGAACAAAGGTCCTAACTATAGCCAATAAACCGTGCAAGATTTTCAGCTTTAGCTTATAACACTAACAAATTAATGCAATATTGGATCACAGATAGTATTTACGTAATAAATGTTCGTCTGATTAAAACCAAATCTATTAAAGATAAACAGAACTAAAGATAGGTCTAAATTATAATCGAAAACAGACTTTGAAGTAATATACATTTATAAATAGTAATAATAATAATAATAATAATAATAATAATAATAATAATAATAATAATAATAATAATAATAATAATAATAATAATGGGCAATAGCCCGGGAGTTAGACTTGGGATAAAAGAGTGAAATATTTTAAATTAAAAAATAATAATATTGGCTGTTTATTGCGGTAATTGTAATTTTAAATATTTCGATTTGAATGACGTTTTTATTAAACTTGGCTCTACATGACAGAGATTCATCTTAGTGGGCCTTAAGAGTCCCCTACTCTCCAATTGATGACTATTACCGCATTAAATAATATACTTTTGGATGGATTTAGGATTTTAGAAGTGTGTTTAAACATGCAAACGTGTTTATTAAAAATGTATCCTAAAATTACGAAAATAAAATGTAGTTTTTTTTGGCAGCGTGTTCAGGTTATACGCATATGTACTAAACACGCTAGTGGGTTAAGGATAAGGAAGTTTGAATTTAAAGAAACTGTACCAGAATTTGCGTGGAGGGAGAGTGGAAAATAATTTTGAAAAAACCAACCACAGTACACCCGAGCGAGATTCGAACCACGATCTACCTGTCATCGCCAGTCTAGATAGTTACGCCTTAAACCATGCGGTCATTGAAGCAGGTTTGATAGTTATTAAATAGAAACTTATAGGTCTTGTATAGAACTTAATAAAAAAACTATTAATTTCTGCATCTACAACAATAAGATTAAATAAAATTAAGGCTAGCAATATTTTTTTCTTATTAATTCTATAGTCTCACAGAAAGAGTTTGTAAGTGATCTTAACTTTTTAAATTATTAAAATAATAATAATATTTAGCACCGCGTCTTACTACCCGTTCGGTTTATACGCTTAAGTACTAATTACGCTAATGGATTAGGAATTGGGAGGGTTGAATTTAGAGGAAGTGAACCCGCATTTGCGTGGAGGGAGAGTGGAAAACCATTTTTAGGAAAAAACACCCCAGTTCACCCGACCGAGATTCGAACCTCAATCTCCCTGTCCTCGGCGGTCGAGCTCAACACGACTAGCGCGTTAGTCAACTACGCCACCTAGGCGGGTTTTTAAATTATTAACAAAAATTAATTATATTTTATATATAGTAATTTTCTAGAGATAGCACCTTGAAGTGAATGTCCCTGGTAAAACTCTAAGTATTGTATTAAGTAAATCATATGTCTAAAAGACAATGTAATAATGTTGTAAAAATGCAATTTTTGATATTTTCTACAAAGTGTTCTACGCAATAACAAAAACGTAAAAGCTATTCTCGATTACTTCAATACTATATGAGCCTTAGACTAATGTCTAGCACTCAGTTTACACATACTAACTTAGGGACGCAAGAGGAGGAGGGGTCATTTTAATTAAATTCTTCAGCACCCGGCTTGAAAGAGTTTAAGGAAAGCGATTGATTGAAAATAACGGTGTACTTAATCGTGATTAAACCTGGCTCTTCCGTAACATAGCTACCACCCACTCTGTTAGTATATGTTATTCTAAAATGTATTTTTTTCATAGTTTATAAAACTATCCGAATATTAAATATTGTATTTATTCTTAAGAAAAACTTAAGCGAAAATAGTATTCATTGTATAATGAGCTAAGATATTTCTTGGTTTATCTTATTTTAACGCGGTTATAAAAGATTCTTTCTCGCAAGTAAATAAAAGTTAAGGTAGAGTGCACGGTTTCCATTTATTCATCTAGCACCTATTATAAAATGTAATTATTTTCAACAGGATAATTCTTTGTCAATTACTTTTATTGTAAAGCTATATTATTATTTTTTTATTCTCTCAATTTAATTTTTCCCCATCTTCCTAGCTCTTCATAACTAGGATATTATTTTGTCTTATTTTTTTAACCATGTGTCTCATTTTAACCCTATTTCAAAGTTAAATATGAGACACTTGATTTTAGTTTTAAATTTAACCTTTATATATTTTATCTTAAATACTCACATTGAAGTAAATGTTTGACGCCTTAGCACAATATTAGTATAGTGTTTGCTTTGAAAGTTATGAGTCTTGGGTTCATTTCTAGGTGTGGATGAAAAATTTAACATTGATAAAATGTGGGTTTTCTTTTTGACAGTAATTAATCAACGGCTAGGCTGTTAGGGGCTTGTATTTGTGCCTGTGCAATGTTTCGGTAGCCAGGCGGATGATGTTGGAAACCCCACGTGACCCTCCTCAAAGCAGCTTGAGCAACGTTTGTAGATTCAAAAAAAAAGGGTTTGTCACAGCAAAAAGAATATATTTAATTTTATATATTTGAGGTACTTAACATACATTTTCTGAACCGACTTATTATATAAGTAAACGAGAATTTCTATGAGCGATAACGAAAGGTTGTACCAATTTTGCCTGGAAAGGTATTTTCCCCTACCTTCCAGATTTCTTTTACATGCCACCATCGACATGGGGCCGATGAATTTACTTCCCCTCCAAAATAAGTTGTGCTACGGATTTTTATCACTCAAGAAAAATCCGTCGACCCCACCTGGGTTTGAACCCATGAACATTGGTTTCTAAGGTGAGCACTTTATTCCAAGACAACCAAGGTCAACAACAAGCTTATAAAACTATACGATAATATTTATAAATTAGATGAGGTGAGTATTTTCAAGACCATCATTCTAGTATTTAATATTATTATTATATTACGATTAAAATAAATATATAGCTGTCATAGTTTTGAAAATTATCTCATTCCTAACCTGATTCACCTTCAGTGGCGCACTTAGGGGTGGGGGGTGGAATGGGCAAGCTGCCCCTCCCCCCCCCCCCAGGTTCAAATAATTTTAATAAAAACTTAAAATAAATCAAGTTGTACTATAAAATCGAGCTCTGAAGATGTGTTGAGTGAATTTAATCTACATTTTTATAAATCCAATACGCAACTAATTTCAACAATCGGCCTAACGATGACTATTCCAAAAATCTTTTAGAGGTATATAATTTTTTTTAATTTGCCAAGAGAAAACCACTCCAAATAGCTTCTATAGGCATATAGTTTCAAAATATTTTCTAAAGAATGACACCTCCAAATATATTATATGTCTATGTTTCACTTTTTACAAGAGAGGGTCATTGTACTCCCCTTTGGGTGATTATCTACTTTCCCGTCCCCCCTCAAGTAATTTTCTGGATACACCACTGCTCACCCTAGCTAACACATTATAGAAATATTACCAACTTATACATTGCAACAATCAAACTATTCTCTTTCCTGATATCCATAACAGATATGATCCACTATGGATGTTTGTGTTTGAATATTTGGCAGCTATCGAAAGCAATTTAAATACTTTTATTTTGTTTCTGACATTAAATATGATTCAATTTCGGTTTTACTTAAAGGTATTGTTAAGCAGATTTAAATGTTATTATCACAAGATAAAAAAAGTGTCAGTGCTTCAATAAGAGTAAATAAAGCTGCACACAATCAAAGATGGTGAAAGGTGTTAATAATATAATTAGTTTCAATAGTGAATAGTTACGTACTGTAGGTTCAACAAAGAAGACTAATGTGTACTAAATAAAATATATGTTTAATTTGCCATTTAGATTGCTCCAAAATTAAAAATAAAGAAGGCAGCAAAAAATCGATTATCATATTAAACATACATTAATAAATAAACAGGCTGGACAATTTTATCATTTCTTTGGTTCATTCAGTGACTAGGATACATTCAAAGAAATTCTTGAAATAAAATCAACCATTCAAGTTATTTTTCCAGGTTTTGAATGTTTCATACACCTCATGAAAACAATGTTCGATTTTGTGGGACTAGAGCTAATAAACAAAGTGTGATGAATTCTTAACTCACATTATGGGGACTAGAAAAAATATTTTCAAGGTACAAACATTTTGGCTTGGTTCAGAAATAAAAATGTCTCAGACCCCAAAAAAGTGTATTATTTATTCATAACTTATTTTCCCTATATAGATGTTCTATTACGACTTGTCAATAGGATAATGAAGAATGGATGACAAGCTAATGAATAAAAAGGTGGTTTATTTATTTGTGTGAAATTTTATCACTATTCATGGACACTCTTTTTATGCTAGAATGTTTTTCAAATCATTTAAATAAATATTTTTTAATTGAAATTAATGTATAATTATGAAATTTAGTATATAAAACCTAGTTATCAACATGTTCTATTAAATTAAATTAAATTTTTTAGCATAAGAAAACTTAATATTTAATTTTAGTTTATCTTCATTTGTTTTAATGTACCAAAGACGTAACATAAGTCTATAGAAACAGTTCAAAATCTCTCCAAACCGGATATTGTTGTTATGAACGTGTGCTTCTCCTTGGAACTCCTAATAATTCCTCACCTTAGGTTAAAGTGATATTAAGAACTAGAGTCTAGTAAGAGAATATTCCCATAGAATGCAGTGTTTATGACTCACGTGTTGTCTCCTGCTGTGTTCGACCGGGTTGAAGCGCTCAACTCACCACACAAAATGAGAACTGCACACGCGAATTGGCTTTTCTCGACACCGCGTCCTCATTGACTGATGGTGGTGGCAGTTGGGTGGCTGTGTGGGTGCTTCTGACTGCTCCGAGCAAGCAATTGCAAGCGCTCCAGTGAATGAGCCAGAGCCTACTAGTCTCCCTACCCCCCTCACCCACAAGCTCACTCTAATCCGGTGTGGGAGGAGAGGAAACCCATAAATCTTGTTTTAGCTTCAAGGATTTTACTAATTGACCCCCATTTATAGTGATAGCAAATAGGGATGTTTGGCTTCACTGAAAAATAATACGATGATACAACACTTCAATTAAAGTCAACATTTTGCATCCCTCTCTTCAATTGTATTTAAGCTTCGCATTTCTAATATGTGTTTATAGAGTCGGTGACGTAACAATGGATACTTCCCAAAAGAAGTGTACCACGCCTCCTGTTAACAAGAGAACTCTCCCAACATCACTAAGATGTGTATGAAACCGTTATGTCCACCCCGTGGCCGAGCTGGTAGCTCACCTGTCCTAACCTAGGTGTCCAGATTTCATCCCAGAAGCTGTGAGATCCATAATTTGCGTCTGGCTTTGTACCATCAACAAAATAAAATATGTTGTACGATGGGATTAACCATACATAACTTTTACGTTCTTTTTGTATCTTGCTGAAGCATAGCATGGTCAAACGCATTATACATAACAAATAAAACTATTTTTCATGACCCACCTCGGTGGCGTAGTTGGCTAACGCGCTAGTCGTGTTGAGCTCAACTGCCGAGGACGGGGAGATCGAGGTTCGAATCTCAGTCGGGTGAACTGGGGGTGGTTTTTCCTAATTGGTTTTCCACTCTCCCTCCACGCAAATGCGGGTTCACTTCCTCTAATTCAACCTTCCTAATTCCTAATCCATTAGCGTAATTAGTACTTAAGCGTATAACCCGAACGGGTAGTAAGACGCGGTGCTCAATATTTTTCATGTATTATCTGCGTCAAAGTCTAATCAAGTCTTCAGCCACGAGAATGATTGTTAAGGAGCCTTAATTCATAAAGTGTATATTTAACCTTGAGATAATTATTTTCAAATTTACTTTACATCCGTTACTGTTTCCAGCCTATGACCTTGATCAGTTTTTTAGTCAAGCCATATATTAGCCACTACCGGCTGTCGTAACTTCATATGCCTTATAATCTAACTTAAGACGAGGACAGGCACAACATCCAGTCTCCCTCCGGCTGTTAATTTATCAATGTGAAGGGGTAAACCCATATTATTATCAAGGATAAATCTTTCAGCCATGCCAGGAATCAAACCCGGGACCCTTGGCTCAGTGGCCAGACACGCTACAGACTGAGCTAAAGTGTCAGACCCTGTTCTTCTCAAATCTTGTTGGAAATAGGATGAACTACGTGAAATTTATAATATACAATATAAGTGGTGTTCCAAATGCTAGTGCTTGAAGTAATTGTAATTTTTAGCATATATCGGTCAAATGAAACACTTTAATATGTTAACGCCAACACAGACGCACACACATAGACCCTCATATGAAGCATAATACATAGTTTGTAGGTATTATTCTTAAAAGTGATATATAGTTGATAAGATAGCACGATCATTCTTAAAGTTGTATCATAGTAGGCCTATTTCTAGTTTTTACCATTTAAAAATGTAATTCAATTTATTTTTTGTACAGCTTATTTTTAGCTGATATTCCCACAACTTCTGAAGCAATTCATAGTAGTATGTTCTAGAAAAGTAAATTCATGTTTCTAGGACCAAGAAGCAGTGGGTTTAAAAGGCTATGTCCCCAAATACCTTAATGTTGAGAATATTAAATAAAACAAGTGTATCTATGGTGCTTTAAGTCTAGGTTACATAAAAATACAATTAAGCTTAATTTGTATTCAACGGTAATCATGTAAACTGGTTTCACTTATAGTATATAGAGCAAATCTATTAACAACTTTTGTTTGTAGCATCAAGTCTTACTACCCGTTCGGTTTATATGCTTATTTATTAATTACGCTAATGATTTTAAGGATTAGGAAGGTTACGTTTAGAGGAAGTTTACTCACATTTCCGACCGAGGTTCGAACCTCTATCTCTCCGTCATCGGCAGTTTAGTCTACTGTGAGAGTAGCACGTTAGATCATACGACTACCGAAGCGGGTATATAAACTACTTTAACATCTCAGTTAGTATAATATGGGTTTATTAAAATTCATGCCGAATTTAAATTAATAATTTTATTTATTTTAAACAAAGATTAATAATATACGTTAAGATAAGTTAATTAAACTAGTATATATTGATGTGTTATCATAAATATGATTTTTAAAGTCGTATAAAAAGACAAAATACCTAAATTTTACGTTAAGTTCATTTAGATCAAGCACTCAAAAAGTTTAACGAGTTGTTAAACTTGGCGCTACATTTTACCAAACAAAACTAATGTGAAAGTATAACCCCAACGGGTAGTCAGACGCGGTGCTAAAAAAAAAAAAAACATTGGCGTGCTAAGAAATTTATTTCCAATACCTTATATAAGTTAACCTTTTTTGCATGTTTTAACACCGCGTTTTACTACCCGATCGGTTATACAATCACACTGCACTTTTCCTCCACGTAAATGTTAGTAAACTTCCTCTAGCCTCATTTGCATGGAGGGAGCGTGGGAAGGCCAACTTCAATACACCCGACTGGGCTCGAACCCTGATCTCCCCGTCTTCGGCAGTATAGTCTATTGTTAGTGTAGCGCCTTATACCATGCGGCCACCAAAGCGGGTGTTAACTTATTTGAAGCCTGATTGATGTATGCAACAATACTTTTTACTGGCTTCCGTTAAAATGTGTGGTTATAAACAAGAATATTTAGAATTTTTCTTGAAACAAATTAAGTAAAGTAACGCAAACTTGTTATTCCCCTCTACATCCCAAATTTATTTTATTTTGTTCTTCGGAAAAAGATTAATGTAAAATATCTTTATTTGAAGTCATGATACTCGCTTATTTTATGCAATGAGAAATTATCATGAAGTATCATTTTTGTAACTAAAATGTTTAGTGAAAAGAATGAAGGAAAATATAGCATCAACTTAATGTTAAATAATTTCCAGAAGCACTAAAATTTTATTTTTTAATAAACAAAAAAGTAAAACTAATTTTTTCTCATCATAAATTTGAAGAAAATTCAGTCGTTTCAAGTTTCAAGACTTTTCTAAATAAAAAATCATCACCAAAAAAAAAGTAACCTGATTAAATAGTAAAAAGTTGAATAAAACAATGTGGTTGAATATCATTTTATATTGAGGGTCATGTGATAGGATTGTCATTTGGTGGTGAACGGTGCTTGGCAGTTATTGTTGACCAGCATTTTCACAACTTATATATTCTTATTTTAACACTAATACTTTAAATCTACACGTTAGAGTCGAGCGCTCATTTTTCACTACTATACTTAATAAGACGTACGCGTGAGTACGCTATGATAGAAAATATTATTACTATATTTTAAGATGGAATATTTGAGGAATTCATCAAAAAGAAACGGTGGTTGGATTTTTTGGAAAAATAATTGGTAAGTTTGACCAAATAGGTATACCTATACAATTTTCAACAAAAAGGGATGGGTAAAGTATGTATTTATTTTATAATGAATAGCTACTAAAAAATTGGATTTTAAAATACCTAATTCCCTGCTTCAGATGTCATGCCTGGGCACTGACATAAGCATATATAAAGATTATAGACAAATGCCGAGCAAGCCAATGCTTGATAGTAAAACGCAACATTTAGTTTAACTAATGGTTAGACATTAAAACTGTTATAAAGTCTAATTTAAAGTGACGTAGGCCTAATACTTCACCTAATTAGTTTTGTTAGGGACTGGTTGACTTTTGACAATGACTTGTCGCTGACAGCCGCTGAAGGTCGTTTGATATCTCGAGCGTTCATTCAGTGAGAAGGGTCAAATCGAGTGTAACAATTTATGCCCACTAGATTAGATTGGCCATTTTGTACCTGTTGTTAGTTCAAGATGCTACAAATTTGTTTGGATCATCTTATACATTGTTTTATCATCATTACCTGTTCCGCAGCTCCTACCTGCAACTAACATCATTAATGGGGATTAATTTGGTGTAGTTGGGTGAGACAATCAATACGTACACATCATTAGTATTAGTAAAATAACATAATCTGTTTATATTATAAATAATATATGAAAATAAAATATTTACGAACATTTATAAATCCATAGGCACTATAGGCACAAAATATTATAAGTTTATTTGTAGTTAACTTTTATAAAATTAAATTTTATTCAATGTAAATTTGTAAGAAATTATTAATTGGAGAGCATCAGTTAATAGGTTTCTAAGACATTTCTGAAATACTGAATTAAAAATAAATATTTAATAGGTGATAATAATTGCACTATGATGTGGATAGTAATTTTGGACCCTGTTACATAAATGTATATACTCATTATAAAATATGAATTGTTATATTGTAGCCTACCGACCCTACTAGGCCCAAGGCAAGGAGGAATAAGGGTAAGTTTACAAAAAAACATATATTAAACGAAATGAATGGATACAAGGCCAATATATAATATTGAATATGTTAATTTACTCTCTTAAGCTAAAATCTTAGAGTACAGGTAGATACACAAAGAAACATTGGACACGTGACCACGTGACAAGGCAAACCATCAACACAAAGCGTTTCAGAATGTTTCAGCTCCCCCGCAGAACAAGGAGTGTCCCATGACACACCGTCTTTAGGTGCAAAGCTTTCAATCAGCACACTCTCAGGGACATCCAAATCCCCTTCAAACAGTTACGAGCAAAACTTAGACCATATTACACTTATTGCATCTTCCTGTGAAAATTGTAAATCCCTGCGACGAAATTATGCAAATAACGCCTCTTGTCCTATGCGATGCCCAACAGCTCGGCTCAGAAGCACTTACCTCTCGTTACCAGTCAGCTCGTCCATGGTCGTGACACGTAGCGCGTTAAAAGATTAAACTATTCAAATATTTGAACGAGAAACAGTATACTTTTTTTTATTTAATTTGAGGAACAATGTTTTTGGAGCAATGTGTACACCACCAAACACACAGGCCAGCTTGTTCAGAACATAGTGGGGCATATTTGTGACCTACCGCCTCTACTAGTCCTAAGGCAGGGAAAAGGGTAAGTTTACAACACAAATATTAAATTAAACATAATGAGTGAATGTCAGACCCACATATAATAATAAATTACATTTAATGTGAAATAGTTCAGGTTTTTACAAAGCTAGACCAATTGACTTGGCCATTCAGTGGTACACACAATTCATATAAGAATAGACTTATGAGGTTAAAACATATTAAACACCAACCCTGGTCAATATACTAGTGAACACTAGTCTAAACATGACAACTGGGGCAGTTTGCAACTGTCACAGTGACAAGAGATTCAAAACTTTTTCTTATAATAAACTTTACGCGTACAACAAACATAAGTGTACCACATATCACTTATACTCTCCTTACGAGAGACTATTAAATACGGCCTTATTATCCCAACACACACAATGTTGCAAACAACAGTACACCTAGCCTAAATAGTAACGTAGATTGACGCCAGCCCAGTCAGCAGCTCAAACTCCCGCACTGGACTTTAAGAGTATAACCTAACTATAAAAGGCCCTTTTAATATTACTATAAAGTTTTAAAATAAATATACCGCATAGACCAAATTATTCTACAATTGATAAAAGACATTTGACAAATAAAATATACCCTGGTGCGTACCCAAACTATGAGGATTAAAAGCAAATATTAAAATAAATTAATAACTCGCTTCCTCCAGCAACTAAATCCTATCAGTCTTCCACATAATTTCAAAATATCCTTAAGTACTAATTATAGTTTATAAAAAGGTGATGAGTTATTTCCCTTCCAACCATAATAGCCTTCCCTGTACTGGCCTAAAACAGGTTACAAAAGCTACCACAAAATAGGTGGCCCTCATTATCCCCAAGATAATCATGTCTCCCCGAAATGTCCACGTTCCTTGATACGTGATTCCAGTATTAAATTATGATAAGATAATTCATTATCTTGGGGTTATCCTCAGCTATATAGACGTGTGTGTCAGGGAAGTAGATTGGAACAAAATAGAGGGGGCTTGTACTTTGTGCAATAATGATGACTTCAAGGCCCAAACAGAGCTCGTGGCTATCAGGATGGATCATGTGATTCTTCCAACATTTACCTGTCAAAATCGACTGTTGAAAATATCCATGCGTAAGCAAAAAACTGCGACCGTGCTAACTGGCATGTACACAATCAGAATTTTGAATCTGTGCATCATGACTCATTCCTACGTCACGATGAATGTGGCGGAAGTCTTTAGTATGAGACATAGTCAGTCCACTTTTACCGTCACCACGGAAACGACGTCGGCTGGCTCATCTGGACATCAGCCATGATCTTCTCCTTCGTGAGTCAGCATTTGTGGTGAGAGTATGAAAGAAAAATATATAAATTAATTAATAAGGTACCGGAGGCAAATAAAGCCCAGGGTCTAATAAGGCCCGCTTTAAAAAGATAACATTTACCGTCAGTTACGTTTTTACACAAACACACCAAAGACACAGTATAATGACAACTCAGTTGAGCGATATTTACTAGCGGCGCCATCTTGTCAGTTTGGCCGAGACCTTTGTATGAGGTGGTTGTGTTTCTCCATGTTATAAAAGTGAGACGTTAAAATTGTAAGTTTTATTTAATATCGTGTTCTTTTCCCATTGATTTTATATTACAATTATTATTTCAATTTAAAGTTTTATAATTAAGATGGTTTTAATTGATTTGAATTCATATTTAACGTGAAAATAGTTGTAATCTAACCTACTGACCACGGCTGATAAGGCCCAGTAAATTTGTTGGTGGGCCATATTAAACCCTTAAACGAGACCGATTACATTAGTTTAAAAAAGTGATGTAGTTCATAATCAAAAATATGTTAAAGGCAGCAAACTTGTATCAGAACTGTTCAGAAATAAATGTTACTTCTTTCAGGTTGGGTGATAAATAAAAAAAATCAAGTTACTTTATTATCTATAATTTAAAGATTTTAATTTCGTTTTTCAATTTCAAATTGTTAAATCTATATAAATAAAAATGAATGTCTAAATGTGTTGCTAAGCGCAAAACTCGAGAACGGCTGGACCTATTCAGCTAATTTTTTTCTCTATATTTGTTGAAGTTCTAGGAAGGTTCTTATGAAGAGAAAAATTGGAAAAATTGCATTGAAAAAACGTAAAAACATAAATAAAAACGAAAAAACATAAATATAAATGAATGGCTTAATGTGCTGCTAAGCGCAAAACTCGAGAACGGCTAGACCAATTCGGTAATTTTAGGCTGATTTTTTTTGGGTCGTGAAGATCGATTTGAGCAAATCAAATAAAACAAAAGAGTACCAAACCATAATATAAAGAAAAAACATTTGAAATTTAATTTGTAACTTTATAATTATGAAAGTAACCTTAAAATTTATATAAACTACTTGACTGCATCCGTAGATTTTACACTTACTCTTTCTACGATATACAGTTTGTCTTTGACAGTTTTTCAGTAGATTCTCAATTAATGCGTGTTATTTTCTTGGTTGTTTTTAAATCTTCGCTTCTCAATTGACAAACAAGTTCCTCAATTTATCTTTGGTTGATTGGTTTATTTTGTGTGTGTTTCCATTTATACTCAGTTCAAGACTCATGCCGCCTATAAAACGCGGGCGGAGCAATTTGGGTCGAAGAACTCGAAATGCTAGGAACCAAGCTAATTTTCAGTCTAATCGGACTGCACAGCAACGTGAAGAGCGAAATGAAATTGAAAGGATTCGGATATCACAAACCCGTGCAGCACGTCATTCAGCTAATAATCTTGAAGGTTTGAAACGAGCTGCTTTCAGTTACGATGTTTCAATTGACTACAGTGCCTACCAATGCGTTGCTATTGGATCTATGAACTCAGTTTGCCCACATTGTAAGGCATTGAAATACAAAAATGAAGCCTCTGGATTGTGTTGTGCAGATGGCAAAGTGAAATTAGTGCATTGGTTCTGCCACCAGAGCCATTGTACACATTGGTTTCAGGAACAGGAACGGATTCCATACATTTCCTTACTAATATCCAAAAATATAACAACTGATTCCAAATGACTTCATTTGGGACAACAAATGTAGCTTGGGACAATTTCATGCCAACTTTTAAGGTAACATATAACAAACATACTTATCCACCGTATTGCTTTGTTTATTTTTTTTTATTGTTTTGGTAACAAAAGTAATAAACCTGTCTTTTAATTCACAGATACAAGGCTAAATATATCACTGAGCAGCTTCACTGTTGCCGGTGTCAGATGGTGACTACAAATTCCTGCAAATTTATTTCATGGGCAATTCAACACAAGAAATTGATCTGCGTTGTGCACATAACAGTTCAGTGAAGAGGTCTATTGTAGAACAATTACAAACTTTCTTTCATCAACACAATAAGTTGACTACATTGTTCAAAACTGCACTGGATCTCATGCCTATGATAATCACAAAATTGTAATCAGAGCTGATAAAACTCTTGTGGGGCTACATGCAAGACGTTTCAATTCACCAACAATTGATGAAGTTGCCATTGTTATAGTTGGAGAAAATTTGGAAGCACGTGATATTGTTTTACATCACCGGGATGATCAGTTAACGTGTTTATGAAACACACCGCTCATATGATGCGCTACAATATCCCATCATGTTTTGGCAAGGTGAAGATGGTTATCACTTCTCAATCAAGATAATCAATATGTATTATATACAAATTCAATCACTGTAATTAAAACAATAATTTATTTACAGGTGCCGAAACCAACAAAATGGTCAGTTCAATGAACTATTATTCATACCGCCTGATGGTTCGTGAAAATGAAGACAATCACATCTTGAAATGTCGGTAATTATTTCACTAATATGCTTTTGAAATGTAGGTCAAAAGTGAAACAGAGCGATTGACATTCATCAGGTTGAACCAGACCAAACTCCATTCTGAAGAGTATATTCACCTTCGAGATGCAATTAATACTGATGGAAATGCAGAGAATGTCGGCTGGATGACAATTCTTCCAGCAACATACATCGGAAGTCCTCGACATATGCATGAATATGCTCAATATGCCATGTCGTATGTTCGTCATTATGGCACAGCAGATTTATTTATCACATTCACGTGCAATCCACAGTGGATAGAAATCAAACTTGAGTTATTCCCTGGTCAATCACACATTGATCGCCATGACATTACGGCAAGAATCTTCAAACAAAAGTTGAAATCTTTAATGCATTTCATTGTGAAACATAGCGTGTTTGGTGAGACGCGCTGCTGGATAGATTCTGTGGAGTGGCAGAAACGTGGATTGCCTCATGCACACATTCTGATTTGATTGGTTGAGAAGATAAGACCAAATGAAGTTGATGAAGTGATATCAGCTGAAATCCCTGATGTACAAGTAGATCCAGGCTTGCATGAGGTAGTTATTAAAAACATGATTCATGGTCCCTGTGGAACACTTAATCAAAAATCACCGTGTATGGTGGATGGTAAATGTTCGAAGCGTTATCCACGGGCATTAGTAGCAGAAACAATTACCGGAAATGATGGTTATCCACTATATCGTCGCCGATCGACTGCAGACAACAGAAGATCAACAAGATAAACAAGACATTGAAATTGATAATCATTGGATTGTTCCATATTCACAGATCCTATCAAAGACTTTCAAGGTGCACATCAATGTTGAATTTTGCCATTCCGTGAAATCTATCAAATACATTTGTAAATATGTTACCAAAGGAAGTGACATGGCTGTGATTGGAGTTGGTGCAGAGAATTCCAATGACGCAGTTACTCAATACCAAATGGGCTGGTATGTTCTCAGTAATGAAGCAATTTGGCGCTTTTTTTCTTTTCCCATTCGTGAAAGACACCCCACTGTTATTCACTTAGCCATACACTTAAAAAATGGCCAAAGAGTATATTTCACGGCACAGAACGCATTACAACGAACTGTTCAAGCCCCATCTACAACCTTGACCTGTTTTTTTGAAATGTGTCAGAATTATGATTTCGCCCGAACACTGCTATACTCCGAATTTCCAAAATATTATACCTGGAATCATTCCTCAAAGAAATTTCAACGACGAAAACAAAGAAAAACCAGTTCCAGGTTACCCAAATGTATATTCCACCGATGCAATAGGTCGAATTTATTCAGTCCATCCAAGCAACGATGAGTGTTTTTTTATTCGATTACTATTAGTCAATGTTCGAGGCCCAACAACATTCCAACATTTACGAACTGTTAATGGTGAATTGTGTGGCTCTTACAGAGAAGCCTGTTGACGTTTGCAACTGTTAGAAAATGACGCTCATTGGGATCAAACTCTCAATGATGCTATAATTTCTTCACAAGCTCATCAAATACGAACATTGTTTTCTATAATTATATCAACATGCTTCCCATCAAAACCAATTGATTTATGGATCAAATACAAAAATGATATGTGTGACGATATCTTGCATCAAATGCGCATTAGAACAGGAAATCCAAATTTACAAGTCAGTGAAAAAATTTACAACGAGGCGTTAATATAAATTGAGTACATGTACTTGATGATGTCAAACAAAGTATTATCTCAATTATGCATGGCTGCGCCCAATCGCCCGATGCACGACGCTTTTAATCAAGAGTTGCAATGAGAAAAACTGTATGATCTCGATGCTTTAAGAGAATCAGTTCGAATAAATCTTCCCCTGTTGAACCAACATCAAAAGTATGTATTTGATACTCTTATGAAAGTTGTACATGATGTAACTGGAGGGATTACTTCTTGGACGCTCCCGGTGGTACAGGAAAAACTTTTTTGATTTCTTTGATTTTAGCAACAATTCGCTCACACAATGAAATTGCACTCGCACTTGCTTCATCAGGCATTGCAGCCACATTGTTGAAAGGCGGTCGAACAGCCCATTTAGCGATAAAATTGCCGTTGAATATGCAAAGCAACGAAACGCCGATCTGCAACATTTCGAAGAACTCTGCAATGGCTAAGGTTTTGCAGCAATGTAAATTGATAGTGTGGGATGAATGCACGATGGCACATAAAAAGTCTTTGGAGGCATTAGACCAAACCATGCAAGATCTGCGGAGCAATCAAAATCGATTTGGTGGTGCGATGATTTTGTTAGCAGGAGATTTTCGTCAAACATTGCCAGTGATTCCACGGTCAACGCCAGATAATGAACTTAATGCATGTTTAAAGTCCTCCGTTTTGTGGAAACTAGTAAAAATACTAAATTTAAGCAAGAATATGCGTGTCGAGTTGCAAAATGATCGATCTGGAAAAATATTTTCAAAACAACTCATTGACATAGGTAATGGCAACTTCGCTTTAGACTTTTTGACTGGGTGCGTTACCTTTCCTGACAATTTTTATCAGTTTACTGAATCAGAAACCGAACTCAATCCAAAGGTGTTCCCAAACGTTGCTCAAAATTACAGAGATCATATTTGGTGGAACGAACCAGCTATATTGGCTCCCAAAACATGGATGTAAATGAATTAAATTTTAAAATTCAAAATGAAATTGCCGGTGAATTGAGGACATAATAATCAGTTGATTCCGCTACTAACCAAGATGATGTTGTCAAAAATCCACCCGAATTTTTTAACTCGCTGGATTTGCCAGGATTGCCACCTCACAATCTTCAATTAAAGTCAGATCGGTGATCATAATTTTGCGAAATATCAACCAACCGCGTCTTTGTAACGGCACACGACTATTGGTTAAAAAATTTCTGAACAACGTGATCGAAGCAACCATTCTAAAGGGAAAGTATAAAAGAGAAGACGTTTTGATACCACGCATCCCAATGATTCCGACTGACATACCATTTGAATTTAAACAAATGCAGTTTCCAGTGCAGCTTGCTTTCGCTATGACCATAAATAAATCCCAGGGGCAGTCATTGAGTGTTTGCGGCATTAATCTTGAAAACCCATGTTTCTCGCATGGCCAATTGTATGTTGCCTGTTTCCGTTTTGGAAAACCATCAGCTTTGTTTGCTTACACGCCAGGTAATCAAACAAAAAATATCGTGTACCATAAATCATTACAATGAAAATATCATCTAACACAATATTACTAAAGTATTGCAGTGTACGAAATAGAAACTTAATTTTGTAAGTAGATGTTGTTTAGGATTATGACATTAAAAATACATAGAAAAGTATATTAACATTATGCAAATGTATTGTTGATATCACGGTAATTATTTGATAGTCAATAAATAAAGTGATCACTCTGAAATACGTTTATATTCAATTTTTTGCTTAAATTACACATTTGTGACTGTATAGTATCACAAACTTATCTGTTCTGGTGACCATTACTGAAAACTAAAGATGTCATCACGACATGTACACTTTTATAAACGACGCCATCACCAGAACTTGACCAGAAAAGATAAGTTTGTGGGACTGCCACAGTCCAATAGCTTTTGACAGAACGACGTCTGACGGGTGAGCTAGTTTTCTTAATAAATATTTGTAGTATATTTCTTGATAACATATATACTATCTAGAATTCTTCAATATTAAATATATGTACAGTATGTGATTTTTTTAATGATTATATGTTCTAAAACTTCAATTTTAAGGGGCAAATACGTGAGAATAAGCCTGAGTGTTTTAGCAAGGAATAAAGAAAAAGAGCGGAGTGCAAAAGGATTAAACTGCTATAATTTGTGATTTTATTTTTTTGTGATTGATCGTGATAGTCACTTATTTTGTTGCTATAGGCCCCTGAAAATGTCAGAAGTCAAGAAGAAACGGGGTCTTTGGACTGATGAAAGTCTGGAAGCTGCTATGAAAGCTGTACAAAGAGGACAACTATCTCAACGTGCAGCGACAGAACGCTATTGAATGCTTAGAAGAACATTGAGGAACCATTTGAGGACAGAGAAGACGACGAAAAGCTTAGTAGGTAAGACTGTGCTAACAAAAGAACAAGAGAAGAATTTGGTAGAAAGAATAGTAAAGTTTGCTTCAATTGATGTCCCTTTAACTCCAAAAGCTATACGAAGGCAAACATTTATTTTGTGAACAAAATAAAATTAAGAATAACTTCAATAAAGAAAATTGTCTCACGAGAAAAGATTGGTTTAAGTTGTTTTTAAGGAGAAACCCAAACATTTCGAAACGTAAAGCCCAATTTTTGAATCCTGCTCGAGCTCAAAAACTAAATAAAGCTATAGTGAATCAGCACTTTGATGGAGTCGAGAAGCTTTATGAGGAGTGAGACATTAATAATCATCTAAAACGCCTCTACAACATGGATGAAAAGGAATGTCGTCTCACGATACATAAACCAGTAGTCAGTCTTAGCGCAAAAAGGTTCTTTAAGAGTACATATGATTTCTTCAAAACATGCAAAGAGTGTCACTGTTGTTGGTTGTGTAAATGCAGTAGGGGCTGCTATCCCCCCTATGATTATCTTCAAAGGTAAAAAGCATAAACCTGAGTTCGATGACAATTTGCCTGCTGGGAGTTTAGTAAGAATGGCACCGAAGGGGAACATGGCTACATCATTATTCATTAAATTCATTAACCATCTTGGGAAACATAAAGCTCCTGGAAAATGTCTCCTAATTTTTGATGGGGCATCGTGTCACTTAGATTATCTTATAGTTGACACTGCAGAGAATAGTAATATTTTGCTGTATTGCTTTCCTTAAAACACCAACCACGAGCTACAGCCTCTTGACAAAGCTGTCTACAGATCATTCTAGCATCATTGAGATCAAGAACTCTTGTTGTTCACGTTCCAAAAGCCTAATAAAAGACTGAGCAAAGCGCGTTTTAACACAGTTCTGAGTAAAGTCTGGTCAACGCGTATGACCCACGGTAATATTATCAGTAGATTCAGGGTAACTGGCCTGTATCCATTTAATCCTGACGCCATTCCTGAAGAAGCGTTTGCACCATCTGTATTAATAGAAATTTCTGAGCCACATTCTCAAAGTATGAGAACTGAAGAAAATACTCAAGATATTTCACCAATTCCGACCACTTCTGGTTTGAATGTTAGAAGGCGTCCAATTATCTACGATTCCAAATCTTCTGGCAGCGAACCTGAGACTTATGCCTGTCAGCCAAGGCATCAACAGCGTCCACTTCAGATCTACATCTCATCATCTTCAGATTGCGACAGTGAAATTATTGAGCCAGTGCCAAGATGGGAACAGACATCAGAAGAGGCCGCAACAATAACAGTACCAGTAAGAACATCTCCTAATCCTCCACCTGGTATTTCAGATAAATCTGATGAGGAGATTCCATTGGCAAATCTAAAAACAAAGGATTTTTTTGAAGTCCCCGTTTCACGATTTAATGCCAACGCCAAATTATGCAGTTGTGAAGGCAAAACCACGAAGAAAAGCATTAAATTATCAGGGCCAGAGGGTGACCAAGGAACTTTTAAAAGAAAAGGATAGTAGTAAGAAGAAGGCTGCCACTAATAAACAGGAAAAAACAAAGAAAAGTAAAGGAACAAATAGACCGTCAAAAGACGGATGGTATTGTCATGGATGCAGAGAAGAAAAGGTTGCTGATATGAGGCAATGCTCACAGTGTCTTCATTGGTACTATGAAGAGTGTGTTGGTCTCACCAAAGAAGACCGTGACGTATTTGTGTGCTGTTTATAAGCTATAATTATGATTAAAGATGCTCTCAACTTAGTTCCTATGCAAAAGTGCCAATTAATTTGTCATTTTCCTTTTCAAATATTTGATTTCGTTCATGGGATTTATTAAACTACCATGGTTTAGTAAGGCCCAAACATAGTGTTTTATCAAGAGTTGGTTAAAATTTAAACTACGCTAAGATTTGTTTTTATTTGTATTTTTTCTAATTAGTAATAAAACAAACTTTAATATGAACATTGTCATTTCCATTAATCCTAGCACCTATATAAATTATTCGATTTTTAAATAAGGTGGGCCCTATTTGCCTCAGGTACCTTATGCCCATGAATCCATTGACATATATGCGAGAAATGACTTTTCACAGAATAAGAAGGGATATTATAGGTAGGAGTTCAGACAAAGAGATAGTAGACACTCTCTAACTTTTAGCAAGTACTAAGTATTCTTTCTTAGTATGCTACAATATATTATAACGATTCATATTGTTAGAAAATGTTCAGACGTCCATTGCAATTAAAAGAAAATTTGTGAATTATAACAATTTTTAAAAATAATGTACAATTTGAAATGCACTAACCACAAGGTATTTATATTTATAGGAAAGTTCTAACAGTAGTGGTGTGACTTTTGGCCAATGTTGACAAAAACCATTTAATTAATGAACTATATAGAGGATGAGATATTTAAATTAAGTGTTCAATTATTCAATTCTAGAGAGGGTTGTAAAATACACTCTGTCCGAAATTCGTCCAATATAGCCTTCATTTACCTTGAAAGTTAGAAAGCTCACTTTATTTGGTTACCTTGTAAGATAGGAAAATAGTGTAATCCGTCAAGGCAAAACTGCTTGCTACCTTACAGGTATAAACGGAGTAGATATATACATTATATGAAATACAATTTTACCTTCGAGATATGACTTAATCGAGATAATTTTTAAATATATAACCCTTAAATTAGAATAATTGAGTTTAAAATACACATTTTTAAATATAGTATTTTGATTTTTTTAATCTTAAAAATAAATTTTAAATAATTAGTATTCTCATATTTTTCTTAAAATTTGTGATAGGCCTAGAACACAAGACTTGCAGTTTGTTTTAACTTGTACTCTATGATAATACGGTGTTATTGGGACAAAATTGTCCCGCGATTGGGAGCCAATTACGATGATACGGTTTATTTGGAGATATAATTGGTATTTATAGCCCCGTGATCGAGCGCCAATTTTGATATTACGGTTGCGGTTTAATTTGTAATAATTGGTAATTATAGCCCCGTGATCGAGCGCCAATTATTACGATATTTTACTTAAATAAATACAGCTGTTAATGTTGCACACGATTTATTTAGATCATGGAACTGGTTTATTACAACGTTTTGTAGATTTATGTTACCGGCACTGTGTAGATTTATGTGATTACTCTCTGTTTATTTTGCTGGCACTCTGTGTGTTCATACGCACACACAGCTTATATGACATACCCCTTGCCCCTTGGACCTCTCGTGATCAGTGTCAAAACCAACAAATCGAAAGCGTCCCTGCGACAGGTGTCTTGAAAGCTAGCTTCCTATTGGGTATAGGGAGCTAACATTTCTTGCTCGTTTAGTAAATACTACGGAGTTAAATTTTGAAATAAAAAATAAGTTTAAATAGTGCAATCCTTCTACATTATTCTTGAAAAGCGCATGATTCTCCATATATAAGGTCTTAAAAGGATAATTTACATACAATACTTTAAAGAAAAATACCTTCATCCTGACTTTTTAAATATATGAGAGCGGTCCAAATCAGTATCGTTACAACTTCCTAAACCCCTTTTGAAAGAAAAAGACTAAATTATTAGTAAAAATAATATAAACTTATGCACCCACTTGGAAAGACAATGTTAAGAAACTTATAAAACGTTTCAGTACATCATATTAGTACTAGAGATATCTAGTGAGAAATACGTTTACTGTGTGTTAAAATGATCCTTATTGTTTTGCAGTAATTTATAAAAGAAGAACGGATATTCAGCGTGTTTAAAACAAATCGATTAAATAAAAGAGTCAACCATAGAAATGATACTTTCTTGATAAGGGAATTGTCAGGGAAATTTTAAGGTATCGGTAGAAAATGATGAAAAAATGAGTACCTAGTAAAACTAATTAGATACAATTTAAATATATATTAATACTAACCATCAAAATGATAGGGTTGAAAATAAACTATCTTTCCATACTCATAAAAGACTCATTGAAATCTAAAAAAAAAATCGAGCCTTAAAACTTGATAAATGGCCAACATTAAACAGTCATAAAATAAAACACTAAACGAGTCATTATAAAAACCTATTTTAAGATATATTTGATAAGCTATATGACACTCCACTAAAATACAACAATCCGGGTAGGTTCGCAATTATCACACATTAGCTAAGCTTCTCCAAATATTATTATTATATTATTATTATTATTATTATTATTATTATTATTATTATTATTATTATTATTAGCACCGCGTCTTACTACCAATTCGGATTATACGCACTTACTCTGATGTGCAATGGTAGGGTGATTGTGAGATGAAATGGAAGACCTACAGTTTAACGTGGAATCTGAACCACGGTGGAAGCCTGGCATTCCTTACCTTCACAAGTTGTGATTAATACACGTCTTGTCAGAGGTGAAGGAAGGGTTTGGCAATGAGATAAATCTGTGCCTGGCAAGCGTTTTTTTGCCCTCTAAGGGATGACACAGGGTGAGATGTGTATCCACATTTGCGCATCATTGACAACTGAACCATCCAACACCATCTGAATATCTTTGCCCGAATGAGAGAGACAGAATAATAAAATTAGTGATGTACCTTAATTTGAGCAGGGCTGAAATGTTAAATCAGTCAAAGCTATTATTAATGCTTTTAATTAGGATTAGCATTTGTCAACCTTGGAGGGACTTGAACCCCTACCTCCTCCCGTTACAGGGCGAGATGTGTACCCACATTTGTGCTGCTGGAAAAATAATTACGAGCGACAGCACCGGAGAAAGTCGTCCATCCCCCGTGGAAGATTTACCGTGAGTGAGAGATAAAGGTATTTACATGGACCGGGAGAGTACCGATGTGGAAACCATATTATCGACCAAAAAGAAGCCGCCACCTATACATGTGGCACACCCCCATTGAAGTGACTATAAATAGACCTTGAGATCATTACATTCGGTCATTGTGATTAATAATTGCGGCTAGTAAACATCATAATGAGTTTCGACGCGCTGGAAAATTGGATAAATTCAGGTATATTTTAAAAGCGTTTTTGTATATTTTGATTGTTACTATTTTGCTTACTACGTATTTGTGACAGCAAGACCATCTTCGGGAATTAGTGGGCTGGTAAACCAGGTTGATGGAGCTTTGTACCAAGGCCTCCCTCTTCGAATCGTCGAGGGGAGAATTAAATAATTGAGGCGTTTCTTTTATACTGTTAGAGAAATTACCGTAAATCTTAGTGCTACAGCAAGTTACCGTGACGTATTAAGGTGGTTTGAAGAACGAATTACTAATTTGCTCAATCGGTTGCAGGATCATGGTGTCAGCGCCGATGATCATGTTGGCTTGATTTTGAACAGTACGTACTTGACTTTGACTCGACGTTCGTCTCTTTTAGGAGGGCAGATCAGTTAGACGCTCGAGCCGTGCTTGATAACGTAAGTCGCGTTTTGCAAAGTAATAGCTTGTTCTTATGTACGGCACCACTGTACGCTAAACTCAGCCATTTTAAAGAGCCACACGGGAGGGGTAGTCATAAATGTGATAAACTCTTTCCCGCAAGCACATATAGCCGTAAAACTAAGGGATCATTACGATTCAAAATTGCGGTGATACACTTTGTCTTGCCCGCACATTGGTTGTCGACAAGGCTGTCTGTGACGTTAAAAGAGAACCAGGATGCACGGACGTGAACACCTTTAGAAAAATCAAATTGGGTCGTCCTATTCAAAAATACAAAACAGTAGATTTATGCCGTGATAACCGTGTGAATCTTTTAAAAAGTGGAGGAATCATTGAACTGAAACAATTTCAATCATACCTCTCCGAATACAAAATCACCGTGTTCAGGGAACGTAGGGTGAGACATGTCCTATATGAGGGGTCTACTCCTCCCGAACCTTCCATTAAGGGCTACCTTGTTTTGTATTTTTACGATGATAAGCAAAAGCATTTTGATGTCATAACATCTTGACAGCCGCGTTTAAGTGCTCGTACGTTTGCCTCAATTGTCATGTGCAGTTCAGTTATAAGAATAAGCACAAGTGCGAGTCCACGTGCATAAAGTGCTACGCTAAAGCGGTCTGTATTGGAGGTCAAACTGTGACCTGTAAATACTGTGGGCGTTGGTTCACAAACCAGTCATGTTTTGATAATCATAAACGTCCCGGTTTTTACAGAGGTCACCTGTTGGTCTGTGATGTCAAAATATTTGTGAGGTATGGGGGCAATTTTTTAGTTTGGAAGGATTAAATTATTCACACAGATGTTATGAGACTTTTTGTAGATTATGCGAGACCCATCGTCCTTTTGGCCTTTTCTGCTATATGAAGCAAGACCAATCCAAGCCGACACTGGAAAAGAGTAATTTCATGATTGTATTCTATGATTTTGAATGCAGACAAGAAACGCTTCATCAAGGTGTGGTCAACACGTACTTGCACGAACCTAAACATTGTGTCATGCAGACGTGCTGCAAAACCTGCCTTCATATCGATTTAAATGACCATCATTGCACCGAATGTGGGGGTGATAGGACTCGTATATTCAAGGGTGATACCACAATGACCCAATTTTTCGGATTTATAGAGCAAATTAAAGCACAAAAATTTAAGGATATCACCCTCCTAGGCCTTAATTCAAAGGGCTACGATGGTAATTTCATTTTAAAATATATGATGGAAGTAGAAAAATGGACTCCAGATCTCATAATGAACGGTGGGAAAATCATGTCCATGCGTTATGGCCCACTCCACTTTATTGACTCGCTGAACTTTCTCCCGATATCGTTGTCCAAGATTACCAAGACATTCGGCTTGGACAAGTCTTTGGCCAAGGGACATTTCCCCCATTTTTTCAATAAAAAAAAACATGGGGTATAGGGGTCCCTTGCCGCCAAAGGAGGACTACGGCATCGGTGAGATGTTGTTTGAGGGAAAGAAGCACTTTGAAAAGTGGTATGACGCGTTGGTCAAAGAAAATTATGTCTTTGATTTTAACCGTGAGTTGTAACTGTATTGCGTGAAAGATGTAGAGATCCTACGGAAGGCCTGCCTAAAGTTTAGAGAAATGCTAATGGAAAAAGCAAAGACGGATCCTTTTATTGAGGCGTATACGATCGCAGGAGCGGCCATGTTGGTTTACCGCCGAAGTCATCTTAAGGAGAATACCATCTGTATCATCCCTAACGGTTGCTACCGGTTTGCAGACCAACAGTCTCACGTCACCGTACAATGGCTCTGCTGGGAGGCCCACCGACGTGGTGTCTCTATTCTTCATGCGGGTAACGGCCGCGAGGAATATGTGTTATGGCGACGTGTAGACGGCGTTGTTAAAGTTGGATATACCACTACCGTCTTCCAGTTCTGGGTCTGTTATTGGCACGGGTGCCCTCTCTGTTATCCCGACAGGACCACCCCTATCAAAAACAGTCCCCAAGAGACCATGGAGACGCGCTTTGAAGCGACCATGGCTTGCAAAAAATTAAAAATGCCAGCTATACGGTTGTATATATGTGGGAGTATACGTTTAATGTGATGAAACGCACAGACAAGGACTTGAAAACATTTGTACTCCAGTACGAGGTGTACAGCAAGGAGCCCCTCCGTCCCAGGGACGCATTCTTTGGTGGGCGTAAAAATTGTATCAAACTTTTCCAATGAAGCAGACTTTTCTTGTGGAGAGAAGATCAAGTACGTGGATGTGTGTTCGTTGTATCCTCACATTTGCAAGTACAAAAAATATACCATCGGCCACCCTAAAATTCACTTGGAACCAAATTGTCCGTCTATAGATCAAGTAGAAGGCATAGCCAAAGTTACCGTGATGCCTCCACGGGATTTATTCATGCCCGTATATTCCTACACGGATGCACGACAAGTTACTGTTCATCTTGTGCAGGAAATGTGGGGAGGAGAAAAACCAAGGCACGTGTCAGCACAACGACAAAAAAGATCGCTGGTTGACAGGCGTCTGGGTGATTGACGAGATCCGGAAAGTCGTTGAGAAAGTATACACCGTTGAAGCCGTACATGAAGTGTGGGAGTACAATGTATCTGGTTACGACCGTCAGACACTTTCTGGCGGATTGTTTCACGGGTACATTGATACTTTTTTGAAAATTAAACAAGAAGCCAGCGGATGGCTAGAGTGGTGTACCCACAAGATGAGAAGTTAGCTTACATTAAAAATTATGACGAAAAGGAAGGGGTAAAACTCGATTTCGGCTCTGTTTGTAAAAACCCTTGTCTCCACACTCTGGCTAAACTCTTTTTAAACTCGCTATGGGGAAAGTTTGGGCAAAGACCCGATTTACCACACATAGCCATTGTCAACGACTATTAGGGTATCCATAAGTACCTGATGGATCCGTACATCACCGTCGACAGCATCATTGATATAAATTATGAGGTTATGTTCCTCAATTACAAGGATGCGCGTGACGCGTTGCACCCTAACCCTAACATGAGTGTGGCGGTGGCTTGCTACACGACTGCTATGGCAAGGTTGCACTTGAAAAATTGGGTGACCACGTTTTATCACGATTGGAGTTCACCGACCGGAGACATTTAAGGTGACCTCACTGACGAACTTCAAGATAACGGTCCGGGATTCAACATCAACCCCTTTGTATCTGACAGTCCCAAGAATTACGCGTACCGAGTTTGTGTTGGTGACGATCCTGCCCAAACAAAAACGGTATGTAAGGTTCGCGGGATCACGATAAACTACGGCTGCTAGAACGACGTTAATTTTGACGTTTTGAAAGCGATGGTCACCAAACAGGCCGCGGAAAGATACATACAGATACCGCACAAAATTGTAAGAAATGGTCTTGCGAGTTTATGTACCGTTTCGCAGAATAACGGTGGATAACCGATTATTATAATACGTTGCCGTTTTGGTATCAGAGTCCTTGTAAACGCGCTCACCACGACTTAAAGGTGATCATTTAGATGGGCTGAATTGACACCTTTTTTCTTTCACTCTTGACAGTTCCAATGACATACCATTTTTCAAATATTTGAGATTTCATCATATTATTCTCCTGCATGAAAACACGCCTTTTTTTAATGATTTATTTTATGCACCCGGAATACATTTTTATATATTTTATCCGCCAGTACAATCTTTCAACTACCTGATTATTTCTAGTCAAATAGAAAAAGTTAGTTGTATATATATATTTTTTCCTTGTACATATTTTAAATTGAAACCATCTGTACATATATTCAAATACTCTTTAAACTGGACTTTTAAATTAATACCACGGCCACTATTCCCTCTACGAGCTCAAGAAATGTATTATTGTTTCCATAATATATATTCTTTAACTATCATTTTTTGTAAATAAATATTCCAAGAATACTTTACGTGGTATGCGATATATTTGTAAAAACTTTGATTTGTGTAAATAAGTATTCCGAATATACTTTTCATGGTGTGAGATATATTTATAAATAAATATTCCAAGTATACTTTCCGTGGTATGAGATATATTTGTAAAAACGTTGATTTAAGTAAATAAATATTCCAAGTATACTTTTCGTGGTGTGAGATATATTTGTAAAAACACTTTGATTTGTGTAAATATTCCAAGTATACTTTTGTTGGTATGAAATATATTGTAAAAACTTTGATTTGTGTAAATATTCCAAGTATACTTTCGTGGTATGAGATATATTTGTAAAAACTTTTATTTGTGTAAACAAATATTCCAATTATACTTTTCATGGTGTGAGACATATTTGTAAAAACTTTGATTTGTGTAAATAAATATTCCAAGTATACTTTTCATGGTGTGATCTATATTATAAAACTTTTATTTGTGTAAATAAATATTCCAAGTATAATTTTCATGGTGGGGGATATATTTGTAAAAAAAACTTTGATTTGTGTAAATATTTCAAGTATACTTTTCATGGTGTGAAATATATTTGTAAACACTTTTATTTGTGTAAATAAATATTCCAAGTAAACTTTTCATAGTGTGAGATCTATTTCTAAAAATTTTATTTGTGTATATAAATAAATATTATAAACTGTCATATTTTGTGTTTTAACGTTTACACCCAAACACCCCCCTCACCTATACTATAAATACAAGTTTATTTGGCTTAGCAGTTCAGTCTCAAACATTATGGATAAGTTTAAACGTTCAGAATAAAACTATTAAATCCTTTTACTTTCATTTTGGGTAGAAATCTAAAGTCACAACAATTTATAAATGAATATGGCAATGTTGCCATCTCCTTTTTGTCTTTGATTCTTCAACCAATATATTCTAGGAATTAAAAAAATAATAACAACATTTTATTGCTAGTTTTTTATTGACAATCAGCAATTAATTAATTTAAACATTAATAAATTGCAGCTACAACAATAACAACAACATAGAGTGATATTTTTACAAGTAGCAATATTATTTAGGTCTTGTGACCAATACGAGTAATTAAGATTAGAGTGCAACATGAATTATATAATTGTGATAGCAAGGAAAAAACATATAATCACTTTTTTAGCTAATAAAAAAATCAGGAGAGATTATCATATTAACCATCTAGAAAATGAGTAGGAGTCACCTCCAAAATAATTCAGGACACGCTGAGAAGCGCTAGAACGCATATTGACAATGTCTCCACAGTTTTCAACGGGCAATCTTACTCTTCCCACATCCTCAAGCACAATATCTTTCGGTTCATTGGTGATCTCTTCCGATAGCACAACGTTATAACTTTTGTTTTTCTCAAGTTCGTTTAAGCACTTGACACGGTTGTATTCTTCTTTCTCGATCTGGTCTAACGCACTGCACAATACCTCCTCGTTCTAACAGGCATCATGGTGAGCAGTATTTTAAGATGTTTGATGACATTGATGTTTGTGCCGAATAAGGTTGAAGAGCTTCGCGTAGGACTCCTGACAAATGCCGCATTTAAATGGCATAATGGCAATTGGAGATGCAGCGAAAGAAATATTCCTGGGAGGAAAAAATCTCTCGCTCAAGCGGCAACGCCCTCTACGTACAAACTGCGTTCCCCCTTTTAACTTTTTTCAAAATGTCACCGTTTGCTCCAATGACGTCAGCAGAGTGCTACGACAACATGAGCACACCTAATTTATTAATTCACTTTTAAACATCACACTTTGTCCTCTGAGATATATCATACAGCGTGCTTTAGATTTAAATCGCTTACATTCCAAATAATAGGCAGACTTTGGAAGTAAGACGTTACCGAATCTTCCCAGATCGATTATGTAGTCATCGGGAGTTTCACCCATAATTTTAACTTTTATACATTGTTAAATCCTTGAGATTTACGGGTTCTTTAGACTTTACCTCCTCCTCCGCTGATGGTGGGCACGCGGGTGACTCTGCTGACTCTGATGTCGGGTAGGCAGATGACTCTGGCTGTGAGTACTCTGATATCTGGTAGACAGATGATTCTGGTGGTGAGTACTCTGATGTCTGGTAGACAGACGACTCTGGCGGTGAGTACTCTTATGTCTGGTAGGCAGATGACTCTGGTGGTGGGCACGCGAGTGACTTTGGCTGTGAGTACTCTGATCTCTGGTAGGCAGACGACTCTGGCGGTGGGTAATCGGGTGACTCTGGTGGCGGGTACGCCAGTGACTCTGGGGATGGGGGCGGTGGCTGCGGTATCGTGAAGTATTGGGGTGGATGGTATGGAGCTCGGAAGGGTGGTGAAGGCCTGGGCAACACGGCCATAACGTCCCCTTGGCGGAAATTGTACACAGCCAATGTCATGTCGCTCTTATCGTGTGACAGGTAGAGTCACAGAACTCGATTTAGCCTCACTCCTCTCTGTCTTGGTTCACTACTTTGTAAATTACATGTCTATTGCTCACAGCGACACTGTGAATATTTTCTACAGTCATATAGACACGCCCCGTAATCGTATGACCCACAAACATTAAATGAATTTAGCCGGTTCTAAGCATGGTGAGCGTACCTGAGAGCTAAACGTGCTGTATGGTTTGTAGGGTCCACCGTGCGATACGATGCACATGTATCAACTGTCCAGCTGCCCGATGTTTTTGTTGTTAACTACTTGACACTTAAACGCGTTCAAATTTCCCAATAGTAGGTGAACCGGGTTTTACTCCGGTGCAGGTAAATACAAATTTTTCGTTATAAAGCTTACACATGTCTTCATCTGTTAAAGTACCAAAACGACAGGGTGAAAATATACAAAACTCGCCATCTAGATAGGCTATTAGGCGTCTCCCGAACTTTGTATTGACAGCTTTTAATTTATCCACCAAGTGCTTTTGTTCGACGGCTAGATCACACAATTTTACGGTCTGCACTGCGTCAACAATATTCACCAACTGCTGTAACTTGTCCATCTTAGACCACTCTCCAAACGCTTATAAATAGACGACCGAGTGGGCCCCCTATATATCCACCCCCTCTCTCCCTCGAGTGACGTAACGTGGTACGAGATGAACAGGGTCAATGACCCCCGTGATCTTTTCTTGTCTAGACTTGTCTTGTCGAGCCACCAAACTGGCGCCGGGTTGCGATGACGTAATCGGGGAAACCCATTATAGGGGAGAGTTGCCAAGGTCAATGACCTAGGTTACGGTTTCAAGGTCACGATCTATTCCTGTCTCGACTCGTCTTTTCGAGCCGCCAAACTGGCGCCAGTCATCAGGGAAAACCCATTGCCTCATAGATATGGAGGTTTGCGATATAATTCAAGGTCATGTTCTATTTCTGTCTTGTCGAGCCGTCAAACTGGCACCAGTCAACCATTGCGACATCATTCAAGGTCATGTTCTATTCTTGTCTCGAATTGTCTTGTCGAACCGCCAAACTGGCGCCAGTCAATGAGGAAAAAACCATTACTACATAAGGGGTTGTGACACCGAGGAAACCCTTTATCATATAGGGGGTTGCGACACATGCCTTGAAGGAGAGGGGAGTGAGGGGAAGTGAAAGGGTTCTCAAGGCAGGGAAACCATTTCTCACACTCTACTATAAACAGTCATCGGGAAAGTTTCGTGTTGCGTGTTCCGGGAAGTGAAAGGAAGGCGAACAGATGCCAGCAAGCCATATTCTTCGCTACGCTGCCATCAGGAGAGGCTCGTGCTGAGTGTTCCCTCAACCGACGCCGTAGACTGCACGCCAAAAAATACAAATAAACTCCAAAGCCCATCCCAATCCTACCCAGGCATAAAAAACAAGTTTGGACAAGAACCAACATGTTTGGAACACTGGAAAGGGGGTCAGGAGGAGGGGTTGTGTTCAGGGGAGGGGAGGGGGTCAGAGGGAGGTGAGGGGGAAACCAACAGCCAATCAGAAAGCTAGGGGGCGTGATCACGTGACCAAATCCAGCCAATCAGCGTCGGGGTCAAAGGTCAAATGTTAAAGGTCAAATTGTGCTAGGTGGCCATCCTAGGTCATTACAGAGCTTGAGGAAAACGTTCCTTGATAACAACCTGCACACCATTCAATTTCCCACTCATTGCAGCTACTCCGTTATACCCCTGTCCATACATGAAGTTTAAATTAATACCAATATTAATCAGTGCCTCCAAAATAGTGCCAGCAAGTCCTCGTCCAGAAGCATCAATTACTGGGATGAATTGTAAAATAATCCTCCCTAAGCTTGGACTCAGATTTGTCTCAGTGTTATCAATTTAGCAAACACCTAATGATAACTGTTCAATTGGAGAGATGTCTGTGGTTTCATCAGCCAATACTGTAAAACACTTTGAGATATTTACTCTTTTTACAATGCTATCTTAGATTATTTTACCACAAATGTATATAATTTTATTTTGTATATCTGGGCTTGTGTAAACAGCATTAGAAGGAGCTGTATCAATATGATGCTTGAGAATTAAGTCACCACACTTAACCCGCATTCTGAAAATCACCTGAAAATTTCCATCATTTATCAAAGGTTCTGGGGCATCATGAAGCATAGGCCCAGAGTCATTAGTGCCTCGTAGTGGAATTTCTTGCCTTCCCATCATTATAATAGTATCCACGATAGAACGAAGCCTATTTCTCTTTTATTCAGTGTGCTGCTTAAACCTAGTGTCAATTTGTTTAACTACATTTACACGAGCTTCTTTCTGAACATCTAAAAAATTGTCCGTAAGTTCGATACATCTCTTATGGTAGCCAGCCGTGGAATGGGATCTAAAAACTTCCAACGCATCTTTCCACTTTAAAAAAAAACTGTTTGATACAAGCGCTCCTACCTTTTCGTGGCCTCCCTTACCAGCACACTCATTCGAAAAAAGTACACAATATTTGCATAATGCGCCATTCAATAGTTCTGAATAAACAACCATGATAACTGGATACTCCAATGAGGCTGAAAACGTAAATTTCGTTTTTCAATAGTCGGAAAAGTATAACTTACAGGAGGAAACCAAGGTTCAGATAATAGCTTTTATTTAAGATGTAAATGTCGTACTTACATTAACATAGCGCCCTATGTCCATTATATGCCCATTTTCTAAATTAATTGATGTTGATGCTGTTGAGGTTAACAATGAAATATCTTCTTTTTCAAACTTGCCACCATTGTTGTCTTTGGAATCTAAAATGTTTTAATTGTAAAGTTGGCTACCCGCTTCGTTATCATCGGTTTCTAAAAAAGAAATAGGAACAGTTACTGTTTCTTACTTTTCTTTTTTTATGTGAAGGTCCAATCTACGAAAGTAGACTAGCTTTTTTGTTCGTTTTTTAGAATTCATAGTTAGATTGGCAATATCAAAAAATTCATATAAATTGAGCACACGAGGAAAGCACGCCAGTTTAACCTATATAAAATATAACTAAAAAACATACTAACACCAGTCTACACTACACACTAAACTAGCAAAACAAAAAACATTCACAAGTCAGAAGTCACAATATTTGAAACTTTGAAACACGCACTTATAGTCAGGTAAACTGTTCTCAAACTGATGATTATATTTTCTTATACTGCAAGGAGCTCGGGTTTGATAGCTGCCTCCCCCCCCCTTCCTCCCCGCACACCCGCCCTTAAACCATCCCTTCTTCAGATTCCTCTTGCTTTGTCAACCTATTTATCACTCATACTTGGAAATACCTTCAATTAGAAAGCTTTTGCTGTTTCCTAATCATACAGGTTCAACCCCTTTCAACAATTTCACCCAAACTCACTAATACTTCATATTTCCTTTGTCAAGATTTTGTCTTAGTCTATTCTAACCAACGCACAAAAAAAATAAAAAATGCATCATGCTGAATAGCTTGTATATTATCTTGTGCCTTGGTTTTGATATTTATAAACCGTAAATAAGACAGTGTTACATTTCGTTTTTAAACTTTCGGGGGTGGCTACGGTCTTGATTTTACATTTATCTTTAACATACAAAATAAAGTAACTTAAAGAATCCAAAGACATTTTGGAAAAACATTTTATTTTTCTATGTTAAATTGAAACACTTACAATCACATAAAAACATAAGGACCTAAAGAGCCCAACAACCTTGTAGCAAAACTTTGTTACTATATCCTAGTGAACTAAATATTTACATTTACTAGGTTTCTAAGTTTAAAGCCCAAAAAGTAGTTTACAATTTCAATATAAATGAAGCTAAATTTACGCTGAAGGAGCTTAAATAAATATCAGCCATCGCGTCTTCCAGGTTACCTAAAACTTCTCAAGTGAGGCGTGTCCTAATCGTAGTGTAGGCTGAAATACCAATTTTATTGCATATTTACTTGAACTGTATTATATATTTAGTTTTAGTCTTAGTAAAACTTAAATAATTTAAACCTTGTGTTTCCTGATGATTAATAGTTTATGGTAGTGGCTGGCAAACCACAGGTGGCCCGCGGGCTAAATACGGCCGCCAACTGATTTTGTCTGACCAGCAAATACTAAGCAAACAAACAATTGTGTTTATAAGACTAGACTAATAACTAATTACTATATGATAAATATAAAATTAAAAATTTTTGCTCGATAGTTTTTCCAAACTGGCCAAATAAACAATTTTAAAGCTCATAGGACACGTAATATCAATAAGGCTGCTTACCCATGGTTTATGGTATTACTAGCCAGTACATGAACTAAAATGCACAAAAATAAGAAGTGGTGTTAACAAAATTGATATAATAGCAAAAAACATTTTTTTTTTACATTTTTAAATTGATATACGTGTGCACAGATTCGCTGGTGAACATAACATCTAAGATTTGTAATAAGTTAATCCATCTATTTTCTCGTATTTGACAAGAATTAGGTTATTTCTAGAGCGTTATGGTTTTTAAATTTCGACTCTGTCAATTTAAAATGAATAAAGAATTGGATTTTTGAGGAGAACATTGAATTGAAACATTTCCATAATACTACGTAAACTATTTGCTGGATGGTGCTCTAATATAACTCAATTAAAAGTGTCTCCAAGTGCTGCAAAGTATTATATCAAAATATGTTATAAGGTTTGGGTATATGTGAATCATTTCTCCAGTCTAAGATTATAACCAAAAAAAGTACTTGAATCTTATGGTTGAACTGAATAATTTGTTTTTAAGTGTGTATTGATCGTTTGAACAATAGCTAGCCGGTGCATGTACTATTGTCATTTAAATGCTTCGTCTTTTCCGTCGTTTAACGCACAGCTAATTCCTTCCCGTACTTTGGATCTAGACTTCTTTCTTGAAAAAGGATTTTTTTTTATTTTTATTTTCATTCCATTGTGCACTTGTTTTTTTCGTTCATTATTTTTGATACCATGAAAAAAATTATTTGATTCTTCCCTGAATTTTTTTTTGTGTATCTGAAAAAAAAACCTAGTTCCATATGCCCAACTAAATAGATATTTAAGATAAAATTTAATTTAGTTATTGCATTCTTGTTGATTATTCAAGCAACAGCGTTTAGTAAACTTTGCTCACATATTTTATTTTACTATTTACTTTCCATCGTGCCTTCTTCGCTCTTATCAATAAATGTTAAAAGAGTAGAAATAAGGA
This sequence comes from Timema podura, assembly GCA_033556935.1. Lineage (NCBI taxonomy): Eukaryota > Metazoa > Arthropoda > Insecta > Phasmatodea > Timematidae > Timema > Timema podura. The sequence continues at coordinate 57,512,555 of JAVRXN010000010.1, read as the reverse complement.
GGGTAGAGATTTTGAGGAAATGAAACTCTATTTTCAGGGAGAAACCGTGGGAAACCATTTTGTAAAATTCACCCTCAGTAGGCCTGCATATAGATGGGATATTCGCCCCTATCTACTTACCCGTCAAGCCACCGACATACCCGTCACTGACGAACAAGAAAAACATTTAGTCAATGCGTACACTGATGAGAATGTTCATTTATTAAAGTTGTATTTAGTGATAGAATGTTCTGTCATTTTTTTTTAATATAAAGTATTAGAGACATTGAAATTTCTTGAGACTAGTTTTTACAAAATTCTACTTAAAATTAGTGGCTCGTTGCAGCGATATCTGAAAAATTATCACGTTAAAATGTGTTTACAAAAATTTTTACTGGGGAAAGGTCTATATAATGAAGCCTCATTCGACTTTCTAGCTAAAGGTTTACTCTTCAAAGGCAACTTTCAATTGATTTTGATCTTTCAGTGTTTAGTGTTAAGCGAAAAGTAAGTTTATCTTCTTCACCCCACGATTATAACTTTAAAACTTCCCCTCTCCCAACTCTTTACTTATTTGTTGTACTTTACCACCTAAGTAAGAATTGAGTTATTATTTTTAACCAAAGAGAAATATTTTATTTACCGATATAAATCATACACAAATCAGAGTTTCCATGGTGATGTAAGCAAATAATGATTGGACAGATGAGCCACTGCACGCACAGCAGAAAAGATGGAAATTTGCTAAGAAAATCAGGCTTTCTATGGAAGCTACTATTTTGTCAACATCATGAACTCTTCACTTATAAAATGAGTGAGAGTTTGTCAAAATTGGTTCAGCTGTTTTCTCATAATTTCATTTACCAGAAATGGGCTATCAGAGAAAATGTGAGAGTGAGCGTGAGTGAATATGAATGGGTAGATGTGAGAAAGTGAATATGAAAGGATGAGTCTTAGAGTTGAGAGTGAGTGAGTGAGTGTTATTGAGTGAGTGTGAGAAAGAATGTGTGAAAGGGATTGAGTGGGAAAGAGAAGGGGTGTGTGTTTGTGTGTGAGAGAGAGAGTGTGAGGTAGATAGAGAGTGTGTGTGTGTGAAAGCATGTGTGTTTGTGTGTGTGATAGAGAGAGAGATATAGAGCCAGTGTGAGAGAGAAAGTGAGAGAGAGTGTGTGTTTGTGTGTGAGAGAGAGAGTGTGAGGTAGATAGAGAGTGTGTGTGTGGGAAAGCATGTGTGTTTGTGTGTGTGATAGAGAGAGAGATATAGAGCCAGTGTGAGAGAGAAAGTGAGAGAGAGTGTGTGTTTGTGTGTGAGAGAGAGAGTGTGAGGTAGATAGAGAGTGTGTGTGTGGGAAAGCATGTGTGTTTGTGTGTGTGATAGAGAAAGAGATATAGAGCCAGTGTGAGAGAGAAAGTGAGAGAGAGTGTGTGTGTGTGCGTGTGTGCGTGTGTGCGAGAAAGATTGTGTGTGTGTGTGTATGTGAAAGAGAGTGTGAGAGAGTATTTTCGCTATATTGACTACTTGGCCTTTTTAATTTGCGAATTATGGTCAATATTTATTATTAAAATGCAAATTAATGATAACAAAATTCCAATAACCAAAGTGTTTCCCCAGTCTAGGAAATTAATTCCCTCTGTTAAAATATATCTAGGTAAAAGTTGTGCTAGGACCAGCTATTATAAAAGCCATTTTGTGATCAGAGATAAATATTTAAAAATAAAGAAGGAAAAGTATCCATGCAGACAAATTTATATATTTCTAGCCTACTATAAATGATTTGTTTAGTATGCATAGACTTTCCCCATAATTTTATATTTTTTCCGCACAACTTAAGAAAATGTTGAGTTATTATTTTAACCAAAGAGAAATAATTTATTCACAGGTATAAAACCATGCACAAATAAGGGTTTCCATGGTGATGTAAACAAAGAATGAAAAGCTTAAAATTCACTGGGAAAATCAGATTTTTGTTGGAAACTACCGTTTTACTGACATCCTGGACCCATAGCCTTTAAATTAACCGACGATTTGTCGAAATAAGTTCAGTCATTTTCTCGTAATTTCAATTGCCGAAAATTGGCTTATCAAATTATATATAAGATTCAAGATTATTTTATCCTTTTTGAGCTTATAGTACTTACCAAAATATATTTAAATGTAATTTATCATATGTGAAGCAAAACGTAGAAATATTTTCATTAACTTAATAATAATATTTAGCACCGCGTCTTACTACCCGTTCGGGTTATACGCTTAAGTACTAATTACGCTAATGGAATAGGAATTGGGAGGGTTGAATTTAGAGGAAGTGAACCCGCATTTGCGTGGAGGAAGAGTGGAAAACCATTTAGGAAAAACCACTCCCAATTCACCCGACCGAGATTCGAACCTCGATCTCCCCGTCCTCGGCGGTCGAGCTCAACACGACTAGTGCGTTAGCCAACTACGCCACCGAGGCGGGTATTAACTTAACAACTTAACCTTTTAATTTTCAAACTATGCCAAATATTATTGATTTAAATGTGAATTAATGATAACAACATTCCCATAAAAAATATATAATTCCCCAGTTTAAGCATCTCAATTTATATGTGTTATGACCAACGTGCTATTATTTGCTAAAATGAACCTCAAAACCCATTATTTGAATAAAATGAACATTAAAACCCATTATTTGAAAAAAAATTGACACCAAAACTCATACTTATATAGTTAAAATGGCTATTTTTACACATTATTCAAGATCATGTTATCTTTTTGAGCTTACAATACATATCAAAACACATTCAAACACAATTTTATCATGCGCGAAACAAAATGCAAAAATATTTTCACGAACATAAAAACTTAACCTTTTAATTTTCGAATTATTCACAATATTATTGATTTAAATTCAAATTAACTATAGTAATATTCCAAAAAAAAAAGCTTCCCCAGTTTATGACTCTCAATTTAGTTGTGTTATGACCAGCATCCAAAGAGAAATAGTCAGCCAAAGAAAAAATTGTGATGTGTTCAGACCAACAAATAAAGACTGAGTTATTATTTTTGGTGCGTATAGCCCGAATGGTTAGTAAGACGCGGTGCTAATAATATTTTTTTTTAGCCCAAGAGATAGATTTTATTTAGAGATTTACAGTCATGCAGCAAATAGCGGTTTCCATGGTGATTAAACAAATAACGAAAACTGAAAATTCTCTGTGAAAATCGTATTTTCGTGGAAAACTATTATTTTTCCCGACATCCTGGAATCCTAGCCGTTTAAAATCGTTTAACAAAATTTGTTAAGTAATTTCCTCGTAATTTCTAATACCGGAAACGGGCTTATCAAATTATATATAATATATTAAAATAACTATTAAAACATGTAGTACAATGTAGTATTTTTTTTATTCATAATGCATGCACGAATTAAAACAAAAATAAATATTTTGGTGAACTTGATTACTTTACCTTTTAAATGTGAATTATGGTTCATTTTGTTGATTTATATTTGATTTAGGATTAAAATTCCAATAACACAAATAAAGCTCCCTCAGCATAGTGAGTTTATAAAATCAATCAAAGAACATTGATAAAAGATGTGTTTGAAATTGCATAATAGCGGTCATTTTCTGATCAAATACAGAAGAGAAGAAAAAACAATACCTAGAAACAATATATGATATTATTTTTGGTATTTAGAAATATATATTCGTATTTTTTTATATTTGTTGCACTATACTATTTATTTTTAAAATAAAAATTGATTTGTTACCACTTTTTAACCAAAAATAAATATTTTATTTACCTACATTTTATACCAAAATTCGACATTTATATAATTATACCCAGTCATTTTAATTGCAAAAAATCAGGTAATGATATATATTAAATAAAATCGGTAAATCAGTTGTGATTCTGCAGTGTCAGTTGAATTAGTATAGTTATAAGTACTTCAGTACATGTATAATGTAGGGGCCTACTGCTAGGTTTATAAATATTTCTTGAAGTAGATTGAATGTTATCGATTCTTTAATCAGATTCACAAAAAGACGAAAAGAAACATTTTCATTAGTTTTGATGGATGTTTTAAGACTAATAGTTGTAAAAATAATTAACTATTTTCAACCCTCAAAAACGTTTTAAATGTAAAAAGTGTTTGGTCTAAAATTTGTTCAACTATCTTATCTGATAGGTTTTGGGGTATATTTTTTCTAGTATAAAGCAAAATATAAATTTATACAGATTAATAAATTATGTGAGTTGATCTTCAAATAAGTCGAACCAATAAAATTATATTTCCAATGAAATATTTGTGAATAATCATATTTAATAAATAAAAAATGTTGATAAATAAAACACAAATCTCCTATTATAATAATGATACTTTAAGAATAATATTATCGATAATTAAAGGTTAATACACAATAGAAGATTTTTTGGACGAAAATAAGAAATTCATTCATTTTTATGGCCTAAATATAATATGTCTAGAGCTATGATTAAATGTCTAAAATGATTGGAAATAGTAAATTTATTTAAGTAACATTCACTAATCATGTTTGCTAGTCCAAAAATGTGATTAAACTCTTAGAAATTTTAAGAAAGCGAGGATATATATATATATTTCAGGTATGCATGTATGTATGTATGTATGTATATGTATGTATGTATGTATGTATGTATGTATGTATGTATGTATGTATGTATGTATGTATGTATGTATGTATGTATGTATGTATGTAATGTATGTATGTATGTATGTATGTATGTATTATATAGTGTATGTATGTATGTATGTGTGTATGTGTGTGTATGTATGTTGTATGTATGTGTGTGTATTATGTATGTATGTATGTATGTATGTATGTATGTATGTATGTATGTATGTATGTATGTATGTATGTATGTATGTATGTATGTATGTAATGTATGTATGTATGTATGTATGTATGTATGTATTATGATATGTATGTATGTATGTATGTATTGTATGTATGTATGTATGTATGTAATGTATGTATTTTCTATAATACATACAGATACCCATCATTTCAGTACTAGTAGTTACAATTGATTTTCGTAATTTTGTACTAATTTGTCAAGCATTCAAGGCCAGACCAACCCATTCTACGGCAGATCTGGACAACGGGCTATAGTTTGTGGACCCCTCATTTAAATAATAAAGAATAAAGGTCTGAGATGGAAAATTTGAAATATAATATATCTGTTTTAAGCATTCAATCTGTCCAAGCAGCTGTGGCGTTTTGTTTACGATCAGCTTGTCCTTGCCATCTTGAAACTGACTAACCACGAAAACTCTTACCATGGTAGTTCTCACTTAAGAGTCATTCTGAGAATTAGCTCAGGAATAATTGAAGGTCGAATAATTTTTAGTTAACTGGGAATTAACTTCACTAACAAGTGGCATTTAAAAAAAAAGCATATCTAGACATTGTGTTTTTTAATTCTTTTATATGATTTTTATGCTACTAATGTGTATGTTTATATAATTTCTATTGTTTTCAATATCCTTTTATTTCCAATTAGCTCAAGTGACCTAGCAGCAAGAAATGTTCAACTGCATTAAATTAATATAATCTTTCTTGAAGACGGTAATTGAAAATAGGAACACTTTTAAACTTGATCGCCCTGTTTGAGCGCACAAGGCAAGGACTTAAATCATTGGTATTTTTGAATTTCAAAAATACATTGCAAAGGCCACCAAATTTACATCTCAGTGTATCAAGAGTGAGGTTTGTACTGGTAGATGCCAGCCACCCTGTGAACGAGAATGAACTTAGGTACCGCTGACCATGCGCAGGATAGCGAGAAGAAAAAAATCACCAAATATTTCATTATTTTCATTAAATATACCAGGCGAAATTTTGGTAGTGGAGCCTATATATAAAATATTTAGAGAAAGTTATTTTTTATTATCTTCAGTCTAGTGATACCTCCATAAATAAATGGTACGGCGCCCCGCACAGACTTTCTCTCTCTTTCTATAAACTCGTAAAATTTCTGAGCGGAATAATGTACATTGTATCATCACCACTCCACATAAGAACACGCATAAAATAATATACAATGATATAGAATCAATGAGAAAATAGGCGCATCTTTGTCCACCAAGAGAATTTCAAACAGTTTAATGTCTTCCACAAGGCTCAACACTTCGTAATAAAATTTCGATTTTTGGCTAAAATTTTAACATTTTATAAGGTGTTGCAGATCTTCAAGTCATCGCATTGATATTTAATTATTCATTTATACATTTTGATCAATAAAAATTGTAAATATTGACTATTGAGTCTAAAATGGAGATAGATCATTGCTTTGCAAACATTTCTCCTAAGAGCTTTAAGGAAAAATAACTTACTTTTTTTAGATACTTATATTTAATTACTCTATGGCATTGGAGAATTATTGCGTTAAGACTTAAGTAGTATATGTTTACAACTAAAGCTCAGAAAATTGTATTAATATATTTGCAAATATCTCAGAAACTGTTGCTTTTATAAAAATATATGTCAAATAAAAGTTTTTTATTTCTAATAGTCCTACAATTTTGCAATGATAAGTTGTTTAGTTTCTCAAATAGTGGTGGAGATACGGAAATTAACGCTTCTGTAAAGTACCCTAAAAATCATTTTTATAGGAAAATGAAAATAGCCAGTTTAATTATAATTTTAATCAACGCCTAGATACGAATTTTAATCAAAATCGTTTGAGCAGATTTTGAAAAAACCAAATTTTTCTCTTTTCGCCCTTCAGTAAACTACCCTTAATTTTAAGTTTTTATAGACACACAGACAGACGGCATTGCAAAGACTATTTTTTAGGGTTCGGGGGGTCATGAGACGTCGACATCCATCAACATTTCAGGTTAGTTTTTTTTACGATCGCAATACTTAAGCTTTAATGTCCAAAAAGTTAAAAATATATATATAATTGCGTATAGATTGAAAATTGTTGATTTTATAAAAATATGTTTCGAATAAAATATTTGTATTATAAGTATATATACATATTTGTAATGCTAAGTAATTTCATATCTCAAATAGTTTCGAAGCTATTATAAAAAATGTTAATTTACGCATCACACCGGAGCCCTTAAAGCCATTTTTCCGAAATATTGAGAGTAGCCATTTTGTTTGTAATATTTATTAATGTTCATAAATTAAATTTAATCAAAATCGTTAGAGCCGATTTTGAGAAAATCGACTTTTTCATTTTTTTCCCTTCAGTAAACTACCCTTAATTTTAGGGGTAGATATCCAATTCCAAAAACCCCTCGGGGCAACCCTATTAGAACCCTAGATATCAAGTTTCAGCTCAATCGGTAAAATAGTTTAGGCTCTAGTTGGAGGTACAGACAGACAGACCGACAGACAGACAGACGGAAATTCAAAAACCACTTTTTCGGATTCAGGGAGTCATGAAACGTCAAGATTCATCAAAATCTCGAGTTCGATTTTTTTGACGATCACCATACTTTCTCTACCTGTAAGATAGAGAGAAAGTAAAAACATTAGAAATGTAAAAAGGTTCGACAAGTACGTACAGTACATCCGAACAAAATTCACAACGGACATTAATTTTTAATATAAAATTCAAGCGAAATATTTTACAAAAACATAAGAACTGATTTCAAAAAGTCCACATAAGCAACAACTTATTCATATTTCAATAACAATTTGGATAACTAATCCAGCCCAGCACAAAAAAATACCCACACAATTACGCACATATTAACAAATAGGCCAATATATCACATAAAAGTACGGTTGTTGTTTTAATTTAATATTACACATTAAAAACTTTACAAATACAACCCAATTGTTAACAAAACATTATTAAAAATATAATATCATATAGCAAGTAAAATTAAATACCTACAATATTTTTACATTTAATGTAAATACTACAAGAAAATTTTAATTTTGCAAGTAATTCGAAAATCGTATACACGATACTTTAATAATAGAAATATATAATAAATAGTAAACAAATTATTCTACATTTACGTATGTAACACAACAAATTTTAACATTATTTTTTTGCACGGATGCCTCCTAAATATTTGACAGCCCATTTTTATAAAAATTCCCTGAATACCTATACCTACGGTGACCATATTTCTGACAGTGAAAATCGGGACAACTTGGCAACATTTTTCAAAAGTAGCATAAGTGCATAGGCATAAGAGATAAGCATAAGTGAGAACAAACATATTCCAAGATTTTTTATTTTTAGTAATTTAAAAAAACATAATCTACAACAATATGTCATAGCTATAAAGAAATATGGGCTACGTAAAAATGGTAGTCAAAACCACTGGATTCATCTCAATTTCTAAGACTAAGTGGTACACAGTAACAAGTAATTTTAAAGTTTAAATAATAAGAGTTTTGAGAAAATTATATTTTGTAAAAATATAATAGTCTATTAAAAATTAAGAAGTTTTTCTGTTCATTTTCCTAATTCTACTCGTTTTCAGTATTCCTGGCAGATGAAGATGATGGTTTGGGTTCCCTCCAAACATATTTATCCGATGAGGCCAGAGCTTTTAACAGATTCTTGTTTTTATTAATGTTCTCGTTCATTTCTGTACATGACGTTTGTGAACAGTTCATTTGTAACACTAAAAGTGCTTTAACACAAGAAATAAACATTGAGGACTTTTCAGCAACCCAAAAGTTGTTTATCAATGAGAATGCCCGTTCAACTGAAGCGTTGGTTCCTGGCAGGGAAAGAACAAACTCCACAAACATCTCAAGACTATGGAAAGTTATCTCATCATTTTCCAAGTCCTGGAACATAGTCAACCACCTTTACTCCGTCGAAATCTTCTGTTTTGCCCATTCTGTCAACGTATTGTCTGAGAGGTATAAGTTCAGCACACTTAGTTCGTAGCAATATTTAATCTCACTTAAAAATTGAGTGCAAAATGCAACATGTGGGTTATGTTCACGTTTTTTTAAAGAAGGTATAATCCTTTTGTAACAAATCATTAAACGAACATTTGCATTTTTTCTCTTCTTTCTTTGTAAAAATAAAGACAGAACAGCAAATCACTGCACAAAATGCAAAAAACAAAACACGATAAAGCGAAATAGAAAAGCACACGGTCACTGACTATCACTACTCAGTATACAAATGAAAACGGAAGCTGGCGCGACCTTGAAAGGTCGTGAAGAGAGGAGGGTTAGCAACCGGCCGCCCCACCACCACCGCCGCCACCTCCACCGCCGCCACCGCCACCGCAAAGGCAAAAACACACGGAGTTTATTCAGATACTCTCAATAAAAGTAAATTACTATAAATGTAACGATTTCGATATTTTTACTTTATTGTAGAAACTTTTTTCATCAGTCAGATAATTCGGGGCATTTTGGTCGATATTCGGGACGCCGGGACACAGCCCTTAAAATCGGGATGGTCCCGATTTTTTCGGGACGTATGGTCACCGTACGGCTATACCTGTGTAGTACTCTTTGTTATGTACTGTGCGTACCAGTGAAAAATACACAAACAGGACTTCTTTTTATATATTTTCTTTTGAGTATTCACATGTCATTATTTATAATTAAAAAAAAGTTATAGTGTCGGGAATGAATATTTATTTTAGGTTTTACAGGATGTATATTAATTGGTATCAAATATTCTAGGGGTGTACTTCTATTCACCAAATTAAGAAAAGTTAATATAAATATGGGTCTAAAAACGCATAGTTTTAGAGATAATAAAGGTTTTCCTCAAATATGGATTTGTTGTGATTTATCGATTGAATGACCTGATTGATCACCAAATTTGAAACCAATGTATTTTTATCTTTGGGGATATTTAAAGTCCATTGTTACTCAACCCTTTTTTTCTGCTATTGACGTTTTAAGAGAGCGTATCGTAAAAGGATGTGAGCAAATACGTAAAACCCAAGGTATACTCAACAGAGTACGACAAAGTATGGAACGCAGCCCACAGGCTCAGAGAATTCATTGAAGATGGACACAATTTTTAACACTTATTGTAACAAAATGTTTTTATTTTCTTGTGTTTTTGGTTGTTTCTGTTAAACTTCATCTTGTATAGTTGCTTTACTTTTTCTGTTTGAATGCTTATTAATCAAACAGAAAAATTAATTCAACCTAAGAAACTATGCATTTCTATACATATGTTTATATGATCTTTTCTTAGTGTTCTGTCTATGGGAATATGTCCCTAGAATATTTGACCCAAATTAAAATACACTCTCTATACATTGCTTAACCACAAATTATGGTAGGTAAATATCTTAAAATAAAATATATTTTATTCCTAATTTTATGTCATAAAATTAATATTTACATTAAATAAACCATAATTTATTTGAGTAACCAATTTTTAGAGGAAAATATCAAATATTCTATAAATAAAAGCTGGATATCTTTGAAATCAGGTGGTTCAAATTATGTATCTTAATCATATAAAATTGGGTTGCCAAGTATTTAGAAAGCATCCCTGCCACAAATAACTTGGTTTTGTGTTACATACTTATATGTAGAATATTATTTTTACTTGTAGTTAGTTTATTTAATATAGATTTTTGCATAATAAATATAAATGTTGTGTATACAAAACTCAAATTACTAGAAAAATGAACATTTTTGCAGTATTTACATTAAATGTAAAAATATTGTAGTTATTTAATTTTCCTTAACATAAATTGATTTGTTGTTATCAATTAGTTTGTGTTATTAAAGTATTTAATTTATAATATTAAATTAAAACCGTAACTGTACTTTTATTTGATGTATCTTTTGTAAGGGATTTTTTTTGTCCTGGGTTAGTTTTTTTATTTATTTATTTAGCACCGTGTCTTACTACCCATTTAGGTTATACGCTTAAGTACTAATTACGCTAATGGATTAGGAATTGGGAAGGTTGAATTTAGAGGAAGTGAACCCGCATTTGCGTGGAGGGAGAATGGAAAACCATTTAGGAAAAACCACCCCCAGTTCACCCGAACGAGATTCGAATCTCGTTCTCCCCTTCCTCGGCGGTCGAGCTCAACACGACTAGCGCGTTAGCCAACTACGCCACCGAGGCGGGTCGGGTTAGTTACTAAAGTTTTCTTTGAGATACGAATAACTAGGTGCTTGTGATACTAATTGATATATTTTCTTTTGTATTTGTAAAATATTTAACAATATTTAATATTAACAATAACAACATAATGTCCGTTGTAAATATGTTTTTATAGATGTAAGATTTTTGTTTTGTTTTTTGCAGTGGTTCTTATCAAGTATGAATTTTTAGTTGGCGTTGTTTGGGGTGGTATATGTAGTGGATATACTTGTCAAGCCTGTTTACATTTCCAATATTTTAAAGGAGATATTAATAATACTAGTTAAAACTAAACAAAATAATTAATTCTAGATCATTTGAAATATAGAGTGAGGGCTATGCAATTCGGTTATATTTTGAAATAATACATTTTTATAGTAAAAAGTTATGCTAATAATTTTTTGGAAATGATAATAACGAAATAAAGAAATAATTATTAAGTTGAAACTACTTCAATTTATCTTTGGGAAGTGTTTTTTCCAGATGTTCCAAGTGAAAAGGGCTTCGCTTAAGAATATTTTATGTTTCAACAGTGGTGATTTTTTTTTATTTAGCACCGCTTCTTACTATTCTTTCGGGTTATATGCTTAAGTACTAATTACGCTAATGGGTTAGGTATTGGTAAGGTTGAATATAGAGGAATAGAGGAAATAAACACACATTTGCGTGGTGGAGAGTGGAAAACCATTTAGAAAAACAATTTTGGATAAACCACCCCCAGTTCACCCGACCGAGATTTGAACCTTGATCTCCCCGCCCTCGGTAGTCTGGATCAACATAAAACTAGTGCGTCAGCCAACTACCCCACTGAGGTGGGTGTGAAAATAATTAATTTGGGATTTATTACATTGTAACATATTATGATTTTGTTTTGACTTAACACTAGTAAAGACATGCATAGAAGTAGAGAATATTCATATTCGCTTTACAATGGCCCCAACAGTTCTGATTTGCGTTTGGCGGAAAGTCTGATAGGGAGACCCAGTTTTATTATTCCATGTATGATAATTGTAACAATGATGGTTTGGTTTTCATATTAAATATGGTTGTATTCTGAAGTTTTCCTGACCTCGCGATGGTATCCGTTATGATTCCCGTTCAATACACATCTTATATTTTAAGTTACTTCTTAGGGATCCTTTTAGGGATTTCCTTTTTTTGGGTCTGTCTTAACTGCCGAGCATACTCTACGACACTGTCGGCAGGCTCTGGTTCCCCATACATCACGTCAATTGGTAATCGTACCTCCCGACCGAACATGAGATAGTAAGGGGTGAACTTCGTCAAATCTTGTGGACTGGACCGGTATGCTAGTAGAACTTGTTGCAGGGCCTTGTCCCAGTTGTCCTGAGATTTGTTGACGTACTGGGAAAGCATTGCACATAGAGTTCTATTGAATCTTTCTACCAGACCATCTTATTGTGGGTGGTATGGAGTTGTGCGAGTTTTCTCTATCCCAAGAAGTTGACACATTTCTTGGACTAGTTTAGGCTCAAACTGGCGTCCTTGATCTGTATGAAGTTCTACTGGTACACCAAACCTGCAGATGAACTCTCTCACAATGAGCTTAGCTACTGTTGATGCTTCTATATCTGGCATAGCATAAGCTTTCGTCCATTTGGTGAAGTGGTCAGTCACTACAAGAATGTATTTGTTTCCTTGAACTGTCTTTGGTAAAGGTCCCAGAATATCCGCAGCTACACGCTGGAGGGGAAATCCTGCAAGGTAAGTCCCAAGGGGTGCTCTCAGCTTGGTCGTCGGTGATTTCCTTCTTGCGCACTTAGGACATTCTCTACACCACAGCTCTACATCACTCGTCATCCTCGGCCAATAGAACCTGTGTCAGATTTTCTATAATGTCTTAGTAACACCTAAGTGGCCCCCAGTAACCGCATCATGCAACGATCTTAAGATATCGGTAGATAGGTGACGTGGTACTACAAGCTGAAGTACATCTGGCTTATTTTCTTCCAGCCAGCGACGGTACAGGAGGCCCCGATGTACTTCTAGTTTTTTCCACTGTGCCCACAAGTTCATGTAGCTCTCACCTCTACTGGATGCTTCACAGGTGGTTGGCCTCTCCTTGTCTTCCCGCTTTAGTTTAGCAATGTGTCCAATGGCTTCATCAGCGTCCTGTAGCAATCTCATGTCCATGTCTAACCAATGAAGTGCCCAGCTTGAGTCATCTTGAGATATAGTGGATACCAGCAGCTCCTCCTGCTCACATTGTTTACATGGCAAACGGGACAGTCCCTCAGCATATCCGTGACTCTTTCCAGGGCGATGCTCTACCATGAACTCAAATTCAGCCAATTGCTCTAGCCACCTTGCAACTTGCCCTTCAGGTTCTTTAAACTGCTGCATCCAGTGAAGAGAGTTGTGGTCTGTGCGCACTTTAAACCTTTTGCCGTATAAATAACTTTGGAAATGACAAGTTGCATATACCAAAGCCAACATCTCTCTCCTAGCTACACAATAGCGACGTTCAGCCTTTATTAGCGCTCGATTAAGGTAGGATACTACGTGTTCTTCTCCCTCTTATACTTGACTTAAAACAGCTCTGATGCCTGTCCCACTGGCGTCTGTATCCAAGATAAACTCAGTGTCCATCCTTGGACAGGCAAGAATTGCAGCAGATGTGACTCGTTGTTTCAGCTGTTTAAAGGCACAATCACACTGTTCACTCCACCTAAACCGCTCTCCTTTTTGTGTGAGCTGATATAGGGGTGCCGCGATGTTTGACAATCCCTTTACATAACGTCTGTAATATGAAGATAAACCCAGGAATGCTCGGAGTTCAGTGATATCACTAGGTATGGGGTAGTCCACCACTCCACGAACTTTTTCCGGATCAGTGGCCACACCTTCCTTTGAAATAACGTGTCCCAGAAACTTAACAGTTGTTCGAAATTGATTACATTTCGATGGTTTCACTTTTAGGCCAGCTTCCCGTAACCTCTTGAATACCTCACGTAGTCTACTGATGTGCTCCTCAAAGGTTCTCCCAATCACGATTATATCATCCAGGCACACCAATGCCGTATCCCACTGGAGGCCAGATAGAACTAGATCCATCAATCTTTGGTACGTGCTTGGGCCATTACAAATTCCAAAGGGAAGCAACTTGAACTCCCACAACCCATCTCCTGTTGTAAATGCGGTCTTCTCACGATTCTGAGGAGCAACCTCAAGCTGCCAGTAGCCACTCACCATATCGATTGTGGAAAATAGCCTCACACCTCCTAGAGAGTCCAATAGATTGTTTATACGAGGGAGGGGATACGAGTCCTTCTTTGTAATATCGTTCAGCCACCGATAATCTATACAAAACCTAGTTCCGCCATCTTTCTTCTTCACCATAACAACGGTGAGCTCCATGGGGAGGTTGGGGTTGAATGACGTCATTTTCACTCATCTCTTTCATAACACTTCTCATTTCCTCCCTACAGTGTAATGGTACTCATCTCGGTGGTTGGTGGATGGGTGTACTTCCAACCGTATAAATTTTTCGTGATAAACTAGATTAGTACGACCAAGGTCATTTGGTCCCCAAGAACACACATCTGGAAAATCGTTCAACATGGCTTCTGCTATGGAACGTTGGGTAGGTGATAGCTTGGCCAAGTCTAAATTAAATGAACTAGATGCCTTCTCGCCCCGGGTAGTCTTATCTCCAGTCCCTACCTTCCCTGCCATGACACATGGCATCAGTGATCCAATATGTGTCCCACTATATAAAGTCACAGGTTGTGGGTGGGGATTTAGCACTGGAATAGCCTTGTCCTTGGAAGATACTAAAACGTGAGCCGCAAAAACTCCATACTTCTAAGAAAGGTGACTGTTTGTTTCTAATACCCCCATCCCCATGTCCGCACTGACTGCTGCTTGGAGCACCACATCATGTCCACTCGGTATCACGATTGTCTATTTCTAAGTCACCCGGCACACTCCGGGCTGTGGTTCCCCTAGTGTTTTATTTAGGCGTACTTCCCCCTCACCTACACGCATTATTCCTTTCGAAAGCAAAACTTCACATCTGTTTCTGCGTAAGAAGTAAGTGCCTATAAGGTACATCTGTGTCAGTCCCCTTGCAACACTCATTTCCTGTGTTATAAAATAGCTTCCTATTCTAACGAGTACACCCACTGTACCAAGCATAGTCATATGATCACCACTTGCATTTATAACTGACCTGTTCGTTGGCTGAAGTTTGTCATTTGACGCTCGTCACCAAACTTTCTCATCTATGAGGGAAACAGCTGCTCCAGTGTCTATCAGTAAATCTATAAGCTCGTCCCACAATTTTCCCTCCATGAACACGGCCAAGCACGGTTCCACACTTCCTACTACAACGCGGTACTGTTTTGAATCGGAATTTATTGCTGGTGTGGTTTCGGGCACAGAAGCGTCACTTGTCTGTAACGGTTGCAATAACTCTTCATCTGCGGATACTTGACACACGCGATCGGCTGCCTCCCCTTGACCTATAGCTTCCAACTCAAGAGCCAAACTCACGGCAGCGTCCAGCGTCTTAGGCCGTTCTTGCCGCACACGAAGTCTTATATCACTCCCGAGAGCTGCCAAGAACCGGTCCCGCGATAGTTCGTCCCTAGCTTCGCTATTTACAGTCGGGTATGCGCGAGTCGCGAGGGCTCTTAAGCTCGTAGCAAGCTCCAGTAGTAATTCGCCAATCCACCTAGTTCGATTTTGGAACTGTAATTTATCAAGTTCTGTTCTTTCACGTGGATTCAATTTGTCCCCTAACCGCTCCACTAATGTTGCCCATACTCTTCTCTCGCTATCGGGCAGGTATCTATACACATCCAAAGCTACCCCCGAGAGAAACATACCCATGAACCAACTTTTTTTTTCATCACTCTAACCATTGATTTCTGCCGCCAGTTGGAACTGAAATAGCCACTCACACCAATCACCAAAACCCGTGTATACGGTTGGTTTAACACACATTTCTGCCATTTTAATTCGAATTTACAATAACCACCGCTGCCACCAATTGTAGCGTGTTTTACTATTTACAAATTTTATATATATATATATATATATTTACACTTGGGTACAAACATGGGTACAACTGTTATACATCAATATATACACGTACGATACTTGATTACCGTGTCCACGACTCTAGTTTGATACAACCAGTCCCAAACTCACTCACAGGAAGACTGCCTTTCTACCTGGCTATTTCACCCGTGCGCCCCCACCTCCTCTTTCCACATTCCAGTTACAAAAGTGGGTACGCCCATTGCATTCGCAAAATGGTCACTACAGCTATACGCTACACATATAAACACAAAATCTTTAACTATGCGTTGGGTATCTTATTTTATAATAAACAGCAAAACCAACATTCTAAATAAAATAAACCATTCAATTTTATTTACTTAAGGCTTATTTCAAATTATGAAATACTTGATAAATATATTAGAGATAAAGATTTCCTCAAGTAACAAAGTTAAACACTTCAAAAACGATATTAGGTGGGCCAGTATGATTTTACTTGTTGTGGATTTATACCAAATTTAAACTACATCATATTATGGCTATAATTATTGTAGTTCTAATTTAATAAAAATTGTATACTAACATATAAGAAATATTACCCACATCTTTCATTACGAGCCGAGGCCAACGCACAGCTTTTTGCTTTTTATTTAAATAATTTTCCCTTTGGATTTGATTTATTTATAGTTTATATACCCCCTATTTTTTCCGTTGGCTGAATTAACTAAACTATATTTTATATGCGTAACCGTAACTTATTTGCACAGCAAAAACAACGAATACGTTCAATATAACGTATCGTTAGGCTGTACATTGTACACGTACCGGTATTGTCGGTGTCGCTTTCAGCGCCGATATCGGTGGAACTGAGATTCCATGTAATCTGATGGCAAGGCTGTATACGATGCCGACACGACAACATTATCAACATTATCGTGGCGACACTGACACATCGAAGGTATGCTGGTGGCCCCCTCGATAAATACATCGATATCTGTGCTGAAAACAGTTGCGCACTTGCCTCCAGATGTGGCATTGTTGTTCAATCTTTCGAAAGTTTTCATATATTATTATTATTATTATTAGCACCGCGTCTTACTACCCGTTCGGGTTATACGCACTTACGCTAATGTGCAATGGTAGGGTGATTGTGAGATGAAATGGAGGACCTACAGTTTAACGTGGAATCCGAACCACGGTGGAGGCCTGCATTCCTCACATTCACAAGTTGTGATTAATACACAGTTTTCATATAGTTGTGTAGTATTTTGTAGGGTAAAAATGTCTAGCAGCTTTAAGTATGACCTTGTGACCTTAATAGAATTGGTAGAGAACAGACTGTTTTGTGGGACAAAACAGGGGAGGAGTTCAAGGACAGGGAGTTAAAAAAAACAAGTTTTGGATTGGGGCAAGCCCGAACTGCGCCAGTAATTAAGGGATTTAAAAATGTTCACTTAACCTGGACCCGAATTGCGCCAAGTTTAATTCAGGTGGTTGAGGGGGGATGAAATAAACAAACACCAACGCAAACAAGCTCTCGCCACGTTTTGTGTTCCCTTCCTTAGATTAAAGAATGTAAAAACGCCCTAAGAGCCCCCAACAATATCTGTATTAGCTTTTCTGACATAAGTCTGGCCAGTTTTAATAAATTATCTCGGCAACGGTTACTGTTCAGATGTGTAATTTTTTTATTTTGTTCGGGTTTTGTGTGGACTGTGATATTAGCGATAATTATTGATATGGAAAGGATTTATAGTGAAAGAGGGAAATATCTGATAATCTATAATAATTATACGTATCGACAGGTGAATCAATTGAATTTGACGAGGGAAGAGAGGTGGAGATGCACTAAAAAGGACTGTAAGGCCAAAATATTCACACTTGATGGAGGAAAATATTTTCTCGCGGATTGAAGATCAACACAACCACGAATCACATACTAGATCAAAGTTGAACAGAAAATCCAACAGCAATGCAGTTAAGAGGAAAGCTGAGGCGATTGAAGTAAGGACTTTAAAGTTGATCCACAAAGAGGTAAATACAGAGAGAGAACTATAAAAACATTGACCCGCTAGGACATGAAATGTTTCAGGAATAACAAACTGCCAAATTTGCTTAAATCTTCCAACGAAATTCAATTCGCCTTAGATTCAATTCAATTAAATACTACTCTAGACGAAAACTTTTTGTTAAAAAACTAAAAAGAGAAGGGGGTTGTGATATTTTCTTGTATAAATACAAGAAAAAGCAGAGCTACAATGACGCTATGAGAATCCTAAAGGACGAGTGTGAGAAGAGACAACTTCACCTTCAACCTTTATACCTTGTGATTCATTTCGATCAAGCACTCCATGAGTGCATCGTGTCATCATTTCCACAAACCAAGATAATTTATTATTTACAACTTTACATAAATACTGCTATAATTTTTGACTTATTATACTTTTCACTGTTGATTTTTTTTTCGCATTGCGTTTTACTACCTGTTTGAGTTATACCTTTATGTGCTAATTATAATAGTGGGCTTTGGGATGAGATAGGTTGAATGTAGAGAAAGGGAATCCGAATTTGCCTGGAGAGAGAGTGGAAAACCATTTAGGGAAAACCACCTTCAGTTCACTCGACAGGATTCGAACTACAACTACCCAATCATTGACTTAAGTAATTTGGTTCAAAGTTTATATCTGGGGAGTTTTTTAAATGAGGAACAGGATTGTATAATTGATCTTAAAAAAATTGATTAGTGGGCAGTTTACTAATGACTAATTTTTAAAGAATTTGAAATTTCTAAAAAATAGCTTTAACAATTTTGTTTAAAAAAATACATCTTGGGTATATTTAAGATGACAATTAATACTGTATACTTAGTTTTGGAGGCAAAGTCCTTTTAAGGGTAGTTTACTGATTACTAGTTTTCAAAGATTCAAAATTTTTGAAATTATTTTTAACGATTTTGTTAGTATATAGATTAAGTTCTGTGAGGTATGAGACCCTCAAAATTCCTTTGTATGACTTGTTTTTTATTTTATCTGTTATTATTATATTATAATTTAGTTTACATTTAGCTATTATTGACAATTTTTTAATATGGAATTTCTGTGATGTCTAATGTAGATTTTGTTTTATATAGTTAAATATTGTTAATTACATAATATTTTTTTGACTTGTGTCCTTCTTACCGCCAGCCAAAGCATTAATATCTGTTTACGTTCACAGTTGGCGCAATTCGGGTCCGGTCTTGGGAAGGGGGGTATTGGCGCAATTCGGGTCCGGTCTGGGGGAGGGGGGGGCACTTTTAAGCTCTTTGCGCAATTTGGGTCCAAGCTAGGTGGAATAGCGCAATTCGGGCAAGCCCTTGGATTGAGATTGTACTCATTCTTGGAGCCAAACATTTAGAAAATGGACCAACAGGGCAATAACTTGGCACTACTTATGAAACTGCCTGCCTCTCAGTGGCTGACAACGATCTTGCGGTGTGTGTACAAACACCCTGGCTTGTGTCGGTGCTGACACTGAAACCGATAATATTGGTACGTATACAACCATCCTTATTGTGATATTGTGTACTCTAGGGGGCTAGTTGCACAGAACCATGTTCAGTAATCATGCGTGTATTTTAATTTATTTGTAATTATGTACATTCTTGTTTATTATAACAGTGCAGTAAGTCTAACAATAAAATATGTCTAGCAAATTTTTAACGTTTAAAACTTTAATTTAAACTTTTATTCAACAAACCTACTACTATCAAAGAAAGTATAAAAGTGGCAAAATCAGATAATTCTTGTTTTTGAGTATTGTTACTGTACACTTTTGTAATATTGCAAAAAAAAAACGAAATCGGCATCGGTTTACCGGCAATATCGGCAACGAAATATCGGCATCGGCAATATCTGCAAAAGGGCATATCGGCCCAGCCCTAATTTTAATGTATATAATGTTCAATGTTTTCGATAAATAAAACAAACAATTTAATGAACAAATAGTTTTGACTAAGTAATTCAAAAGAGGCCATTATTAATATATAAAACAATTAATTTGTTCTATATAAAGAGATGAAAACCATCTCAAAATCCCAAAATCCTATAATTTCTTTCTTTGTCTCTGGTTATGACCGAGGCCTGATTTTTATGACTTAAAAAGTATCAAAAAATAACTATCATAATCACACTAAAAACTTAAATAAAATTAAATTTAATTTACAAAAAGTGACCCAAAAGAGTGAACGAAAACACATAATAAACGTACAAGAATTAATCAAACTCACTCTTTACAAGTGGAAACTAAAATATAACTATATTCAATGAATTTTTTTAACGATTAAACTCTTGCAATCTAGTAAAAAGTAAAGTTAATTTACTAACTTCTACTTTATAAGACCTAACAACCCTTCCCACCACCAACTTTTAAGCATAAAATCAATGACTTACTATTATGAACATAAGCACGAGTGTGATGTATCACAAAATATAAAAAAATACATAGCATGTCATCAAAATCCGGGCCCTGGCTATTAGATGGCCAAGAAAGCACTCAAAGTATTGCAAACAGTAGAAGTAAACGACTGCATCCTCTTAGTTGCTTCTGACCATCGAATCATAATTGGGCTGCCTTTAAACCTTCGGAAGAAAGGTATAATCTGAAAATATTCAAGTACAGCCCTGTTAAGTGTTTTTGACATTAGTAGCGCCTTTGTTTCAAGCGTATTCAAGGTCGTGTATCTATAAATATGAGCATATTTGAAAAGTTTTTAATATATATGTTTATAGTGAAAGAAATATTTCAAAGGAATTGTAATCACTGAATAGGATAGAGTAAATGTTGAATCATTTTACAACAGAGATGTGATCTCATGAATAGCACACAGCTGTTCCGTCTTGGCGAAGCATCAAGTTTAAATTGCGTGATGAACGACCAAGAGGAAAGTCAAATTATTACGGTGGAGTATCATTATCTTGGAACGCCAAAAGTTTTTCTTAAGAGTACTTTAGTTTTAATAGTTTAAGTCAATAATTGGTCCAACCTATACTATTATAACACCATAAGTTTCAATCGTATGAGTCAATTTATGTTTAGAGCTTTCTTTTATTAAAATCATTACTATTTTTTTTTAACTTTCTATAGTGGCTTCACAATAATAAATTTCATTGAATAAATATGATTTAATTAATATAGAGCATCACGTTAAGGGGCATTGGCCGATAGCCGTATCTAAATTGAATCAACATAATTATAGCGTATTTCCGTAAAGTTTATATATATATATATATGTTGTAGTATACATGAATATATTGATTCGAATATGTTTCGACACTCTTACGAAAATGTTAAACTTGATTTCAATCAATTTCATTAATAGTGTTGTTTTTAAGCTCTTATCATGATGTACGAATGAAACCTCCCGAATAAAGTAAATTCAAAACACTTTTTAAGTACCAAAGCTATTTTCAAGATCACCAGTTAAAATTTGGACAAGAAATAGTAGTACCACATGTATCTTTTTACCCACAAGGACTAAGTTTAATTCCTGTTGATGAATGAAAGTGTATCACTTCTAAATTGAGTTTAATTAATTTTATATATTGGTAAATTCCTCTTATTTGTCCTGATTGTTGTGATAGTCCTTGAACTAAGGATAATTCACAAATAGCAATGGAAATGATTAAACTCATAAATATATTTGTACTGGAAAGTCCTTAAGGTGGGAGTGAAATGAACACAAGTTGAGGGAAGTGTTTTTGCAGTTCTTATAGGAAAACATTTTATCCAAAGCAATAAATATTTCTCCAGTAGAAGCATAGAGTTTAATTTTCTTCAGATGGTGATATGAACAGTTCGGAATATTTGTCATGAAAATAACGTCATTAGATGATAAGCTTTTTAAATGAAGATAAAAATTTGTCATTAAATTCCGGGACACCCTTGACAGATATTCCAGAACTGTTGAGATCACCATGTGAAGAAAATTAACTCTATGTTCTACTGTAGAAATATCTAATTTCTCTTGAACAAAAAAGGTTTTGGTATAAAAACTGGAAAAATACTGTTCCTAAATAGTGTTTTCTACACTCCCACTTTAAGAGTGTTAGCCAAACTAGTATATAAGTGGTTTCAGCCGTGGCCAACCAACAAAAAATTTGCAGTTCTTTGTAAGCTCGTCCATTTTTATGTAGACGGTTTACAGGTTCCCCTCATCGCGCCTATATCACAACCTAACTGCAAGCCGTGATGCCTCGCTTCCGGTCATGTGAGCAGAGCGTTGCCGCATCCTCGTGTTGAAACTGGGAGGATGGGTGTAATGGTATCGTTAAGTGGTGCGGGAATCTAATCTGCTTGGAAAACAGGGCGTCCTATGCTGCCAACCCAACTCCCGGGAGCTCAACAAACACGTTGATTTGTTGATACCTATCTGTGGAGTATTCACAAAAATACTATACCTTTGTTACATCATTTTTTAATTGGATACTTAACGCTAATTATACAATCGCAGAGGTGTATAGGCCTACTACTTACAAACTAGTCTGACCTAGGCAAGAAGGCTCGTTACTCGATGCCCAATCTTAGACGTAGCAAGAATCGTGCCATGTGGATTCTAGGAAAACAAAAGCTACTGGATTCTTCTGGGCAATTCACTTATATTAAAGATTTGATACTTTTGACATGAAATTTATATTTGGGTTCATAGTTTTTTTAATTCGAAACATGACAGGCAACATAACTAACCATAGTGACTTTTGTCTTATGGTTGTTAATTTTTTACTTGAAAACGAAGAATTGTTTAGAAATATAAGATTAAATTTCTTAATTTTCCAATCAGGGATGATTTTTTTGCCAAGAATGCCTATAGTCATGAGTCAATTTAATCTATTTTAGGATAAATATTAAGTATTCCTCTTGTTTTGACCTATGGCCGATATTGGGCAATGAAAACTTTTGTTTGTTAATTGCATGATATCTTTATAGATTAAAGTAGTTTATTATATATTTTACTAAACGGAATATAAGTGTTAAATTTAAAAAATCAACGAATTGCAGCAGTAAACATTAGGCTAGTATAAATGTCATGGTTATATGTAGATTTTTGTAAATCATTGCTTATCATTGACTGGACGTTTACATTTATAAAGGAATAGGCGTTTTAGCTTTTTCCACGCACAAGTTTAAAGTTTAAATCAAAGTTTATTTTGTTCAGTCCATTAAGACTTGTAGTTGACCACACTAGCTATTCCAAGGGATCATTCCTGAACTTATTTACCACATTTAAACCAAGTTATCAATTAAAGTAAACACAATATTGAGGCGGATAATAACCGTGTCTTATTCACAGTAGATATCAAATCATTTTATTTATCCTACAATATCTGTAAATTATTATTTAACTACATTATTTTTCTTATTTTTGTAACTAATACGATTCTTATATATAATTTTATATATAATATATATATATATATATATAATCTATCAGCTACATAATGATGATTCACATACTCTGTACTAATCACAAGACTTTTTAGGATAGACAAATCTCGTAGACTACGGTGGGCAGGACATGTAGCGCGAATGGGAGAATCTAGAACATTGTTCAGGGCAAACCCAATGGGAATAAATCCATTAGGAAGACCTAGACGCAGTTGGGAGAATAACATTAGAATGGACCTGAAAGAGGTTGGGTTTAATGAGGTGGACTGGTTAGAACTAACTCAAGATAAGGATAGATGGCATACTCTTGTAAGTGAGGCAGTGAATTTTCGAGTTCCTAGTGCCATAGAGTAATAAGTAATTACGATGCTAGTTCTAGAACTTATTAAATATAGCTTTTTGCTATCAATATAGACAACATGTAACTAAATTATAATAATTTATTCGGTATTAATACCCTCTCTCAATATTATAGTGTAACTTATTAATAAAAAATATGAAAGAACAGCTATGAATTATGATTAGCTAAAAAAATGTTGAATTCTAGAGTTTATTCTTGTTTGTCATGCAACAATTAGTAAGAATTGAGAAATGGTGTCATTTCTCTTCCTCCACAATCCACCCTAGTAAACGTTTAATCGGAGCATGAGTAAAGATAAAACAAAGTTGTTTCTTTCTATACTGAACCGATACCGGAGTGTGAAGTACTAATATCAGTAAAAGTATCGAACAGAAGTATCGAGTAAAGAAATACTAGTATGAAAAGGATAATATCGATATTAGTAAAGTATCGATATATTTCCACATCCTAACATACACGTGTGCCAATAAAAATGTCTGAATATTCTATGAATGGATTAAAAGTATTAATATTAATTGGGTGGATCATTTGAGACTTGACTAAGAGTGTGGTGCGAATCGATATGAGATCAATTATTCCAGCCCTCTTTTTAACATCATTGCTCTGATAAACGAGTATATAGAGTGCATCAATTTCGATCAACTATCATGTTGCAGCGGTGGACAGGACGAGGTTGGCACCATTCTTCTTACTATCAATAAACCCTAGCCGAGAAGTAATATTTTGAAGAAAACAACGCTGCAGAAACTAGAGGCCGTGATAAGAAGACATATGTTGAGGAATTCAACCCTACATTACCTAAACGTACGTACTTACCTAAGATGTGCAAGAGTGTTCATGTTTTGAAGAAGCGCTGTCATAAGGGAGTCGTACTATTCTTGGACTTTGAAGGTTTGAGGCATGTGGATCTTCCTGAAAATGTCATCTTTAAACTTATGATATTAGAATCAAGTGCATCACTAACAGTGATTACATCTTTCAAACCTCCAAACAAGTTCGATAATTTTCCGACGATGTAAGATCAGTAGTTAAAAACTTATAGTATAGCAGAGTGGGAGGAAAGTAACCTGAAATATGACTCGATAACTGACCTTGTATATATACGTACTCGAGCAGCTAGTTAAGTTTATTTTAATGGAAAAGATTAAACCTTATTTTTTAAACATCAGAGTTTTAATAAATGCACTGTGAAATATATACAGGATGAAGTTTTCAACAGAATAAACCACTCTTGTTTAAGTATCGCTTACTATATGAATAAATGACGTGAAAGCCGATTCATTTTTTGTGGCGTGAATAAATCATACGTGAACAACTCTGAACAACGTGGAATAAATATTAATTATGATGAGATTGATCGAATCTATGGACACCCTTGTTCTAATAAAACTTATTTTGTATTCACAACATTCCTTTTTAGATTTCTAACAGATTTATGTATATTCATTTATTATTGATAATGATAAAATAATTAAAATTTTAAGCTGGAATATTAGATCCAAGAAATAGGGGTCTCAAAATCTTACAAACTATTATAAAAAAAAATCTTTTTGTTTTATTAGAAAAATAAGATTGGGTGGGTAGGGATCAATCTGTCTCTTATTATTTCATTTATGATCTTTTTTTCAATATCTTGGTAATAATGTATATACCGTAATTTATTTTCACACATCTTAGGCCTATGTTCGCTCTTGGTTAGATATTACTTTTTTTTATAACGTACTGAGTTCATTGTTCACTCAGTTTATGAGCTGATTAATGTTTAGTTTCAAAGATTGTGTTTACAATTTATTTATAGATAAATTTGGTTTGGGATTGTCATAGTTATCTTAATATTGTAAAATAATAAATTATATAAACAGAGCAGCCGGATATTGAACATCCTAATTTGATAAAGCTAGTTTGTTTATCTGTCTATCCAGATGAATTATTAAAACACTTCTAAACATCCTAGAAATATAAAATGTTGATTGCCGATAGTCTTTAATATAATATTCTTTAAAAAAAAGTCAACAAAACGAAAATTTAATGTAGCGGATTCAAGGTAGCGGATCGAATTTATATCAAAATCGTGTAAAATGAATAATTTTATTCAACAAATTGTTTCTACAACTGGTTTAACTCTTTAACAACCAATTATTTATGTTGCGTCACCCTTTCTATTTTTACTAGCACCAACAAGCAAGAATTCTAATATTATGTGTAGAGAAGTTAGAACTTATAATTTAATATTCAAAAGAAATTTCAGTTTTTAAATCACAATTTCAGATTACAGCTCGATTTTTAAATTGTGGCTTAGTTAGTTTACTTTTAAAGTTTTGTAACACAGTTTAAAACAATAAAGGATTAATAATTAAACAATTTAAGATTTGGTAACTGTTACCTGGTTAATTTTATTTATTATAAAATAACAGTCACCGTACTTTATAGATTCTCCATGTGAAGAACGGCTAAGATACACCAGCTAGTCTAAAAGGAATCAATTATATTAATTAGTGCTGTGTATATCTAGAAAAACCTATTATTAAAATATGGTTTGGATAAAGTCCAAATTAATTTGTTTCCGAATCCAACACCTTAGCCCAATCGGTAGCCTGTATATCTAATAAGTTAGGGGTCCCAGGTTCAATTCTTGTCGTGGTATGGTGAATTGTAGACTACCCCTTTTGCAGTGATGAATTAACTGCAGGGGTCCGGGGGTTGTGTTTGTTCTAGTTTTAAGTTAGTTTGTAAATCATGTGTTGATAATAGTCATTCGGTTCAGAAAGTACACGCTAAATACCCTTAAAAAAAATTATGTTTCCAGATGTTGAACTTTGAAATTTTTCTGTCCATATTTACAAATAATTTGGACCTTTTTTATATATATAAACTGAGCATAATTAGTTATTTATTTGAATTAACGTTACGTTGATTGAAAATATTTTTTGTTTTGCATGAGAATATAGGTTATTTGGAGCAATTTCATATGGCCAAAGAAAGATAGTGAAAAGAGTTTTTTTATTAAATCTATCTCAAAATACAAGCTCGCATGGGTACACGCACACGCACATACACACGCAAATATACACACATGATGAGATTTTGTCTCTCTGTAAACGTTGGTCCTTTAAAATAGGCTGCTAAGCATGGCTGGCTTCCACTTTACCCTCCTACATACATTTCTTTCTATTGTGCAGCTGGTATAGCCTAAACCAGGGGAATCCAAGCTACGAACCGTTGGCCGCACGCAACCTGCATGCAATTTTATCTGGCTCGGGGATATAATTGTTTCAATTGGTTTAAAGTGTTTCCAGACTAAACAATAAAATGTGTATAATATGTCATATATTTTAGGAAACTATTTATAGATGTAGTCGATGTCTGTTTAGTTGTAGTATAATTATATAGAGTTGTTTAAAATAATTGCTCTATCTGAGCATTTGTGGTGGCTTAGATAAAAATTATGTAAACATTTGTACCAGTGTCGCCAATGCCAATTTGTTTCGTTTTTAATAAGTGGAGGGGAAAATATGTATTACATCAAACCTATGGCTCTGAATTGTATTATCAACAACGTTCGTTGTTGAGCCAAACCACCGAGGACGGGAAGATCGAGGTTCGAATCTCGGTCGGGTGAACTGGGGGTGGTTTTTCCTAAATGGTTTTCCACTCTCCCTCCACGCGAATGCGGGTTCACTTCCTCTACAATCACCCTTCCCAATTCCTAATCCATTAGTGTAATTAGTACTTAAGCGTAAAACTCAAACAGGTAGTAAGACGCGGTGCTAAATAAATAAATAAATAAACAACGTTCGTGTGGAAAATCTTTGGAATGATAGTTTGTGATTGAGACTTTAGTTTCAAATTATTGATGTTTTTTCCTCACATGGACTTCGAGATCACCATTAAAATAGTATTTTAGCTGAAATATAATGAGAGTCGCGGTATACAACCTAATGACATTGCAGTTCTATTTATATGGCAAATTATATTTACTACAGCTCCTATTTTTAACAGATGGTATAATTTTAGAAGCTTGAAAATAAACTTCAGGTATTTTTTAGCAATTTGAATATTCTAGAGTATTTTTTAAATATTATATATAAGGTTCATTAATCCAATGATGGGGCTTAGAATTAGTGGTTTGTAAACACTGTGCATTTTGGATGAACGGAATGATGTGGTAAAAAACCACCAGATACCGATGAAACGACTTTGTAGCATTATTTTCTTGCTATAAAGTGGAAAAATAACCAAGTTTAAATTAAATGCCAACACTGGTCAGCTGTTTTATATAGGGGCAATATTTTTTTTGGTCTAACATTTATCTGCTGTTAGTATGTTTGTATATTGTTCTATTGTTTGACCAGTACTATCAATTCTCTACTTGATGTTTCAGTCCTCTATGCTATATTTTTGGATTGTGATCCTTTTATCTAGGTTCTCTATGCCTCGAAATTGAAGTGTTTTTGTTCATGATTTAATTGCTATGTATTATAATGTTTTGTTTTTGTTTGTTCTTCTTTGTTTTGCTTTGTTGATGAAGGTGAAAAACGTAATGTTGTGTGTTTGTATATCTTCCTAGTGTTAAGGTTAAGACTGTTTACTGTTTTTTCCTTATACTTTCTTAACCCTTCCCACCTTCCTTAACCTTTCCTCACTCTTGGAGGCAACAAGAACCTACCTGGACCATTCTAGGCCTATTGTTTTCCCGCCATGTGTCACTGGCGCTGTTTTTTTTTAGCACTTCTCATTTTAGCTAGTCGTGCGCTGAAACTCGGTAGAGCCAGAAGTGAGGTAGAGTTCCGTGAACTTTCACCTGGAAGCGGTCCAGTCTATTTTATTCGTGTGCGTGTGTTAATGAAGAGGTCTGCGCCAAGACACTAGCAGTCAGAGAACATAAAGTGAAGGTGAGTTGCCTCTACCCATTCCCATTCCACCATACAGTCCATTTGTCCGTGTTCGTAACACTGGTCCTCCAGAGGTTTTTTCGTTTATCATTAATTGTGAATTACGCTACACCGGTGAAGCGACATTGTAGCATTATTTTCTCGCTATAAAGTGGAAAAATAACCAAGTTTAAATTAAATGCCAACACTGGTCAGCTGTTTTATATAGGGGAAATATTTTTGTGGTCTAATATTTATCTGCTGTTAGTACCGGAATAATTTTGAAAGGAGTAAAAATTCTGTCGTGAATTATTAGTAAGGCAGTCAAGAACGACCAGAATGATCAGGAGGCCTGGAGCAGTGCAATTTTGAGGGGTACCTTTCACACAATGATTAAATTAATTTTGGTGATTAATTAATTTTGATTTATATCATAGTTTTTTATGGGTGTGAAAAGTGGTCTCTTACCTTACATGGCGAAAAAAAAAATTGTTTCCGAAAAGGGATGAGGCTACTGAGGAATGGAGGAGGCTACAAAATTATTAGTCACATACCCTGTACTCATCACAAGACATTGTTAGGATAATCAAGTCTCGTACTACGATGGGCAGTACATGCAGCACGATTGGGAGATTCAATAACAGTGTTCAGGGTATTAACGGGAAAACCCTAAGGGAGGCGACCATTGGGTAGATACACACAGATGGAAGGATAACATTAGAATGGACCTGAAAGAGATAGGGTAATGAGGTGGATTGGATAGTGTTAGCTCAAATATGGATAACTGGCGTTTTTTTGTAAGTGTGGCAATTAACTTTCGAGTTCCTAATGCCATTGAGTAAGTAGGTAAAGGTAAATTATAAGCCAAAACCGTAATGGCGTTTGGTTACTTTAGCTCACTATGGTACTAAAACCTAGATAAACATACATTCCACTCTAGGACTAGGTACAGGTGAGACTTGTGAAATCGGGGCCTACAATTTGTTTTGGCCAATAAAAATTTATTAAATTATTGGTAAACAGACTAATGTGTATTTTTCGTCAGTGTGTATTATATAATAGACACAAACACGCTAATATTTTCGTATGAGTTACTAAATGTGTTAAAATGTAAATATAATCTGTAAATTCCACCTTCAAAAATAATTTTCCTAAATAGATTTTTTGGAGATAAAAACCAAACTTTTAAACTTTTAGCATTAATATAGAAACTTTATATCTTATAATACCAATAATCATAAATAAATTGTTTTAATTTCAAACGTGATTATTCTACTGACCCAACTTATAATAATAGGTATTTTCTAACCTCAATTTGTTTATTCTTTAAGATTCGGATGGACATCTCGAGGTTTTGCAAATCTCCCTTCTAAGTAGTTCCATATATTATCACCTCACCAGAGGTGCACTGCTGTAGTTATGGCAGTCACCACACCGACCCCTCTCACCCCCTCTATTTTACCCCCTTTTCAGAGTGTCCTTACATTCCACAGACAGCCCTCCCCCACCCCCCAATCCTTTCAACTTTGTTGCTTGCTACTCAACAAAAGACAAGCTATCACCGTTATTCTCTCCAAGGAGTGATGCCGGGTTTTGAGCCTAAATCTCGGGGTCTGTAGAGTGACGTCCAAAGTCAAAGGACAAGGGCTCGAATCCCTGTCAAAGTATAATGTTTCCGAGCTACCTTAGCGAATCATTATCTACAGTAAATTGTGACATTTTTATTTAGATTATTTATTACTGTAGGAATATATAAATATATATTTTCTTCCCTATACTTAAAAAAAATATAGCAATTTCTTTTTGTTTTTTCAGTGACATAGTTTTTACGGTCACTACTTACGCTAATTATTTAAACACATGGTATAAGTAGGTTAGAATTAAAATAAGTGTACCACAATTTGTTTATAGAGAAGATAGAAAAACCAAAGTGAAAACCACACTTTGTTCTAGGTGATAGATAGCCTGATAAAAAAAAATTGGAAATATCTTTAAAAAAATTAATGAGTTATAAAAAGGTGGCCAAATTTGGTGAAAAATTGCAATTTTTAAAATTTTATTTCAATTAAATATAATTTACATACTGTACGCCTACTTCACTTTACAAATACTGTTAACTTTTTTCGAACACCATACTAACAAGAACGTATTTTATGATCTAAAAAAAATCAGAATTAAATAAAGCTCGCTAAAGCATGTTTCCATTTAAAATAATTAATTTATTATTATAATATGATTATAACCCATCCAAAATCAAGTCTTTTCTTTTTTATTGCTACGTTCAGAACACATGTTATTAACAGCAAAAATCTGATTGGGTAGAGATAAGGAAGGTAGCTAAGAGGAAGTGAACCCGCATTTGCATGGAATAAAGAGGGAAAAACCATAGTGATAAATCACTTGTGGCAAACCGTTAAAGTTATATATATGCATTTAACGGGAAAACCATCTTCAGTTCATGCAGATGAGATTCGAACCTTGACCTCTCCATCAATGGCGATCAAACCAACGACAAGCAACGGCTGTGGGTAACTAAACTTTGTAAACTAATATTTACTTTGTCTCGACACCTCGGAGAGAAAATATTGTGATCGTCAAAAATTCGAAACCGAGATTTTGAAAAATGTTGACGTTTCATAGCCCCCTGAAACAAAAAAAAGTGGTTTCCACTATGCCATCTAACTGTTTGTACCTTAGTTTGAGCTATAACCGAAACCATTTTACCGTTTGGGCTAAAACTTTGTATCTGGGGTTTACATAAAGCCCCCCCCCCCCCGAGGGTTTTTTGGAATTAGATATATAACCATAAATTTAAGGCTAGTTTATTGAAAGGCAAAAAGAGAATATATCTATTTTATCTAAATTCGCTCTAATGATTTTGATTAAATTTGTTATCTAAACACAGTTTATCATTATAAACAAGATGAAAATTTTCATTTTCTCATGAACATGACTTTGAAGGTACTTTACATAGGGGAGATTTTCAAATTTTCATCATTTCTCCGAACTATTTGAGACTCGTACTAGCTTATCATTTTAAAGTTGTAGTACTATGAAGTGTAAAAATCTTTTTTTTATAAAACCAATAAGTTTTGAGCTTATATATATATATGTATATGTACTCTTTAATCAGGGTGTAGTGGAGTGGGAGCGCTGGTGAACGCCGTTATGGCACTGCTTTTCGTGGAAAAATATTTAAAAAATTTGTTTAGTAAAGTTTTATACTCTGCAATTCCAAGTTAACTTATTGATTTTATATCAATATTATGTTAAAACTTTTTCATACTATTAATCAATAAATTCTGATGAAATTTACAGTGCTCTATGTGAATTCCTGAAATTTTAGGGGAAGTGCGTTAAGTAAGTTTCATCCTTAGTAATCTTTAAAAGATGCTCCAAATAGCTTCTAGAGGCACTTATGTTTGTGTAAGCCTTTCGCCTACGTCGGTTTGGGGTCCCAAAACCCCACTTCAACTTTGGGGTTGCTACGACCTTCCGTTCCGGCACTGCTAAATTTACGACTACACCACTGTTTTTAATACAGGTTTTTGAAAATAAATTTGATTCTTATGCTCTTTGGTTGATAAAGATGTTTCTTCTTTTTCTCATTTTTTCTGTTACAGTTTTTCTTGTTCCTAATGCCATAGAGTCAAGGGTGGCCTGAGGTAAATTTCGAGCCCGGGCAGTATTGTTTTTTGGCGCCTTTCTACGTAACCGGTGGATATTATAGTTCATTCACCATAGGAGCGTAGGTAACTAAAAGCTAGCAAAAGCTAGCAGATCAAATCTCATGTCTCCATTTGCCAAACCATATTATCTGCAATGACCATAATATGTTGATTTATTGTCACTTTTGGCAGTCAAACTTTCACAAAAACAATTTTATTTTTAATTTTATTTTTCTTTGGGCAGTTCTTAAATCTTCTGCTAGCTGCCAGCTATCACATTTCTCATGGTGATTGTACTCTCGGAAAATATGAAAATAATCCCCAAACCTAACGTAATCTGGGCGTGATAGTAAAATAATCCCCAAACCTAACAACTCCAAACCTAACGTAGTATGGGCGTGATAGGAAAATAATTGAAGGGGAAACTCACATACGTTAAACGTTTCACTTCGAGATTGTACAAAAACTGTTAGGATTACAAATAAAACTATAAGAACCTGTTTGGTAGACAATGTCATCCTCAATTTTTTTTATTATAAGTTCAACAAACACTTTGATATTATGAATGGTTTACGTTATAATTGCACAAAAAAAAGTTTTAGGGCACCATTATTTCAAGCTGGCAAATGTAAAATAACTTTTTAAGAGTGGCACTAGATTCTATTTTACTCACCACAAAATTAAACTAATGTGTAAAATTTCATGTTAGTATAAAAAAAATTGAACGTTTGTTAAGCTTAGCAACTCCACTATCACGCCCTATCTACGTTAGGTTTGGAGTTGTTAGGTTTGGGGACTATTTTCATATCACGCCCAGGCTACTTTAGGTTAGAAGTTATATGTTTGATGATTATTTTCATATCACGCCCAGGCTACGTTAGGTTTGAGGTTATTAGGTTTGGGGATTATTTTCATTTCACGCCCAGGTTAGGTTAGGTTTGGGGACTATTTTCATATCACGCTCAGACTATGTTAGGTTTGAGGATTATTTTCATAACCCGCCCAGGCTACGTTAGGTCGTGTCTAGCTCTGTTTGGCGCCCCCTCAAGCTGTCGCCCCGGGCAGCCGCTCGTTTCGCATGGCTCTTAAGCCACCCCTGCATAGAGTAGGTAGCAGTGTATATTATTTCATTTCACAAATCCTAACGAGTTTTTAGTAAATGTCTATTTCAAGATAAAAGCGAGAGAAAGTATGTGTGGTGCACCGTACCATTTATTTTTTATTACTTAAATACAAAATTACCTTTACCTCTATGTGAGTAGGTTTGTGGACCTATAATTTCCAAGACACTTTTATTTGTATTATAATAATAATAATAATAATTATTATTATTATTATTATTATTTGAGTTTACCGACGTATCGGCACAACTATAGGTCGTGTAACATCATTAATATCAGTGTACTCATGTTAATCTGTACAACAAGCTCCATAATTTCTGACCCCCTTTTTATAACAACCTGTATATACATGTGTGTGTGTAATTTATCTAAAAAAAAAAGATGTATTAAACTAAAATAATTTGATGAATATTTTCAGGGGATATAAATAATAGCTATAACACACATGCCCACCCTCCCCTAAGTAAACTCCTGGTTGCACCGCTGAATCTTAATATCTTCAAAATTAAGTCTGCTATAAGTGGAAAAAGGTCTTGTTATTCTATAAAACATGAATAAAACTATTTAGAGAAATCCTTTTCACCCCTCTCTTCTTAGAAAACCAACGTTATACAAATATGTTTTATCTAATCAAGGAAACACTGTTTATGCAAATTATTTATAAAGTAATCATAATCAAGTTTACTCTATAAAAAAACTTTTAACCTAGATTATACAAAATACATCACAGGGAACATTCTCAATAGCTCAGGTTTGGAGGTGACAAACAATTATTAGTGACCAGTCAAGGGTTTTACCTGAACAGGATATAAATGGGTTGAAGGAAAGGGGAATAGCGGGGTTTACAGGGGGAAAAAAAGATGGAAAGAAAGTGAATGCCAAAAAGTGGTTGAGGTGGAGAGGGAGAGGTGCTTCCGAAGACAGAGCAGTCTACCAGGAAGCTACTGAACTTTTTCAACAGTTTAGACATGATTTAATTTGAAAATATATAAATATTTAAAATTATTGTGTCGTGTATGATAGAACAATATCTTATCCTCTATAATAATATGATAACTTCAAAACTATATTCTTGTATTTCATGTTTTATTTAACTTTAATTTAATTGAAATTACGTCTAATTGTAAAAAAGTAAATATTAACTTGTAAATTTAAAATGAACTATATTAATAAAAAAGTTACAAGTTTAATATAATTAAAAAAAAACGCATGTTGTTACTATTAATATTTTATAAATAATAGAGTAAACAACTTTATCGTTCTTATATAGTAGGTATCCATCCGAATCTTAAATTGAAATATGATCCCTGGACACGGGAATCGAACCCGGGAACCTTTTCTTAGTACGCCAATAATCAAACCATTGCGCTATCCAGGATTCATCCCATGCTCAGGGTCATTCTTCACTCATATTTGAAGGCAGAGTCTGTGATGGACGGGCTGAAATCGTCGGCTACATATACTTATATATACTCAGCCCTTCATCTTACTATCCGTTCGTGCTATACGCTTAAGTACTAATTACGCTAGTGGGTTAGGAATTGGGAAGGTTGAATATAAAAAAAGTAAACCCGTATTTGCGTGAAGGGAGAGTGTAAAACTATTTAGGAAAACCACCCCAGTCTACCCGACCAAGATTTGAAAATCATCTCTCCAACCTCGGCAGTCTAGCTCAACACGAAACTAGCGCGTTAGCTAACTACGCCACCGAGGCGGGTTCGTTAGCTACAAATGTGTGATAAAGTAAGATTACGATCTATCAGATAGCGCAGCCACCATCGACTCAGTAGTTGGCTTTATGCTGCCAATTGTACAATTATAACACTAGTCTGCATTTTTTAATTTTTTCTCAGATGATTTCTCAAAAGTTGGTGTTCTTGAATCTATTTTTCATGCTGATTCTAGAAATGACTTCAATTTTTTTCTATCACGTCAGGTTTTTACACAAATTAAGAGGTTATGTTTTCAAGATTTTTAGCTATTTTAAGCACAAATATATTCAAACACAAGACTTTTTTTTTACAAACACATTTTTTAAATATTGTAGAGACCTGTCCTAATACTGTAAAGAACTATCCTAATACTTTCGTGACTATTCTGTAACAAAAAATAGTAACCAGTATTCCATTAATTTTCAAACTTTCTATTTTTTGACTTCCTTGCAGATCCTCCATTTCAACCCAACATCATGAAGTTTTCCAACATTGTTTTGACAATGTTCCTGTAATTTGGATCTTTGTTATTCCCTAGAAAGTTTTCAAGATCAGATTGGAAGGCGGTCCATGCGTCTATTTATCTCTCATTCATCGTTTTCTCAAAATCCTCGTCCTTCATCAGTTTGCAGATTTGTGGACCAACAAAAACTTCAGCTTTCAATTTTTCTTGTGTGATGAAGGGAAATTTCATAGAAAGGTACTTGAAACAAGGCCCATTTTGTGGTATAACCCTTACAAACTGCTTCATCAAGTCCAATTTGATGTGTAGTGGTGGAAGCAAGAGTTTTGGGGGTCTACAAGCGGTTCATGCAATATGTTTTTAGTTCCAGGCACATAATTCCTCCGCTCTGGCCAAACTCTTACACTCCAATGCCTTTGCTTTTCCCGATGGTCCCATTAACATAGAAAGCAAGGCAGTTTCATGTACCCAGCTTGTTGTCCTAATAGAATCCCTATAACTTTGAAGTTACCACAGATTAGCCATTTGTGTTTCGCATACTTGATACTTGTTAACATTACCTTCATGTTCTCGAATGTCTCTTTCATTTCAACTGAATGGGCCACAGGAATAGACCCATACACGTTCCCATTGTGCAGAAACACGCCTTTGAGGCTCCTCACGGATGAGCCAATAAAAAGTCTACACTGATTAGGATCATGTTCAATGCCATAGAAGTTCATAAACTCGTTTGTGTTATTGCAATAAACCAAGGAATCGTTCTTTGAAAATAAAGGAACTAGTTCTTGTCCTCTGTGTGTGTACCATGAAAAATGTGTTCCTGGTGCCAGAAGATTCTTACTTTTAAGCCGGGAGCAAAGTAGTTCTGCAGATTCCTTAGGCAAATTCAGATCACGTACTAGATCATTAAGTTCCCTCTGCAAGAAACTTTGTGGAGTAAAGTCGTATTCAGGCTTGTAGACATCATCATTACTGGCTTTAGAGATTACATCACGTTCACTTTCAACATCATCTTCTGCCATGTTCTCTAAAACAGCTGGAGAAAGAGGGGCAGGAAGGTCTTCTCCATGTGGAACTGGCCTAATGGCTGAAGGAATGCTTGGATACACAATTTGCTTCTTATTTTTTTGAATTGCACCCCTGAACATTAACCAAACAGAAGTAACAATCATTAAGGTGGTATTATGCTCCCTCCACACCATAGGAATTGCAAACAACATGCACGTCTTCTTAACTTTTGCCCATAGCCTTAACCTCTCAACACAATAGTGGCAAACTATCTGTAACTCATGTCTTATCCTGGTCACCAAGCTTCACTTAAAATAACCATAGTGAGCTTTCTTCAAAAAGTTTGTTATGTCCGTTCTTTGCTTTCCACAAATGTAAAAAAAAATTGGACTGTTCACACACTTGCGTGTAGACTTTGTAAGACTACAACTATAACTGCAATCACAATAGGGAAATAAACTGAGAATAGCGTTGGAAATGCAAACACAATACGAAATACAATGAGAAATAAATCTGGAAATGCAAGCGTCTGAGAGTCGCAACACTTCCAAGGTCAGACAAGGACTCCTAGCAGCAGCAGTTGTGCCAATCTAAAGGCTTACAGGTCTGTATTGCGAAATTTCCTTCCAACAATACGCATTACCTACTGGCACATATAATGTTCTCAGCGATAAATGTTGGAAGTCAACTTTGGTCCATTGTGAAAAAACTGTACGTGATATAAGAAAATTAAGAACAGTTTTGGAATCAGCATCAAAAAGTGAGCCAAAAACACATATTAGTTTCCAATCATCTGATATCATGCTGACTAGTGTAATTATTGTATGAGTTTACAATCATAATAATATGATGGATTAAATAGCAAAGCTATTATTTTTGTTAGTTACGGTTAAAGCCGCATATAGATATATTCTTTATAGCACTGGCGTAATTAGCCAAAGGTCTCGGTTTAAATTCCTGTGCCCAGGTTTCTTTAATTCAATTCAAGGGATATGATAACTAGATGCGGTTATAACCGCAATTAACAAAAATAATAGGTTTGCTATACAATCCATCTCAAATTTTGGTTGGTAATAAAAATTATTTGGCTATCACACCTAAAGCAATACGGATAAAATAATATGGTACATTTTAAGTATATTCATAATAGTCTCTGGTATTAACTAAGGGATTCTCTTGGATCTTATTTCAATAACCATCTCCAAAAATATATAATACCTATTCTGTACACTAGTCAGTTTATTAAATTCATGGCATACAGGCCTAAAGTCAATTAGCTAATACTATATTATTCTATAACCATTATATGTTATGTTATATGTTGGTGGAATCATCTTTAATAAAATAAACAGATAATAATTGTTTTAAGGCTACTTTCACAATAAACTAGACTGCCGAAGACGGGGGGATTGGGGTTCAATTCTGGTCGGGTGTAGTGAGGATGTTTTTTCCTTAAATGGTCTCCCTTCACGCCATCACGGATAGATTATTTATTTTATCACTAAAGATATTTAACGTGCACTTTCCGTACCGACTGATTATATCAGCACACGAAGATTTCTATGATCGAGATCAAAAGGACCTACCAATTTTGCCAGGAAAGGTATTTTCACGTACCTTCCAGAGTTATTTTACATGCATATTGACATGAGACCGATGGTTTTATTTCCCTCCAAAGGAAGTTGTGCTACGAGTTTTTATCGCTCATGAAAAATCTGTCGACCCCAGCTGGGTGTGAACCTATGAACTTTGGGTCTTGAGGCGAGTACATTACCTCAAGACCAGAGGTCCCAAATGAAAATGCAGGTACACTTCCTCGAAATTCTACCTTCCTAATATCGATAATATTAGTGTAAATATTACAGAGGCGTAAAACCTGGACGGGTAATAAGAAGTGGTGCTAAAATAAATGAAGTGATCACTGTGATTAAGCGTTTTTTATTTATGTGTATAGAATGTGTTGTAATGCAAATGGTAATAAATCATTGTGTTACTGTGAAATAAGCAAAGTAAAGATTATAAAAATT
Source organism: Timema podura (assembly GCA_033556935.1). Classification (NCBI taxonomy): domain Eukaryota; kingdom Metazoa; phylum Arthropoda; class Insecta; order Phasmatodea; family Timematidae; genus Timema; species Timema podura. The sequence continues at coordinate 57,473,809 of JAVRXN010000010.1, read as the reverse complement.
AGTAAAGGCCAAAGTGTCACATGAAACATCTTTTTGTACACTCATTTGAGATCCAGAAATACTAACTACTACCTAGATCAATAAACGTATTAAAATCAAAAGCTGCACTAATTACATTTTATTTGAAGCTGACAAGCAGACAAATGAGATGTTAAGCTATAGAGCCAAGGCCGTAGCCAGCCAATAATTTCAGGGGGGATAAATTGCCGGAGGTTAGAAAAATTTTTAAATGGAAAACAGTTCTAGATGCTATTTGAAGTGCTTTTTATGGCAACATAGCCCCTAACTGCCGGAGGCTAGGAAAGATTCTAAATATTAAACACTTCTAGAAGCTATCGGAAGTGTTTTTATGGCAACATATCTCCCTAACTGCTGAAGGCTAGGAAAAATTATGAATATTAAACAACTCTAGAAGTTCTCTGAAGTGTTTTTCATGGTTACACAGCCCCCTTATTTGTACTTGTACCTTAATTTTGATATTTTTTTAATAATAAATAAAGTCATATATATTTTGTTTATAAAATTTCGGAGGGGGGTGAGGGTTTGAACACCCAACCCCCTCCCCCCCGACTACGGCCTTGTATAGAGCAGGGTTTTTCAAAATGTGAGGCACGAGTGAGTGTTAAATAAGCTGCTGTATGGTTATATCTGTGAAACAATTCTTTTCTTTTCTTACTTTCGAAATTTCTAGTCGAAAATAAAACACGAATAATATATTCTTGCCAACTAGGCAACCAAAATGAGTATAATGTTTGTAAAGGCATTATTATTATTATTATTATTATTATTATTATTATTATTATTATTATTATTATTATTATTATTATTATTATTATTATTATTATTATTAGGTGTTCTGTCGTAAGACAGGTCCATTCCTTGTGTCAGTGAACTTAGACCGCCAATGCGCCCTGTCCTCTGCCTCCTTCTTCAGCTGCCAGAATTTTCTTCTTTCCTTTCCTTCTTTCCTTTCATTCTTTCCTTCAAGCCATCTAGTATTTGAATCATACTGTATATCCATGTAAAAGTATGTTCTCAACCATGATGGAAATTATAACTAGAGAAATCTATTGGTAGTTGAAAATAGCCTTCCACTGTGTCGCCCAAAAATAGGACCTGGCCCAAACCATCAATCACTGTGATAGGAAACAAACTCTTTTTTCCAATTATTGATATTTGATAAGTAAATATTTTAAATTTATTCAACGCAGTTGTAAAGTATTTTTCATGTGGGGTATTCATGTTATCAAATTTAGAATCCATAATATTATAAAATCAAAATCTTATGGATATTTCATAGAACTTTTGTTATTTTTAATATTCAACCACACGTATTAAATTCTTGTCAAAAAATATAGTTAACTTATTGGTAATATTATGTAAATTAGGATTTGGACAACACTCTTCACTTATTCACATAGTAGACATACTAAGAGTTTTGAAATGCAGTTAACTTTCAAATAACTTGTTCTAGTGGCCGCATGGTCTAAAGCATCACACTTGTGTTAGAATATACTGCCAATTACAGGGAGATCGGGGTTCAAATGCCAGTCAGGTGTACTATGGTAGGTTTTCCCAAAATGGTTTTCCACTTTCCCACCAAGCAAATATTGGTACACTTCCTCCAAAATCAGCTTTCCTCATCTATAGCTTATTAGTTTAATTATTACATCGCTCACACTACCACAAGTGTATCTAAGTGGAATTAATCTGAAAACAACAATTATGAGGTTAATTGTGATTTTTGTAACCACGTCTTGCTATCTGTACTGGTTTTACGCATAAATAATAGTTACTCTAATGGGCAGGGATGAAGAAGGGGGCAATTTAGAGGTCATCTGCTTGCATTTGAGTGTAAGAATACTGGGAAACCATTTTAGGAAAAACCACCCGACCGAGATTCGAACCCTGATCTCCCTGTAATCAGCATGCCAGTCTAACATGTGCTACGTTACGATCTACGATGAGGATAAAGACCCATGCATGTCCCATAGTTGGGTAGCAATTGAAACGTTACGATCTATGATTGTAACTGGTTGGTGATAACTGTGATGCTATTAACATTCTACGCAGTGATGATTTGTAAGTGCGCGGTGGTTTGTAGGTGCGCAGTTTCTAGCACTCACTTTAACGATAGTAACTTGAAATTATTCGAACACTTTTTGAGGGTTTCACTTATTATATTAATAAAAAAACTAGAATATAATTGATTTTAATACTCGTATACTGTTTATTAAACTAATTACACACTCTTAAGATTGTAACTTGGACATTATAGCGACATAGATCTTGCTTGTGTGACTAAAGGCCGCATTACACGTAGCAGGTTGCAGCGCTACAAAATGATCGTGTAATATACCCAAGGCCGTAGTCGAGGGGGGGTTTTGGGGGTTCAAACCCCCCCGAAATGTTATGAACAAAAAATATATGGCTTTATTTATGGTTCAAACCATATCAAAATTAAGGTACAAGTACAAATTAGGGAGTTGTGTTGCCATAAATACATTTCGGAGAGCTTCTAGAACTGTTTAATATTTTGAATTTGTCCTAGCCTCCGGCAGTTAGGGGGTATGTCACCATAAATATGGGGGATGTGCCCACCAAACCCCCCCTGAAATCATTGGCTGGCTACAACCTTGAATATACCTAAATGATCAGTACGCGTATCAGAAAGCTGGCAGAGTGAATATCAAACGAGTGAATATCGGCGCCGCGGAATCATCTGTCTGCGCTTGAAACTTCCGTAATGTTGTACCACGCGTGCGTGAGTCTGGTCAAGACAATGGTACCCATGAATTGCCATTTTATCAACAGTTTCATTCGTACTTTGATACTGTTCACAGGTATGTGTCTATATTTCATATTGTGTATACTCGTATCTCGGTACACTTAGCCCAGAAAAATAAAGGTTTTTTGTCGGGAATAATTTGGAAAAAGCTGAATTTTTCCCAGATGATAGACCCTTATTTGGGGTGTATTTTTCCAAAATTCCCCAACCTTCCCAAGTGTGCTTGCCCCCTCCCACCCCACGCGCCCCCCAAAATTCTGAATTTGTATACTTTTAAAACTCAACTTGTAGCTCTATAACCAATCGACGTATTAATATACAATTTTTTCAATTCTATTTTTTAAAGTGTGTACTACAAAAATAGTTCAGTTCATATTTTTTGTATAATCAATACTTTGACCACAAATTTAACAATTATTTTAAAATTCCAAGAATTTTCAGGGGATATTTTGTATTTTATTGCTCTAGGACCTTTGAAAAATATATTACAGAAAAATGTTTTAAGCAAAACCCTTAGCCCTTTTGATAATCTATAAAATGATACCAAATTAAATATGTTTACGTCAATTACCTAGGCAGTAAACGTGATTTCAGACGCCGGCGCACAGTGAACGACGCCCACCCGGCCCCTACAGCTCGGCCGCTGATAGCTGTGTAGCTATAGAATTAACTCGTCACAATTTAATCAATCATCATTGTTCTAGGCACCAATAAAACGAATAAAATCCATAGTTTCACCCTGAAAGTTACGCTTTAGGTACAGTCTTGGAACTTGGATATAAGGTAAAAGAAGTTCCGTTTCCCCCGTAAACATAAAAAGTAATGAAGTGCTCAGTAATAAGTAATGCTGGTCATTTATTGTAACTAATTTTAAAAAATCATAACAAATTGGACAAAATATAAAAACTAGAAATTTTCTGCCAGTTTTGGTTCGGGGAGGGGGGGGGGCTCGATCCCTAACTCTTTTTAAATTAGGGCCTTTCCATTATCTGCCACCTATGGACCCGCAGTGTTCCAGACTGGCAAACCAGCAGCTGGCAAAAAAAAGGTTTATAACATGTCTCACTTGCTCGGTAACGCACAGTTTTAAATGTAATAAACAGTGTTTGTAACAGCTCACGGACAACCCACCCACCACAGCTTGTTATAATAATGAAGTATTTACATTTTATCTTTATATAATAAATTTACACACATAGTGAACAAATTTATTAGTCAAAATCTATGTCGAAATCTTCATTCAAGACTGATGAATTTACACATGAAAGGTCATTACAATGTTCACACAATGCAGAACAATGTAGTCCAGATTTTTGACTGCTGCAATAGCTTCCACATGCAGAATTGCAGGCACAGGCAGTGGTGGTAAAAGGTTTTAGTACTAGCTTCTTATCTTGTTTCTCTTCAACTTATTTCACTTTCCATCCCCAATTTGTTGGAAGAAGCTTACTTCCCAGCCATGTTTGATTTTGGAAGTTTATCCTTAGTATGTGTTGATAAGCTGTGTCTGAAGTTGGAGAAAGTCTTGCAAGGTTGAATGAAATTGGATCTCAAAAATGACTTTCTGGTCAATGTTAAAAATATGAAATATCGAGCTTCATTCAATGTTTGCTCATACAATATAATGCAAGGATAAATTTCTCCCCAATGTCAAACAGTTCTTCAGGTGAGATACCAAGTTCAGTAGATTTTCTCGCTTGGCTCTCAGCTACAGACGATTTCAGTATCTCAACAGTTTTAACTTTTCTACGTCCAAAAAAAGACAATGTCTAGTCACACCTGGTCATTGCATGTGCAAATAGAAGAAGTGTTTTATTTTTCTTTGTAGATGTTGAGTAGACTTTCAATGCTGTAACATACCGATGAAGGACTTTTACCCTCTCTTGTCTTACAGAAATAAACATTAGCATTTTCAGGAGAGAGGGCAACCAGCTACGCCAATAGATCAGTGTCTGAGCCTACTAAAACAGCACTAGAATTATTATTTAGTAGGTCAAGTCCCTTTCTTTCTATATCTAAATCAGCATCTTCTTTTGCAATAACAACCTTAACGCCGTTTTCCTCAAGTTGTGCTGCTACAGAAAACACTAATCTTTTTTTGTCTGTCCTATTATTTAGAAATTTGTCTTGAGCTGTCATAAATTTAGTATTGTCTTGAAAAAAAAAGTCGCCTGAAATTTTCATTCCCGCTCTTCCTTTTTGCTCTTCCTGCTTTGTTAAAATTTCCTCTAGATAGCCGTCAAATACAACTGTCACATTTTCCCCATACTTTGATAATACAAAATTACAATAATATTGCGCTATTTCACCGTATATATTCCTTTATGATGTCAGCTGAAGATAGTACTATTCGCTGACGCTCTACCTAAGGATCAATTTCTCTCTCTCTCTCTCTCTGTACCACTGGTATATTATTTTGTGAGCTGTGACAGATAGGCAGAATACATTTTTCTTTCTTGAAACGTTTGAGATTATTTAGCGGTCCTTGAAACGCTCCAAAAGTAAATTCTTTAAATGTTTCTCTGCATATGTATCCTGCTGGCCGGATATACATTTCATCATATCTTATATTTCTTTAACAGTGTACTGGCTGTTTTAAATGTACTCATACAAATTAAGAAATTAATCTCTCTATTTATATTTCGGCCGACCTACGTATCCTTGACATGTTGTAGTCCTAGAAAAACCTCTAAAACAACTACGATGGTACCGAGCTTCTGCTGCAACGAGATCACTTACACTAAGTAGAATGGCTTTCACTCTTCGACCCCAATCATCATTCCGATCATCACACTTTTTAAAACGCTCTGTTTAGTTTTTAAAGTCTCTACCTTGTGAACATTCTCCCTACGATGTAAAACAGTTTTAGGGTCAACTAATGCTTTGTTTCCACAAATAAAACAGTTTGTTTTAAAATCAATTTTCTGACATGTGCTTCTTAAAGCTGTTGAGGAAGATGAGGCACTAGACGAAATATCCTCATGTTTTCTTGCCGCAACAGCTGCTTTGACACTGGTGCATCGTGTATAGTTATTCCTACACTCAGAATGAACCCGAATCTCAGTTTTCCCCTCCAATTTTTCATGTATTCCATCGATTCGTTTCAAACTTGATTCAATTATTTTCTCAAGCCCCCTTTTCACAAGCACACCATCACCTTCAAAGTGTTACCGACATAAAACACACTTAATATTTAAATCATCCATTCTGAATAATGTTTAGATTGGGTTAGAGAACTTTGATGTGTTATACTAATTACCTATCAAAATATTTATAGTAAAGTTAATAAATAGCTAGTTGACTTTTGACCCTATTAATCTTACCTTATTACTTACAGTTGTATATTTTTGACAGTTGTTCTGAAAAATTACTAACTCAACAGTATTACGTACACAAACAATAAGACACGACTAATAGCAACTGTGATGTTGTCAAACAAAAGAAATTGACGGTGTTCGTGAGGGTGGGAATTAGCGCCACCTGTCTGGGTGACTCACCCTGGCTGATACATTTCCGACCTGCTACTGAACGTATTCTGCTACCATGCCCTTTTCTGCAATCTCTTTGGTTGAATGCGGATATTTTTAAAAGTTTATAAAATGGGCTACTACTTTTAGTCGAAAGATATCTTTTTTTTATCAACACATAAAATGCAACTTGGTAAAAACTATACCTATAAAGATAAAAAATACCCTTTTTCCTTATTTTTGAAATTTAAATGAAAATAGGCCTACTAGAGCAAATATTATGATGACCTTTTTTGTAGTCCATATTTTAGAGAGTAGTATATAAAAAAAGAAGAGCTCTCTACAGCTAATAGTGTTTGAGTTATCAACAGATTATTAATATCTGCAGATACTGTATATGGGGGGGGGGGGGATGGACACGGGGATAAGTGAGGAGTTTTCATAAAATACTCCTCAGCTCTAAACAAAATTCAGCTTATTCCAAATTATATCCGACATCTGGGAAATTTTTCACTTCATTTCTTGGGCTAATTATGACAGACATAAGAAACTACCACAAACAGTTTTTAACAGAATTGATTGAATTGTACCAAAAAATGCCATGTTCTTGGAAAGTTAAAGGTGATGAGTACCTGGATCGTTTGAGAAAAGAGAAAGCTTTGGCGGAACTGGTAGCAAAATTTAAAGAGGTTGACAAAGACACACCAAGAGGATCAGTAACTGAGAAAATGAACCCATTACGAACCTCCTGGAGGAAAGAAGCCAAGAAAATTCGAGACTCTCTTGAGTCTGGAGCAGGAGAGGAAGATGTTTATCGACCACTCCTATGGTATTTTGAAATATTTTAATTCATACACGACTAAGAGACACCAAGGACATCTATTTTAAACATTCCAGAGGTAAACTAACGTAATTCATTTCTCTACGGTAATTATTATCCTAAATATTAGTTAAAAACTGGATATTATCTAATGTATGGTACCAGTACTGTAATATCACAAGTCTATTAACCATTTTACAATAAACTTGGCAAAATCTAGAAAATCATTTATAAAATGTTTAAAAAAATACTTTTTGCTTGCATTGCACTAATAAACATTTTTTTTAATAAGACAATTTGAGAACACTATGCACAAAATCAGCATGGAAAAACTAAAAGTTCACAGACTGTTTGAGTTTACACAAATTTGTTTTGCCAGGGTACAGCTCCTTCATGATTGAAGTATTCAACATACTGGTTTCGCACTTCCTTTGCCTCAATTATGGGATTTCTATTTTGCCAGGTTTAAGTCCATCGAGAGTTGTATCTTCCGTAGTGAAGTCATTTCTGATTGTCCCCTCTTCAATGTTTTCTGAGTCTAGTGCCTTTCTTGACAGATATTGAAAGCCTGAACGTTTTCGTAAATAATGGCGTAACACACAATTAATAATCACAACTTTTTCAGTGTTCTCTAGACTTAAACTTGTATCTTTGTGGAGTATTCTGAAACAAGAAGCCAGTATTCCAAAGACATTTTCAACCACCTCTTCGTCATCGTGACAGACGGTAATTGTATATCCTTTTCTCTGCTGACAGTTCTCTGACACTAAAAGGTTTCATAAAGTCATCTCGCAAAGAAGAGGCCCCATCACCAACAAAGACATAGTTAAGAACCTGTGCTCCAACTTGTTTTTTATTTGGATTTTTAAGCTTTCCTGGATGTAGTTTCTTGTAGAAGGTAGTGTTTTCTTGTACACCTCCATCAGATATGCGCCCATTCGTCCTAAAATCCACAGTTAAGAATTTGTAGTTTGCATCTATAATGGCCATCAAATCTATGCTATCAAAGCCATTATAATTCCTCTAAAGAGCGCCACTGCCCATATGAGCAATTATTCAAACAATTTTCCTGTCCACAGCGCCCAGGCACTTGGAGAAGTATCCACTTTGTTTTAAAATTGTACCTAATTTCTATCCAGTCCTCCTCACATTTTGGGGACTTGAAAAACAAGATTCACACCATTCTGTAATGTTAAACCCAAAAGATAGATTTTCTTGGCTTTTTTTTTTTTTCAAATTGAGGAAAGTCTAGAAGAGCCCGATGAGATTGAAGGGGAGGAGGAAAGCAACGCCAGTATGAACAGTGTGGCAAAAGAACCAAGTATACTATGTCAATCAATAGGTACTGGTTCTCAATCATCTACAGCGTCTGCTGCCATCAGAGCTTTCAGTATGTAAAGGCACCTACACCATGAACATGATGAGGTACTCGACACAATCAAACATTGATTCTCCAAGCCCTTGGAAAGCCTCATTAGATTTGATCATCTAGAGCTAGGCGGAAAAGATCAAACCACTTAAGAACCCTCAGCAAAAAATTAATGGATGAGAAACTAATTAACGATGTACTTTTCGAAGCTGAAATAGGTCGACTGAATATTTCCAGTTATATTGCAACACCAACTTTCTTTGGAAACCAAGGGCAATCCTTTCACAATATGACACAGGGAGGAACGTCATATTCCAGCCCCAGACCATCATCAGGAGGCCAGGATACACTATCCTTTCTGGATATCAGTGTCCATGTTCGGCCACCGTTTTCACAGCCTGTATCAACCATGGCTGAGCAAACACGTGGATTGCCAGAGTAATAAAATGTTTCTTCCTCAACTTATGACAATGTGTGTGACATGATATGGTCCAAGCCCTTTTATTGACTGACATATTTAAAAGTTATAGCTATTTTTGATTTAGTTTAGATGTTCATTAAGTAATCTAATTAGTTACAATCTAGTGAATACAATTATATTAACATATTATTATTATATCTTTTTGGGCTACATAATATTGTGGAAACTTTCAGTTTTTTCACCTACATGAGTAACAAACGTTTTCTTTTACAGCTACAGTCATTTTTTTTACCTCAAACTAAAATTTCTTTATCCTTTTCTACTCTTAAAATTGAATGATATTCCAGACTTTGCAGCTATCTGGGGAAATAATTATTAATTATTATATATGGTGAGATTTTTTCCTCCATGTGTTTTATATCTAAACATTAAATTAAAAATACTTAAATTATAATTAAAAGAAGAAGGTAAACCAAAGATTTGAAACTATTTAGAAAGGTATAAACCATGTCCATGAGGTGAAAATATCCTACCAATCATAAATAAATCTCTTTTGAATGATCATATTTGCTCTAATTTTTAGGAAACATACTTGCATGACACCTTTAATGAGGCCATCAACGATTGCTTGACAGGTCTCTGGAATGATGTAGGTTAAAGCTGTTTGAGAGATTGCTGAAGAAAATCTCAAAACTGTTTATGATTGACCTGTTGCAAGGAATTTTAGTGTGACACTTAGCTTCTCATGTGGAGGTATAGCTTTTCTGATAACAGTATCTTGCTTAGTCAATCGCTGAGACACGGTAGACAAAATATGCTTGTAGGTGTCTTCGTTCACTGGTAGGTAATTCCAGAAGTCATCAGCATCTAATTCAGGCAAAATCGTCACAGGGTATGAGACAGTGTTCTGTTTTAACACTAAATTTTGACTCCACATACGTTTCTTTCTGCGTTTTACAACACTAAGAGATTTCCAACTTCAGTAATACCCGTGCAATAGAAGCAAATCATCGTCCTCTTGTTGTTGACGAGACATCTTGGCACAAAGTGAAACAGCAAAAACAAGTGTGAACGATAAAATACCTCCCCCTCAACTGAGCTCCATGATAATCATTCATCAGAAAGCAGCGTGTGTGTAAAAGGTACCCAAATTTTGCCAGCTTGCAGAGATATAAAACTACGTCAGAAAGCAGCGCTGCAACCTGCTACGTGTAATGCGGCCTTAAAGGACGCAGACTTGTCGTACGTAGTTTCTTTTCCAGCCCTAATATATGGCTGCCCCGTCCCCCCGGTCCCTCTGCTGTTGGAAGTAAAGCCTGGCCACATTGGCAAGGTTTTTAAATAGTGAACGAAATTGAAATATTCTCTGTGTGTATTGTAATCGTCAAAATTTTTAACTTTACTTTTTGAAAACAGTTTATAGGCTTAAAACACGTTAAAATAAATAATAATTGATCAAAATGATATTAATAATAAAAATGTAACTCGAATTTAGAATTTAGTATTGAAAATATTACACTTCAATTTTGCCTAGTCATTCATGGATGAAATATTAAAAGGAAAATTTACACACTGTTCTTTAAAGAAAAATATACTTCATCCATGACTTTTCAAATAAATAAGAGGGGCCCAAAACAGTATCATTACACATGAGTGTGACGCCTTAGACCGTCAGTCCACCGAAGCGGGTATGTGAGCTTAATTAGAGAACCAGATTGTGTGAAGTTAAATTGGGAACAAGAATACAATACTCTCTACAAACAAAATGAACGGTGGCCTTAAGGGTTCCACTTAACCTAATCATTTAAATAACATACCGTTAGTACTAGCTTGGACACGTACAAGTGCCATGGCCACTGGTTCAAGGATCGCTCGAGTCAAAGGAAATAATTTGAAATGCCACTTTTATCGCTATAAACATAAAAAAGGATTTACACTCTCTTTTTAGTGCCGCTACCCGTTCAGGCTATACGCCTATTTACTAATTACGCTTATGGATTAGGTAGAAATGTGGATTATATGACTTATTAAAAGGTCGACTTTCTTATCTCTTGGTACATTTTTGTGAGACGTTTCTTCTCACATACAATTCTTTTTGTAAAATGATTGCCACCAATTATTAAAGTATATAATGTCAGATGTCACTACTTCTTTCACATGAAATTTCAGGCTTTTGCTGGAAGTGATTATTAACTCAGTAATTTCATGCAAAGAATAAAATCTATCATGTTTTTTAATATTTCTCTTAATCATGCCAAAATCCCTATCGCATGGAAGGAATGAATGACCTCTGATAGGGTAGTACTGTACAATTTCTTTTAAAGTGACCCGTGAGGGTCAATGCTGGAAGCAGTCTTATTAAGGCGCGATTCTTGTTTTGTGCCCCGCAGTTATCTAAATAGAGATAAAGTTCATTAATATGCTGGGGCACCTTTTGCAGAAAATCATGCAAAAAGGAGCATACTTCGTCTGGTCCTTTTTTTGGCGATTCCATAATGATACACATATATGTAGGAGGTATTCTCTTTTATGTTGTTGACACAAAACAACTGTCGCAAATAAAATGTCTCCTGGACAGGGATCTGTGGCAGTCGAATGTTTTGCATAAAATCAAAACAAATAGCTAAGACGTATGGCTCAGCTTTAGTTTCAGCTCCTGCCCTAAGTTTTGAGTAAAACTTTTTAGCCTTTCTGTTTTGTACTGCAAGCTCTGCTGCTGCACATCTTTTGGCACTCTCGTTAAGGTGAGGACTTCGCAACTTCAATTTTAATATTTCACAGATACAACAAATGTCTATTTGTGAGCATTCAAAATACAAACAAAATTGCTCATTGAAAAATTTAGCATAAAAATTATAGCTGACCTTTACATTGTGATGTTTCTCCTTAAACAGCTGATACATGATTTTAGCATTGAGCCTAGAATCTAGATACTTTACTACTATCCCCGAGTTATGGCTCTCTTTTAAGGGAAAACTTTCAATATGCTCCTTAATAAGCAATTTAGTTTCTTGGGAAAGTGCATTTCCACTGGCATGTTTACCTCGGCTATTTCTAGGACTCTTTCCCATCGCAGCCAAACTTCTTAATCATTTGACACGCTTTATTGTAACTGCATGCAACGATAAAAATGCTTTGGGACATACTTCAATCCTCCCCCCCCCCCTTAACATTACATAATTCTTAAATGTGTGAGTATTTTGTCGTGCACCTTTTTTTTCCTGGGTTGTCTTCGCTTGACATCTAGCACATCAATCTGTAACTGCAGAAATATGTCTTGCTCATATATATTCGTCAGGTCGTGTAAACTAGTTAGAATAGTTTTTTGGTTTTCTCCACTGATTTCCGCATAACAGTTCTTCCTGGTGCAACTGTAAAATCACCACATACATTTTAGTAGACTACAGATAAAGTTTAGGCTAGTGAAAATAGGCCTATGTTGAAAATTTCAATAATAATGCAGTTTATTCTAAAAAAATATTATAAAACTAGTTTAATATTTTAAAATCAGATAGTAAGTATACTAAAAATTACTCTTAATTACCTACAGGTAGGTCCTATCTGTTTAGCTGGTACGAGTCTTTCTTTGTTAATAAGTGTATTCTTGACCTTTTAAACTAGCAACTTATCCTTTATTTGATTTCCATGATGCTGGATTACACTTTTTTTTCCTTCCTACTTTCTGTTCTTCTTCCATTATTCTAGTATTCAATATCATCCATAAACAAACAAAGTACCGGTGAGCTACACAACACAGTAACCAAACCTCAACATGAATACAACATTATACAAAAAACTAGAATAATAATAGCTGTTTTCTCCAAGCACCAACCAGCTCTACCTAAGATATTATAATATACAGAAAGGGCTTCAGTCATTGACTGAGGACCTTTCTCCATGAAACAATGAAACTACCCATAACTGTTTCTTATGATCCATAAATCTGACAGAGCTACTTTTATTATAGAACGTTGAAAGTACCGCTCTAAGCCTTTGTTCCATACTTTTCTCCATTTTGAGATTTTATGACTGAGGTCCTTTCTGCGGGGACCGATTCAAATGTTGTCCCACACTATAAACTACCATTTTATGAGAAAATATCTACAAAATGGTGTGGTACCATTTAGTTAATATAAGCACAATATACTATAGTGCTGATTACGTGGATATTGGTTTCGAATCCCTGTCTTGTGTACTGAGGGTGGTTTTCCCTAAATTGCTTTCCACTCTCACTCGACGAAAATTTGATACATTTCCTCTAAATTCAACCTCCCCATTAATCATAAGTATAATTAGTGCATATGCCTATAACCAGAACCGTTACTAAGACGTGAAGTAAAATAAATGGTACGGAACTCCGCACGGACTTTCTCGCTCCATTGTTTAAAAATGGAGATATTTACTCAAAACTCGTAATATATATCAAACGAAATAATAACTACTAACAAACTCGAGCAAAAATTTCGCTATATATAGTTAAATAATTTTTTGGCTCCCGGTCTTAAATTTATATTTTTATTTTTAAATAACTTAAGTCCTCATTTGTATACTTATACCAATAACCAATAACAAAGATCGATATTGGGTCGACAAGGGTCAACACCTAGTATTAAAATTTTGACTTGTGGCTAAAATTTTCGACATTTTAATAGGGGTTGCACAACTTATGGCTATCGCATTTCTATTAAATTCCTCATTTATATATTTATATATTGACTATTGAGTCTTAAAATATGACAGAGATAGATCATAGCTGCACAAACATTTGCTCTTAAGAGGTTAAAGGAAAAAGAACATGCACTTTTTGAGATACGTACTCATTTACTTATTCTATGGCGTTAGAGAATTATTGCGTTAAAACTTAAGTAATATCTCTCTACAGCTAAAGCTCACAAAACTATATTAACATATTTGCAAATATCTCAGAAACTATTGGTTTTATAAAGATTTATTTAAAATAAAATTCTGTATTTTGAAAAGTACTACAATTTTGCAATTATAAGTTATTTAGTATCTCAAATAGTTGCAGGATAGCGAAATTTCCACTTCTCTAAAGTACCCTAAAAGTAATTTTCATGGGAAAATGAACATAGCCATTTTATTAATAATCTTAATCAACACCTATATTCGAATTTTAATCAAAAACCGTTAGAGCCGATTTTGAAAAAAATGATTTTGTATTCTCTTTTCGCCCTTTATTAAACTACACTTAATTTTAGGGTTAAACAGATACACAGAGAGACGGCATTTAAAAAACCACTTTTTAGGGTTCTGGGGGTCATAAAAATTTGACATCCATCAACACCTCGGATTAGATTTTTTTTTACGGTCGCAATACTTTACGGTACCTTAAGTGTTATAAAAGTTAAACAATATGTATATTTGAGTATAGCTTGAAAATGATTGGTTTACTAAAAATATATTTCAATCAAGTGATTTTTATTATAAATAGACCTACATATTTGCAATAATAAGAACTAATTTTATATCTCAAAGAGTTACCAAAACATAGTAAAACATTAGAACTTACGCATCAGACCAGAGCTCTAAAAGAGACTATTTCCACGATCGTATTTAGCAGCGCTGCTAACGCCCGCAGCAACGCTGCTGTCACGCTGCCTCTATTAGACCCATGTTTACTTCTAAGATTGCAGTAATAAAATCACATTTTTGTCAATTTTGGACCCTCTTTCTACCTCCCTCAAAGAGGAATAAACATGATTTTTTAAGCATTATATAAATTGCTAGTAGTTATTAACGAGACTTATAAAGTAATGGTGTGAAATAATTCACAATAATTCACAATAAGCGTTGTTGTACATTAAATCTAAATTTACTGTCTTAAACTTGTAAAATTAAAAAAATTAAAACATTATAATATAATTTTTAATTTACTCGTGATTCACTCTTCCCCCATTCTTTCCCGTCTCTCTCTGTATTACGTAACCATTGTTCGGACCTCCCCTCCCCCTCAGGTGTTTACGTAATACTTGAGTTTTGAATAAACTTTCTGCACAATAATTCCCAAGATATTGCTTTTTCTTGCTTATTTCTGTGTTCAGATGATCTTGAATCTCAAACGGCTGGTAGTCTCTACCTCACTAATAAACATTTTCACATCTAAACTCTCAAAGGATTGAAGAGTTTGTCTTATAGTAATAAATAATAATGTAATTGTTAGCCTAGCACAACACCACATGGTTCTGTTTTGAAATAGTCGTGGGTATTTCTGCCACCTGTGGAAACAGGACCATTTAATTTAATGTATCTACTCTGGCAGCGCTGCTAGGAAACGTCGCGGCTAGTTGCAAGTACAGGCAATCGTGCGCGGCAGCAGCACTGCTAAACACGCTCGTGTAAACGGGTCCAAATCATTTTGACGAAAAATTGAAAGTATCCATTTGTTTCTAATATTGATCAGTGCTTTTAAATGAAATTTAATCAAAATCGTTAATGCCGACTTTGATAAAATCGATTTTTTCTCTTTTCGCCCTTAATTTTAGGGTTGGATATCAAAAAATCCCAGCCCTATGAAAACACAAGATACCAAGTTTTAGTTCGATCGATAAAATAGTCTATACTCCGAGAGCTATACTCCGAGATACAGACAGACGGACGGATAGACAGACAGATAGACAGACAGACGGAAATGCAAAAACCACTTTTAAGGATTCGGGTGGTTATGAAACGTCTAAATTCATCAAAATCTCGAGTTCAATTTTTTTTTTGCTGATCACAATACTCTCTCTAACTGTAAGGTACCGTGAAAGTAAAAAAAAAAAATAATAATAATAATCAATTTTGTTTACATTTAATCCACGAAACGAAAGTAGCATCTTGGCGGCCAAAATACAATCCATTTCAGGTCCATGTGATATCCTTTGAGACTAGAGAGTTGTCAACCCTGATGTAAACATTCAGAGTTCGACTAGTTCGTTTGTTGAAATATAATTAAAAAAATCTTGTTTCTTCACATCTCAAAGCAGGTAATGTATTACCGGTACCAAGGTGTGAATTTGATTTATTATGTTTATTTATGGGAAATCAAAAAAGTTATGACCTTTAAGTCATCACCTCAAATATTTTCGAATTATTAATTGCTAAGATTGCATTAAATTCTAGTATGAACATCAAACAAATTTTATAAGTTAAAATGGAATGGTGAAATAATATGAAGAATAAATTATATTTAAAAAAATTATAATCTGTCAAAAGACTTATGTTTTCTAATATAGCTTTGGGGTAATAAGATATTATATTAATTCAAACAATGGGCAAACATAATAATAATGCCAAGCAACATCAATTCTGGTTACATGCCTACCATGAAAAAGAAATCCGAGAGAAACAAAATACTTTCTGCTTATCACGAAAAATAGTAGGCCTAGTAATTATGCTAAATAGCACGAACAACCTATTAAAAAAAAATTGGAACCTAACCTAAGAACCTGACATTTTAGGCGATTTTTTCTCTCAAAAACCTGAAAATTATAAAATTTATACCACTATCACACTAACAAAAATGCAGTGAATCTGCTTATACTAGATTAAAAGTTATTAAACAACTCTTACAGTGAAATAATCAAAATCAAACTATCCTAAGTGCCGGAAAAAAATATCGTTGAAAAATCTGTAAAATTGCATGATCGATCGAAGCTTTACATATGCTCTTGACTAAATTAGTCTGCAATAATCTTCTGCGGCGACCACACTTCACTCTCTTTTAGCAACAGGTGAATTTCTTCCACACCCACTAGCTAGACCAAGGCCACAGACAAATAATATACCTAGACACTCAACCTCCAGGTTAAAATTGTTGCGCTCCTTTTGGCATCTTATGTCCTTCAACACTAGGATCGCTGTGGTTAGTCCTATCTTCATGCAGCAGTGACACTTGCGAAGCGCAGTGTTGAAGGACTCAAACTGGCAAAAGTAGAGTAGCTAAACCCCCGTAAAGTTGAGAGTCTGTTTCTACTTTTCTTTGACCTAGGCCTATTTTAATCCATT
The DNA here is from genome assembly GCA_033556935.1 of Timema podura. Classification (NCBI taxonomy): domain Eukaryota; kingdom Metazoa; phylum Arthropoda; class Insecta; order Phasmatodea; family Timematidae; genus Timema; species Timema podura. Next base: position 57,456,937 of record JAVRXN010000010.1, on the reverse strand, counting down.
AAACTCTCACACGGCTATATTAGAACTTAACTGAAAGTGTTGTATAAAGGAAACTTGCAACATAATTCATCCATTGAAAGTCAAATATTAAAATAAAATAATATAATAATATTTTAGGCTAAATAACGTAACCCTAGAGATAGGCCTATTTTACTAAGAACTCTTTCCAACTTAGCTTAACCTAACCTTCCTATAACCTTGCTGATGGTTCACGCACTAATAAATTAGAATCTCAGTTAATATCCACAAAATAAAAGATTTAATTTTCGTATTATAAGATAAGGGATCTTGGCTCAACGTGTAGTTCTAGTATGTTTACATATGGACTCATGGGCCGTGTCTGAATAGTCCGTCTAAGGGCCCTTGGGAGCCATGTGCACTTTAAAGTTGCAATGGCGTCGGCTGAAAGGCCGGAAGTGATTTTTAATAGTGTCTGAATTCTCTTAAAGTGTACAATTGCACCCCTTATGGCGCACTTTACTAAGGGGCACATACGACTTGCCCTTTATCGCGCACTTTAGTTAAATTAGCTTTTTATATTGAATGAAAGTAATATATATTTTGTGAAAATGGAATAAAACATTCACATAATGTTAAATAAAACTAGTATGGTTTGTTCTTTGTTATATACATGAAGTTAAACGGTTAAATTTCTCTATCTAATGTGAAAATCTCTCTCAAAAGGAACTTTATTTACGAGTTAAAAGATCTTCAGTAAAATTTGTTTGAGAATAATACTTTACATATATAAGTAAATTAATTAGGGCAATATATATTTATATAATATACGTATATATTTAACAATTTCTCTACACATGCAAAAATGTTTGACATGCTCTTTGGTATCCCTGCGTAGATCGCGCTCCTTTTGGCGCGTAGCTTTAATTTCTTTGTTTATTGAGCATTCACTCATTCCGGAGAAATGTTTAAAAACAAGAGATCAACATGTAAATTAAGTAATTTATTTTTGAATTCCTATAGGCCTATGTATTTATCTGGCAATATTTTTACATGCTTTAAAACAACTTGATATTAATGTAAGTTAGGCCTAGTTTGTCAGCTTCCCAAAAATTTTAAAGTTTATAAAACTGGGATAGGATTGACCATTTTTGGCGCACGTTTTCCAAATACGTTTTTTAACAATAACATAATAAAGGGGTTAAATAAATAAAAACCATAGCTTAACCTCATTTTACTTTTGTCTACTTTTGATTATAATGCTCTTTTTTATTATGATTATTATAAAATATCATCAACGGTATACAATTGATTTTATTCTTTACAGGGGAAGTAGAACAAACCTTAAGGTTCGTAGAATTAAGGAAGATAAATGATAATTATGAATTTGCGCCTTAAAAAAATGTCACCATTGACAAAATACTATCAAAATTCATTATCGTTGCCATGGAAACGCATGTTTCAGAATTAGCCACCAGATGGCTCTAGCTGTACATTGATGTCCGAAAACTATCATGCACCCTATGTACTTAGGGGCGCCAGAAACTTGTTTTATTAAAGTGCGCAGTAAAGTGCACAAGTGCGTAGGGGACAAACTATTCAGACACGGCCATGGTTTTATTGAGTAGTATAAAAGTTGTAGGCCCTAAAAATAAAATAATTTCAAGTAGGCTACATATAGGCCTAGGTATAGAGTAATAGGATTTGCCATTTCCTTGGGAGTATAATAATATTAGGGCCTATTAAGGTTTTAATGAATTGGTACCATATCTTAAGTGAAATACAGTGGAGGACTATGATAAAGTGCCTACACATAATTCCTGAGCTATTATTCGATTCATCGTTTTCTTGTTGTGTGTGTAAAAAATCAGAATAGCCTAGGCCTACATTTGGTATTGGTAAATATAGTATGACAAATAAATATTTAGCGTATAACCTGAACAGGTAGTAAGACGCGGTGCTAAATATTATTATTATTATTAAATAAATATTTGTTAAAACTCGTAATTAAGTAGATTACCATTCCCATGGTAACCATCAAAGTATAAATTCATTTAGAGGTAGGCCAATCTATTTTTTTCTATTATCTTTTAGCAGTGTGTCCTACTACCCTTTGGGGTTTTAAACATGATAAAGGTATGTTAATTGTCTCTCAATTTAAGTAATTATTTTGTAATCCAAGCAAAATACTGATAATTTCATCAGATACTTGATATCTTTATGTGAAGAAATAAGTTTAGCGCTTTATAGTAGAGTTTTTTTTTTCTGAAAATGTGTTTGAAATACTTATTATATAACACTCGTACAAAAATTATTATTATTTTTTTTTTTTGTTATAATAGAAGCACAACTTTCTTCGGAGAAATTTCTTAGGGGAAGTAAAGCCGTTGGTTCAATGTCAATTGCAGCATGTAAAAGAACCCTGGAAGATATGTGAAAATACCTACCTGGCAATATTGGTAGGCCCTTTTCTTCTCGATAGGAATTCTCGTGTGCTGATATAGCCTAATCATCTGGTTCAGAAAGTGTATGTTAAATACCTTACATAAATAAAAATAAATAACATAATATAACTTAAAATTTTATTATCTTATTATTATTTCAAACTTATATTATCGTTTTATTATTTCAAACTTATATTATCTTATTATTATTTCATATTTAAGACTGAAAATTGAATATCATCACAATATAAACATTAACATTGTACGATACTAGCTTTTGTGTTGACCGACTGTACCGTACATAAACATTAATTATTGCCGTTAATGTTACTTATCTCCTTCGAAAATGAAAATGGCAACTAAGCAATTTTAATATATTTTTAGTGAGGCTCACTCCCACTTCCCATTTGTGAATTGGGCTACTTACTTGTGATAGTTTACTCTATGTTATTTAATTAAAAGATTTTCAAGATTTTTTTATACAATGGAAGAAAAATAGTTAATAATTTGCAAGAGTTATGTTTTTTTTTATGGAAAAGGGATGAATGTGTTTGTTTTAGATTTTTTTGTGCCTTTATAAAATGATAGATTTAGGCTAGTTTGGGAGACAATATGGGAGGCCGATATCTTCTTTGTTAATAGAGTTGATTTGTAATACGCCTAGGCCTATTTTGTTTAAAATATATATTTTTTACAGTGCATAAGCCTGCTAGGATAATTGACACCTCTTTCACATTGACCTATTGGATTCCCTTTCAAACTGCACTCCTTCAGCACCCATTAATTATTGACTGTCCATACGAGTTTTTCCACATAACTTTCTTAGATATCTCATTCCGACCACATTCACTTTACTCTTGTGTTTCTCCTGACAAACCGACACTTCACACTCATAAAACAATGTTGGTGTTAACACACTTTTATATACTGCCATCTTAGCCTCTTTCGATACTAGGCCTACTTCATTCTTTGCAATAGTCCACATACATCCATCTACTCTTCGAGATGCATTCACCTGTCTGTCAATTTTACCATCTATCCTTCCATTATTACAGAACATTCTGCTCAGATACACAAAATAATTCACTTGTTCTAACTGTTTTCCATTTATACTAAGTTGGCAATCATTTCCTGATCCGTCTTTATTAAAAACCATCACTGTTAATGAATGTGAGGAAATGTGTTGTGAAGATATTTTCTACACTGGGTCATACGACGACGGGGTCGTAAAGGTCACAGTGGGTGTGGACAATATGTGATGGTCATTGAGGAAAGTGAAGTTGAACAGTATTCGCTACAGTGTATCAAATAAAAACATTTCAGTTTCCACGCTTGTATCTTGTATAATGAAGTCTTGAATAAGTGTCTAGAACATATCAGTGGTGACGAGGTGTGAAAAGAATTCGCGTACATTTATTTTTTCATTTAGGCGTCTTCTTAGCAAACGAAATTCTCCTTAATGGCGGATAGGAAGGAAGATGCTTCTCTGTGTGTTACTTAATCAATTCCCAAGTTTAATATTGCACCTTTCGATCTATCTAAGTCCTATTGGAAAGTTTACTTAAAAAGATTAAAAAATAACCTTAGGATTTACAATGTACCAGAAGATAAGCAGACTTTATATTTATTAGACGCCATTGGAGAACATGCGTACAGAAGGTAATGTGATCTGTGTGAGCCAACTGAACCAGAGTCTAAAACATTGAAACAACTTGCAAATATTTTGACTAAATTTTTTCAGCCAGAATCAAATCCACTGGCAGAAAGGGTTACATTTCAAAACAGGGTGCAAAATGAAGGGGATTACCGGCTGATTTTGCAGCTGAAATAAAAAAAAACTTACGCGTTATTGTAAATTTCTAAATGATTGGCTCGATGACTCCCTTCATACTCAATTTGCACATGAATTGTGTTCTCAAGATCTGAAGTTGAAACTAATGGAGCTCCCCACAGTTAATTTTGGGTCTGCTGTTGAGTATGCTAGTTCTTATTCTAGTTTACGTCTTTCGGTCCTACAAGATGATATTTGTACTACAAATGGCAATGTAGTTCAGAAGAAAGTTCCAAAACAAAGACTACTTAAATCCAGTAAAAAAAAACAACGTTGCATACATTGTACTTTTACAAATCATGATTTTGCTAACTGTTGGTATCGAAATGCTTCTTGCTGTATTTGCTGGGCTCAAATTAGTAATATTATTTATAAATAAACATACTTTTAGATAGTTTTAATGTTATATATATATATATATATATATATATATATATATATATATATATATGTGTGTGTATATATATATATATACATATATATGTGTGTGTATGTATATACACACACACACACACACACACACACACACATTTTTACATCCATTACTATTTCGAGCCTGTGGCCAGGTCTGGAAATATTCATTACATTTATCATAGTATAATAGTATCAATATTAAACAATAAAACATTACTTTTTGTTTTATTCTTGTATTATATACAAGCTAAGTTAAGTGCTTCACTTTATTGTTTGAATAATAAAATTAACTTTAATAAGCAGATATTTGTGCTAAATTAACTAGTTTCAACAATGCTTACAGTGAAAAAAATCTATAAATTACTTACAATCTTATATATAATAGAACAAGGACTTGTAAGTCCCTTCAGGAGTGAAAGGGCTCAGGAAAATATACTTCCCATGCATTATTTAATAAACAATATGACAATAGCAAATTGCCGATCAATGAGAAATGCAGCTTATAATTCTGTAAATTTTATATTGTGGGCCTGCTGCAGTCCGTTCGCCTCCGCCTGCAGCTTGTTACTTTCAAGCAGGGCAGCGAAAGCTGTCTCTAGAGTGGTGGCAGCACTCTGTTGTTGAACCAACCACTTTTCCTGCATGAAGGCAAATCTATTAATAGCTTTGGCTATTTCCTGAAAGTGGAGAGCATTTAATTAGGTTTTGTTTATTTGATGTTGGTTTTAAATTCATTAATATATTCTTTTTAATGTTATTGCCTAATAGTTAAATAAAGCTTTACATTTACAAATCGCTTGTCCAAAGGATGACAGGAAACAAAACATATAACAAAGCAGTGGCGCACCCAGAAATTTACTTTGGGTTGGGAGGGGAGGGACGACAAATAATCGAGGTAGTAGCTGGATTTGATTTTGGGGGAAAGGGGGTGTTGGAGGGGGTAATCATCAAAACAATGTTAAATTCGAGGGGTTTGCCTTCCAGCTCAAAGGGAGTCCAAGGACCCTCTCCAGTGAAATGTTAAAAATGTTGATTCCTCTAGACACTATTTGAAGTGATCCTTGCCTTTATTTTTTGTACCGGCCACTCCTTCTTATAGCTACGGCCACAATAGACTAAAAGAGGGTGGACAGAATCTAAGGAAATTATTATAACAAAAAGTAAAAATTTGCAAGTTTAAGAACTATTTGAATTATTTATTCAAGGTAAACAACAGAGGTAAACAAAAATTACATGGCCTCACAAGTCAAACTGAAGTGTGTTGAAAAACATATAAATATGGCAGAGACTGCACTTTCGCAGTACATTTGAGAACATTTATTTGAATTGGTCTGGAAGAGACCCATTAATAAACAAAATCATTAATATTATTATAAAGAGCTTAAAAATATCTTTTAAATGGTAAACAACACGCCTGAATCACCATTGTGAATTCAAACTAAACAAATTTAAATTTTAAGATTAAATTTAAATATCAAATCAGATATTTATTAAATAATTTAAACCATTAAATTTGGCAACCTTACTAAAATAACAAAGGGCTTAAAGAGCCTCTTTTAAACAGTTTACAACGTGCCTGAATCACCATTGTGAATTCAGAATAAATAAATTTAAATTTTAAGATTAAGTTTAAATATCAATTCAGATACAAATAACCAGCACAAAGATTTGACTTCCCGACATAACTCAAACTTTTGTGGGACCGTTACTTCAACCACTTTTGAAGTAATCGACAAGATTCCGACTTGTTAATATTATATTAGAAAACAAAGCAATACTACATTAGAGTACTTGTAATTTTTCACTGAACGAATCAGTAAATGTTAAAGTTAAAAACTTATAAACAACATTATTATTATTAGCACCGCGTCTTACTACCCGTTCGGGTTATACGCATGATATAAACAACAAAAATGAATCACTTTAATCTTTTCTTCAAAGAAAATACGTCTACAAAATATTACCTATGAAAGAATCATTATCAAATTTTAAAGTTCAAACCATTATTGGTAACCAAAAGAGCAATAAAAATATATATATAAACTAAATATTCCAAAAAAATCAAAATGTGGCTACCTATTTATATTTCAAGAAATTACAAAGAGACTAGTGCCCAAGCGGCAAAAGGAAACATTAAGTATTCCATAACACAAATTTACTTTCAAAAATAAATCTACTAGTGAAAAATTACAGACGCCTACACTGAACGATTTCAATCACATAATTAATCTAAGTGTTTACACACTCAAACCCATTAAAGGTCATTTAAATTTTAAATAATCAATAAAATATATAAAGTTTATATATTGCCATCCTGGATCGATTATGTCTAAGTTCAGAACAGGACTTCTCGTGGAAGTGTCGGATGTATTATTCAACCATATTTACTGAGTTCCCTCGTTATATAGGTCTAGTTGATGGGTAAAGAGGTGGGAGTTTTTCATATTAAAATTACAACGCCACACGGGTAATACGTTGCTAACAGCACCCTCTTATTAGGAGCTCTCTAACTTGGCTCGATACCAAGTTACATACACCAGACACATGGTGAGTTGGATGTAGAATCTAGCTACGTCCATCGAGTCACATACACCAGGCACTTGGTTAGTTTTAGTTCAACTTGGCTAGTTCTCAAGTCATGTACGCCGAACACATGGAGAGTTGGCGGTTGACTCTAGCTAAGTCCATCGAGTTAGGTCCACCAAACAGCTGGTTAGTTGGAGTTCAAGATTATGAGTGGCCCATTTGTAGCCCAGCTGGGCCAACCAGAGCATTTCTGGAACATCTTGTTGCTGCATCATTCATAGCTTGTTAGGACTTCTCTTCATTTTAGAATTTGGTGCGAACAGGTTGGTCATGGAACTCGTGCTAAGCCAGAAGATAATATAAGTGAGTAAAGCACATATATTAGACATAGTAAGTTTGTGATATTTGATATTGCAGAATGTCTATGAGTATCGGCACTATTTGAAGTGGGTGGTATTTAAGTAAACTAGATAGTCTTGCTAGTGTTACTATTGTAGGATGTCTATATGTATTGGTTTATTTGGGGCGGGTAGTAACAATGTAGCATTAGCTAATATTGCTAATGTTACAATTTGTTTGTTTTAAATACATATTTTCTAGAAACTATTTGGAATTTTCTTTGCCTGGCAAATTTTTGAAAATTACATGCTTCTAGAAGCCATTTGTAATGGTGATTAGAGCAATTTTTTGAAAAATTGGATGCTTCCAGAAACTATTTATAACTGGCCTTTCCTGGCAAATTTTTGAAAATTTGATGCATCTAGAAGCTATTTGGAGTGATTCTCCACTGCCAAATTGTTGAAATTAGCTGCCTTTAAACTTATAAAAACTATTTCGGGAAAGGGGGGGCGGGAGCAACTGCCACATGTAACCCCCTCTACCCCACCCGGTGCACCACTATAACAAAGTGTAGCAATTTAGGAGATGTTAAATAAAAGGTTTGGGTCATTTTTTTATTAATAACATCCATCCAATATTTTGAGATAACTTACCTTGTTAGAGCTGTTGTGGTCCTGCTGAATGCCTTGGAAGAGCTTCACAGCCGATTCCAGCTCCTCAACATCCATATGCCTCTGCCTCTTTCCTAAAAATAAACCATAAAGTAGTGTAATTGGACAGGGAAGCTGTGTGTAAACGTAAGAAAACCCAATGAAATTTTAAAAAAGCATTTCACAAAAAATGAAATTGTGTATGAACTAAGTATATAGTCATTCCCTAATGATTGGTTGCAATATAAAATGCAATGCATTTTTTGATGCATTTCACAATTAATTTTTATAATACAAGCTATTTATTTTTAATTTGAGGTTGGTGCCTAATATGCACTTTCTAAACCCACTTATTTTTTTTTTAGCCATGTCAGGCATACTACCTAATTATGCAAATTCATGATACTATTAAAGTTAATGTAAGCACTTAAAGTAGTATATTATGCAATTAATTGAATACACATGCACTGATGTATTAGCAAAGTACTTACTTGAGGAGCTTGAAGGGAATCTCCTGAAGACTCAACCGAGTCCTTCGCCTGGAATGAAGGTGTGGTGTTACCCTGCTCCATTTGTACAAAAGGCCCTGCTTGTGGCTCGGTATTAACCTCCACCTCATGCTGAACCCACTCAAACTTTACAGAAAAGGGAAATGCAATGTATTTATGTGAATTTGATACCTATATTATTTAATAGCATTAAAAACATCTTTTATTTGTCACATTTTGTGTAGCCTATATTATTTTTAATAAAACTTCAATGTTCAATTTTAAATAACAATTCTGTAAATACAATGTGTTTTATATGGTATATAAAATGTTGTAAATAATCTTGTAACAATGCAGATTATGATAAATCATTAAAAACTAATTGCTTTTAGGTTGCAAATAAAACTAACAAAAGTTTGCTACTTATTGCACTGAGGTGTATCACAAACTCTTAAGGTATACCAATATATTTAAATTTCTAAAAGGTTCTATTTATTATGTTTACAATTATTTATAGTAGCTCACAAACTATTTAATGAATGATACCCTTCTGGTAGCAAACATATATAAATATTATTTGATATTAGATTATATGTCACACATAGGTGCTTAAGAAATTTCAATTAAATTTAAAGAAGCTATACATAGGGCCTATTTCTCAAGTATTTGTACACATTTTATAATTGAGAAATATAAAAAGTTTTGAAAAGCCTGACCAAGAGTAAATAGTTTGACTTGAAGAACCTTTTTTATTTAACACCAATGTTATAAATTATATAAAAAATTCAGTGATTTTACACAGAATATACATTTGTCATAATTGGATATCAAAAACTATGATGGAGTAAAAGTTTCCACATTACAATATAAGGTAGACCTATTTTTGGCCTATGCAAATCATGTCTTTATATTAGGCATATTACATACCTCTGATGGAAGCAGGAACAAAATGTCCACACCGATGAGTTGTTCCTTCAATTCGGTCTTTAAAAATAAGGAAACATAACTTATCTATTACTAGTATAAAGCACTATAATGTATTTTTTGAAATTTTCTTGTAATAAATAATAAAATATAACTAGATAATTAGTATGGTTGTTTCAAAGGTAGGTTTTGACATCAAGATCCACATTGGTGGGCATATGGGCTAAGTAAGGTTTTTGGCTGGTCTGGTAATTTATCAGTGACAACAAAGTTTGGGTGGACTAAAGATGGCTTTTTCTATATGGTTTCCCACTTGTGGATACATTTCCTAAATTGTAACTTTCTCATCGATAACACATCATGGGGGGGGGGGGGTTTACATTTATTGTTCACAGTTGCTGTAGGTTATTACTTGATTAAATCACACATAGGTACTCAAAGGTTTATAAATGTGTAAGTTTTCCCAATTTTTGGGATTTAAAACTACATATAATAGGATTAATACAATTATAAAATATATTTACCAAGTATATAGTACACTATTACTAAGAAAATACACTTATAGACTAATATTTTTCTTTGTCAACATGAACACAAAAAGACTTTGACATAGAATGTCCAAATTAATCTGTTTCGAAGCATTATATTTGAGGGGCTCGGGCGTATACTATGGTATTTAATATTCTGCATATTCATGTTGTATCAACTTTAAAAAAAGTATATTAAATTATTATTTATGATTCTAAGAGTCAACTTCAGCAAAAAATGTATATCAGAATAGATTTTAATTGAAAATTTGGCAGAAGTTGACTCCTAGAATGATTAGTCATATTTTTATTATATTTTTTAAAATTGTTACAACATGAAAGTGAAAAATGTGAAGTTTTATGGATTACACCTGAGCCCCTCATTTACCTATAGGTAAGCTTACTTACCATATTGAGACCACGCTCACACGTGCTTGGGTCACCAATAGCACTAACTGTGCCAATAATAGCAATAAATTTTAACTCAATATCAATCAGTGGGGGAGCTGATTTTGCGTTCCCTGTAGCCCTGTTAGCCCTGTTAACCCTGTTTACTTCGGCAAGCCGGCTTCTAACCTTACACTTAAGATCTCGCAATACCTAAAACATAATTCACATCTGGTCAATAGTGTCAAAGAATGTACCATAAATTTAAGTTAACTATATCTTTATTTTGAGTAGGCTAGTGGAATACACTATTTAAACACAGTCATCCAAAAAATATTGTTATATATTGCAAAAAAAAAAGAAGTAATTTTTATTACTTTACAGATTATTAATTTTGTAAAACATGTTAGTAAAGAAGCAAATTGTAGTAATGAAGTACTTTGACAAAAATAAAATGCTAAGTAACAGAATAAATAATTTTTATCATTATTTTCTATCAAAAAGCAACATAAGCCTACACTAAATCAATTTTATCATTATTTTATAACAAAAAACAACATAAGCCTACACTAGACTAGATTATACTATATTCAATAGTTTAAGAACAATATAACAAAACTCATTAGCAATAGGGCCTCTTTTACTCTAATTTAAATTATTTAGTCAAAATCTTTATGATTTTCTGAATTATATATTTTTGTAGCTATAAAACAATGTAAAAAACATTAAAAAATATTGCATACATTACTTACAGTTTTCAATTGAGCTACTGTTTTTGGGCCATATTCTTTAAGAATTTTGGCCAAGGATTCCCACTGGCGATCAAGGGCTACATTGCCCATGGCACAGCTGAACCTGGTAGATGCAAGCTTAGAATGAGTGGACATGTAGTCCACCATTTCTGCCGAGTCTTCTTACTATAATAAAATACATCAAATTGTCTTAGCTAGTTCAATAACTCGCAGAACAATTTAAATTAGGGTTGGGCAATAGTTTGTTTTTATTTTTTAGCACTACACCTTACTACCCTTTCAGATTATACGCCTATGTACTAATGTAGCCCAAACTCTCGGATTAGAGAGGCCCAAATACAAATAATGGAAATCAACAAAAAAAAAGTTAAAATATGTAAATAAGAGTGGGCTGTGAGAGTAATTATTATTGATGATGCTAGACACGTAATACGTCCCAATGCAAAAAAAAGGAAACACGGTCCTCCTTACAACAAAATATAAATATAAGTAGAAAGATTAAGTTAAAAGGGGAGATGCCAGGGTAATATGATTGCATAAACTAGGGATAACCAGACTTAATTATACACAGAAAGACGGCAGGTCAAAAAATAGTGTTTTATTATTATATGAATGCAATATTTAACAATATTATATATTTGGGCGTAATATTTACTTATTCTTTTTATTTTTGATATGATTTTATATTACAATTTAATATTATAAATGCCCTTTCACCAGTAATTCCTTGACACATTGTAAGATTAAAAAAAAAATTTAGATGTAGCAAAAATTTTAATTTATATTTTATGTTTATGAAAGTCATACTAAAAGTCTAGCATAAATAATTTTGACATCATGTTCATACAGACATCTCTAAAAGGTAAAGTCTTTTACTTTTATCATTGTGAACTCCAAATCACAAGTTAAATAGAATAGTTTACTTTTTTATATTTATACACAACAAACAATATTTCGCGCATTAACAATTTGAATGTTCTGGCACAATGTCCGTACTGAATCCTTAACAACAAATCAACATAAATATTTATAATTCCTAAGTCATAAGTCTAAGTTTAAATTTAATGTTTTTAGAACACATAGTTCACGCATGGCATTATCATTAATATGAAAATGTTCTTGACTAAATGTCCTTACTTATATCTTCCAAACATATCTTTAATAATTTACAAGTCATAAATAGACTTTAAGTTTGTTAAATATTCTAAGTTTAAATTTGATGTTCACACACCACATACTTCAAAAACAAAATAAATAAATATGTAAATATATATCCGAAAGAGAATTTTGATTAAAAAAAAATAAGAAAAATATATTATGCCAAAAATGAATTTCTCCTTACATCTTTTCTTTTAAACAAGTCCTTGAAGCCTAAGCTTCGTCCGTCTCCTTCCAGACCTAGCCCAAGAGTGACGCCATATTTTCCTGGGCGGTCTTTTATATGGTGCAAACTCCATGAACAAAAGAGACAGGATCCACAAAGGGGGGGGGGGAGGGAACGTGCGTGACCATGGAAACGTCAGTATTTTTCTAGAAGCCGGTCTCGTGTATTCTAGAAAGAAAATTCTCTTCTTCTGGGGTTGGCGTAGGTTGGCACTATGCTAGCGAACTCTAGCGGGGCGTGTCCGGACTCTTGTTTTACAAAGGCAGTCGTTGACAGGGTGAAGTAGGGGCCGGATGTGTTTATGTTTTCTCGAACGTAGCCTGGATGGTGATATTGGGTAAGTAATATTTTGTTGATTCGTTGACTAACATTAGCTTGTAGCCATATGAATGCTACACTAACTACGCTAATGGGCTAGGGATGAGGTAGGTGTAATGTATAGGAATTTCACCTGCATTTGTGTGGAGAGAGTGGGGATAACCACCCTCAATGCACTCGACCGAAATCGAACCCTGATCTCCCAGTCCTCGGCAGTCTAGTCTAACATGAGACCGTGTGACCACCAAGGCTGGTTAGTTTGGTGTTGAAGTTCATTATATGTAGGGGCAATTTGTATGATATATTCATAATTTCAGTGCCTACTTTGATGTGAGAGAAGATATATTTACAATATTGGGTCTATACACAAAAAACTTATAGGCCTAAATGAAAAAAGTTTTATAAAAAATAATTACCAAAGAGTTTTTAATAATAGACCATATATATTGCTATTTTTCATGAATCATAACTTTATATTAAAATATGTCTGGAAATGCTGAGGAAGATAGCTGACCGATTTGCAGGGAAGGAAATGAGTGAAGCTATTATTTCTAAATCAGGACCAAAATAGTCTTAATATTGATATGTTAGGTATTTTGTTGTGTTTAATGTGATTAATAAGTGTTTGGTAGTGTTTTTTTTTGTTTTTCTTTAATGTTTATAAACTAAGTTAATTGTGATCTAGACACAACAGTTAGTAAGTTTACGCCTTGGCTAAATTATAGCCTATAGCTGTTTAATGTGTGTAGGCCTACCTTCCTGTGTTTTTATAAGCAGCCTTCAAGAAAAACAACTTCAAACTAGTGGTTATTCTTTGTCAACATGATGATTTAATAATGATTATTATAAAATAAATCTTTAATTTAAAATTATTAAAAAAGTGTATACTCACTTTTCTTCTTTAGTTGAAGACATCAAAGCAAATAAAATGTAATAGAAGAATAAAAATATATTAAATAAACTGTGATATGCCCTTTCTAATACCAACTAATTATAATCATATGATATTTAATAAAACAATGTCTTAAAAAAGAACTAAACCTAACCTACACTTAAATAAAACTATCCAGCGATTACAAAACAAGAAAATATTCTACCCAAACATTAAAAATATGGTAAAAACTTTTAAATTAACGAAAAGATAGACTAAAATGAAAAAATGAACTAATTACTCTAAAACTAACTAATAATAATGAAGTTTAAATTTTTAAAGATAATAAAAGAACTCTGCGCTTTCTTCAAAATAACAAAACTGGCTCCAAAGTACACAAGGCGCTATGAGCTCTGGGTAATATCTTTTGCCAACTTTAGTCAATAGTGTAGTGACTATGAAAGTAACTAGATACCGTTGGAAAGACGTTGTCGGAAGCAATACCGCGCATTTACCGTGGTACATACACAATCGCTCATCCAGTCTTTACCGTGTATATAACAGTGAGTTTCGATCCCAACACTCATACCGATGTACTCTCACAATAGCCCTGCAGGAGATGAGGCAACCCATCAATGAAGAATTAGCCTCAAGCGGTATGCCAGCTCGATTGACCTCTACTAGGAGTGGCCGTGTAATTAAGCAACCTGCAAGGCTCAACCTTTGAAGAGAAGAAATTTTCTGAACATGTTTTTTTTTCTTAAGGAGTTCAGTTCATGTAACGTCAAGTTTTCTTCCATTGGTTAGGGGAGGTGTACAGACTAAGGGGGGAGGAGTGTTATGAATGTGAGGAAATGTGTTGCGAAGCTATTGGCTAGACTGGTTTATACAACAGCGTTGTGATGATCTCAGTGGGTGTGATGGTCATTAAGGAAAGTAAAGTTGAACAGTAGTCGTTACAGAGTATCAAATAAGAAAATATCAGTTTCCACACTTGTATCTTGTATAATGTAGTCTTGAATGAATGTATATAACATATCAATCACCTTAGTTTTGGAGACTATTATACAAAGATCAATTCTGTCTGTCATCACATTCAAATGATCTAATGCATTCTGCAAGTCCCTTTCATTCTCATTTGCAGTGGGTATATGATAATAATAATAGCAACAATACATGATAGTACATCTAGTTTTTAACTTCAAAATGGCAACCACATAAAACAAAGTCTAAGTTTTTGTCTTGATTATTATGATAAAGGGTCATAAAATATTATCAACCTACCTCATTTGCTGCAACTAGCAAAAAAATACTATTAAGGAAAAATCAATGATAAATGAGAAATGTATTCAGACACTGTTTAATTTTTAGTTAAATAATTGGGTTATCATATATGTTCCAGAATTACAGTCATGCGATTACTTTTGCTATTGGCAGTTTTATTGCACTGTGGGTGGATGGCAAGCTCAATTGTATGTCCTGGGGGTGGAAAGACTTGTCAGGATGATATGACTTGCTGTCAACTACCCAGTGGTCAACAGGGTTGTTGCCCATTTAAAAATGCCGTTTGTTGTAGTGACAAGGTGCATTGCTGCCCCCAAGGTAAGACATGCAATCAAATAATATACAACACAATTTTATATTTGTTAAATTGTTTCATAAAATTAGTATCTTGGTACGGTAACTTGTTTCACCTTCTTTTGTATTGACACGTAATGATTTTTCACACCTTTGACTTAGCAGAAATGAAGGATTTCCCATGTTAATGTGTTTACGATTCATTCAGTGAGCTATAAATTAAAATATTGAAACATAAACCGTAAGTTCCTAACTGACTCAAAAACTAGTTTAAATAATCACAGCAGTATTATTTTTATTTTAAGTAGCTAGTATTTTGTTAAAAACATTTTTTTTTAATCATCCACAACTTGGGCTATTGTACTTATTCATAAAAATGGTCATTAGGAATCTTCCTGCCAGAGTGTAGATTAAAGTAATATGTGGAAACATATATTTATCTCTAATAGTAAACAAGAGTTTATTTAAAAATTTAAATCCATATTGTTGAGGTGTTTCTAGGGATAAGGGCATAAGTGTACTCAGCATTAGATAAGAAGGAATATAGTAAGCAAGTAGCCTAGAGAGAGTGTTTTTCCAGCAGATCAATGTTTGTGTAGGGATATGTTTGGTTAAGCTAAGAAACGTCTTTTAAATTAGAGCAAGATAGTAAATTTTAAATGTTTTTAATGTGGGCTTAACCTTCTCCATACTCTGTGGAATTAATAGGTCCGCTCTCTTAAAATTATTCAAGCTTGATAACTATTTATATATTTTAAATATTTTACACATTAAAAAGGATTGGTAGGAAAGTGGACATCTAACATTTAAGAACGTTACTAGATTTACTTTTATGATTCATTCATAATTACAGGAATACACAAATCAAACTTAAATGATTGATTAAATTTATCTTCAAATAATTTATATTATTTATTTCAATTATTCATCACATCCTGCACGGGGTTTCTTAGTGTGTTTGTTTAAAACAATCATAAACAGCTGTTATTATTTCACACATTTTCATAACAAAGATGTGTGGCACTAACTCTTATTCTGGAAAATCATGCAATTAAAAAACTTTAAACTTTGCATACTGTGTAGAAAAAGGTGGGTACAAAGTCATCTGGAGGTATAAATGCTAGATCTTCATCTTACTTTTAAATATAGGCTACCATAGAATTTGAAGTGTAAAGGTGGCTATCTAGAACAAGATGTGGCATCTAAAGAAACAAAGTAGTGAAATTTGTCAACTTGTTTGAATGAGGGATTTGTTGGGGGTGAAAGTTTTGAATTACTAAACATTGATAGAGAACTCAGAAAATGCAATATAATAGACAATATCATCTATAATAATTGGGAATTTTGTGTAGCATGTGCAATATAGTTCAACTGTTATCCTATTTTATCATTTGTCTTTTCTATTGATCTTTTTGTCCAATCTTTACATTTTAATGTCAGTTGCAGTATGTATATTTTATTTCGTTCAATCCCAAATAATATTAATAATAGTAATTAATTGTTTTGTTTGTAAAAACCTAGTTTTGATCTTAATATGTGTGATCTTGTATTTTTAGGTACAATTTGTGATATTAAGGGAGGTCTCTGTCTAAAAGAGGACCTTGACATACAACTTCTAAGCTAAATTCCTACCATTATGTCAGTTCCATTGATTATATTACAAATTCCGTTAGATACAAGTAAGTTTGTCATTTAAATAAGTAATTTTTCTTTATATTAAATGCAATTTACAATATTAATATATTTAGATTTTGTCATAAGCCACATGATCAATGGTATATTCTTCGATTGAATGTAGAATTGATTTTTTTTTTAACTTGCTTGCCAAATCCAAAGATTAATTACAACATACCTACATTTAAATTTTGAATCCAAACAAAAATTATATTTTGGTTTGGTTGGTTGTTCCGTATTCACAGCTCTATACAAATGATAGTTTCTGTACCTATGTATGTTCACTTATAACTAGAGAACTACTTAATAGATGTTAATGCTGTATTTTTTATATCATATACTGGAGAACTTTTGCAACAATTTAGATGAGGTTTTTTTTTCACAAACTGTATAATCTTTCTGGAAATTAATTAGTAGGCAGCTGGAACTCCAGAGAAAAATGAAAAGAATCATACAAAAACAAAATCGAATGTACATTTTGAAGCACATGAAGCAGTCATGGGTCCCATAAAGTCCGTTCATGTACTTGGTTTTCCCTCTTATTTTTAGCGTCACGTCTTACTACCCATTCAGGTTACATTTTAATGATTTTAGGGATATGAAAGCTTATATTTAGAGGCAGTGGAAAACCATTTTGTAAAAACCACCCTTGGTATACTAGACCGAAATTCAAACCTCTCCCTCTCTCCAACATCGGCAGTCTAGTCTACTGCGAGTGTCGCGTCTTAGACCATGTTGCCACCAAAGCGGGTATGTATACCCTGATTATGGTTGGAAGAAAAGTTTGGAAAATTCAAACTTATTTCTTTGCGGCCAACATTGATAATATTTTGCTATATTATTAGTGTTATTTTATAAGTATTAATAATATATATCAATAGGAATAGCTGCAGATAATATGACTTGATGTATGAAAATATTAAAATTGTTTTAGTAACTTTAGTAACTAACTTCTACTGTTCTTCCTACCAAAATCATACTATACATACTTGTTTGATATGATACCTTGAAATCCTTTTTGTGTTTGAACCCTATCCTTCATTGGGCTTTATATATTTACTATCCTTCCTATTGTTGGATGTCCTGGAAACATACTTTCTCTTGTGATACATTAGCAGTGGTCCATGATCAGGGTTGGTGATGTTGTTAATGTTAATTAAATACAATACTTTAAGTAAGTTTGGCGCATTTATTAACACAATAACGAGTTGCTTTCTCAAAAACAAATTGGAATCCGCCTTTACACATAGTTTAAATAATGAGTTAACTGTTACTCCAATGAACCCTCATGGTTGAGAAACAGAACAAAAGTGTGTAGATAAGAACCCTGGTCCCGTCCACATGGAAGCAGAAATTCAGGATCGCTTGTCCTGCACTCTAGCGTTACACACAGTAGGCTCAGAAGTTAAGAACATGTGGTGACTTAGAGCATGATGCCATACTCTACAATTTGTTCATAAACGTTGTAACTTCAAGACCAAGTAACATTACTTAAGTAATTGGTGAAACCTAAAGGTGTGCACCTCAAGAATATAATTTTTTTTTCCTTTACTTTTCTCCATAGTCTGAGCTTAATCAACTAGACTACTTGACCACTGGTGTGGATAACTGAGCCCAAACCAAGAAATTTAGCGAGATACAACTTTTATAAATTTGTTAGGAAACCTGAGGGTGTAAAACCTTGAGCATTTTGTTTTACTTTTGAGAGCCCAACATCTTAGACCACTTGATCACTAATTCAGTTATCATATAAACAGAGAAACATAGAAAGCAGAAAATTGACATAGCCTTACTTAGTTGAAACCTTGGAGTGTAAGTAGATCTTAGGCATATTTTTTTAACTTTTACAATTGAGAGTTTGGTGCTTCAAACCACTACAGGTGTAAGTCACTCGGAAACAAAGAAACCTGTTTTTTTTATTGCTGTGTCTACCTGTTCAGGTTAACCGCATATATGACCCCCATTTTCATACAAGGAGAGTGAAAAACTGTTTAGAAAAAACCACATTAAGTAGACCTAACTGGGATTAGAACCCTGATCTCCCCGTCTTCAGCAGGTCAGTCTAACATGGGATTTGTGCCTTATATTGCTCGGCTACTAAAGTGGGGTCTAGAAATATTTAACTTTGCATATATATGTATTCAGGGAAACCTCATTATATCCAGTTTTGGCTTTAAAAAAAAATCCAAAGCTTGAGCATATTTCATTTTTACTTTTTACATTAGTTGTAAGTTTGATGCCTTAGACCATGGGAAACTCCAAAATCTCAAGGCATTTTCCTTTTTCATATCCTGAAACCTCATATTTTGTCCTTGTTTGAGGCCACCACGTCTCCCTTCCACCTTGCCTTCTATGACATCACTCAATAATGCCTTTCTTCTCATAATGTGTGACCCATCCAGTTGGCCTAAGAATAATTTGCATATTGGTTCACTTTTGATATACTTACTCTTCATAGAACTTCTTCATTAGTATATTGAGTACATATTTAATTAGAATTAATCTACATATTGAGATTTTAAATTAATAAAATTGTATCCAACCACATCCTAACATGTTTGGCATTGTGTTGACAGGGGACCTAATGCATTGATTAGAGCTTCTCACCTCATTGTTTTGATAATGGCTGTATGGATAAAAATTATCTGTCAGGCAAAAACAAGATATGCCAATGGACAGATCAAGAGTGCCTCAACCAAATGCCAAGTTTTGATGAGTGTTGGCATTCTTTTGTGTGTTACCATGTCAATTGTAGTTTTTCTAAGACATTTAACTTTTGAACAGTTATATACAAATTTATTGTGTTTAATGCAACATATATGTATTTTCATATTTGCTTCTTAAAAAGTGTTGCTGCTCTAAAAGTCACTACTTATTAAAGTTTATATATTTTATACTTCACTCTGGGTAAATTTAATATGTTCCTTACTTAAATGTGTATGCTTAAGTTGGAGATGAATACATTTATTTTGTATTTTGTGTTTATAATTGGTTTTTAATTTTACTTTAGTATATAATACAAACCTTTACATAATTTACATTATTAGATTGTTTTGCAGTGTTTCCAAGCTACGGATTTGAGATTGTAGGACTCTGGAAAACTTTTCATCATAATGTTTAATCATTATGCACATACTTGAAAATAAATTCAAATACAAACCATTAATCATGTAGGTGTTATGTTCAAGTTCTCCCCAATATTATAATAAAATTACATCAAATCTAGGTAACAAACTCCGTTGAATCACTGCTATTTGGAAAAAAATATTTTTATATGTTGGAATGTTGTTTAGAAATTAGACCAATAAATTGAAATTATATTAATTGAGCAAAGAAAATAGAGATACATTTGTGTTCATAAATAAGAACATTAACAATATAGTAGTAGGTTATCGAAAGGCATCTCGTGCACTCATCGTGGTACAAATATTCAGACAAGATAGATTTGACATATATTAAAACATACCAAAAGTTATAAAAAAAAATTGGAAAGTGTGAAACATACAGACACTAAACTTTATTGAGCGTTGTAAAGTGTAGCCTTGCCAAGAATTCGCTTTCATTAAGTCCAAATTGGTTAGAAAAATGAACTTTATAATCTAAAATGATGAGTTCATAGCTTGTTAGGTCAGGGTTCCTATTATCTGGAAAGTCATGGAATGTCAGGGGAAAAAATAACTGTCAGGGAAGCTTAAAAAAAGTTAGGGAAAGTCAGGGAAATGACAATTCATGTCACACTTCAGTTTCATCGGAAATTGTAAAGCCGCAGAAGGAAGGTGTTGCCAAAAGTGAAATTAGTGTAGCTCGAAGAAACCCTAACACTTTTGTTATGAAAGATAATATAAATAAGGCGGAAGTCCTTCTGGCTTTGCAAGTTGTTGACAATAAAATGTATTTCAATTCGTGCAATAATTTAAGTACAATTTTTCAGTTGATGTTTCCCGAGTGTTCCATTGCCAGTGCCTTTACTCTTGGTGGAGACAAGGCTGCATATTTCATTGCATGGCTTGGCTCCATTCTTTCATAACAATTTACTGGACCACCTAAAATCATGTAACAACTTTGTAATTTGTTTTGATGAGACATTGAATAAAGTTATTCAAAGAGGGCAAATGGACATTGTATTCAGATTCTGGGACAAGGAAAATCATAATGTTATCGGTCATTGCTTGAACAGTGTTTTTTTTGATAGAAGCACCACTGAAGAATTACTGAAGCATTTCTTGGATGGTATTTCTCCTCTTCCACTCTCTTAAGTTGATAAAAGTGTCAATGGATGTCCCAAATGACAATCTAAAGTTAACACTTCTTCAGGAACACATCAAATCTGTCGTAGACAAGGAAGTATGTATTTTGATAAATCTGGAGACATGTGGGCTTCATGTTGTTCATGGTTCCTTGAGAACAGGAGTGGAACCTGTCATTTGGGATATAAATTGCTTATTGTGTCACATGTACTACCTGTTCACTGACTCTACAGCTCGTCGAGCATTGTTTACCCAGTTGACAGGGTGTACAACTTTTCCTTTGAAGTTCTGTGGTGTGCAGTGGTTAGAGAATGCAACGTGCTTTCATAGGTCATTACAAATTTGGGACCACGCTAAGTTTCTCAAAGAAGAAAAGCTTCCTAAAACAAAACCTGAAGGGATACTGAAAAGAGCAGCCTGTTATCCATTCCTGAAGTGTATACTAGCTTTCTGCAAAACAATTGCAGATGGATTTCAGCCTTTCCTTTTTGATAGAGTTTGATATATTTTGTTATTTTTCCATCATTTTCCCTGAACTTATCGGCAAGACATCTGCTTTATTATTCTTCCATGAGAGGTGAGGCAAGGTCAGCTGTAGGGGAGGAGGAGGCTGAAATAAATTTAATTAAATTAATATTTCCACTTGAATAGTACCATAAAATTATAGTGGGAATTTTGTGAGAAATTGGTCATGGAACTTGGGAAAATATTCAGGGAAAAGTCAGGGAGAATTTTTTTACAAATACCGTAGGAACCAGGTGTTAAATGAAATTACAAGTTCATCAAGATGAGTTAACTGTTGGGCATGTATTAGAATTAGGGTTTGTGTTCCATGTTTCTTCACTTAAAAACCAGTTTCAGTTTATAAATAGTTCATTCTCAACTTTCTTAGTTATATTTAGGTCAAAAACATTTTTCAATAACTAGGTCAGCTTTCTTTCATATAGTGAGTGTAACCTGAATGGGTAATAAGACGCGGTGCTAATAATAATAATTCTTTCATGTAAAATGTTCCTATTTTAGTGTCGTACTTAACTAATTCCCTCTTTCTCTTTTTTGTTTCTTTTGTCCTTTTTTTAAGAAATGATGTAGTGTGTTGAACACCTATTTCTGAAGCATCTGATGAAAACCTAAACCTTATAATTTCTATGATGTCTAACTTTAAATGTCCTAAGTATCAGCTGAGTGCATTGGGGAGCTTTCCACATATGATTTATCAATTTTGATCATACTACCTCTCCCTCGTGGCTTTGTTTATTGGAAATAAAACCATCCATCCTCATCCTTTGCAAAGCTAGAGTGCTATAAAGTACCAATTACATAAGCCTTAATCGGTAGAACTTGGCAGTGATGAAATTGATTATATTCTCAGAATTACCTCATAGGATAGCATAGGTGGAAATTCCCTCCTCTACTCCTGACCATATTCTGGCCTCAAAGGTAGGAGGCACTACACCTTCTATATGTAGCAAACAACATTACAGGGGAAGCTTGAGACTCAGATTTAGGGATAGTTAGGTGTAATGGCAAAAATTCCCAGGGGAGAACTTTGTGGAAGTGAATAACCAGGTACTAACTACCAACTGTTTAGTTTAGTTTGCTGCATCAATTGACTAGACATGACATGTACCTGTATGGACAAGTTTTCACTTCTTGCAAACATTGACCCGGGGCTTGCTAACATCTAGGAAGCTAGTCCAGATTTTTAACACTGTTCATACAGATCCACAGACCATTCCACCATAATCCATGTCCTCCTTCATATGTTTTAAAGGCATGGTTTTGGTCCCATATTAATGTCCACACTATCTACACTTCTGGTTACACATTAGGTATCCTTGTCACAATATACTGGATTGCTGGTGATGGTGAGGTTGGGGGTTCGAATCCCATTTTGGCATTTAAATGCAGATAGCCAGGGCGGTTATAAGCATGTGTTGTAAATTTATATAAATATAGTGCAGTTGGTTTATATATTTAATGGCCTATATTTCCAGGATTTGAACTTCTTGGCCATGGTAAAATAGAAATAGAATATAATTAAATAATGATGTAATATATCCTATACCGGTACTGCATTTTATGATAACTTTTTTCACTTTTTGCAGTGTTAGTGTACACTATATTTACCCTTGATAAATAACACTTTGACCCTATCTTATATAAGCTATACCATAATGGAATAATAAAGGTAAGCTTGCAGGGTAGACGAAAGGTACTTCCTTGGCGACAAACATTGAATTGGAACCACATCTTGGCAAGAGTATATTACAAGATGCTAGCAAAATTTCTTTTTTTAACTTTAGCTTATAAATAGAACCTAATTGTTGTAAACTTGATGTTGCAAAATCACTGACAAGGAATACAATATATGGTATAATACTTTATACATCTGGCTAGTTTACTACAAAAGTTTTAACTGGTTTATTTTGCGCCTCCCCTTTACACCTCTGTTTGATTATAAAAGCTTTAATTATTCCCATGTTTTTGACCTTTCAAATGACGATGCCTATATTTAAGAAATTAAAATGTGTGAAGTTGGTACACGTGCACTGCTACCACTGGCTCAGCTTTAAGGTGGGATGGAAGGCAACTCTAGTTAAGGCGAGTATTTTTTGCAGTTTTTATAGCAAAGAAAGTTTTTGGCCAAAATAACAAAATTATGCAGTAAATATGTTTAGTTTAACTATATACATATTGTAATCTCAACAGTTCTTGAATATTTTTCTATGCATATGATCACATTTTATGAGAAACTTTTTAAATGAAGAGTTTTCATCAAATTTCAAGATGATGATGACAAATACTCAAGAACTGTTGAGATTAAAATGTGTTGAAAATTAAACTACATAATATATATTTTAATTTTTGTGTCCAATTATTATTTTTATAAAAACTGCAAAAAATACTGAGTTTTTTTTTTCTAAATGGTTTCCCCACTCCTCTTCCATGCAAATGTGGGTATATAACCTCTAAAATACTTCCTTCCTCATCCCTACCCCATTAGATTGTTTCTATTTACGTGCATTTTCTGAACTGGGTGATTATATCAGCACTTGGGAATTTCTATGAGCCTACCAATTTTGTTGGAAAAAGGGTTTTTCACATATCTTCCAGCAAGGCAGGTATGGATCTCTCTGACGCGACAATACGCTGACATGTCATCCGTTGGGTGTCTTATGGAAAAATTGTGAGTATGAATCTATTTAGCGCATCATACGATCAACCAGCACCGCCATCTTGACGACAATACAAAGACGGCCTCTAAAATTGTGATTTAGTTGGTGTCATAGTTTATACTTGTTTAGAAAATTTACTTTAGTGGTTATAAGTGGTTTTTAAAATTGTACTATTTTGATTTACATTTTCGCAGCCGGTAAGTAACAATAATATTGTGATATTAATATAATTAATTGGCGTATTTGTATTTATTTATCAGTGAACTTGTTGAAGTGTAACTGTAGTCTATTTTGGCTGTGCAATATTTTGTGATTTATAAATATTTATTTATATTATTCTAGTAAATGTTATAATTGTTTAGATCTTAGTTACAATAAATATTTGTAAGAAACTTTCACGGTATAAATTTTAGCGTTAATCTAACAATATTACTAATTAATATACTTAAATTACAGTATATGTATTTATCAGTGAGTTAGATAGTTGTATATTATGATTTATGATTTTATAAATAATTTATTCTAGTGACTGTTAAAGTTGTTTAAACAGTTCAATTATGTTTGTGCAATCGTTAAATAACAATAATATAGCTATATTAATCTATGTACTTAGAGTATTTGTATTTATTTATCTGTGAATTGGATGAAGTGTAAACATAACCTTTTTGCTAGATGTTCCACAAAGTAGGTGTTTGTTTTACCAGTTTTAAAAGTATCTTTAAAAGGTTTAAATTATAGGCCTATGAATACTTAGGAAATATGAACATTTGAATTAATTTATTGGTTATGTAAAATAATAAAAATAACTCTAAATTTTGATTTGGTTTAGACCTTACTATACGGAAGGTTGGAGACTGCTACATATTGGGAACATACAAAGAAGGCAGCACCGGGAAAGGCTCAAAATGTACCGCAGGCAGCTAAGAGATACACTTAACCCCTTCGAGCTGTGTGAAATTAAATTAAAACAACTGTTTCGCATGTCGAGAAGATTGGCCCTTAATTTCTGTGAAATGCTGTCTCCTCATTTGGAAGGCCAGCATAGTAACCGTTTACCTGTCCATACTCAGCTAATAAATAATAAACTATCAATTAGGGTTTTTGCTGCAACATTCAACCATAGTATGTTATAACCTACCTTACTGTCGAATTTTGACTTTTTTCAATCCAATGTATCAAATTCTTGCATCCACAGATAAAAAATAAATATTTATAGGCCTATGATTAAAGTGTTGGTAAATATTGATTATAATATTTTATTAGAGCATATCTTTTTAACGCTAATGTTGTATATGTTATTATGTTGTAGGTTCTTACTGCAATTTGATATTTTGCCACTGACAGCTATCAACTTGCATTGGGTCAAGATTTTTGTTTGTCTGTTAGTCAAAAATCTGTGAGCAACTGTGTGTTAGAAGCATTAGCCTTTTAACTACCCGGCATTTGTCTGCAAGGTGGATCAAGCTTCCTCAGACCTTTGAGCAACAAGAGCATAGGAAAAACTAGTAAGTTTGATCCATTCTAACCATAAAACAAGTAACTTATCTAGGTTTACATAATAGTTAAATATAATATTGCTTCATCTTTCTATAATTGGAAGAACAAACCTAGGCCTATAGGTTAGATAGTGAGGTCAGAGTTTCTTCCTTGGGTATATAATTAGTGTTAAATCAAACACACACCAAAAAAAAACCCCACTAACACTTTTTTTTTTTTTTTACTAAAAATATAAACATAACCTTGCTTTATTCTTAAACACAGTACAACTTAACCTCACTAGTTGTAACCTTAATTATGTCAGCATTTTGATACTCTGTGTTGTGGCTGATTTTATAAGGTGCTCAACTATGCTCACATACAGCAGGCTTTTTCTGCCTTTAAATAAGAAACAGCATCTCAAACAAACCTGTTGAGGACCAAACAATCAACTCGCTTTCAATAATAAATTAGCAGCCCAGATTTAAGATTGCTAACACTCGCTGGTCTTATTCTAGACAAGTGGATCATATTATAGCCAACAAAGTCACTGGGGATGGTACTTATAATACTAGTTTCCAACCTGGTGGTCGCAATGAGTTTCATGTGGAGTCTCAATGCCTTTTGAGGCTATAGCTTTATATTTCCTTTTTTTGATTGATTACAATAATTGTAGGCCTGTGTGTAATTCAAACAGAAGTGCAAGTAGTTAAAATTATATATAAAAAAGGTAGGTTACTGCTCATCCAACTCTGCAGTGTGCTCACTGAGTCAGTTTACTGAAGCAGTCTTGTGTTAGACCGAGAAGTTCTGCTAGCATAACTTTCAAAATATAATTGTCGGGCTCGTTGAGTTTCTTTTGTGACATCTTAGTCATTATATAATTCATTTACTATAAGTAATTTCAAAAAATCTATATAGGCCTACCTGCCTCGTGCCTCAGGTCGGTACACTAGACACGACATGAGCAGTCCCAGTAGTGTTATCTTAAACCACATTAGACACCACATTCCAGCCATTCATCTGAAGGTCATACATGTTTTTAACTCCACATTTCTATTACATATCCTTCATTAAACTAATGCTTATTCACTATTTTCTCTTAAATGTATAGTTTCTATTATTAACTTAATTTACATTCATTAATGCAATTACATGAATGTTATTTTCATTCAAGCAATTTTCAGTTTCTTATCAAAGTTTTTATGGTGTCATTGACTGCACCCACATTACCATATCAAGGCCGGTAGTGAATGAGGCAGCATATTTCAACCACAATCAGTTTCACTACATCATTGTTCAAATAGTGAGTATATCTTTAGCCTACTTAAAATTACAAGTTAAGGGTGTGAAAAGTTTCATAACTTTGACAAAATATCAAATAGAAAAATATGAAGTAAATGAATTGCATGTTGTAATAATAATTTATCAGATTATAAATAAATATTAACACTTGTGCAATAAACAGACACCTTTCATTAGGAGTTAAATATTCTTTCTAGCAAACAGTTAAAATTTGCCCTTCAAAATAACATGCGTTCTTATGGTGAAACACCTTTCCAATAACTAACAGTGACATGGCTAGAAACACACATGTATGTACACAAATTGGTCAAAAACCACCAACACCAGGACATATATTTTATAAAACGTCAGCATAGTACAAAGGCTCATACAGAATAACTGTGAACACAAAGCCCGATAAAAAAATATTAAAAATAAATCCAGATACCAGACATTTTTTCAGTCCCGGAAGGGGCCAGTGAGAGGTTACTATATTTAATTCGCGTTAGCCTCAAATTGAAAAAATGGACTTAACACACCCCTAGTAAAAGGTATTCATTGCTTGCATTTAAGATTTCATTAGCTGATCAGAATATAATGTACTACATCAAGAAACTAGTGATACTTATGTTCATTATTTTATGTCAGGTTTGTAGCTACAACCTACAAATTTTACACATTTATCCAACCATGCCTGGAGCGGTATATGAACAGTTCATTTTTCGCTATGGGAGTCTCAGGCAAGCTTTGGAAAGGCTGTACCACGATAGAATCAGAAATATTTGGTTGCTAGGTATGTTTTAAATATGCCTAGATACTTAAGTAATCACAAACTACTGTTAACTCTTTGGGTATGGTTTATATTATTTGTACTTTTACTTTTTTTGTGTGTTTTTTACAGTACATTTCCTAAACACATAATACATTTACCTTTTTTTTAATATACCATATTATTATATTCGACTTCAAATGGAAAAAAAAAAAATTGTTTTTGCACAACCTTAATTTTCACAATTGAGTAAAATATGAATGGGTAGTATGAAGCATTGATGTCAAAAAGCCGTTTCCAACCTGTGGTCGAAACCATTTAGTAAAATGCTGACCTCTCCCTCTGTCCTTCCACCATTATTCCTCCCTTACTCAGTACTATCATTAGTCAATCTTCAAAATGTAAACCTTACTGGCATAATCCTAAATAGCTATAATAACTTTAAATAGGGGTCTAGTTAAATGAATTTTATAATTACCTTTTAATTATTCAGAAACAGCTATTGTATGAATGATAAGTGACATAAATTATGTTATTATTAAATTATTTGCAACACTGTGGTCAAGATGTTGGTGGTAAACAAAGCAACAAACTCATCTATATTAATACAATGAAGAATGTATTTGTCTTGTCATGAGCATTGTGTGGTATTTAGCGCATGCAGCGGTCTGACATTTAAAAAATTAGTTAACCACTGTGCATGAATATGTGCACCGCGCTGGAATTTTGAAATTCTTGTTTGATTTTTATTTATTATTTAAAAAAGGGGTTGGGCCTCGGGCACTGCAGGACTTAGAGGTACTAAATTTAAAGCTGTCTTCCCCATAAAATGATCAAATAAAGAATATTTCTCCAAGGCAACAACCAGATATGTCAACAAGTTTATTGAAAACAATAAATACTTGTATTGAAACTTATAAATTTTAGGTATTTGTATAGACATCAGCTATATTTAATGTTTTTAAAAAAACAAGGTTTTCAATTCAAATTAATTTTATTTTCTTGACATAATGCATTTATATCTTAAGATCGTATTTTTAATTTTTCCAGGTGACTCTGGGTATTGCCTAAGTGTTAAAACCATGGCTGATGACACCGATACGCGACGCTCCGCTTGATTCTCCTGAAGGGCGTTACACAGCTTGCCACTGTCAGACAAGAAATTGTGCTGAGCGCCTCTTTAGAGTGATGAAGAGAGAATGGCGGTGCCTATTAAAGGAAAGGATACTCAAATATGCACCTCCAACAGCTTGATGAATCATAATTGAGCTTGCGCAGTTTTAATCAATATGATGCCCCACTACTGAATTGAAGACCCCCAACAACTGGTTGGAGAAGCTCCCCTGTTTCATGCAGAATAATTTGAAGTGACACCCGTCAATGCCGCTTATGTGCTGGCATTGTACAGCGATATTTCCAATAAAAACATTTTTATAAGATAGTGTGGTGTTATTGTCTAGTAAAGGGTGCAAGCTTAGGTTTTCTTTTTTTCTTATAAACAATTCAGCATAACATTCATACATTTGGTTAAGTGTTAAATTACTGGTCTGGTTGTTGAGTTCATCCTATAACTATGTTGATTCTAAGCCACCAACAAATTTTAACTGAAAAATTGAAAAAAAATCATTTTTTTTAAAGGATTTGTGGCTTGAATCCGATATTTTCTCGAATCTCAAATATTCTAGGGATTCGAGGTCCCATCCATATAAAATAGTAAAAATATTTTTTAAATGTTCCAAGTTACCCTGATTATGATACCAAACTTTACTTTTTTGCAACAGATTCTGCAGGTTTTGTAATGGCTGCAAAATGAGATAAAATAAATGATCATTATATAAAGGGAACATTACTTATATAAACTAAAATTTAAAATTTGAGAGATTTTAAATTTACAATTTAAAAACTTTTTTCACATATTATAAATATTTCATCATATGATTACACATGTCTAGCTAGACATTATATTTTCTTAGCAATGAGCAACTAAAAGCATAAAATAGCATGTTTCATTCCTTATGATATGGGAACTGATTAGAAATCATAGAATCAGTCTTTATAACTAAATTACAGTATACACATGTTAAAATAGTGCAAACAATGTTTTATTGACATAGGGCCTTAAACTATATTCCCCGTTTAAGAAGACTGTTGTAGAGGTGGTCTGGAAAATTGTATATATAATTGGAAAAGCTGGGTCTTACCGAAGTTGTGTTTACTTTAGTATATATAATTGGACCAGGATATGTTTGGATTATCTTGATATAGTAGTGAGGTGTTCATTCACACTAAGTTTTTTTGTCTTACTACCTATTTGAATTGTACATACTTTTAATTACACTAATGGGGTGGGGATAAAGAAGGTAGTATTTAGGGTAAATGTACCGCATTTTTGTAGAGGAAGGGTAGGAAATAATTAAGAAAAAACACCCAGATGGAATTTATATCTTGGCATAACCAGCTAACCAAATCAGATTAGCAGACGAGTAGTCCGCGGGACTACCAATGAGGGTCTTGCCAATATTTCTTGCTCAGTTTATCATGGGTCATTGAAAGTTAGGGAACGTGTGAAACATTGATAGAAAGAAGTATGGTGGGCAAGTAGGATAAAATAGAAAGGTATGTTGGATATTTTAAAGAAATAGTTTCCTTTTCATCCTACACCTTAGCTCAGTCAGTCCGGCTGTCTGCCTGTCTACTGAGCTAAGGGCCCCGGGTTTGATTCCTGGCATGGTCTGAAAATTTAGTCCCTGTCCAAGTATTAAGTTAGATTATAAAGCATATGAAGCTAATACAGGCCTGGTAGAAAATATATGGCTTGATTAAAAATACTGACTTAAGCCACAGCCTGGAAACAGTAATGGATGTAAAGTGGAGTAAAGCTTTCTCCTCCTTGTCAGTCATACCTTCGTCAATTTTTCAATGTAAAGGGTGCAATATATAATAATGATGGCAAACCTTTTAAGGTTGGAAATGCTTTTAGCTACATTGTTTGGTTGAGTTTGGTCAAGGAACTCGGCACAAGCCAAACTTAAATGAGTACTTGTAAACCTAGTCATGGTGTGGTACAGTAATAAGAAAAATGATAAATTAAAACAAACATATATAGATTTATTTTTATTTAATAAAGTACAGAAACAAACAATATACACATTTTTAAAATGGTTTTAATAATTTAATGTTTTTTTAAACACACTATAGGGGTAACAATGATCATAATTAAACACTATGATTGGCAATGTATACATATCGGTAATCATTATATTCATTAATAACTTTTCTAGAATTATCTTAATGGAATGTTATATCTACAATAATCTTTTCCAAAACGCCATTAAGTGTGTATAGTTAAATGATGTTTAGGTGTTATAATTTTTACAAAAAAATAATTGAAGGAAATTTAATTATGTGTGAGATATTAGTATATTTTCACCTTACAGCATAATTAAGCCTTGAGGCATGTTGTTTCTTTCTTGCATGGAAATATTTTTGGGGGAAGGGGGAATAGGGTGATGTTTTTGCCCTTGTGTTATATTCAAATCATTGGTACAACAGGGAGACCTGTAACTTGATTGGTTTTTGACATTACCCTGTATATAAAATTATGGAAACCATAATCATTTACACTATTGTAGGGTTATGATAGATTACCAGAATTAACACTAAATAGTTGAACTCACCAACTGCCCCATTCTCAACACCTTTCCACTGCCATACAACCCTCCTTGCACCAGCTCTCTACATTACAATTGAATGAAGCAGGGCAGGCTAACAATGACATACAATCATTCCCGGGCTTTTTGGAACAATTTACTATCTTCGAGAACAGTCTTGTGACACGGTCTTCATGTGACAACAGCTTTTATGTTTGACATGAAAATGGAAAGGCACATTATTTCTTGATGCATACAATCCCTCACCTCCCCTTATCTTTAATTTCCTTCAGTGAATGACAAGATAGTCTATATGGGACTTAAAATAATTTGCTTGTCATAGCTCTTGAAATTAAAATCTATTTGTTGATTTGGGATATTAATATAAATGATTTGAAATTATATTTGCATTATTTAAAATTTAGAGACTATTTTGGAAATATTTAAATCATCTATTTTCTGGGAGTATTCTAGCTTATAATATTATTAGCACCGCGTCTTACTACCCATTCGTGTTATATGCACTTACATTAATGTGTAATGGTGGGGTGATTGTGAGATGATATGGAGGACCTACAGTTTAACGTGGGATCCAAACCACGGTGGAGGCCTGGCATTCTACACATTCACAAGTTATGATTAAAACACATATTGTCAGAGGTGAAGGAAGGGTTTGGAAATTCAGTGCCTGGACAGAGGATTGAACCCCGGACCCCTAGCACAGAAGTCTGACACCTTACCCCTAGACCGCCAGGTCACTCTTATATATTATATCTATATTATCTTCTTTAAAATTAAATATTTTTGGAACCTTAAGATGTTTTCTTTTTAAATAAAATCGTGCTTTTTTTTTTTTGGAAGACTACAGGTTAATTATTGAAATGTAAATATTTATAGGTTAGTTGTTGTACATATTTCTGTTATTTGACAAGCGAATTCTCTTTTAATAGAGGTTATTTGATTATTCCAAGCTTGGATAAACTATTATTACTTGTCATTTTGTGTGAGATTGTTATATCATGTAGGGTTTGTTATTTTCAATACACACTCTTGTGAAAGATATCTTGTTGTATGTAAGCTCTTTTGATATTCAAAAATAAATTAAATAATTAAGTTATTAGATGTATGACTATTTAAAGTATTTTTCAAATTGTATTTATATACATATTTATATGGCACCTTTTTCAAAGTTTGAGATATTTTGATTTTATGGGAATTTACTTGAAACCGGTGTAATGTTGTGTCATTTATGTTAATGTATATAAATGTTCCTAGTCTTGTAATTGTGAAGTATGTTCTTGCAAATTAAAAATATTTACTACAGTAACAGTTGATTGGTATTGGATATCTTGCTTTCATATACGTATATTGATACATGTCATGATGGAAAGATTCTCATAAACTGGGAGGAACCTTTTTTCTTTCTAACATGGTTAATAATTTTTGGTTCATTTAAATTGATCTTGAATTCCTTTTAGTAAGATTAACTTTAACTTCCTTTGGTAGTAGAAAATCTCTGGTATCTTGTCTATATACTACCCAATGTCTTATTTAGTGGGAAAGTGGTGCTTCATTATAGATATAGTCAACTTACTTACACATTATGTTGATTTGATGCGACATAAAATTTCTGATTTTGAATTAAAAAATAGTGACTTTTTTCCACCAACATAATGATATTGATAATAATTGGGTTAAAGGTTGAATAGAACAGTATGTATGGACTGAAAAACATGATACTAGGATTAAATAGGCGAAATTATTTTAAACCCAATTTGTTTAAAACATATGAAATAAAGATTACCATATGTTGATCTAAAACCAACAATTTTATCTTTCTTCAGGTAGGTATTATATCACAGTATTAAAAGCAAACTGTCGTTAAAATAGAAGGATAATATTTCCTTGTTCATTTTCCCTAAATGTTAGTAACAGTTCAAACATAATACATTCTTTAGAATATTGCTAGCAAAGCATCAACAAAATAGGATTGGGTTTCAATTTACCAAGAGTTTTGAAAGTGATTAATATCCTCTCTTAATTTAAATATAGTTTCCGTTTTCCTATTAAATTAACTAGCTGTGATTAAAACTTTCTGTCCCAACTTATGAAAGCACATGGATTGCTTTTCAGTCAATAAAACATTAATTAATTACAGAGGTATTACAATCTGCTTTTACTAAACAAACGTCCTTGTACTCTTTTTCAAAACATTGAAACAAAATCGAATAACTAAAATATAGAGATGAGTTGAATCCACTATTTTTTAATTTGAATCTCTAATTTACCTCTGAAATCTTAATATCGAATCCAAATCTTGGAAAAAATTATAAACATTATAGGAAATATAAATCTAACAAAATATTAGAAAATACAAATAGTAACTAAATGACATTCTTTCCTTATAGCACAATCATTAATAAGGATTAAAGGTCCCCTTCCTACCTAAATATAATAAAATGAATTATTCTCTGTAATAAGAAGACAATTTTTCTTGACATAGCTTAACATGGGTGATCTATTGCAGTTTACATTTATCAACTGGTTTCTATTGAACATCTACACCTAACAACTTATTTCTAGCTAGACAGAGAATAAAAGTTTTTTTCTTCTTTTGAACATATCGATTGGTAACTAGGCTTATTTTCATGTATGTATAGTTCAAGATGGAATGTTTGGAATGATTGAAATTTGGGTCAGGTCCAATATTTATAAAAAAAAAAGTATTTGGATAGGTATTGCTTTAAAAAACATATAAATTTGGCTTAGGCAATATTATAGGTACTTAAAAGTAACATACAGATTTTTATAATTATTAAAACACTTGTTCTAATAATTCACAAATGTATAATTATAACAATTTTACACTCATTTCATTACAAATTATACTGAGCATTAAAATTAAATAAGGGAAAAAATCAGTAGCATATATTTTATGTGTGCTAGGTGTGCGCTGCACACCTATGCCAAAATGAAAATAAAATTATTACTCTATAAAATGTGTTTCTTCTAATTTTCTGCTTGTGGACCGCACACAAGAAGATATGTAATTAGTTCCCGCCTTGATGTAGTTTGCGACCACTGGTGTTAGAGTGGAGGGAGATTGGTTGTAGCTGTCACTGTTGTTTAATGCATGCTGTCACCGGCCTATCGGCTATTTCCATGTATTTTCGTTGTGTGTGTGTGTGTGTGTGTGTGTATTAGGAGTCACGCCTTCTGGCAAGTTTGGTGACGCGGTGTGTAGTAAGGGCAGGGGAGAGACTGTAGCTTTACATGTCGGAATGCCTGCGGCTTGCTTACAGCTGCCATAAGTTTTAAAGCGAGAGTGGAGCTGGGATATATCCCACGTGCAGTGTTATTCGTGTTTGTTAGTTGTCAGGAGTGCAGATTATTACAGTGACAGTGAGTTTAAATTTGTAAACTTGTTAGTATTTAGGAGATAAATGACTTATAGCCAAAATGAAAGTGTTGGACAACATTGATAAAAAGAAGTTGTCTTTACTAAGTTTTAGTGTAATAATATCAATATTGAAATAGGTTTGAGTGAAGTAATTTAAGCATTAATAAACCCCTTCAATTCTACGTCCATCTGGAGTGCAGAAGCTCACTTGTTACCGACCTTGACACTATCCCAGACATAAAAATCTCCTTTCTACCAAATGAGATTTTTAGTTGTAAATAGTTCACTTTTGTTCTAAGCTTTGCTTGATATGGTTTCTCCTATAGTTAAAGGGAGACACAATTTTCAACCTAATTTATTATACCTTTTACCCCTTTACTGTTATCCAGATGCTGACCTTGGCCACATTCTAAGGGCAGATTCTATTTAAATACCTACTTATTTATTATTGTTGGGTTCTTTCTTAGCTCTTAACCCTTTACCCCCCACCACCCCCTTTTCCCTTTCGAGTTCCTTCATTACAAGCAGTCTCACACTTAAATTGTTCCTAACCATTCTTCCCTCCAAACTAAACCATCAAAACACCATCAAATCGAAAGCAATATAGTGAGCTCAACTTGCCTGCAATCTGATTCATTTGTCAATCTTAGAGAAAATAAATCAATACCTGAATATTCAGTTTTTTCGCAAAGATTTGTACCAAAATGAGCTGTAAAAATTACCTGGTTCACCAGAATATTCAGGCTTCCCACCTAGTCTTAATTTGGTCACAAATTTAACATGTTACTTAGCAATAAATAGTAAAATGATGTTAGTTTCAAGAAGTTGTTTGGTAAGCGAATAAAGATATTTGTTTCTCTTGATTGCATTTTGATATGGTGGAAGCTAACATATAATAATTTTATCACAGGGCAGTATGATTATAGGCCACATAAAGAAAGGCAATAAACTTTTTATAGCTTTTTTTATAGCTATCCACCTAAATAAAGTGTATATATTCAATTGTTCTACTTTAAACTATTAAAAAATGGAAGACTTGATAAATATAGTTTATGTATCTTAAAAAAGGACAAAACAATTTAAGCTAGACCAAAACAAATGTATTTTACATAAGAAAACTCTTCAATGCCATGATGGGAACCCTCACGTCCAAGGCCAGACTCCTTGATACCACCAAACGGTGCCTCTGCAGATGAAATAACTCCTTCGTTGATGCCCACCATTCCTACCTCCAAAGCCTTGGCGACTCGCCATGCTTGTGTGATTTCGTTAGTGTAAAAATAACCAGCAAGACCAGACTTCGTGTTGTTAGCTAAAGCTATAGCTTCTTCTTCACTTTTGAATCTGTAAAAAATTATATATATACACAACGTGTATCTATATACACAACGTGTATCTAAGACATTGCATCAAACTTTGGCAGATTATTCCTTGGCTGAAAATAGAATAATTCAAATCAGCAACCTAGGGTCCATCTTAAATATTAAGGGTGGTATACACTCCTAAAGATAGAGCTAAAAACGACTGTTGGGTGAAATATTTTAAAAACTGATCAGGGTATAATAACGAATCTTTGTATACTAATTATTGAAACTTTGATCATTAATAAACTAAATGTGCTGTTACCGCTACCCACCCCTATCATGTAAAAAAAGGGAGGTTGTAACAATTTTTTTCTGCAATAAAATATGTCAGAGTAAGTATTACCAATTTTGACTTAATATTATAAAACATGGAGTAAAAATTAACCAAAAAGGTGTCTTGGAGAAAGTGTCTAGCTTTCCCCGTTTCCGAGATAATCACACAAGTTTGAGCTCAGAGACAAGTGTTAATTCCTGCCAGGTAGGGGCCCAGTATAGTTGACTTCACTGCATGTTGCGCGCATTACTAGTCAAATGGCAAAGTACACAAACTCAGAAATGACAGACATGGTCATGCTGTATGGTGAAGCTAGAGGAAATGCAAGAGCAGCTGCACGGTTGAACCACGATAGATATCCTGCGCGACGTCAACCTTATCACCGGACCTTCACTGATGTCACTCAGCGACTTCGTAAAACAGATACATTTCAGATACGAGGGGGATCTGCTCACCCGAGGAATGTTCGCACTCCAATTGTCGAAGATGTACTGAATTCTGTGGACGATAATGCGTCAACAAGCACACGTGTCATTGCGCACTGAACAATTGTGTCCCATTCAACAGTATGGTGTGCCATGCATGATCAGATGCTGCATCTGTACCACACGCGAAAGGTTCAGGCATTGGGGCCAGCGGATTATGCTCCTCGACATGATTTCTCTGACTGGTTTCTGCAGCAGTGCGGAGTAGTTCCTGATTTCTTCACTATACTCTTGTTTTCCGATGAGGCAACATTCACCACAGATGGCTATTTTAATAGTACAAATAGTCATATTTGGAATGACGTGAGCCCTTGTGCAAGTGTCATCATGGGCAATCAGCATAGATTTTCAATCAACATCTGGGCGGGCATTGTGGTTAACCATCTCATTGGCCCTTACCTGATGCCACAACGCTTGAATGGCCACATTATTGACATTTACATTGCCACTGTTCCTCGAGAATGTACCGCTATCCGTTTGACAACGCATGTAGCTACAACATGACGGTGCCTCACCTCATTTCACAAGAGCTGTGCGTGACTACCTCAACACTGCATTTCCTGCATGATGGATAAGAAGAGGTGGGTCTGTTGCGTGGCCACCACGCTCTCCTGACCTTAATCTGTTAGACTTCTTTCTTTGGGCTTTGTCAAAGACTTGGTGTACGAGACTGCCATTGAGTCCAAGGAAGACCTGTTAACCAGGATAGGTGCTGCATGTGATAAGGTTCAAGAAACACCACGTGTTTTCGAAAGAGTATGACAGTCATTGATATGCTGCCTCAATTATTGCAATAACGTTAGGGGCCACCATTTTGAACACTTGCTATGAATCTGCTTTTGAAGTTAGGAACTAAAATATGCAATAAGTACAATATGTATTTCTTAATTTAGCTTTCAATACTCCATTGAGTGTAATGAATAAAATCCCACCCAAGTGTGAACTGTGTGAGTGTAACTCACTAATGTAATAAATAGCAACACATCGGAGCTTATGAAGAAGGAAAAGTATCTGAGCCTCTCCACCATAGCACACAAACCAGCCTTGTTTACTAAATGTACGTGTTACATAGTCACACGTGATGGTAAAAAAAAGTTAAACGATTGCAGTGCGAAGTAACACTGCGATTCTGGCTACCTACCTGGCAGGCATTTACACTTGTCTCTGAGCTCAAACTTGTGTGATTATCCTGGAAATGGGGAAAGCTAGAAACTTTCTCCAAAATACCTTTTTGGTTAATTTTTACTCCATGTTTTGTAATCTTAAGTCAAAATTGGTAATACTTTCTCTGACATATTTTATTTTAGAAAAAATGTGTTACAACCCCCCCTTTATTACATGATGGGGGTGGGTAACGGTAACAGCACATTTAGTTTATTAATGATCAAGGTTTCAATAAGTAGTATACAAAGATTCGTTGTAATACCCTAAGCAGTTTTCATAATATTTCACACAACAGTCGTTTTTAGCTCTGTCTTTAGGGGTGTATACCACCCTTAATATTGAAGATGGACCCTAGGTTGCTGATGAGAATTATTCTATTTTCACCCAAGGAATAGCCTGCCAAAGTTTGATGCAATGTTTTAGATACACGTTGTATATATCAACAAAGATTTTATGAGTGATCTAGAAAAACTGTATGGTTACATTGTCCAAGACGTCAACTGCGATCTAACAATCCCTAAGCACAAGATGGTAGTCCGCTGT
This sequence comes from Timema podura, assembly GCA_033556935.1. NCBI lineage: Eukaryota > Metazoa > Arthropoda > Insecta > Phasmatodea > Timematidae > Timema > Timema podura. Next base: position 57,418,037 of record JAVRXN010000010.1, on the reverse strand, counting down.
TGTGCATAAACCCACTAGAGATGCTTACTCCCTTCTTTATCACTTGAGAACGTCCTGAAAACATTATTAGAGCTGTAGTCTAGTGTCAGGGTGGCTACAAAACTTTTACAATACAATTTCCTGACTTTTTCAAGTTTTCCAGACAACATTTAAGAAAATTTCCTACTTAACCTTTCTTAAGTTTTCCTTAGTGAATTGGCAATTTTTGTTCATTACGTAGATAGCTTACATATTTTCGAAAACAATCCTAACACATATTAATCATCAACATTCTTATAAGTTCTTTCCTAGTAATTAATGTTTTCTGTATTATTTGTGCCCCTGCATGGATGTGATATAAAACCTTATACAATCATCTTCATGTTAAAGTAACATTAAACAAACAACACATTTGGTTAACATCGAAAAAAACATATGTCCCATTATTTAAATGTTTAGGTGCAAATTATTTAAATTCCTAGACTTTTTCTTATTTTTCATTAAATTCCCTGACATTTCCCTGTTTTCTCTGACACCAAAAAATTCCCCGACTTTTACAGGTTTTCCCCGTTTTTTGCCACCATGAATGTGCACTTTAATAACTGATAAAAATAAATCTGTCATTCACGCTTCACTGTCATTATCATTCTTATTTTGTCAGTGCTCATGTAGTGAGCTCTATTAGAAGTTACAATCAAAATGAGTCAACAAGGCAGTAGTTAAAAGAAAGCAAGAGTTATCTCGATCACAGTGAATAGGGAGAAGAATTATTAAGAAAAAAATCTAGAAAAACATTTTAGAACTGTTCATAAAACGTTTGGTACTTGTTTTCCTGAGTGAACTTAGTAAGACCAAAGTTCTTGAAGTTAGGTAGACTTGAACACTCAGCAGTCCATTTTTACAAAGATTAGCAGTAAGTCAAGGGTGGTGAAATTAATTTCCTTCAAGAATGCTTTGATACGAATAAAAAACACTTTAAGATGGAGAATGGATATTGTGAGTAAAAACTTGGAGGGACATTTGCAGAAAGATATATGGAAGTGTACTTTTCTATCTCTATAGTTTGATGACTACATATTTTAATGACACAGCACAACTATGTATTTTCGTCAGAATGTTTTTTCCTGAAAATACGTCCAGAAAAGGTCACACCCCCAAAAGTTCAGATGAGAGGTCAAGACATTTACAATGCTTTCTGGTTTTACTACCAATACAAAATTTCCGATACACAAGTTTATGTCTATGACAACAGATGGGGCACCAGCTATGGTCGGCAGTCAAAACGGTTTCATTACATTGTGCAAAGATGAAGAAGATATCATCCTGTATCATCCACCAGGAAGTGTTTTGTTAAAATTTTTTAGTTTAAATGAGGTTATGATCCCAGCATTAAAAATTGTGAACTCGATTTGAGTCAGAAGCTTACAAAGATGTTTTACTCAAAGAATGCGTAGCTTGAGTATGAAAATATCCTTCAGCACAAATATGATTCTGGTTCAGTAGCAATATATTATTAAGGAGAATCAGGAGACTTTTTCCACAAATAATACAATTTTTAATATCACGAGAACATTAGAGCATTACATTTTAATTAAAATCGTTTAGCCAATTTCAAGAAAATAACTGTTTTCTCTTTTCACCCTTCACCCTCATGCTGGGATATAAGTACCCTAGTCTTATATTTGTTAGTTTGGTCACATTTTCAGGTGACCGAGGAGCGTGCTACTTTTTATATATTCCTTCACTTTGACCTTGACAATCTGATGGTGTAGTTGGATTTAAATCAGTTTAATTAATCATCCGTAAATTGAAGTTATTTAAAACAAACTCATTGTTGAGTCATGAAATACCCCACATGCGTGCTCAAGTAACGCATGTATTATTTATCAAATTGATTTCTGAACAAATTATTATTACATTTTTAGTCTATCACAGTATAATTAGTTGCTTTTTTTTTTGTTCAACTAATGAAGCAAGGGTCCTAGGTTTTATTCCTGCTGAGTTTTTAAGTTTTCATTGATGAAATTATATTCGAGATTCGGGTGTTTTCTATTTCCTAATAATAAGACTGTTTGTAATTTGTGTACCGGTACAACAAATTAGTTTTAAAAAGTGCATATGCTAATAATAATAATGATAATGATAATGATAATAATAACAATAAAATAATAATAATAATAATAATAATAATAATACAGGAGAACCTTGGCTATCTGAAATAAAGAAGGTGAACTCAATTTTTGATAGTTTGTAAATTTGAGTTGGACTGGTGAAAATAATCATTTACTCAGAAATATGTTTCATTTAGATCAAATTAATTGAAAATTTATAAACATGTGATATGGAATATACAATATACATACTATATAGGATGAGGATTTAAGATGATAAACCCAAATATCCTGAAAATGAAACATTTTGGAAGAAAATTGTTTTGAACAAAAGTTTGATTTTTTCATAGGGAAAGACAACTGCACAAGTTTTTTTTTATTTTGTAAATGTCTTAAAGGTTATTTTAAGGTCAACTTTTATCCTCTAACGAAAACCTGTAATTTTTAGTGGAATTTTATTATAAAGGTATAACTTTTTCGTGAAACTTATTTTATTTATTTGATATCAATTTTTGAGGATATTTTAACTTTTATTTTCTTATAGCAATTTTTATTTAAGATATTTTTTTACACTATATTATTGTTCGTTAAATGCAATATTATTTATAAAATTAGTTTAATTAATGCTCCAAATGATGACCATTAACTTCGATACTTTTCAATTTGCTTGATAAAAGATTGATGAGCACATAGGGGTAGTAAGAATAGTTATTTGTAAACAAACATTAGAGCATTTGACTCTAGTGTAATCAAAACAAAGTAAACTCAAAAATTAAGAATGAACATTTTCAGTTCAATTGGATATTTTACATAAAGTACTCATTACATACTTGTTTTCTCTTTATATAATTCATGGCTGATTTTATTCCAAGTTAAATTTGGAATACTTAACTGTTGCAGAAAGAATCTAAATGATTCTCATTTGTAGTGGAACCTATATGAAACAATTCATTTGCATAGTCAAATATTCAAAGAGAAAAAATACTCCATCGCGTGCATCATTTATTCGTGTTGCAAAACAGTTTTTAGAAGATGGAAGTGTGCAGCCAAAAAAGAAAATGCAAAAAACTGTTACCGGTGAAAATAATGAAATCTTAGTGTTAGCTGCATTTACCAATAAGCTTCATGTAAGCTCTCAATACATTTCTCGTGCTTCTGAAATATATTAGAGAAATGTTCTTAGAGTACTAAAGCATCATAAATTACACCCATACCATCCATATATCATTGCACCAAGAGCTTCATGAACATGACTTTGAAAATTGAGTGAGGATTTTGTCAATGGAGACAAGAATACTTACAAATTAACAATATCTTTTTCCTTTACTTACTATTTTCTGATGAACAAGGTTTTAGAAATCATGGGGAAGTGAATACGCACAACATGCATTATTGGTCGGTCGAAAATACACAGTGGTTACAGGAGGTTGAACATCAACGCTCTTGGACTGTGAATGTCTAATTTGGAGTTATTGATCACAAATAGGGTTGTTCTTTATTGACGGTATGTTGTCTGGAGATAAATATCAAGACTTTCTGAATGAACAATTACCACAACTAATATATGAAGTAAATTTGGAAGTCCGAACTAACATGTGGTTTCAGCATGATGGCTGCTAAGCACATTTTTCACACACTGCAAGACAAATATTAGATCAAAATTAAAATGGACGTTGTATTGGACGGGGCGGTAGAGTTCTATGGCCAGCTAGATTACCAGACTTAACATCACTAGATCTTTTTTATAGGGTTACCCTTGAGACAAAGTGTATCAAGAGCTGCCAACCAGTATAAACAAAAAACGAAGGAGTGCATCAGAAATGCTTGCAGAAATATTGATAGAGAGACTTTACTATGGGCTCATTAATCTTTTATAAAGTGTATTGAAAAGTGTATCGAGGTTAATGTCATCATTTTGAAATTTATTAAAGTAATTTTATAAATAAAATTGGATTTAATGTTATGAAGAATAACATAACTAAATAAATAGTTCTAGAATAAAAATTGTTGGAAAAAGTACAAGTTAAAATATCTTCAAGAATTGATTTCAAATAAAAACATAGTTACAGGCAAAAGTTGTTTGGTTTTTTGTGTATGGTAAAATTCCTTTAAAAAATTATAGGTCTTAGTTAAAAAAACAAAGATGACCCTGAAATAACCTTGAAGACGCCTACCTAATCAAAAATAACTAGTTCTGTCCTCTTTTTCCCTGAAAAAACAAAACACTTTTGTTTGAAACAATCTTTTCTAAAATATTTTGTTTTCGGAATATTCTGGTGTCTCAACTTAAATGCCTCACCCCGTATATATATATATAAAAGAGAAGTAAAGTAAAGAGGTCCAACATGGAAAGAAGTGAAGGATGCATTAAAGTGGATGAAACAAGGGAAAGCACCAGGTGTGGCTGAACTGACTGTGGAAATGATAAAAGCAGCAGGTGAATTAGGTATGCAACGGTTATACAGGGTTCTGAGAGGGGTTTGGAAGGAGAACACGGCACAGGAAGACTGGAAAAAGGGAGTTATAATACTTATTTCCAAGAAAGGAGACAGGAAGAGGTGTACAAATTATAGGGGGATAACACTGATGTGCCACTGTACAAAAATATATAAGAAGATACTGGAAAAGAAAATAAGAAATAAAATGAAAGGAAAGTGGAGAGAGGAACAGCACAGATATAGGGAAGAAGGTATGAATATGGGAAATACTTGGTAATGATATTTTGGATGTGGAGAAGGCATGTGATAGCGTGGATAGGAATAAAGTTTGGAAAAATATGGAGTAGGTCGAAGTGGAAAGAGATGTTGTAATGATAGTGAAAAGCATGTATGAGGCTAACAGGAGTTGTGTTAAGATGGAGAGTGGAAGGGACAGAGGGGTTCCAAATAAAAAGTGGAGTGAAGCAGGGGAGTGTCCTTTCACCATTACTATTTATAATGTTAGTCAAAATTGTCATGAACAAAGTGGGAGGAAAGAATGAAAACCATGATGGTTGCTGATGACGTGATGGTATGAGGGGAGAAGGCAGAGGAAGTACAAGGACAACCTCAAGATTAGAATGAGGAATTGAAAGAGTGTGGAATGAAATTTAGCATGGCAAAGTGTAAAGTGATGGTAGTGACAAGGAAGAGGGTAAGGCCTAATAAATCTATAAGGTTGGATGGAGTAGAGCTGAGAAAAGTAAAGAACATAAAATATCTTGGAAGCGTGATTGAGGAGAAAGGTGGAAGTAGAGAGGATTTAATGAGAAGTGGACAGCAGGGAGAGTTGTTCTTCAGGTGCGTAAGAGACCTGCTATGGAGAAGGGAAGTGTTGTACAGGGCGTACTTTGTACCCATTGTCCCATATGCAGCAGAGAAATGGATATTGACTTGAAGAAAGACTAGGAAAGTGGAGGCCATGAGAATGAAGTTTATGAGGAGCATATTAGCTGTCACGAGGAGAAACAAGATTAGGAATGAAAATATCCGGGAAAGAGTAAGAGTACAGGGAGTACATGAAATAGTAGAGGAAACAAGAGTGAGATGATATGGGCGTGTTATGAGAAATGAAAAAGAGAGGATACCGAAGAAAATGTTGGAAATGAAGTATATAGGAAAAAGACTGCAAGGGAGTCCAAGAAAGAGATGGGAGGAGCAGTTAACAGAAAGTGTTAAAAAAAGTGAGAGGAGAAGAATGGAAGAAATTAAAGGAGGAAGAATGGTGGGAGAATACAGTAAGATGGAGGCATTTTACTAAACAGACCTAGCTACAGGCTGGAAACGATGATGATGATGATATATCTACAGGATGTTTCGATTTATGTGGGAAGTAGATGGGGCGTGTATAGGTGACACCAAAACAACACAAAAAGTTGTTATGAACACATGTCCTATGTTTGATGGTTCCCGAGATAAGGCCTTCCAAGTTTCTGCTGGAATTGTTAATAGCCTTATTTGATTTTGATACACCTTTGTTAAACCTCTTGTGATGTATCAATGCTATTATAGAGAAAGTGCTACAGCTACATTAACAGGGGTATATCAAACAGAGCTATTAACAATTCAAGCAGAAGCTTGGAAATCCTTATCTTGGAAATCATTGATAGGATGTATGTTCATATGGACTTTTTGTGTTGTTTTGTGGTCTACTATACACACACCAGTTGCTTCCCACATAAATATGTACACCTTGTATATATTATGTACAATAAGTAAATTGAGGAGATGTAAGTCATCAATCTTGTTTTCTTGAATCACTGTTAAAAAATAAAATTGTTTAAATTTACTGCCATAAGCATTTCAATAGTGATAGAGTTCTCTATTTATTCCATGAAGATACAAAAATAGCACCATTGCAAGTTATACTATAATAAAAAAATTACTATCTTTGGATGATGCCCCCAGAATAATTTGATAAATATTGCAGTATTTTTCAGACAAGGGCGATTCTAGTTCTAAATTTAACAGAAATCTCTAAAAAAATATATTTGTATTGTATTTGTATTAGTACCAATTAGCAAAATAAAATCCTAAGAAGTATTTTATTTATATGTAAAACTAGGAAATTATATCCCTATTAGATAAAGTTCCATGTACTAAACTATGATACTAAACTAAACTATTTACCAACACAAAAATAAAACTGATCTATCACTTAGTTTAATGTGTAGTGAGTCGTGTTAAACTTAACTATATTTAAATAAAACATACAGAACAAATTATTTCATTCATACAAGTATCAATAGTTCAATGAAAATTGATTGGGGTATAAAGTGCCCCTGAACACCTACTTGTGTTAAATATACATAATGCACCCTCTCGAAAGTTAAGAAAACTTCTCTTAATTTTAGGACTAGTTATACAATTAAAAAAAAACTCTGAGAAACCCTATGAAAACCCTAGATATCAAGATTAAGCCCAATCAGTAAAATGGTTTAGGGTTCAGGTCGAGATATAGACAGACAGTATCACATGTTCAGGGAATCAGTAAAAAAATCGATGGTTGTCAACGTTTCATATCACAATACTTCCGCTCTCTGAGGGGTCAGAACAAAGTAAAAAATGATATCATAAATGAGACTAATGACCAGTGGAGTCTATTTTAGTTGCCACCAAGAAGATTGTTCAGCAAGCATCAAGAGAACACCATTCTTGAGGCAGGACATTATTGCCCACTAAGATGATATATTGAAACCACAATGCCCATATATTAAGTAACGTCACAGCAACTATTGATGCCGATTCCTAGAGGATGCTCCATTAGGAGATAAACTCAAGAGCCTCAGTTACAATGCCAGCCATTCAATGCTCCACTCAATTGACTACTGAGTACCCAAACTCAAAATGACCGTCAATGGAGAGATCTGCCTCCTGACCCCAACCTTCCTTACCCTAGTGAGTTGTAAGGTCTGGATTGTAATTGTATGGTGAATTAATTATACTATAGTGTACAGTGATATTTTAACTGAAAATATGAGCTATGTTTTTATTATTATTATTATTAGCACCGCGTCTTACTACCCGTTCGGGTTATACGCACTTACGCTAATGTGCAATGGTAGGGTGATTGTGAGATGAAATGGAGGACCTACAGTTTAACGTGGAATCTGAACCACGGTAGAGGCCTGGCATTCCTCACATTCACAAGTTGTGATTAATACACATCTTGTCAGAGGTGAAGGAAGGGTTTGGCAATCAGATAAATCTGTGCCGGGACCGAGGATTGAACCCCGGACCCTCAGCACAGAAGTCTTACACCTTACCCCTAGACCACCAGGTCACCTATGAGCTATGTTATCGACATGATTTCACACTTATATTATAGAATCAAACCAATATAAATTATAGCACCATGCTTGACTGGAACTCTCAATATTTTTCTCAAATTAAATTACTAGTTCTAGCTACCAATAAAATTGTCAGAGAATATATTTGATACTTTCATTTTGAATAACACACATCTATTTAATGTCTGGATTTTTACAATTATATTCTTATTTGTTGGGCATAATATGAATGCACTTTTTTATATACAGTTTCTTTTTAAACAGATAAACTTACTTGAAACATGTTGAAACAGGACCAAAAATTTCTTCACTAAAACAATCCATAGAACTGGTTATGTCGACTAAAAGTGTAGGCTCGAAGAACCTCTCCCCACATGAAAGGGCAGGTTTGCCTCCTAAACGCAACTTGGCTCCTTTAGCTATGGCATCATCCACCAACTCTTTGACCTGAAAGAAATAATCACCACAAATGTATCACTATCAAGAAAGTATTTTTAAGGCTAGATCAGAACCATTAGATTGATAAACGTTGATCAGTAACATTTGATCTTGCTAAACAAATGTTTTAAAAAAAAAGTTAATACTTTCTAAATTCTAAGTTTTTTTAACAGTATAATTAATTTAATCTTGATAGTAGAAAGATTAATTGAGAAGTTAGTACATATGAGTATGACTCAGAAGTATGGAATTTAATTTCAAAAAGATTCACTAGATATGTTTTTTTCTACAATATGACTTTACCCACTTTTTATGTGTTAATTTAAGTTACTATTGGCCCGAAGCAATATTTACATAAGTGTGTACAAAAACCACTTGAATGTGATTCAATATTTCTCCACCCTTTAATTTTTGTGTGTGTTTAAGTACCATGGTTGGTACTCCTAGTTACTAAAAATTAGAAAATTCAATGGCCTATAATTCATCTGCATGGTTGTTTGAGTTTTTTTTAGTATGTTTAAAAATAGAATAACTATAATAAGTTGTTCTTTTAACTGAAAAAAGTAATGAGAAAAAGGTATGTGGCCTATAAATGAGCTGCTTTTATTTTATCTGTGTTTCCAAGCGATAATAATAAAATGTATGCTCACAATTAATGAGCTAAGCCTTTAGGCTCAGTGGCAAAGGGTCAATAGTATTTTACCTATCCTATCTAATGTATTCCCTCTTATTACCTATCGGCTACCTTATATTAGAAACATATTTTAAAGCTCTGAGTACACCAAAATTGTCACAACTATAATTATTTATTATGTGAGTTTCAATTTACCATTTTTGATTTTGAATTTTTACCTGATTTTCTGCCCTGTTTTGGTCTACTCCAACAATAAATGAATGTACCGTGTATTTAAGGATGCTATTAGAAAAGCAAACAACGAATGGCAAGAATATATATATAATATAAAAAAAAACCTTGATGTGGAATATAATACAATGTTTGAAATTTTGAGAAAACTTGATATCAAGTACAGCAACAGAAGAATAATATAAATCCATAAAAAAATAAAACAGCCACAATTAAAGTTAATGAGCATAAAGAGTAAGCTAATATTAAAAAAAAGTTTTAGAGAAGGAGGCACCCTATCTTTGACAAAGCTACATGCAAGAATCTTGGAAGAAGCCCACACAGTTCTAACGTCGTGACCAGGTTCTTGTTAAGACCCCAACACCTATCCAATGCTGCCGAGGGGTTCCACGCCGGTTTCACCCCCAAATGGGAAGGATCCTATACATTGGAGAAAAGGATAGGTGCGGTATACTGGATAATCCACCAGGATGGCCACAGACGGAAGGTACATCGAGAACAACTACGGCCCACATCAAATCCTATGTAGACCACTGTACAGCTCCCAGGGATTCAGTTCTCGAAACAGGAACCAAAAGCCGAGTTTTAAGGCCCCACCCATGACCAAGTCAGAAGAACCGGGATCTGTTAGAAAGCCGGAACCAAGTGTAATGCAGTGTGATGTTAGCTGTCTTAAGCGTGCCAAGAGTGTAAATATCACAATATATATCAGCAGATGTTTTATTATTATTTATTTCCCTCTCTTTCAACAGTTGCCATGTGTTTTTTTAAATTTGTTTTCAGCCAGTTGTGTTAAGATTGTGTACTCACCTAGATAAACAATTTTTACCAGTCAGCCCTACTGACTCGCCGTTATTAATTTGTATGTAAACAGCCAAATATGGGTGGACAACCAAAAGAGACCAATTGGCTCATACAGTAAGAAACTATAATATGGGTAAATATGGAAAATTATAAAAATGTATCATGTGGCTAGAATAATAATATGTCCCTTTGAAACTTAGTCAATAAGCAAAAAAGCAAAACCGATAGTATTTGGACCAAAGGTTAATATGCTGCAAGAGGGATTTTACAAGTGTGAGTGTGTGTGTGTGTGTGTGTGTGTGTGTGTGTGTGTGCGTGCGTGTGTGTGGGATTGTTATCCCCTCGCCTCTATTCACTCTCTGTATTACAGCCCTGTTGCATTCCTAAAGCTCGTTGCTCTCTTCACCCCGCTGTATAACCCCACTCGCCTCTTTTTTTGGTGGGGTAGAAAGTCGGCAAGTTCCGACTCTCTCTCCGCCTATACACCACCCCTTACTGTGGATTCACAAGTTCACTGTAAAATGAGGCAGTGCTGATATTTGGTCATGTGACAGCTCTAATCCAATCACAAGAAGTCCGTATGGCCAGTGTAGCCTGCACTGCTCGAGTAGAGATAATTTCAACTTTCCCAGTGCTTCTACAGAAAATACGGTCAGCGCATGTGCAAACTTTCAAACATGCGTTATTTATTAACACAGCACATTATCACAATGGTGTATCTCAAAAGTGATGATTTAAAATAAAGACTGATCAATTTAGTCTATTTAGCGTCTATACATTTTAACATTTTGTTCTTCTTCTATAGCTGCAAGCAATAGTATTTTCCTTTTTCTGTCCATAATGTTGATGAGTGCTCAAGAGAACAAACAAGGGTTATCAACATACAATATTGGAGGCAAACAGCTGATTGTAATATTTACGTTTTTATGTTTCACGTTCCAATGCATTATGAGTAAACAGAGATTCCCAACTTTCTGTGAGTGTGTGAAAGGTTGCACAACTAAGAGTTGCGGACACCGTACTGCTTTCAAATTTCAGTGTACGCGTGAATTCAGTTTTAGTGGCCGGTCACCATGCACCAACCCCCTCTCCACCTTTGCTGCCTGCTTTGGGCCAACACAACTAGGGCCAAGGTGACCCAGGGATTGGATAAAAAGAGAGCGGCGAGAAGGCCAAAGTCAGTCATTGCCTCAGATCCTTGCTGGCAACATCCCCTTCTGGGAATAAATTGGTGTCTATCACGCCAGTTTGTTTTATCTTTTTGGACCAATGTTTAAGTTTCCTACTCCCCCTTCTCCCTAAATCCAGTTCCGCTCCACACACCGCGACTCTTCACCAAGCTTCCCATTCCCCTTTACGCTTACTCCAGCTCCGCTCCCCACAACTCTTTGTCAAGCTTCCTACTCCCCCTTCCTCCTAACTCCAGCTCCACTACACTCCCCGCGACTCTTCGCCGAGCTGCCTATTCCCTCTTCCCCTTATCTCCAGCTCCACCTGGCTCACCATGATTCTTCGCTGAGTTGCCTATTCCCCCTTCTCCCTCTTTCCCACTCCGCTCGCTGATCTTTTCTCCTTCACCCTCACTCCATTCCCCTCTTCACTGAGCTCCGCCCAACTCCACCCATCTGTCTCCACCCAACGTTTAGGGCAGAAGAAAAAAAGACTATTTTGGAGTACCTAACCAACACGTCGGGTATTACACTACCTCCTTTGCAGGCCTTAATCAAACTCCAGAGTGACCTACCCCGGCCACCTCTCTCATTTCTTCCACACTAAGAAACCCTGCTCCCCTTTCTCTCCCATAAGGATCACCCTTGTCCTTCACCCCACCCTAACAACGTGGACTTCACGACTCCCCCCTCTATCTTAAAATGTCACTCTAACCACCAGACAATACCTCGACTTCCTTCACCACCGAGGTCACCTGTCTGTCCCCCCCTCTACCCTCCGAGGTTCATTTATCACCTCCAACCTATCAACACTACCCCTGATCATACCAATTCTCCCCCTCATCACTCCCCTATAACAGCAATATGGAGCCACGAGTCCAACACCTGGAGCAAGAAAATCTCCTTCCACTCAAGGAGACACCTGGGTTCAACCGAAAATTGACCTAGCTGTTCTAGCCATCCTACGCAAACAGAGAGGAGTAAGTACACGTTTCCTCCACACTTCAACAATCTGGGAGACAGCAAAGTTGAAAAATGACACCTGGAAATCAGAATTGAGACTAGCACCATTACCCACAGCCAATTCATTCTCTACCATTATCTTAGATTCTGAGTGATTGATAACTTTGAGCAAGGTATAAGCATTTATACATTAAGTCTAGAGTCCTAGGTTCAATTTTTGTGTTTCAGTGTAATTTTCAAACAATATTAAAAATAACACCAAGTTAACATAAAAATAATAACTTAAATGTATTGTACAGGTACTGAACATATTTAGTTCAAATTAAAGTTGCATGACCCAAAATTATTATCCTAATAATTATATTTATTCTAGAAGCCTTCGCAAATCCAACTTTAATAAATGTATTAAATGTTAATAAAATATATACTTTATACACAAAATTTACTCCAAGTCTGAATTTTTTGCATATGTTGCATAAGATTTTGAGAAAACTAAATAATGCAAAGCTATCATGTTTGGCATAATTGAGTGATATAAATATTATTTTAAAAAACTTTCATGTAAATGCATGCACAGCTGTCAAATAAGAGCAATTTCACTTACTATTTTATAAACTCAATGTGACACATAGATGGGAAATATATTTCGTTATGCTTCTTTTAATTCAGTGATTCATTTAAATTTCTGTTTAACATGAAACCCAAATAACTTTATGTAGGCTGAGGAGCTTCATATATTCCCCGGGGTTTAAAAATATGTCTGACGCAACCAAAGAATAAATATGTTTAGGCCTGGTCAACAACACAGCCCATCTCATTCCATCTAGTCTTCACAGACCTTGAGCTCATAAATATGTCACCAGCGGACATCGGCATGTTTGTAATACTTACCTCCTGGCTGTCCCCCTTTATCAAGCCAAAGTTTAAGGTGTGATGGGATGACCAAGGCCTGGATTTTGATGACATGTTATATTTGTTTGGTTCCCCAAATACAATGCTCATTTTTACATAAACTCTTTTAATGATCCCCTGGTTGTATAAATGTATATTTCATAGATAATTTCATGGTCATTTTGGGACCCGATTTGATGGCCGAATGGTCTACAATCTAAGGCATCACTCTCGTGTTAGACTGGATTGTTTAAGATGGGGAAATCGAGATTCGAATCCTGGTCGGGTCGACTGGTTTCCCATTCTCCGTTCATGCAAATGCGGGTAAATTACCTCTAAAATGCTTCCTCCATCATCCCTACCCCATTAAAGTAATTAAGATAATTGCATGTAGACTTAACAGGTAGTGAGATGGGGTGATAAAAACTAACTATTAATTTAGTTTTTAGGTATTTTTTTTTTTTTACTTGCTGTCAATGTTTGGTCATTTTTAGGAATTTTTAGGAATTTATTTTGAATAAATATTTAAATATTAATATTAACGAATACTCAAAAATGTTATAATTGTTTCTGGTAGTTAATAATAGCTGACAACCTCAAACATTTATCATCAACTCAGCCTCTAATTATTAATGATGAATAAGTCTTAGCATGAGACTAATTCGATCTGATCTGGGTAGTTCAGTAGTGGATCATTTATGTGCTAAGGCCTGAATTCTATATACACATTCATTAGTAATTTCTCAACTATAATTAAAATATATATGAAAGCACCCCTGTGAACGGATGTATCTGTTCCCAAAGATTATTCTCTCAAACTATATACACCCTTAATAATTAAAACTCCATTCATGGAGAATTTTATCATCGATAAATGGCTTTATTCCCTATCTTAAAATTTATTCGCCAATAATTTTTATTTAAAGTTTTGATAATATTATATGTATAATCAATTAAATAGATGCAAATGGCTGAATACCATGGACTTGATATTTTACATACTATTCAATATTGATTTATTTTATTTGTTTAGTGATGATGGCAAAATGGAATGTAGTTCAACATTTTCCATGTTCACAAACGCTGGTGACTATTTTCAAACCAATGTAGATGGTTATATTATATTTATGACAGTAATATAGCGGTGAATCCTCCCTTCCTTATGAATTGTTTTAGTTAGTATTTGAAATAATAATTTGCTATGCCCCTCTATCCCCATTATTTCTCTCCACCCTCTGGCCTACAACTCGTATTGCAACTGTGGCAGTCAAGGTCGACATTGAGCAACAACAAAGTGACACTGAGCAACAAGAAAGTGCCACAGACCCACTAGGGACTGGTTCTCCCCCAACGAGTTCCCGAGAGGCACCATTCCTGAAGGAATAACCAGAAGATAATCAGAGGACAGAATTTAGGTCAACCCACACTCCTCCCAGGCGTGGAGAAGATTTATATATTGTTGTATTCTTGTAACGTTGTGTATTATATTTTATTAGTTTTAGTATGCGATGATTTTGAACGATTCACTACTAGTCTCAGACATTTTCATACACTCTTCAGGGTCGCGCCATTTGGCGAGTCCTTATTAACCAACTCTAGGGTTGCGCCGTTTAGCATGTCCCAACCTATCTACTCGGCTTCATACCCCACCTAAGTCAGCAGTATGAACATTATTCCCGGGAATACACAAGACCAAGGCCCGCGGCACCCAAGGAGGGCATCACATCAAGAACAAACCCCCTGCTGAGCGTCCCTCCTACTCGTCTGAAGATAATTCACTATTCCCCCCTCCCAGAATCAACTCCCAATGCCCCGCTCCCAATTATTCTTGTCACCAAATCTAACTCCCAAAAGACCAGTTCACTTCCTGACCTCTGACTCTCGAGGTTCCCTACAGCCCCTCAAGCCACAAATCCTCCTCGAAACATCAGCCCGCCAGCTTACATTTATAAAATCCAGACAAAACCATCCACTGGGAAGAATTCCAATGGGACTTTGCAAATCTTCTAAAACAGGATATCCCTGCATAACAACCCAGCATCATCCTTTCTTTTTAATCCTCAACACCTCACTTATAGTATCATACAATCTTCCCTTGTTATCTAGGAGCCGTAACAAATTAAAACAATTAAATCTAATAGTCACTACTAGTAGTTGTATTGGCATGTAATATCTTACTGGCCAGTTGCTTCGTGTATCAATCACTGTCGACAATTGATTAAATAAAAAAAAATTAACAAAAACATAAATAAACTATAAACTTGAACGTGTTTATTTTTTTCAAATTTCCTAATTAGTTTCTAAATTATTCTCAAGACTACTCTCAAGTCTACTCTCAAATTTTTAAGGATTTTTACGTCAGAATTTCTCGAGGGGGAGTTTCTCTAGACCCCGTCCCGTGAGAGTGCCTTCCCTGCCCCCTTACGAAAATCCTGTCTGTGCCTCCTCTCACGAGATTTATGTATCCACCCACCCACCCACCCTTGTAGCAATATAGGCCTATATATAGTGTGAAATGTGTTTTGGGTTTATTTTAAAACTATGGCGGAAGTTTGTACAACTCAAAACATTAATTTTTTTTTTTTTTTTTTATAGCACCGCGTCTTACTACCCGTTCGGGTTATACGCTTAAATACTAATTACTCTATTGGATTAGGAATTGGGAAGGTTGAATTTAGAGGAAGTGAACCCGCATTTGCGTGGAGGGAGAGTGGAAAACCATTTAGGAAAAACCACCCCCAGTTCACCCGACCGAGATTCGAACCTCGATCTCCTCGTCCTCGGTGGTCTGGCTCAAAAACATTAATTAATGCATGAACAAAATTGTATCATGATAGTTGAATATGGCCTTTCTTTGATATGCTTAACCCAAACTTGGTATGCACATAGGCATCCAATATTTGCCCAATTTTTTTTTTCTTCCTCAAACTTGCCATTTTGTATATAGGCTGTCTCAACTTGCCATTTTGATATATAGGCTGTCTAAGACAAAAAAAAAATCCAGGCATGATTGGTTTTTGAAAATTTTTATTTACAGTTTAACTTTACTTTGAAAACTCAGGATGCAAAAGGTGTGATTCTAATAGTTATATTTTATATTTTAAAATAAATCACTAAACAGAACTTCTTTGGGGCCATATTAAAAATAAATAAAGCATTATTATATAACAAGTAGAAATGAACTTAAAACACTGGACCCTTTCTATAAAAATTAGTATACTTATTTTAGATGCATCAATTTAAAAAAAAAAATTACCTTTATTATTTTGAAAATATTTTGGAGGAGAGGCCAAAAATTGAAAAATAAATAGAAAGCAATGATTTGAATATAAAATCTTTAAATCAATAGTGGTGTTTTGTCGTTCATATTATTTGAGAATGAAATGTCCTAGAATTAGAAAAATCGATTAATTTTATGTTTGGGACTTAAAAATAATATAAAGCATTAGTATAGTTATTAATATTAGTATGATTCCATTAAAGATGGCAACAGAGAAAATTAAACTTTAAAATGTATATACACTAATTTGAAAAAACTTGAGAGATATACCCAACTTTTGAAAAATAAATTTTGTTTTAAATGGTTTAATTTAATCATTTGGATATAGAGTGTTCCCTTACAACCTTACTGATATTATATATGGCCATTTTCCTGTATACTATTGCCTAATTTAAATCTTTCAATTATCTTTTATTCACCATATCTCATTCACCACCTCTTCGGGCTAGCCACATGATTACACTAGTGTGGTAGGAATCATGAAGGTTGAATTTAGAGAAAATGTATCCAAATTTGTGTAGAAGTAAAGTGAATTACTATTAAGGAGAAAACACTCTCAGTACACCCAACCAGTATTCGAACCCCAATCTTCCCATCATCAGTAAATCCAGTATAATGAAAAAGTGATGCTTAAGACCATTCAACACTGAGGTGAGTTTTTTTTTTATTACTGTAGAATTATATTAACTTTTAAAAATTAGGGTCTTTAATGACATTTGCTAGAAAATTGGATTTAATAGTTTATAAGTTATTTCCAATATAATTTCTTACTATGCATGTTAACAACTTAACATGATTTGGAAAACAAAAGTAGTTAAAAGTAACTTAGTAATAAATTGTGTACATACAAATTCGCATTGTCAATTTTATGTCAAATTGGGCTTCATGATATGCCACTTCCAACCGTAGTACTTTCTGAAAATAGGAGTGGGCCTCTTTTAACAAATATATATAAAAATAATTGATTGCTCTTAGGAGTAGACCTCGGTGGCCTTAGGTTAAAGTGCTTGCCCAGGATTCGATGTGTGTGGGTTCTAGATTCCTCTAGAAGCTACTTGGAGTGGTCTTCCCCTGGCAATTTTGTTAACTGGATGCCTCTAGAGTAGTGTTTTCCAACCAGTGTGCCATGAGAGTTAAGAGGAAGGTAAATAATTAAAGGATAAAATTAATCTTTTGGAATCAATGATCAATATTATTTTTAAAAATAACACAATGAGAATTTTAGCTATTGAATGTGCATTGAGAATTTTAGCACATTGCTCAGTGTGTTGTGAAATGAAAATGGTTGAAAATTGCTGCTCTAGAAGTTATTCTAAGTGCTTCTCACCTGGAAACCTTTTGAAAATTAAAAGCCCCTAGAAGCTATTTGGAGAGTCCTCCCATAAATTTTTTTGGAAATTTGGATGCCCCAAGAATTAATTGGAAGTTGTCCTCCCCAGATTTTTAAAAAATTTGGATACAACAAGAAGCTATTTAGAGTGATCTTTTTCCTGGCTATTTGAAAATTGAATTCCTCTAGAAGCTATTTTGAATTTGATGCAAGAACATTTTTATGCTTGATATTCGATAATATCAGAGGGGAATGAAATACATCTAGAGATGGCGAAATTTATTTGGGGGCGGGGATATTAGGTATTTCAGGGGTAATTAACATTTATTCATTTAGGAGGGTAAATGCTTCCCAATGAGGTACATCCCCCTCCCCCACAAACAGACACACACAGGTTCTGCCATTAATTTATGGACCATAAGGAGAGCTCCTACTGTAAAAGTTAGTCAAATTTTCATAGGAAGAGCTAGAATGGCTACTAGATCTAATTTGAAGTTTCCACGTGTCAAGTCATGTGATCTGAATCGGTTACTTTTTGATAGATGTTATCAATACTTATAAAATAACAATAATAATATAATAAAATGCTATCAATGTTGGTCGCAAAAACATATGTTTATATTTTTTAATAAGCCTTTTCTATTGGACTGTAGAAGGACACTAACACAATGTGTAGAGTATTGAATGTTTATTCTAACGTTCACTTAATACAAAACACACTGTAACGATACTGATTTGGACCGCTTTCATATATTAAAAAGTCATGGATGAAGGTATTTTTCTTTAAAGTATTGTATGTAAATTATCCTTTTAAGACTTCATCCATGGAGAATCACGCGGTTTTCAAGAATAATGTAGAAGGATTGCACCATTAAAACTTATTTTTTATTTCAAAATTAAACTCCGTAGTATTTTCCAAACAAGCAAGAGACGCCAGCTCCCTATAACCAATAGAAAGCTAGCCTTCAAGACACCTGTCGTAGGGACGCTTTTGATTTGTTGGTTTTGACACTGGTCACTAGAGGTCCAAGGGGCAAGGGGTATGTCATATATAAGCTGTGTGTGTGCGCGTATGAACACACATAGTGCCGGCGACATAAACAGATAGTAATCACATAAATCTACACAGTGCCGGTAACATAAATCTACAGAACGTTGCAATAAACCAGTGCCTTGAGCTAAATAAATCGTGTGCAACATTAACAGTTGTATTTATTCAAGTAAAATATCATAATAATTGGCGCTCATTCACGGGGCTATAATAACCAATTATATCTCAATTATATCGTAAAGATTCAATTGACGCCCAATCGCAGGGTCAAACAAATGGTAACATAATAATTGGCGCTCGATCACAGGGCTATAATAACCAATTATATCTCAAAAAAACCGTATCATTATAATTGACGCCCAATCGTGGGGTCAAATATACCGTAACGTTATAACACATACATTTTTGTATAGTGCTTTCTTTATGCCGTCTCTCTCGAAATGTTCTTTTGATGTCATTTCCCTCAGTTAATGAACAATAAGAAACCTTCTTTAAAAAATTCCAAACACATGATAAAAGTGTATGGAGACGCTCATTTTGAAATAATTTAAAATAAGAATGATTATATGTTGATGAAAAGTTTAGGGTTTGAATCCTGACCAGATGTACAGAGGGAGGTTATCATAAATTGTTTTGTAGCCTTCCTTCATTCAAATGCAGGTACATTTTCTGTAATACTATCTTACTCATATCTTACCCATGAGCATGATTTAAATGAGAGTAGCTAAAATGGGTTGTAAGACAGGGTAGAGAATAAAAAAGTAAAATAAATTGAAGCAAACATGTTTCCATCGGCTAAAGGCTGTAGCACGCCCAAAGATTGAGCCCACTGAAGTGAGCCATTCATAATCAACAAATAACTGTCTACCGGACCCACCACCCGACCTTCATTTCCTGCCTTTCCAGTCACTTCACCAATGACCTAAGATATTCAAATATCAAACACATAATTTTTTATTGTCAATGGCATGAACTGGCTGCATACACTTACTCCTTACCCTCAGAGACAAAAACATAATCTCAGAGACTCTTCTCAACATTAGCTTTGCTCATACAACCTTAACTATAGTTGAAAAATTAAACTTGAACACTGATATCGAACCTGGTATTATTGGCTAAATGCACAGATGCTCTACAAATGAGCTATGTACCCAAAGGTCCTGGGTTTAATTTCAGTGTTGAGGTGTATTTATAAACTATATTTAATTTAAGCCAAACAGGGAGTTGAACCGGAACCGAAATTAAGTTATTTTTAAGGAATCAGAACCAGAACACTTAAAACACTATTCTGTAAAACTGGAACCAGAATTGGAACCGTTAAATAATTTTAGATTCATAAAGGTTCTAAAAGGTTCCTAGTTTTACAGAAATGTATATAATTTTGATAAGTTGTACATTTTTTTTTCTTTAGCTTAATTTAATTTTGAAATGTTGTTTTATCCCATTCTCAGTAGGTTCTGAAAGGGCTCGATATATTTTAGGTTATTTTGTTTGAAATCTTTTTCTAAAGTGATTAGAAAAGAGATAATGAGCCCTTAGCAATACACACTAATTAATTTAGATTCCATAGGAATGTCATGACTGTTGCATTGTTCACTCTTTTCTCACTTTAATGTTTAAGCTAGAGGTTTAAGAAGATGTATTTAGCTATGATAGACAGCAGATAATACCACATTCCTTAGAAGTTGAAATACTGAAATTAAAAAAATAATCTCTTTTGGACAAGTAGTCTGAGCCTGTTGTACCTCGTACTTCCTGGAAGTGAAAACTGATAATCTGGTGGTTGGTTGAACAACTTATACTAGAGGGAAAAGGGATATGGAGGGTGGCAAAATTCAAATTAATTTTTTTCACTCAAGTTTAAATTAGGAAGTAGTTCAGTAAATGTGTTCCTTGTTGTTGTTAGTAAGTGGTTTGAATAATATTATTGATGGGGCACGTTAAAGAAAGCCCAGTTCGGAAGTTTTTGACTATGAGACTGACGGTGACAGAGCAAGATGCAAATTAGAAGGCTGCACTAGTGTTATTAAGGTACCAGTACGTTATAATATATATATTTTTATCTAACAATACTTTTGATCCAGAGTGTTATTTCTAAAGTGGTTTTTTGATATCCTTCCACACAGATATACACTTCCTCTAAATGTAAAAATATAACCTCCCTCATTCATTAAAAAACCAAGGAACCAGAATCAGAACCAGAACATTATCAGGAACAGAAAAGAATCAGAAAATTTATTGTGCTCTAACTGGAGCCAGAACCAGAACCTTTAAAGATTTTGTTTGGAGAACAGGAACCAGAACCAAAACCAGAACTGACCAAAAGTTCTGTTAGACTCCCTGGTTCCAAAGCTAAAGTTAGTTTCCATATATTTTATCTTAAACCTATGTTACACTTATTATTGCTTTTTGAAAAACGATTTACAAGTTTCAAAAGAATTATAATATTAAAAATAGTATTTTACTAAGTACACTAAAGATTTAATTTCAGGTGTTTTTATTTGCATAGTTTTATTTTAAAATAGTCACCCCTTCAACTCTAAGCTGCAGTTAAATATCATTTTAGGTGAAATGGGTCATTAGTTATAAGTTGGTAGCTTGTCTGTCACTAAGTGAATTTAGTATGGCAGCTATGATTGTGTCATGAATTAAAGGTGGGGTATTAACAGCAATAAAATGGCAGAAAACATTAATCAACACTTAATTAAATCAAAAGGTATGGTTAAAGTTTAATTTTTGGCATATGGAGCTATACTTGATTTTATTCTTACTTTGCATTTGTCAACCTCCTGACTTACCCCCTTGCTCCTGAGTATCATTGGATACATTTTAATTTTACCTTTTTTGCTTGGGTAAGGTTAATCAGTGGTCCAATATTAACTTTCTCATCAAATGGATCTCCTATGACGAGAGCCTTCATTTTGTCTTCCAGCTTATTGACAAATTCATCGAATATATCTTCTTGTATAAGGAATCTGTTGACACTGACACATGTCTGAAAACCACAATAAAATTTTTATTGTAAGCCTTTACACATCTAAGTTAGTAAAATAACTAGAATAGTTTAGGAAAATTTAATATTTTAATGCCAGAATTACTAGAGTGAAATAACAATTATTGCATTTATATAATTATTATTTCATTCTAGTAATTCTGACACAGAACTTAGCCCAGAAAAATTGAGCCTCTGAGAACCCTTAGAACAAAAGTTATGTCTCATGCCTTCAAAATGATCGACTCAGCAATAAATATTTTTGATGAAAACAACCGTTATTTATTGAGAAGTTCTAAAGTGAAGAGGTAGGTAGAGCATGTGGTGAAATGTTATAAAGATCTTTAAAATCAAAAACGTAGATAAACAGAATGTCTGGCGTCCACGGTGGGAAACAGTGTCCACTCCCGAGACTTCCTTAGCCTACTGCAAACTTACATTCAGCTTTTCAGGCCACCAACCCCTGTCAGTTAAAGACCCAAACCTTGTTGGGTAGCTTGCGAAAACCTTTCTCCCTTTTCCCACTCACTCTACCCCCATCCTGGATCAAGTAGCAGAGTAGTTAGCCCCTCCCAATGTAATGGATAGTATTCGGGATTGACAGCTGAGGAATCCCTATTTATAACAACCAAGAGGACCACTGAATTAAACAACTCAGACTTAATTATTATTTTATTATATCACATGCACAAAAGAGGACCCTGTTGGGTCACTTCATTTTAGATAAACAAAAACAAAAGACTTCAGGCCCATGCCAACATAAAGCGACAACAGTAAAACAAAATGTGCATAACAAATGTAAAGACACACAATACGCAACATCCCGCCCACCAAAAATAACACATATTTTTAACAACAAAGCTAGAAGGTCTTAAATAGAACAATATAAAATATAATGAACACTGGAAGCACTACTGTACATTAATTAGTCAATTGAATCAATTGGTAGGGGACATAGCCTTTGTATCACTCGTTTGACAACAATGGATGACGTACGAACAGTAGCTACTCGAAGACGACGGTCAAGACCACGATGAATTTCTTTCACCACTGCCAATCTCCACTGTAGAGGGGGAACAACATCGTCCTTCAAGAGCACAACCATCCCTGGTTGAAGATCGGGGGATACAGTAGTCCACTTGAACCGCTGCTGGAGCTGGCTTAAGTAGTCGGATGACCACAACTTGCACAACCGCTGGGTGCAATGTTGAACCAGTTGCCACCTAGATAGTCTGTTCATGGGAATGTGTGTGTAGTTTGACTCTGGTATTGTGGTGATAGGCCCACCTATCAAGAAATTACCAGGGGTTGGATTTTGAGGATCACTGGGATCTGCTGATAATTGACAAAGTGGACGAGAATTGAGGCATGCTTCAATTTGTGCCAAGACTTTAAGCAACTCTTCAAAGGTTAGACTTGTATCGCCTACAACACGTCTCATGTGGAATTTCATCGACTTGATACCCGCTTCCCAAAGGCCACCAAAGTGTGGTAATCCTGGCGGGATAAAATGCCATTGTATACCCTCAACACTTGCAAAAACAGCCACTTGTTCCTTAAACTTATCATCTTGAAATAATCTATAGACAGCTTGAAGAGGATTTATAGCCCCTACAAAATTATTACCATTATCACTGTAGATATTGTTACTTCTTCTGCGTCTGGCAGAAAATCAATGAAGTGCTGCTATGAAGGCCTCTGTTGTCAAATCACTTACCAGTTCAATATGGATAGCCTTTGTTGTGAAACATGAATATCGCTGTGTTCCTTTTTCTAGTATTTGTTTTTTTGTTACCTCATTTAGGAAGTTGTGTTGCGCATTCCTAATTCCCTCCTGTAGAGCTCAGATAGAATGGAGACTATGTCGGGAGATTGGACAGTAACGAATGATTTTCTTCAAGAGGCAGCCATTACCTCTCTGTCTAATGGTAGCAATGTAAAGTGTGAACAGAGTTCTTTCTTTTTCATTGTAAAAGCCATATTGTGCTAGTTCCCTTTTATATGTTTCTATTCAAATTACCTGTGCCTTCTTTCAAATTTAACAAAATGTCTCCAAAAATGTTATTTAAGAAAGTGAACATAATAAATAAAAATTAACATTTATTCCGTTTTGATTAAACCAATAATAACTTAATTTTAAATAAGAGCCTTTTGATGGTTTAAGATAAACTTAGTTTCTGGACAAAGAAAGTTCTTTGTGTTCCAAACTCCTTGTAGGTACATTTGGTTAGTGGTAGTCTGAAACTATTGTTTTTTATGTACTCTGAATAAGCTAAAATCTCAGCAAAGAGAAAATACTTAGTAAATTATTTTGTTTAGCAATTCAAATTTTAAAAAGAGAGGTAATTTAGAGGTAATGAACTATCATTCACCTGGAGTGAATGTGGAAAACAACTTTCATCTGAAAATAAGCCCAAATGTAAAAACTATAGACCAAAACTCTTGGGTCAGAAATGCATTATAAAATATACAAACAAATATGTAAGATTAATATCTATTATCATTTACAATGTTGCCTATTTGGAGATTTTGAAAGCTATTATGTGAAGAGGGTTGCATCTTAGCTTAACCCACCTAAACAATCCAAGCACTGGCACACCTATACAACAATGTACAAAATAAAAAGAGAGGAAGGCGAGTTAGAAATTCACCTTGCGAGGCCTTTTGTTACTCTAGAGATAACACTACACCTACCTGCTTCGGTGGCCACATGTTCTAAGGCACTAGTCTCACAATAGACTAGACTGTCAAAGACTGGGAGATTGGGGTTTAATCTTGGTTGGGTGTACTGAGAGTTGTTATTCCTAATTGGTTTTCCACTCTACTTCCATACAAATGCGGGTTCACTTCCTCTAAAGTCAGCCTTCCTAATCCCTAACACATAAAAGTAATTAGCGAGTAGGTGTGTAATCAGAACAATTAGTGAGGTAAAGTGATAAAAAAGAACTTCCCCTCTTCCTATGACTAGTTTACACCATCACTATACTGTTTGCACCTTGAAAACATGAACTTGCTTTTTAAAACTACATCTTTATTATTTCCTTTTATAGAAAGATATATACTTCAATGGACTTTTTAATCTAAATCTTGGCATTAAGATTCCTAAAGGCCGTTTTTGTGCCTAAGCCAAATAGTTGTAGATAATTTGAAAAAAAAAAAAGTTTATATAAAAACTATTTTCTGCTAAAAATGATTATTTTGTGACACGGTAGGACTCTTTTTAGAAATTATCATCGTCACCATCATCATCATCATCATTATTATTATTATTATTAATCATCATCATTACTACGTCTTACTACCTGTTCAGGTTATTAGCAGTTACGTTAAAGTGTAGTGGTAGGATGATTTATTGTGAGATGAAATGGTGGACCTACAGTTTAACGTGGGATCCAAACCATGGTGGAGGCCTGGCATTCCACACATTCACAAGTTGTGATTAATAAACATCTTGTCAAAGGTGTAGGAAGGGTTTGGCAAACGGATAAATCTGTGTCAGGGCTGAGGATTGAACCCCGGATCCCCAGCCCAGAAATCTGACACCTTACCCCTAGACCGCCAGGTCATCTAGAATTATATAAAAAATTATGGTTTTTGTTTCAACATTTTATCTTTAAGGCTCACTGAATAAAATGTAAATTCATTTACATGGAAAATCCTATCTTCATCAACCGTGACGTCATAGGTAGGCAAATTCTTTAATGAGTAAGACTAGTATAAGATATAACATTTTTCACTATAAATACTTTGTTAAACTTGGTAAATATTCTGAATATAAATAAACATTTAATATCAAAAATACTATGCATAAAAATTTCATAATATAATACAAAAAGACTTTTTAAAGTTAAAATGTCCTCACAAATTGAATCAATCGCAAAAAGACTGTACAGCATATAGCATGTAATTCTAAAAAATTGTTAAAAATTACATAATTTCAAACATATTTGTTTTTCTGTAAACAGTTGTGTATTAAATTGCACATAATTTTTTTTAGGAACAAATGTTAAATTCAAAGTGTATATTTTAACAGGCTTATTTTATGTTTAGTGAAGTTAATAATAAGATTTAAAACTGATATTTTTGTATAAAAAAAACACCACTTGAACAGCAATATTATAATAAATTTCAAATAATTTTTGCCCATACAAATTATAAATCTAGTAATTTATCAAAGAAAATTATCAATGACATTTAGTCAAGTTTGTCACAGGTAGCAAATTATTACTGTTTAAATTGTTTAAAAATGTGATAAGTTCATTAATAGGTTTTATGTTAAATTTATTAAAATAAAATATAGTATTGCATCATTAGAACACTTTGCAAAAAGAACCCACCTGACCGGCGTTTCGAAATTTGGAAGCTATAGCACCTTGCACAGCTTGTTCAATATTAGCACTTTTGAAAACCACAAATGGTGCGTTTCCACCTAGTTCCAGACCAAGCCTCTTCAAACCCTTGGAACACTGCTTGTACAACAACTTGCCAACATTAGTTGAACCTGTTAAAATAATTTGCTTTCTTTCAGTAAATAGATATATTTAACTAACTTATGCCCAAGTGCTTAAACTAATGATAATTATTTTAGAACAGCAGTGTTGAATTATAAAATTGTTGTAATTTTTGATGAACAGATTTTTTTTTTATAAATGAGATAGTACAAGAAATGTATTTCAACAATAAATAGTTTTGAACATTATCTTTAAAAAAAGTATATGGGTGGGGGGAGGGGGAAGAAGGGGGAGGGTCCCAATGTGTTATTGATATAAAACTATGGTAGTTAATTGAAGCATTGTGCTAATATTTTCCAAATTTAATGCATCATTCATATCTGCAAAAGTCTTGAAGAAGGCAGAAAGAATCATAACTAAATGCATACAAGATGTATACAATATGTGTTTGTATGGATTTTAAAGTGTTTTTAGTTAACACATAAATTAAAGACAGACTGATACATTTTATTTGAGATTCAAAGAATCAAATGGATCTGATAGAGAACATTTGTGAGTGGGGCGAGCACCAGCCTACATAGCAATTATTATATATTTGCTAAAAAATTTTAAAAAATGCATGTCGATATTAATAAAGTAATTTATTTTATATCTTAAATTCCAACATAAATATGAAAATTAAATTAATATTTGAAAGCAAATGGTAAATCTTCTGTTGAAATAGTAAAAAAAAATTGTTTAAAACCACAGTGTGGCCACTCAAACTCCAGAAAAAAAATTCAGAATAATTTATGGTTTCCTAAAAAGTTAATAGCTTTCCCAATTTTTTAAAAGGCTTTTCCTCCAGTTGTGAAACATCGAACAATGGTTCTAGATGAAAAGGTTTATTGAGCATCCCACCAAGTGTTTTAGCACTTGATTAAGTATTATTAGTAGGTATTTATTCTCAATGCTTATGGTAGTAAACTGTCAGACTACTCCACAATTCATACCACCTGCAACCTCAATTATGTCTTAAAATTAGCTATCACTCCTGATGAGATACTCCACCAAGAGCCACAGATAGAACCACTCCCTTCCTTCCCCCCTTCCCATAAAAAGAGGGTTCAAACATGGCATTCTCTACACCCTCCATCACACTTTTTAAGGAAGACATTATTCCACTTGTGATGTGTACTAAACCACAAAAAGAGAGTAGGTAAGTTAAGTAGTGGTATTTATACAAATGTGATACACCAAATGGCAGCGTAATAATAATGTAAGAAAAAGGTAAAAAACAAAGCCTCAGCCCTGGAAAATGTTTGAAAATTGAATGCCCTTAGAAGCCTTTTTTGAGAGGTTCTAACCTCGAAACATTTTTGAAAATTCAACTTCTCTTCAAGATTTTTGATTGGAATGGCCCTCTTGAAGAGAATTTTTGAAATTTGGATACGCCTAGAAACTATTTATGGGGGTCCTAGCCTTTAAATTCTTGAAGCACTTTTGATAGGGTTTTCTCTAATGAATAAAATTCGAGCATTATTTCCGGCTTACCTGATCAGTGGCCACCATGAACTGACAGATTTGTGTATGTTATTATTCTTTATTCACTTTTATATGAGTATTTATTGGGAGCTATGATAAAAGTTTATATTAAAAAAATATATTTTCCCTTTAAAAATAAAAAAAATAGTTTACCAATATTGATACAATGGACAACACTTTATTTTATAATTGGTCAAAATTGAGCAATAAGAACAGAGATTTTCTAAAAAAATGTTTATGATTAAATATTAATTTGTTTATCATTAGAATTTTTGCTGTAACAACCTAGACTAAAGAGAATACTTAACATTTAATCTGAATAATTACTTTCCTTTATATATTTATTTATATGACTTTTAAATGCTACCCTCATTGGTGGGAAAGTAGACAAAACATCAAGCTCATCTAGTTTGGTTTATAGGGAAGCCAGATATAAAATATGGTCGGGTATACCAAGGTGTTTTTCCCCTTTCACAAAAAGGCAGGTTCATTTCTTATAAATTCTACTTTACTCATACCTAACACATTGCTGTACCTTTTCCTCATTGATATACTTCAACTTTAATAAAATAAACAGGGTAATTCGCTCGGGACTGAACACTTATTATGTGGAATTTAATATGAGTGTTAAACAGGAATGTAGCGGTTCTTTATTTCAGGACTTGGAAAAACATATCTGGCAGCTGTATTGATGCACCATCTATCTAGACATTAGTGGGAGAGCACGTTTTGTAAGACAATGTAAGTGAGTCGATGGAAGTAATATGGTGTACTCAATTGAAGAGAGTGTGTTTATTGTGAGTATTGGGTGACAGGTTCCTTCAAAGAATGCCAGAGGGAGTTTTTGAATAAATTTGGTGTGCATACATCATCCACCTGAGCCACCATTTTGAGCTTGGCGAAGAGGCTGGAAAGAACAAGAAGCTTAGTGTATCCGCATGTGGGCCAACAGCCCAAGATGACAGAAGATACCATACAGGCTGTGAAGCAGAGGTTATTGGCATCCACCCAAAAATTTCTTTGAAGGCTATCCCAAGAGACTGGATGATCATATTTGACCTGTCAAAGAGCAGCCAAATAGACAAGGACTAAGCAGTATCATATTACAGCTGTGCATGAGTTACAGCCACCCGATCTTGCAAAGCGACTGGCATATTGTCAATGGTTTGTTCAATTTTTTCACCCAAACCCTTGCCCTTTTGAAAATAGCATGGTTTACTGATGAAGCATGGTTACATTTATCTGAATATATAAACTAGTAAAATACATGGGTGTGGGCCCCACGCCATCCATGAAAAGCCATTGCATTGTGAAAATTAGTGTCTGGTATGCGGTGTCCTGTCACTGTATCATTGAGCTTATCTTTTTTGAAGACCTGGTAAATATCGAAGAATACCGAATGCTACTTTAAAATCTTTACCGAATTTGTGAATCAGCAGGATGATCAGGAACTCGCAGTGTGCTACTTCCAACAGGATAATGAAACTTGCCACACCTCCAATAGGAGCATGGCAGAAGTTCGCAGGTTTATCCAGGACAGGATTATCTCCAGAGGCCTGTGGCTAGCTAGGTTTCCTGACCTGACACCCCCAGATTTCTTTCTCTGGAACTTTTAAAAGGCATGGTTTATGTCAACAAGCCAAGGTCGATTGAGGAACTGAAAGACAACATCAGACATGAAATTGCTGCCATCGACGTCATTGCACTAAATTGCTGCCATCGACGTCATTGCACTAAATTGCACATTCACCAATATGGAGTGTGTCTGGTCACTGGCAGTGGGCGTTTTAAGCATCTTCTATGAGACATTTATACTTGTCATGGGCCAAGGTATGTTTAACATTATTCAAATGAGACTTTTCAATCATGAGTTAATTAAGATAAAATAGGTGTTCAGTGCCGAGTGACTCAACCTGTA
This sequence comes from Timema podura, assembly GCA_033556935.1. Taxonomy (NCBI): domain Eukaryota; kingdom Metazoa; phylum Arthropoda; class Insecta; order Phasmatodea; family Timematidae; genus Timema; species Timema podura. Next base: position 57,388,504 of record JAVRXN010000010.1, on the reverse strand, counting down.
CATTAACAATATGTTGATCATGAGTTAATTAAAATAAAATAGGGGTTTAGTCCCAAGTAAATCAACCTGTACATTAACAATATGTTAAGTTCACCATCTATATAATGCCGGCCACACGAGTGGGTACATGGGCTAGGACTTCCGTCATATTATCTGATTTCTCAATGATGGGAAGGTTTGGATTAAAATCTTGGCTGGGTGTACTGAGTTGTTGTTTTACCTCCACATGAATTCAGGTTCTCTTTATCTAAATGGTAACTTCATATATATTATATTAATGTAAATATGAGGATATCCCTGAAGAATAGGATGATGTGAATCATGAGAAAAATATATAATATTTATACTGTTGAATGGAGTTTGTTCTTTGGTGGTGCAATTAAATTCTTTGAAAGACATTAAAACTAATAAATTTATCAATTTTAATTCTTTATTCTTACACCATCAATATAAAAAAGCAAATTTTTTCTGAATACTACTTTCTCTATAATAGCATTCAACGACACAAATTTTCTTATCAATACTTGAACGTACATCAAGAGCACAGTATTTATTTGGTACACTCTTTAGCTGTAGAATATATGTTATGGTTCATTTAATTATAGTAAATGCTTTTTTTTTCTTTTGGTGCAGTTTTAAATTTCACCAATTATCTTAAGAATGCTATGGTAAACTAAGAGATAGTACTTGAAGCATTTGTTCACATACAACAAAATGCAGTATATTATTGGAAATATTAGATTTTGGAATATATGTCAGTGCCTCAAAATTATAGATTGTTGACAGTGTGTCCAGCTAAACCGTTTTTAAAAATTCCCTGTCCTTTCCAAGTTTTCTAGAGCTAATTTATTTTTCCAGCCACTATTTATAAATATTAAGTATATTACAACATTCATTTAATAAGATCACACCTTAATGTAATATTATTTTTAGACACAAACAAATTCTGAAATTGTGTCACTCTATGAAGGGGTTAAAGGATATCAGCCTAAAACTATGGGCTATTGGGTAGTGATAGCTATGTTAGATGTCATTAAGATTATAATGAGCCATTAAAAGATCACCTTACATTAGTACAGTTTGAAAATATTGTGACAAAGAATCTTTTTAGCTTATTGTTCCTATATATAATCAAGTTCTTGTACATGTGCATAGCCATGACTCAGCTTTGGCTAAAGACGCGTAGTAGAGGAGTAAAAATACGACATGAAAATCTCATATTGACTCTGAAAATTGAGATATGTATGCTCAACTGTGTTAAAAGAGATTTTCAGTGTGTATTAACTTGAAGATAATGTTATTTAAACTGTTGTAAATAAAAGTTGTGTATTATTTAGAGAATACATAAATAGTCTAGAAATAGATAAAATCCCCCAACTTTTCCATGACATTTCCCCGTATTTCAGATCGCTGGACACCCTGTTTGAATTGTACTGAGGCAGCAATATTAGAATTTTTTTTAACCAAACTTAAGGTGGAACATAATCAATTTTATTGCCTAACCAAGGGTGAATATTAACAATTTCATTTAGTTAGTAAATGTGCATGCTGTTAGTACCATAACCATTGCTAATAGCAAGGCCGTAGCCAGGGAAGGGTTTTGGGGGTTCAAACCCCCCGCGAAATTTTATGAACAGAATATATATGGCTTTATTTATGGTTCAAACAATATTAAAATTAAGATACAAATACAAATTAGGGGGCTGTGTTACCATGAAAAGCACTTCAGAGAGCTTTGAGAGGTGTTAAATATTTTGAAATTTTCCTAGCCCTCGGCATTTTGGGGGTTATTTTACCATAAAAAAAAACTTCACAGAGCTTCAAAAAGTGTTTAATATTCAGAAATTTTCCAAGCCTTTGGCCGTTAGTGAGTTATTTTACCATGAAAAAACCCACTTCAGAGAGCTTCTAGAATTGTTTATCATTTGGAATTTGTTTCTAACTTCCAGCAATTGAGGGATTTGCCCACCAAACCCCCCCTGAAATTATTGGCTGGCTACGGCCTTGGCTAATAGCTTTATCCTAAAAGACCTGTCACACTTATTATCTATTCACACAGCAATGAAATTAATATCCATAAAGTACTACCTGTAAAAGAGATGCCAGCCACTAAAGGATGCTCACAGAGCATTTTCCCCACTGAGGGAGCATGATGTCTGTCACTGGTGATCACATTAAACACTCCTGGAGGTATTCCTGCTTCAGTGGCTAGATTAGCTATGGCAAGAGCGGTGAGAGGAGTATCCTCGGCGGGTTTGACTACACAAGTACAGCCAGCAGCCAATGCTGCTCCTGCTTTCCTTGTTATCATGGCAAGAGGGAAATTCCACTGAAATAACCAATACATTCACATTTCTAAAAAATACAACAATTAAAGCTTTGATACAGGATTTAAAATTTAGAGGAAGATTAGAAATTTTGAAAGGGTAAAAGTATCACCTTAAAAATTTCATTTGAATAGTTTAAGGATCCCATAAGGCTACTATTCTATCGTGTTTTAACTAAAACTAACTGCAAATAGTACACTTATTAACCATTTGAAAAATAAACTCTAGGCAAATATTGTTTTTTCTATTATTAATGTTGGATCTCATGTTGACACAAAAATTACTATTTGTGCCAAAATTGCAGATATTAAAGTTTGGTTCATTTTGAAAAGCATGCATGACAATGATCACCCTGTGGTAGGGTGAAGAAATATATTTGAAGCACACTGATTTTTTTTATCGCATTTTACTGCCTGTTGAGGATATATGTATGAATGATAATTACTCTGATGGAGTAGGGATGAGGAAGGAAGTATTTTAGAAATAATATACCCGTATTTGTGTTGAAGGAGAAAGAGAAACCATTTAGGAAAAACCACCCTCAGTATAATAATAATAATAATAATAATAATAATAATAATAATAATAATAATAATAATAATAATAATAATAATAATAATAATAATAATATTTAGCAACGCGTCTTACTACCCGTTTGGGTTATACGCTTAAGTACTAATTACGCTAATGGGTTAGGAATTGGGAAGGTTGAATTTAGAGGAAGTGAACCCGCACTTGCATGAAGGGAGAGTGGAAAACCATTTAGGAAAAACCCTCATTACACCCGACGCATATTAAAAATTCAATCTCCCCATCACCAGCAGTCTAGTCTATTGAGAGAGTAGCGCCTTAGACCATGTAGCCACAGAAGCGGGTTTTAATTTATTTAACTATGTAAATAATATGGATGATTATTATTATCTGACCAATAATTCTACAGTTGTTTTCCATCAAAATATCCTATTACGCTACCATCTTGTGATTATAAAGCAAGAAATGCTGTATTGTTTTAACAATAATATTTACTAAAAGTAGATTGCAGTTAGGTTTTCATTTGAGGAATAGACATTATGAAAATAATAGTGGGAATCATTGGTCTAAGACATCACTCTCACAATGGATTGACTGCTAAAGATGAGATCAGTTGGATGCACAGAGGGTGATTTTTCCAAATTGGTTTTTCACTCTTCCTCCATGTAAATGTGGGTACACTTTCTCTAAATTTAACCTACCTCATACCCAACATAATAGCGTAGACATTGATATAACAAAAACGGGTAGTAAGATGGGGTGCTAAAAAAATTAAATATTCATAGTAGGTTGAATGGTTAAACATTTTTAATATTAATAAGGGATGTATATTTACATGGAGGAGTGGAAGAAAGTCCAGGAGGAAGAATGGTGGAAAAACATAGGGAGATGGAGGCATTTTACTAAACAGATCTGGCCAAAGGCTGTAAACAGTTTGTCATGATTATTATTATTATTATTATTATTATTTACATATATTTCCAACATTAGTATGACATGAATGTTTATGCAATACAATACAATACATGAAAACCACATTTGTGGAAATTGGTTATCTCAATAATCTCGTATATAATATTTTTATTAATACACTTTAGAAAAAAAAAGTTTTACTTACTGGTGTGATTAATGATGCAACACCAATGGGTTGATGAATTACAATCATCTCCTTGTTTTTGACAGGACTGCTAATGACTTCACCCTAAAATTGTAAAGATACAATTTATATTCCCACTTAAAAGACCATTTCAGCATCGGAGGGATACTTTTAATTTTAATTGAAATAATCTACTATTATTTTATTCAAATAATTTAATATATATAGAATAAAAAAATAATGCAATGAAAAATTATTTAGAATAAGTTACTTAGTGTAATCCAATAAAATGAAAACAAAATTGATACACTAAAAAATATTACAAATAATCAAGTTTTCTGAGTCAATATCTTCTTGTGTTCCTAGGTTGAAAAAAAAAAAAAAAAGTAAATTCAATTATAGATTCTAGGGGTTAAGCCACTACCAAACTGAAAAACCTAATTTAGAATATTTTTATTGTAAATTAATTACAGTAGTAGTATTGGTAATCAGTACTTGCATTTTGCAAGCTTTTACCTTTTACACATTTCATTAGTAGCTTTAATTGTTACTTAGGCAATTACAGAGCATAATGATCTTATACAATAGTAAAGAAGATGTTGTTTGAAAAGAAAAATGCACCCTCTCTAGTTCAGACTTCATCAGGGGTGGGCTATCTATGAGGTGGAGGTTTGAGTGAGCCTTGCAGTAACATTGAAAAGAGAATTAATCATTTGAATATAGTGTGTACTGAAACTTACTGTTGGAACTTTGTGTGTATCAGTTTATGTGTCTAGCCAGTTGTAAGCAACGAATAGTGTTCCATGTGCATCTGTTGGGTGGCTTAGCTAGCGGATCCTCCATACCCGCAAGAAGAAGTATCAATTTAAGTCAAGAGTAAGCCAACTTAAACTATTTATGCTTTGTATAGATAGGTTTATGTGTCTGTCAGACCAGCTGCAGACAAAATAGTGTTCAGCATGAAAATACCTATATGGCCAGGGTCCTGGTGTATGGATTTTTATCAGCTAGATTTTTGTCATGGTCCTCATCACAGAAAAAATTATTTTAAGTTTATAGATTATAAGCAATTTAGACACTCAGTAATTAATTGCCCTGCTGTACAATTGAAGTGTCATGGGTAGAGTAACTAATGAATCATGTTTCTAATATCATGCTTGTCTAGACCTAACCTCTATTGATCAAAACAATGTGAGTGTTAGTGTGCAACTCCGTGGCACATGCCTTTGAGAATGAGTGAGATGGTAAGTGTGTCTAAGCAGTGTATCATATAATAATGTATACATAAACTCATAGTTAATGTGTGTTCTTTCCTGTCATATAAAGCTTAACAGGTTGTGGGCCTAAGCACTCACCAAATGCAAAGAGTATTAATTATTATCCTGTAGAATGGTCAGTCATTAAAACAGAAATTTGTCTTGTGAATTTGTGTGATTGTTGAATGCAATGGCCATGCAGTTTATGTGATCACTTTGTGCTATGTGTAGTTATGATTCACAAGAACCCCAATAGAAACTATGGCTGAAAAGTTTGACAAAGTACACATCAATAAGTTTGACATTGATAATTATCATTAATGAAAGATCCAAATGAAGTGTGCCCTAAAGTCAAAAAGAGTCAGTGATGTTGCAAAAGGCACTCTAAAAAATCTGATAATCGACAAAGGAAAGGAACTCGGGAAGTGCAAAAGAGATGACACAATTGCAATGTTTACTTTAACTATGTCAATGGAACTCTCACAAATAACACTAGATTAAAATTGCGACTAATCAAAAGTAGAGATGTCACGATGTCTGGTTTCCTCGATTCCAATCCTTAATTTGAACCTCGATTCTTCAATTCTCGATTCCAATTCTTGAAAATTTCCTTTTTCATTATTTTTCCAAGCATTACTGCATAGACAATCTAAACCTACTCCCCCTCAATGTGAAACTTGGACTCGGCCATTACAACATATGATCATTTGAAACTTTATTAAATATCTTTAAGATTGTGAGATCAAACACATTAAAAGTCTTTAAAACTAAAAATTCAAATAAACTCAAAATTAATTCAATAAATTGTGGATGTTATAATGAAAGAAAAACACATTTTACACATTACCAAAATTTCAAGTTGTCCACCATAGCTGATCCTACGCAAGTTAGCTCGCCAGAAATTAGTGATGAAGCTTTGGGAATTATATATCAATAATCTATTGAATAAAAATAAATAAAACTTTTTTTGCTTCATTTTTATCAACTACGTTGATATTTGTTCTTTTTTTAATTAAAATTGTCTTATTCAAAGAGCTAAATAAAATATAAAGAATTGAAAAGTGACAAAAAATATAATCACAGGAGAGTGGCCATTTTAATTTGATAGGAATATCATAACTTTCAATAAACACATTGTGATGTATTAATTATTGATAGATGTATCGATATATTACAGAAATTGCCATTCTAGTCTAAGTATTATATATCAATTGTTTGTTTAAAATTTAGTCATATATTCTGACAGTCTCACTTAACTTTAACTTTAAAAAAAGTGTGTCAAAATTGTTTTTACCTCTTGATACTGTCAAATGGCAGGTTGTATTATATTCAAGACCATTTATTTTTCATGTAGAACACCTCAAAATGTAAGGGTCATACTATATTCGGGATCGTACTATATCGGGCTATTACGATATTTAAGTGAAACGGCAACTAAATAAATATGAAAGATAATCAATTATTATCTATTTTGAATGTTGCCGTTTTGTTTAGTTGCCAGTTTTATTGAGAACTGTGAATCAAGTAGCGAGAATCGTAATATTAAGATCAATTCTTGATTCTTTCAATACCAGTAAGAATCGAGTGTATCAAGATATCAAGGAATAGAGTTTGAGAGCCCTAATCAAAAGAAATTATGGAGAAGTTTTTTAACTACAAACAAAAATTTGAAATGAACAAAATGCTTGTCCACGAGCATTTTCATCAATACAAAATGGACACCAATGACTCCAATGCATAACACGTCAAGAAATGAAATCTTGCATGGCAAGTGAGAGTGACTGGCGAATAACTCAGTGATGTTGCTATAATGACAAGCGTTTTCAGAAATCTACCTCCTAAACATAGAAACCTTAGACAAGCATAGCTTTCTCTAGATGAAGCTAGACAGACTATTCCAAATATGTTGTCACATCTGTTGGACAAAGGGGAAGACTAGCTAACAAGTCAACAATCCAAGAGTGCATTTTCAACTTTGACAAATAGAAAGAGTGACCTTCAAAATTCAAATAACTATCAAAAGTGTAATCCAAGACAAAAGAATAGGTCCTGTAAACCAAGAATAACTTGCTATAGTTGCCAAAGAAATGAACATTACTCTAATGACTGTTGTGCAATGAAGAAACCCTGAGAAAGTGGATGATCTCCCCCCCAGGGTCATTTCTCAGCATTCAGCACAGAGTGGAAAGAATAAATGCACATATTAGTGGCCATCGATGAAGACAAGTGGATAGTGGCACTTCTAGGCACATGACAAATTGTCGTGAATATTGTTTTTAATTTGAAGAGACTTTTGTGAAGTGAAGGAGAACTGTTAAAATTTTAAAATTGAATAAAAGGCAAGTGGTGTGACTCAATCACCACAAATGTATTGTACATTCCTGAACTAAGAAAAAGTTTATTTCCTGTGGGTGTAATCGCTGGAAAAGCCATGAAGATCATCAAGGAGGATAGAGCCACTGACATAGATGGCAATGAAGAGCTAGTAGCAAGTGGGGTCCATGACACAAACAATTTGTATCAGATGTCATTACATAGATTCCATATCAAGAACTAGGCCTAAATGTTACTGCGATTGGGAGCTTAAAATTATGGCATGAGGGATTTGGACATATAAATAAGAGATCACTGCGTGAAATGGTCACCAAAGGTTTGGTCGAAGGTGTGAACATTAATGACCTAGACGATTTTTTCTGAGAGTCTTGTCAGTAAAGTAAACAGCTATAGTAAAATTTCTGTCTTTAAAACATACTAAGGCTAAATCAGGTGAGACTTCAAATTTGGCATGTAAGTAGGTAACTATAATAAATAATAATTAATTGCCGGATTTTTTGAAATTTCCTCGGGGTAGGATAAAAAGCGGTGCTTTAAATTTATAAAGCTGAAATTATGCTTCCGTTACTATTGTTAGGTTTTAGGATTTTTCATTATTCACTCAGGGTAGGGAATTATCGGTATATTTATTTTGACTCATATTTACTTGTCTTCATATATCATCCTCCAGCAATCAATCAAAACCGGAAATGAGTCGCATACGCCGCTCCCCGGAAAGTATATAAGCAGCGCGAGAATGTGCACCAAATCATTATAAATGCAACATTTGTCTCGATAACACGTTTAGCGCAAAACTACAAAACTATATTTAAAAAACATTTCAGCGCAATTCTTTGTTTTCCAAATTTTCAAAATTGTTTTTATAATCTTTTATAAAAATTTTCTGACATTTTTTTATTATTTCTCAAATTGTTTTTCTAATCTTTTCTTTACCTCGACTTAGTTTAAGATACAATTTAATTTGGTACATTTTTTGTGCAAAACTTAAACTAAGTAGATTTTGTTTGTTATCTATCACAATGACTGTTGAATCATTGAAAATTGATGGGACTACGGTGCTTCACACTATAATTCCTATAATTGGAGACAGAGCCTGTCTGTTTCAGGCCATCTCCTGTCTATTGTATGACACACAGGTGATGGCCAGGGAGGTGTGCGAGCAGATCGTTAGCCATGTGGTGGTCAACTGGGAAGAGTTTGCCATTATGTCCCACGACAGTACTACAGTGCTGCTGAGTACAGTATTGACATGTCACGCCCTTTTACTTATGGTAGTTTATGTGAGCTGGAAGCGGCAGGGCAACTCTTTCCGTGGGTCTTCGAAGTTTACCGCAACGGTGAGCTGTATATAGGTTTTGGTACTGCAGGTAACCCTGTGGGACGACTAAGCTTTTCACATGAGCTGTCACATGGCCATTTCGATGTACACGTACGTAGTGAAGTGACCACGACAATGTCTGAGCCCGCTTCCCCTTCTTCACTTCTCCCTGTCGTCGCCAAGAAGATTACTACAAGAAGAAGTGAAGTGCCTACTACCTCACCGCCCCCATCAGAACCAAATCGTAACTCATCTCGTATCAATCATTATCTCTTACCGTTCCTACCAAATGCTCTAAAAAACGTCGTGCCAGATGCACTGACGCTACTCGGAAGAAATAAATTCAAAAAGCTTCTAAAAAGTATGTGCAAAAAAACCCAGCAGTTCACTGTGCTGCTGTGTCCAAGTATCAAAAAAAGAATACTGAAGTGCACAGAGAATCAGTGGCCAGATACCAGCAAACTCACCCTGATGTGAACAAAGAAGGAGTGGCTAGGTACCGGCAAGCTCACCCTGAAGTGCATAGGGCGTCACAGTCTCGATATGAGCAAAATAATCCTGGAAGACGAGTTGAAAGGAAAGGACGTTCCTGGAAAACCAAGGCTCACTCCGGCATGGCATATGATATTGATAAAGAGTATGAAATAGACAGTACCGTGGCCTTGGGTGCCATGAGCAACAAGTGCCGGTGGTGCAATGCTCTTAAGTAGAAGGAGGAGGCCCCCGGCATGTGCTGTAGCGCTGGTAAGGTGCAGCTCCCGCCTTATGAACAGATACTCGAGCATCTCTACAGTTTGATAATGAATATACATGCAGAACATGACCATTTCATGAACAGTATTCATAAATATAATAGTTGCTTTCAAATGACTTCATTCAGAGCTAGACAGATAATAAATAACGGTTTTATGCCAACTTTTAAAGTTCAGGGCCAGGTATACCACTTGGTTGGAAGTTTACTGCCAGAACCTTAACAGAAACCACAATTTTTACAATTTTTTTTTGTTGGCGAAGATGATAGAGAAGTACAAGTGAGGTGCAGTAACTTTCACGATGTAAAACCTGGCTTAGTCAGACAACTACAGGGAATGCTATATACATGCTTATGTAAGAGACTTGAAGGTCGCCCTGGACAAGGTGCTTGCAACGTCTAAAACATTCAAAGGAGTCATTAATACTGAGAGTAAGCCACCGGACAGCCACAGGGGTCGCTTCAATGCTCCTATGTCAAATGAGGTAGCCTTATTAATGGTTGGTCAGCAATTTGAGAAAAGAGATATCCTTGAGAGCCACAATAGCTCATTGCAGCGCATTGGTGAGGTCCACCGTTTGTACGACGCCCTGCAGTATCCGCTTTTTTTATTTTGCCGTGGAGAGGATGGGTACTCCATTTCTTTACCTCAGCGTGATCCTGAGACCAAATTAACACTTAAAAATACAGTCTCCGCTGAGAGTTTCTATTCTTTTCGTATAATGATTAGACAAGGAGAAGATAATAACCTGGTGTATTTCCGTTCTCTTTTTAATCAGTTTTTGGTTGACATGTATGCCAAAATAGAGACGGAGAGGTTGAGCTATATCAGGAACAACCAGGCGCAGCTGAGGGCTGACAGTTATATACACTTGCGGGATGCCATAGGGAGGCAGGATGTTGATGGTGAGCAGCTGGGTTAGAAGGTGGTGCTCCCGTCATCTTTTACCGGGGGACCACGCTATATTCACGAGCGTACACAAGACTCCATGGCATATGTACGCCAATACGGCCGTCCTGACCTTTTCATCACATTTACGTGTAACCCCCAATAGAAAGACATTAAAGTTATTCTTTTACCTGGTCAAAAGTCACACGATCACCATGACATTATAGCCAGGGTATTCCACCTAAAGGCTCTTCTAACCAAAGGCAATCTGTTTGGTGGGGTGCGTTGTTTTAGATACTCAGTGGAATGGCAAAAATGGGGTCTTCCTCACATTCACATCTAGCTATGGCTAGAGCAGCGTATCACCACTGATAATATCGACAATGTTATTTGTGCAGAAATACTTGACCCTGAGCAAGACCCTCTCCTCTATGATATTGTGAAAGCCAACATGATACATGGTCCTTGAGGTAGTTTTAACTACAAATCGCCCTGCATCAAAGATAGTAGCTGGACTAAGAGGTACCCTCGACCCCTTCTCAAGGACACCCAGACAGGAGACGATGGATATCCGCAATATAGGAGGAGATCTCCAGCTGACGGTGGTTACACAATAAAAATTAATGAAATTGAGTTGGACAACCGCTGGGTGGTGCCTTACAATCCTGTCCTGTCACGCACTTTCAATGCTCATATTAATGTGGAGTACTGCAACTCTGTTAAATCTATCAAATATATTTGTAAGTACGTGAACAAGGGTAGTGATCAAGCTGCCTTTACTCTGGAGAATGAGAAAGATGAGCTGAAAATCTACGAAAGCGGCTGCTACATAAGAAGTTCCGAAGCAGTTTGGAGGATCTTTAGCTTTCCCATTCACGAAAGGTTCGCCCCTGTCTTACATCTCGCTGTTCATCTTTAAAACGGTCAGCATGTATACTTCACCTCCAATAACCTGTCAGAGAAAATAAACAGCCCACCTCAAACAACGCTACTAGCTTTTTTTGAAATCTGCAAAACGGACAATTTTGATAAGGCGCAACTGTACTCTGAAGTCCCTTCTTACTTTGTCTGGAACAACAAAAAAATTTCTAGGAGGAAAAGGAGGAAAGTGGTAGAGGGCTGGCCTGGAGTGAAAAAAGAGCATGCTCTGGGTAGGGTCTACACGATTCATCCAAACAACATCGAGTGCTACCACCTACGCCTGCTGTTCCATGAGGTTAGAGGGCCGACATCCTTTGAGGACTTAAAGACTGTGAATGGTATCCTCCATCCAACATTTTAGTCTGCGTGCAAGGCCCTTGGATTGCTGGAAGACGACAAGCATTGGGACACTGCTTTAGAGGAAGTAGCATTGTGCGATTCTCCTTTCAAGCTGCGAGAGCTATTTACAATAATGTTAGTTTTCTGTCAACTCTCTGTTCCTTTAAGCCTTTGGGAGAAATACAAAGACAGTCTCTCGGACGACATCAAACGGCAACTGGAGAGAGAGTTGCAAGATAGTGCGCAGCTGCTCATAGATGAGATGTACAACAGATGGTTGATATTGATCGAGGATGCAGTGTTAGCACAAGCAGGACAAAACTTGGCACAATATGGATTGCCTCAACCAAAAAGGTCTGCAGCAACTTTGGGTAACCGAGATTATCTGAGGGAGATCAATTATGACCCCAGCGCCCTGGAAGAGGTGGTGTCGTATGAGGAGTTACTGACGGATAAACAGCTTTAAGTTTATCAGGAGATCCTTGGAAATATTGAAAAAGGAATTGGGCAAATCTTTTTCCTGAATGCTCCTGGTGGCACTGGAAAAACCTTTCTTATCAATTTGCTATTGGTGAAAGTAAGGAGTAATCGTGGCATCGCCTTAGCTGTCGCATCGTCAGGAATTGCAGCAACACTGTTGGAGGGAGGCAAGACAGCTCACGCTGCCTTCAAGCTGCCGCTAAATCTCATCCATGTCGAAACTCCACTCTGCAAAATTTCAAAGCAGAGTAATGCGGCCCAAGTGCTGCGCGATTGTAAACTTGGGAAGAAAGCACAATGGTGCATAAAGGGGGTTTCGAAGCACTAAACAGAACTCTAAAAGACATCAGAGGGAACGATGACATGATGGGTGGAGTCACCGTTTTGTTAGCTGGAGACTTCCGTCAGACTCTGCCGGTAGTGCCGAGGGGAACTTGAGCTAACGAAGTTAAGGCTTGCATTAAGGCATCAAATATTTGGCCCTTAATCAAAAAACTCCACCTTAAGAAAAACATGCGGGTGCACCTGAATAGCGATATTTGCGCTGGACAATACTCCGATCTCCTCCTTATAATAGGAAACGGAGAATATCCGAAAACTGTGGTTAAGATTACAATTCCATCAGATCTTGCCTCAGTTGTGTTGACCGTTGACGACCTAATAGCCCGAATATATCCAGATGTCCACAACCTACACAGCAAATCTATGGAGTGGCTGAGCGAACGTGCAATTCTGACACCTAAGAACGATCAGGCTTCCGTCATTAATGACACTTTGTTGAAGTCGTTCAAAGGTGCAGAATACCAGTACAAGTCTGTGGACACTGTAGTGCATACGGATGATGCTATACACTATCCTGTGGAATTCCTAAATGCACTAAACCCACCTGGTCTACCGTCTCACACACTTATCCTTAAAGTGGGTGCTCCAGTAATGCTACTGCGAAATCTCAATCCACCCAAGTTGTGCAATGGGACCAGGTTGCGTGTGAAAGCCTTGCATAAAAACGTGGTAGAGGCCATTGCATTTACTGGCTGTGCTCGAGGTGAATCGGTGTATATACCACTGATACCACTTATACCGTCGGAGTACCCATTCGGGTTTAAAAAGCTGAGTTCCCCCTTAAGGTCTGTTTCGCAATGACGATTAATAAGTCTCAGGGTCAGTCACTGAAAACAGCAGGAATTGATATTAGGGGGGACTGCTTCTCGCACGGCCAGTTTTACGTGGCCTGCTCGAGAGTGAGCTCACCTAGTAGCCTGGTCGTGTTAGCACCTGAGGAAAGAACCTCTAATGTAGTATATAAAAAGGTACTATAAGTATGAACAAAAAATAAATAGTCATAACCCCCTGTGAATAACAAACTAAGTAATTTTACCCTCAGTTTCCGGATTTTACAATAGGTGGACAATAAAAGTGCAATGCATTTGGTTCGTAACCCAGAGTTTCACAAGCAAACCAAACAAATAAATGTGCATTACCATTTAATATGTGAGAGACACTTCATGCTGCTATTGGAATGGCAAAACTTGAGTGTTAATAAAATGTTTCACATTTTTGCTAACATGTATAAAAAACATGTATAAACATAAAGTTTATGTTCTTTGGGGAAGCTTAGTGTATTTAGAACAGGTTGTATTTCCCACCATTCGTTAAAGTCTAAGTAAGCATTCATTTAGTGTGAGTATTAATCATGTTTCAAATATAATGCTTGTCTAAGCATTACCATCATTGACCAATTCAACGTGACTGTGCAAGTGCACAACTCGGTGGCCCATGTCTTGTGAGCAAATGAACCGGTTTGTGTGTCTAAGCAGTGTGTAGTATAATCATGTCTATATAAACTTGTAGTTAATGAATGTCCTTTTCAGTCATGTAAAACTAAACAGTAACTAATTAAATTAACTACACTCAAAGGTGTTATAGATTTCCACAAACTATGTAAAATTTGAGAACCCAGGGTGTAAACAGTGATGTCAACAAAATCCCTAGATGCTAGATGCCTTTAATATTGGTGATTTGTATGTATATTTGTTTGACCAGATCTAGGTTTTAAGGTAAATTTGATGTACCTTTTAGTGGGTCATCTTCTAGGTTTGGCTATAGAGTTTATCAGCATTATGAGTTCACAGTATATGTTAAAGCTAGCGATAAGTAATTATTTTACTTAACAATTTATCATCTTTTATACTTGATTTGTCAGGTCAAAAGTAACTAATTAAATTCTTTGACCAACCCCTAATTTGTTTCACTCAGAGTTATATTATACAAGTGTTATCAGCTCCCTTGAGGTTCATACAAACACTGGCGACTCATGGTAAGGTGGGCACACCAAATTGTAACAACAATTTGCATCAAGGCATACATCATGTGAGAATTACTGAAGAGAAAAAATTTCAATGTCAATGTAATACAGGGTAGCGGCCGGGGGGGGGGGGGGGGGGTGTATGTTGTTGCCGCGCCTTACCCCAGCGACTGAGTAGCGAGGCCTCGGCGTTCCTTCCTTATATAGCCAAAGTGGATGGTGGAATAGAGCCGAAGGTCCCGGTGGACAACCACGGGCGAGGAGGCGACGACGGCTGAGGCCTTTATTTATTCAAAGTTACATGACACGACAAAGTACAAAAGTATTAAATATACAATAGGTCAAAAAGATCTGTTGGTATCTCGGTCAGGTCGACCGTTGCGGCGTCCGCTGCTTCCTGTTCCAGCATCTTCAGTTTCTCCACTGTTGAGGGGTGGACTTCAGGGTTCATGTTTGTGGGGATCCAATACATGTCGATCCAGGTATTAAGTAGTATGTTTGCCACAAATAGGTGCACGTTGCAGAGATCGGGGTCTAAGAACATTAGTTCTCGGCCTTTAAGGGCGGTGCTGTAGACAGTGCTGTTGTCCGTTCCCAGTTGCATCACCTTTGTTTCGGCTACCATAGGAAGGTTAGTAGTGCTGCGACAATCTCAGCTTTGTTGATTTCCTTAGTCATGACAAACCTTTGTATGGTATAGGCATTGCGGTGAGGGGCGTACCCTGCCATTACCCAGGGGGTGGTGTCCGAGAAGATATCCCCAGGGTCTTTGGGTGGTAGATTTCAGGTACATTTGCACCACCTTGGAAGAAATAGGAGTTTTGATGCGATGGCTGGGAGTCATCTGTACAGGCGAGAGGTCGCGTATTGAGGCCACTTCAGGTTGTATCCTATCCAGCTGAAATAGCTGGCAATTCCTTGGGTACCTTTGTCATCGGTGAGTGGTAGGTGCTTTAACAGAGCACCTGTAAGTGGGCTTCTGCAGTCAGCAAGAGCGTCGATGTCCTTGTGTCCACTTCGAATCCGAGGTAGGTTATTTTCTGTGTCGGTCTCGTGGAGAATTTTTCGTTAATCCTAAGTCCTAGGGATTGGAGAAGGCCGGGAAAATGTTCCAGAATTTCATTATTTAGCCTGAAGAAAAGAAAGTCATCAAGATAGGCTGTCTCTTGTACCTGCGAGCAAACTTCTTCAATGCATGTGATGAGCCTTGATGCAGAGTACTTGGTGCCTCGGTAATAGACTCCGGTTAATCTTCTCGAATCGGAGGAGACAAGGATCTGGAAGAATCCAGACTTCAAGTCAATTTTCCATAGCGATGCTCCTGGGGGGGGATCTTCATGAGTGCAATGCCCGCCGATTCCAGGCTGAATTTAGGGGTCTGGATGTATTCCGTCCAAGGGCTGAAATTGTGGATGACACGAAGCGAGGCGTTTGATTTGGGGATGAGAAACATGGCAAACGTATCGGTGACCTTGTCATTCTTGATTAAGAGCCCGCTTCTGAGCCAGTCTTGGATGACCATGTCTATTTCCTTCAAGCTCCTGGTTCTTACAAAGTGGTGAGGCATCTCGTGAGGTCTCGGAAGCACAGCGCCCTCGCTGCATATCTTACCAAACTTTATTGTTCCAGTATATGGGTCGAAGTGGGGTGACCCCCACTGGTTTATTTGTGTAATTTTTCTTCTGAACTGTTTAGATATCTTTTTCGTTCTGTAGGATGTTGAGTTTGGTTCCAAAACATGGAAATGGTGATGCAGCATCACCAGTTGATATCTCGTCATCCTGCAGTTCATCAAGGGGTGCAGAGTCCCTCACTCCAGGTAGTCTTATCCTTTCTTAGGTTGAAATTTCTGGTTCCCCCTCCTCCTCGATGATGTCGATGCCAAGCTCCCGAACGAGTGTTGCCAGGCAATCTGTTGTATTGGTCGTCACTGTTGCTGTGGTGACTGTGTCTACCAAAAGTTACAGCTCCCTCCTGGTTGGGAGAACGAATTCCCAGGAGTCTGTGGCTGGCCGATCCTGATCTTCCGGGGTGTCTACCAAAGAGCTGTAGTCGATTTCAGGTAGGATAACCTCAAAGATTTCATCCCAGGTTTCACACGGTGGCCTCAGCTGTAGATAGAACGACGTTATCCTTTTTTGTAAACATAGTCTGTGTGCATCCGAAAATGATAATATATATCTTATTATATCATATGTATAGACTACTTTAATTTTTTTGAAGAGAGCTTGCATGTAGAAAGTCCACTCAATCCTATCTCCACTCTACCTACACACTGTGTAGTGACCATGTTTGACTGCCATGCTTGCTGGGTTATTTACATTAGGTTGTGTGGGTTTTATCGGTCAGTGAATGTACTGTCGGTAGGTAGTTTTAGCATATGTGCAGCTCGTAATTGTGTAAGAAACATTAATTTAGCTTATTTCCAGTCCTAGTAACATTTCAAGGTCAAACCTCATAGAGTGGGTGAGAGAGAGAGAGCAATATTTTTCAATAGCCTACTTTAGGTGTTTTTTGTATTATCAAAAAGTAGTTTTGCTCTTGCTCGCTAGAGCACAGTAGCTCTCGGTGATCAATGTAAATCAAAGCCAGGTAATTGGTTTGTGTGTTTTCTTTTCTTGCATTGTTAACTGTGTATTCATGGAGATTGGACGTGTGGGCTAATATGGCAATTTCTTTATTATATTAACCTGTGAATGCCTATTCAGATTGAAGTGAAGCCAATTTAAAATAAATACTTTCTCAATTATTAACTGAAACATGAACCGTTTTGATAATTTCTGGATAAAATTCTGTGAAAATACAATGTACAAAATGTGCTTAAAATATACAATGTTTAATTACCAACCAAAGTCCGTTGTTATATACATCGTATTGCAACAACTGTCTAGTAAAAACCAGAAATTTCACCTAGGGCCGGTCGCCCACCAATCTGACAAAAACATTGATTAGACAGGACATTTTGTCATATGACAGTCCGACGAAGAATTTTACATGTTGTTTAAATCAGTTGCCGCACACCAAAACTGACTTTGTCATATTACATCATCAGACATTCATATCACATCAAATGTGTGCGGTGAAGGTCCGTGCACTTTTGTCCGATGGGTTTTGCTCATCTGACAAAACCTTCCCACGCATGCACTGAGCTCGCTCTTCTGTTCATTGTTGTCTGTTATCAGCATACCATTTGTGATGTGCTATTGGCAGCATGACTCTGGAGCCCTCCTTTAATTTTAGGCTACTTCATTTCTTCTTTCGTAACAATCTCAAATATTTCAGAAGATTAGGATATTGACAAGTTAATATTTTTAGTTCAAAATAAGCCAGCAATATATTATTTGAGTCATAAGCACTATTCAAACCAAGATCTAGCTATTAGAGTATGAGAGGATATCAGTAAAGAACAACTACTTAAGAGTAAAAGATCTATATCATCTTCACATGATGCTAAGACAGTGACTGGGCTTGAGTTTTGTCCAGCCTTTGTTACATCATTGTCGCTCACTTGGTCTAACAATTTGTCATACATCATTTTGTCATATGACACAATGGGAGTTCTGTCAGATTGGTGGGTGACTGGCCTGAAGGACATTTAAAACAAATATTTGCAATGAGCATCACTAAATAATCAACTTGAATTTTAGCTTCAGAAATCTGTTGGCTGTTTTTTGTCCAATTTTGTGTGTATATCTTGTAAAAACAAATAAAAAGTTCACATCATGTTACATTTTTTGTTTATATGCATGTATATGTTTATCTTACCAAGATTTAGTGAAGGAAATATGGCCCTGATATGTCATATGACCTATAGTATAGTTGCATGCAACCATAATAAGTAAGTTATAATAAAACATGACACTGATCAGACACATAACCAAATATTTTTCGCATTTGCTCATGGATGGGAGTAGAGATAGCTATAGCTTATGTTGTTTATCTGTGTTTAGTTGTAGAAAGTTTTTATCTTTGTGTTTTGACTCCCATTGTATTGCTATAGTTCCAAAGCAAAGGAAATGTCTTGGTCACTCTGGCAATTTCTGTTAGGTGTGTGATAGGTTTACAAAGAATACTTTGAGGAAATAAATCAATAGCATTACTAAACGTGAATATACATTGCATTTTGGTCACAATACTGGCGACCAGGAACAAAACTGGTCTTCACATATATGATGCATTACCTTCAAAATGAATCTGAAGATGAAGCTAAATGGTACACTAAAAAGTATGCCTATTGCTGTACCTATGGTGTGGTGAGAGCCATGCTACTACGTGAAGATTAATATTTCTGTATGATAAAAATATCGGGGATGTCAAAAAATAAAGCAAGCACAGTTTCAAACATCCGAATATACTGTATATAATAAAGCCTGATCCACATAATGAAGAATTGCTGATTCCAGTTCCCCAAAAAGATAGTATGAAGGAACCAGTGATAAAGATATTGCAATTAATGTGTTGAGAACTCTACTGAACCATCCACTTCTAAGGATTTGGACTACCAACCAGGAACTAATGACAAACATATTGCAATTAATGTGTTGAGAACTCTACTGAACCATCCACTTCTAATGATTTGGACTACCAACCAGGAACTAATGACAAACAACATTTAATTAAGTAGAGATATTTGAATGACATGGTTTGTGACCTCAAGTTAACCAAATTGCAAGCTGAAATCCCAGTTACAGCAATGAAAATTACTTGAAGCAGTAACTAAAATAACATTGTTTTGACAAAGCAGTGTATTCCATGTATTTCAGTATGGTCTTATGAAATAATTAGGTACTCAGCAATGAAAATTACTTGAAGCAGTAACTAAAATAACATTGTTTTGACAAGGCAGTGTATTCCATGTATTTCATTGTGGTCTTAGGAAGTAATTAGGCACTGAACACAATTTTAAGTAATTGTGAATATTTATTGTTGTGTAGAAATTAAGTTTGAAAGCAGTTCTGCTACATAGTGGAAACAAATATCCTTCTGTTCCTCTATTCATGCTGCTGGCTTGAAAGAAACGTATAACAACTCTTGACATGTCTGTGGTGAACTTAAAGTTATTGGAATATTTGTAGGTCTATAGGAGGTTTCACAAAATATTGTGTTCTATGTTTGTGGGACAGTCAAGCAACATCAAAGCATTATAGGGTGCAACAATGGGGAAAAGATATGTGAATATTTACCAGGAAGAAGTAATGTAAATATGTTCCACTGGCCAAACCAGAAAAGTTTCTTCATACACCTTTTTTTATGAAGATTGGTTTAAAGAAGAATTTTGTTAAGGCCTTAGATAAAATAGGAAATTGATTCACCTATCTAGCAGAAACTTTTACCACTGTAACAGATGCTAAACTGAAAGAAAGAATTTTTCATTTCAAGGAAAATTCTGAATGATGATGTATTTGAGACAGGGCTACATGATACTGAGCTGAAAGCTTGGCATTTGTTTAAAGCAGGTGTGCATGGATATTTTGTAAACAGTAAAGAAGAAAATTATAAGAATCTCTACTTCAATGCTATAAGATATGAGAGGTTGAATGTCTTTAAAATATTCATTTTCTACATTTACATTTGGTTGTTTTCCTGATAATTTGTAAGCCGTGAGTGATGAGCGCGGGGAATACCTTAATCAGAATATATCCATGACGGAAAAGCACTATCTAGATCGCTTGGATACCCCCATGATGGTAGATTTCTGTTGGTTTCTTAGAGGTAATGTAAAAGTACTATACAAAATATACGTTGCAATCACTTTTAAGTCCATAGAATGTACAATTGTACACATTACCAAATTGATAAAACCGTTGTATTTTAACATGTAAAAAGTTGATTATGAAAATGCATATTATATTTATAATTGTATGGTACTAAAGATTGATAATTACTAAACAAATTAAATTTGAGTATAGCTTTTGACATACAAATTGTTTGGTATTGGCACAAAATTTCTTTCAGAATCAGCCACCTATGTCCAGGAGTTTTGAACAATATATATATATTTTTTGGCTAGTAATAAAAGTCATTAATAATAAGACCAGCATTAGATGAATAAATTAAATTAATTCAGAATAACGAAATTATGTACAACAAAATGAAATAAATAAAACTATGTGAGTATATAAAGAACAATACTTAAGTAATGTATGATTAAAAATTATGTCTAGCTATCACTAGTAATGAATTGCTCATTAATTGAAAAATATTTTTACTTTACATTATAAATATTTTATTGTATAGGCCTACATCTAATATGTATTTCTTGCCGGACTTAGTTCCAGCTTAACAGGTTCATTACTTTTCCTTGACAATTACCCATAAAAATCATGAATAAGTATATCTGACCTTTTAGGTCAGGTTTGTATTTATATAGAGCACATAGCTTAAAGCAAATAGTGCACGATAAAACTCATGGTTTTAAATATTGGTGTTCATAATCAATACATACATAGTAAATAGTGCACACTGCATAAAGTAGATTTGAGTTTAACTTAATATGCATTATACATGGACTTAAGCATAAACAACAATTGACTCAACCAATGAGATGCTTTAGCCTGTTAAAAACCAGTATATGCAGCCAAGGGCGGCTCTACGGCCTGTTGTCGAGGGGGGTGATTGGTTTTCATGAGGCTTCAAGTATACAATTGATAACTTTAATTAATTAAGATTTTTATTTATAATCATTTTGATTATAATAATATTGCTAGTTTATAAAAATAATATTTATTAATAATCATAATAAAAATGGGACATACAACAGAAAACACAATTTTGAATAGCAAATTTGTAATGTTAATACAACAACAAAACAACATACAGCAAAATGTCAATGTAACGATAAGAGTAATTAGTATTTACAATGTCCTAAAAAGTTTTGGTAGGTATTAATAAAAGAAAATATGTATTTTAATACAAATAATTGGTTATCATACTTTTTTTCACATCCATTACTGTTTCCAGTCTGTGGCCTGGGTCAGCTTTTTATTCAAGCAAAATATTTTCCAGTACCAGCTTGCTAGGCCTGTCATAGCTTCATATGCCTTATAATCTAACTTAAGACTAGGACAGGCACAACATCAAGTCCCCAGCCGTAAATTCATCACTGTGAAAGGATAAACCCACATTTCACCAATTATAAATTTTTCGGCAATGCCGGGAATTGAACCCGGGTCCATTAGCTCAGTAGGTGGTGTTAGATCTGGTTATCATACCCATCTTAGTAATCTGATTACTGGAGAGTTTAGTTTTAAGCCACTTGCTTTTCTGTATATTAGAGCTAAGTTAAAAGAGTTATTATTGACTAGGTCATGTAGGAGGTAGGGTGAAAGAAGATATTAGTTAATATCTTTACAACATTAAGGTAAGGGTTTCAATATTTTATTATTTTTTTATATCCCAACAGCCCCTCAAACCCCCCAGATCCACCACTATTTGGATAAGTGGCGTAGTTAACATTATGAAGAAGGGGAGAATAAAATTATAGCTAAAATCATCTACTTATTATATATTGTATTAGCCCTAGATCGGGTTAAATAATATTATGTTAATCACTGATATTTTTTCCCCTCGAAAGGTCAGATTTATAATGGTACCATGCACTATACAATACATATTTATCAGCTCTTCTTCTTCTATTTCAAAACTTAGATACAAACTAAATACTTTTAAAATAATTTGACCACACACATTACACAAAACATTGTCTTTAGAGTCAAAGTTAAAAGTAAATATTTTTTTTAAAAGTCCAAAAAGCCAAAACGAGAAAGCCACAAGATTTCTCATGGGGGAAAAAAATGTTAAAAGTAAATAACAATAATTTTTAAAAATATGCTAAGTGCCCACTAGGTCTACTGTAATATTCATGAAAATAATAAAATCAGAACTAAATGAAAGTCAAATTTTATTTAATAATGCAAGCACCACTTAAATTAGGTTAATCTCATTTTTCAAAAGATACACTAAAATTAATAGATTTTTTAATTCATTTTTTGGCACCACATCTTACAACCTATTCAGGTCATAGGCATTTTAATTAATGTTATCTTACAAGTCAAACCTTAATTGAAGTATTTTTAAAGACCTTTTCTAGTATAGCAAAGAAGTAAGACTGGATGGATAAAAATTACAATCAATTTAAGTAAGCTTTAATCACTACATTTCATTATAGACCATTGTATTTTTCTTATGAATTGCACACTGTGTGCTATGCACTATTTAATATTAGCTATGCATGAATATAAATTGAACTTTATAGCTCATAAACTGGAGTGATTTAAAAAAAATTAGTGTCAAAAAATGTTTTAGAGACACTAAGTAAAGGGCACCTAATCTCGGTTTTAGGTGGACAGGTATTGCGGTAGCCTACCCACTGGGAGCCAGATGTGGCTTATAAGCTTTTGCAACATATTTATGCTGTTAAAATTAAATACAATCGTGAAATAGAGAAGCATACTAGTAAAAATGACTGACTTTAACATACAAAGTAAACTGTAAACATAGAGTGACTCCCACTTCTTCAAAGATTACATATACAACCACAATTCAAATATTAATCTCTTTTTAAATTAGTGGTGCTTCAGAAACTATAATATCTCAATCCCTCCTGCTAAGTGTGTTTTTCAGGTCCTAATCGTAGTTCATCTGAATAAACAATGAAAACTATTTTTTAAGAGATCACAAAATGTAATATTTTTTAAGCTATTCAATTTAATAATTTGTAATTTATGTGACACTGGGAGATGTATTAAACAACTTTCTTGTACTTAAGTGTGTTTATGTGAAGAAGATTATGTGTCTATAATAAAAATGACACTCAAATTTGAATTGCAAAAAAATAACATTTAATAAATTGGGTTTGTTGGTTTATCAGTTGATTGTGGATACAATTTCAAGATATTAGAACATCTTGGAGTACCTGTGTGTGTTAGTAATGTGTAGAGCTGATTAAATCTTTGTATATAGAAGATTATTAGCTATCTTACCCTCATTAATTAGTTGTATATTTTGCAACACAACTAAGTATATTGTCTTTATTTAATTAGTCATGTATTTGCTTCCTATCTTGGTGTCTTGTTCTTGTTAATTAACTATGTATCTGCACCAGATGTAGGAAACATTTTGTTTGGGAAAGTACTAAAATCTAATATTAGCAAGTCATAGTGGAACATACAAACCAAAATGAATGACTTGATTGTATAAAGAATTTACTTAAAATCAACATTTTAAAATGACTTTTAATGATGGTTATTTCTCAAGACCCTAGAATTAAAATATGAGCACTAAGCTTATTTTTAAATTCTTGAAAGTTTTAATAAAAGAGTAAAAATGTAATCAAAAAGGGTGTTCAATGCATTAATTTGTTTTCGTACTATGTACAGTACTGTACCTAAGGCAAATTCAAAGAATTAGCCAGATGATTATCTTGATTATTTGTTCACTCCAGTGACCAAGTAGGTGTATTTCCTTTCAGGATAAGCGAGTTCAGTCCCTGTAGCTGGACTTACTTATGGTTAGACACCAAAACTAGTCATTGTAGATTTTCACACTCATACCAAAACTAAATAGAGCTGATTGACTATGAGTAAAGAAATTATACCACTTTAGAGGATGTCGCCACAAAGCCTAGCAAGAACACTCTACAACGAAAGTATCAGCACTGTGAAGGTGGGTAATTTTTCTGGGTAGGACATAGTGTCATTAATTTTTAATTTGCTTTAAGTATACCATCTTTTTTGACATTTATGACTGGTCAAATATATTAGAAATAATTAGAAAACATCATGAGCATCAACTGTTTCCAGCCTATGGCCAGCTAAGTTTAGTAATGCATGGCAACCAGAGCTTCAGAGATGACTTTTGTATTATTTTTTATTCAAAATGCTTTGATTGTGTGTGTGGAAGAGCTAGTACATTTAAATTTTGCATGAAAAATTTAAATAATGGAAACTAAAACCTTGCTAAATTGAATATTAATTATAATAAAACACATTTTAAGCTAAAAACTTAGGTAAATAAATATGGTCTATCTATATTTGTTGTTGAGGAAAATAATGGTTTCATTTTTTCCAAATTAAAAGTGCACATTAATGCTATTGTTTCATATTATTTTACCTTTAAATAACTGTGTAAATTATAAAGGCCGGTGTATTTTGTCTGTTGGTATCTACTTAGTCCCTTGTGGTGAATCAGAAAGTTCTGCTTGTACTTTTGAATTTGAGTAGAGTATATTTAATGCAACACCATCTTTACAAGTTTGAAATTTCTTATCGAGGTTGTTATTGAGCTTGGGGGATTATTAACCTTCGGCACCATGAGAGAACCTTAGGAATTTTTTCCACATGAGAGTTTATATGGGATCATACTGAGGATCATGTTTCATTTTATTTGAAATTTTTCAGTCAACAGAAATGTCTACCTACACCGGTCCACAAGTGCTCTGCAATGTAGTTTTAAAAACCAGATAAGCTTGGTATGTGTGGTGTGTTCACTTAACTTCAAAAAATCCTGAAAAGGTGAGCCAATTTTCTAAAGAATTGTATCAAACTTCAAGTTAATGTAGTGACATTTTGAAACTATTGAAAGACATTTAATCAAAAATTTGAAACTAAAAACATGAAATATAAGTATTTGGAAGGACAAAATAAAAAAGTTATAGCAATAAAGTTTGCCAATAGAAAAGTATTATAAACTTTGGCTTGCCAAATATTATTATTATTATTATTAGCACCGCGTCTTACTACCCGTTCGGGTTATACGCACTTACGCTAATGTGCAATGTTAGGGTGATTGTGAGATGAAATGGAGGACCTACAGTTTAACGTGGAATCCGAACCACGGTAGAGGCCTGACATTCCTCACATTCACAAATTGTGATTAATACACATCTTGTCAGAGGTGAAGGAAGGGTTTGGCAATCAGATAAATCTGTGCCGGGACCGAGGATTGAACCCCGAACCCTTAGCACAGAAGTCTGACACCTTACCCCTAGACCACCAGGTCACCTATGCTTGCCAAATAGATTGATAACTCTACTTTAGGTTGTGTACTACACAGTTTAATGAATATCTAGTTTATATGCAGCTTTTTAAGAACAAAAAAAAAAAATGAGGAGGATAAATTTAAAGTAATATGTGAACTTATACTTAAAGAGAGGATGAAAAACCACAAATGAAGTCTTTTTTTTTTAATCAAAATTGTGTTTATTACCATATATGTCTTAGTGCTAACTTAGGCTACCTGCTACTTATGCTAACACAGTGAGAGAGAATGATTTGAGAATATTTTAATAAAGTAACAAAAAGTTATCTAAAAAGATAGGGAAACCAAATTTTTGATGAAACCAGCCCCAGTGTACCTGGCTGGAAATTAAACTATGGCCTACTGGATTGACACCCCCCTTGGTTAATTAATGTAATTTATCTGTCATTAATTTAGAAGGGAATCAGTAAACATCCAAGTATTATAAGTGTCATGTTAAATGAAAGTAATTCTTATGTGTTATAATTTGTTTAGCTGTTTATATACCATGTATCTTTGGAGTGGACTTGGTTGGTCTATATTTTTATATTAAATGTGTTACAATTATATTATTAATAAAGTTGATGTATCAAATTAAGGATTGCCAAATAAATTAAAATTCATAAATAGCTAAAAAATCCACTTTTTTTCCCCCTAGCACTGCGTCTTAGTACCTGTTTGGATTATACTCTTCTGTACTAACTAAGCCAATGGTTTAGTTTAAGGTCTTTTTTTAGCAGCGCGTCTTACTACCCGTTCAGGTTATACGCTAAATAATGGTTTAAGGGATGAGGAAGGTTATATTCAAAGGAAGTGTACCCGTATTTGCGTGTAGGCAGAGTGTAAATCCATTTTGGAAAAACTACCTTCAGTACACCCAACCGAGATTCAAACTTCGATCTCCCCTTCATCAGAAGTCTCGTCGACTAATAGAGTGCATGCGACCATTGAAACGGGTTGGTTTTTTATTGATACTAATACATTTGTGATAACATTTCAATGTTGTTAATAATTTAACAGAAAAATGTATTCTATTAGCACTAAAATATAATAAAGATAAGCCTAGTTAAAAAAAACTTTATTGGATAAGTTATTCATAAAGCAGCATAAGATAATGACACATTTAGCACTTTATAACCAAACTCCTTCCCTCAGTTCCCAAAAACACTTTCATCTCACACATAAAATTTTAAAAATGAATATATAAACTTACATGGATTCTTCGTGCTTCTTCAGAAAACCACTCTATAAATGAATTTCCATAAGCAACCTCTCCAATCGCTTCTTTGAAAGCTTTTCCTGACTCAGATGAAACTATACGAGCTATCTCATTTTCATTTTTAACGAGGAGATTAAACCAGTTTCTAAGTATTGAAGATCTTTCCTAAAAAAAATATAAAAACTGTTATAAACATTTTAAGCTTATGTGTTTGTTTAGGTGTATAGTACTAATTTAATAACTACCCACATGTCACCATTTACCAGGTGGTCAATTATTATACCTATGGTTCAGCATACTGTCCTTTTGTTTGTAAACTAATGTCACATAATATAGATGAATGTTTGGAGTCTCGAATATAGTTAAATCTGGTGTGATTTTATAAAATATAAAATAAATGTATTGATGATACTAGGATATGTATATCCCTATTTTACAAAAACTAAGAATCTGTAAAAATAATGTTCAATTTTTCAAGTGTGTTATTACATTTAAATATAAATTTTTCTACCTTTCCTGTTGTTTTACTCCAAGTTAGAAAGGCTTTATGGGCTGCTTCAATTGCAGCTTTTGTATCAGATTCATCCATATCTGGTACTGCTCCTAAAATAGTGCCACTACTTGGGTTGATCACATTAAATGTTTTTCCACTTGCAGACGACTTCCAAACACCATCAACAAATGCTTTATCTTGAATTAAATTGAGTTGTGTAAGAGTTCGGACTGGGTGCAGCGTCATCCTGATTGTCTGCAAAACAAATATAAATTAATCCAATGTTAGAGATAATATTTCCAAAACATTTCGGCCTACATAGAAAATAATTCTAAGTTGATATACTCCACTTTTTAAGCAATTGCCCAACCAGACCGTATCTATAGTTTAAAAGGAAAAGTTCCAACCAATAAAGTTGGGACAGTAATGTGAAAGAACAGCAGTGAACAGACAGGCTTGTGTCAAAAGATAATATGCAGCCCCATTTAAAACTTTAATAACAAGTCTGATTGAAAAATCTTTTAGGTAAATATTACAGTATGTCATTAGCCAATGATCAATAAGAAAATTTATTTTTACAGACAGTAATAGTATATCAAGTAGTGGGTGATACAACATCTGGTTGTCTCAGCTTATGGAAATTAGTTATTGTAAGAATAAAAAATTCCATCATTATACAAGATGATTATGGCCTTGATTTAGTTATCATTCATATGCTAAAATGACCAAAATAATTTCAATATGAAAACCTTAAACCAAGTACTGATAATGATGAAGGCAATGAAAACACAAATTACGGTAAATAAGCTTATTTTGGATATAAAAAATGTTGGCCTAAGTGCTTGAGCATGTGTCCTTATTGAATTGGCTAGGAATAAATGTTCTAAACAAAAATGTAGGCCTATGTATGGGTATGATGTAATTTGTTAAAGCCAAATTGATAGTGATTGAAAACTCAAAGTAAGGTACTTTATCGGGATCAGATTTTGGAGGATACTTGTTAGAATAAAAATACTGTTTTAAATACGGCAGCATTGACATTGCTCTCTCTAACACCTTTGAGTTTTTACTCATCTAATAGAACAAAATTTTATCGGGAAAAGAGATGATCCTGTTATTATTCGATAGTCTGCACGTCTTGTTGGAAAATCTTTAAATAAATAATATAGTGAGAGCAAAAACTGGTTAATAGTCCAACTAGAGTTAGCATGTGCTGTTTTGTAAGTACCATAGACAATGTGTAAAGAACAATTTCCAGATTCCAGTAGCTCAGGATTTTATGGATAATCTTCCTTCAAGTAACATTTGAGATCACTTAAAAATTTGAGGTTTACATTTGGTCTATCCATGGAAACTTGAAGCATTTTTTTAAGATCCAAGCCCTCGTCTTTTAGTGCAGATATAAAGTTCATTAATATATCTTGAACTGTTGCATGACCTAAAAAGCAAGATGTTAAATATCTTGCATGAATTTCATTTTCACTCCAGAAGCGAACAACATCCATCTGGGTCTTCTGAGCCAAAGTATTTATGCTCTTGTCAAATGAAATACAATAAAATTAGCGTTGCTTAATTATATTCACAAGCTCGCTTTTGAAAAAAGGACCTAGTCCATACTCGATGATATATCCAAGTTTATCTTTATGCATTTGAAATTTCTGGGCAATATCACTATCTGAAAACATTAGTTTAAAAAGATCACTACAAGCAGTAAAACTTCTAGCAGAAGAATGTGTCAATACTTGATTAATATCCCACAATATTTCAGCACGAGAAATTTCATCTGTGACAAGGAAGCTCTGAATAGAATAACTATGTCTAGTTTCAGGTTTCAAATCTACTTCATGGTCATTAGCACTAAAACATCCCCACTGCAAGGTCATCCACAAGGTCAACTAACTGTATGGCAAACAAGATAGACCAGAGAGGGAATGATTGAGGGGTGGTCAAAATATAACTATCAGTAGTCCAAATGATATCAGGGGTCTCAAAATGCTTAATCCAACATTTCACTCAATGTAAATAGGCTGAATATTTTTCCAGTATCTGATTCAAAATTCCAGTA
Organism: Timema podura; assembly: GCA_033556935.1. Taxonomy (NCBI): domain Eukaryota; kingdom Metazoa; phylum Arthropoda; class Insecta; order Phasmatodea; family Timematidae; genus Timema; species Timema podura. The sequence goes on along the minus strand of JAVRXN010000010.1, from coordinate 57,359,164 downwards.
TTTCCAGTATTGGTAGACACCCTGTATAGGCTATCAGGAACTTAGTTATAGCATCACTAATATTGTTTCCACTCAGTATGAGGCTTTAAAAGTCTGGTACTCCCCTCTCCGCTAAACCATTGGAAGTGGCATGATATGGTGCAATCAATTTTTGTTTTATTCCTAGCTTGGAACAGAAGTTTGAGAATTATGAACTGGTGAATTGAGGGCCAAAGAGATAGGCCAAAAACTTTTTATGCCAAATATAATGGCACATGCTTCTTTTTCTACTTGACTCCACTTTTGCTCCCCCAGGCTCAAGGTCCGACTAACAAAGGCAATTGGCCTTTCAGTACCATCCCTCATGCGATGAGACAATACTGCCCCTAAACTGTAAGGGCTGGCATCAGTAAAGAGAATATTATTTTTTTATATATATATATATATATATAATATATATAAATGTGGATACAATATGTAATTATGTAATATGCCTTGCTCAATAGCAAGTAATTAATAGTTGTTTTATGATAAGGAAAAAATGAGGTCACAGTGATATGTGATAACAATAAAATATGTTTTAATTGGTTAAACAAAATAATATGTTCTATTAGCAACTCACCTAGGATAATAAAATTTTAAGGTACCTACAATGTATTAATGCTAGGCCCTAGAAATAATACTTTGCCAACTTTATTAATGCTAGGCCCTAGAAACAATACTCTGCCAACTGTATCAATGCTAGGCCCTAGAAATGATACTTTGTCAAAAAATCAAATGAGATAACAAAAGTTCTTACCTTTTATCTTTAAGTAAAGAAAGCAACAAATCAATTCTGCAGCGGGCTTGCCAGTAATTTGATGCATGGTCCCCCCCCACCCCCCTCCCAATTCTTTCTAATCCTTCTACACAAAGTCTTTTTTTTTTAACCTGCTAGCTTATACAGTATTGTTGACAAGAATTCCATTGTTGCATTATTATTTTCCTTTACTATGCCTCTTATTACTTATTTCCTAACTAAATAAAAATTAAAATATCTTTCTCTGGATCCCGAATAATTTATATATTGAATTATCAGTTTAATCAGATAACATGCATATTCTTGATTAAACCACAAAAAAATATATACAACCTAACTTTTTTTTTTAAATAACCCGGGTTTTTTCAACCCTAAGCAGAAAACAGACCTGTCTGCCTGTCCTCACACTAGACTATTCCCACAAGGACCAATAACCCTCCCTTTCTCTTGTAAGCCTTCCAGCAACAGAACAAAGAACAAGAATGTATTTCATGAGCCTAACAGTAATGACCACTATGTGGTCTACACTGCAAGTCTGAACATGTATTGACCTGATAAAAAAAAAAGAGCCGAGAAAAGTTTTGTGGTGATAAAAGTTGGATGGATCAGTTCAATTAGCTTACTGCCCTTCAAGGTGATCAATTGATTCCTCAACTGCAGAAGTTTGTTGCCATACTAAATAGTGTTTTTATTTTGAGAGCTCAAATATAAGTTCTCTGTTGATTATAGCCTTTAGTTCTTAGTTATTTGCCGATAGTGTGATATGTATTTTATTTGACCAATCAAAAAATAAACCTAAATGAAATTATAATAAAAAAATAAACCTATATTAAATTATCATTTATTCATTATTGTGACTTTCGATGAGTGTAAATTCCTAGAAACTCTAGCTTAAATTAATTTATTTGCTTCTAATTATAAAGATGTATAAATGTATTGGTTCATTCTTCAATAAGAGTGTCACCAAGTAAACCTTGGACTCAAATGAAAAAACATGAAAATGTTTCTGACATTGGTGAAAGTAATCAAGAAACCACTTAACTTAGAACAAACTGTAATTTTAAACAATGGCTGTGCTCTCATAACTTGAATGTTTTCTTGTCAAATTTTGAGGAGACAAAGAATGTGTTGTGATTTGTTCATAAAACACAGAAAAATAAACCTAGAAAGTATATGAAACCAGTTTCCCTTTCATAAATATAATATATATATATATATATGTATATATACACACACACACACACACACACACACACCCCCAAAAACATTGTTGGAACAAAAATTTGCATATGCTGTAGAAAATTTCTGATTTTAAATAATGTGGTTACATCTACAAATGAAAATAGTAGTTCATCAGGCAGTGATTATCAACCCGAACTTCCATCATTTTGGCTAGAAAAACTCAATGAGAGTTGTGAGCTAATAGGAAGTTCACAAAAAAAAAAAGTCACACTGAAAGATTTACAAATGTGCAAAATAATTATTAGAGGATAGAAGAGACATTTTCAAAAAGAGATATTAAAGTTCTAAGAATTAATGCTCCCTCCTCTAGCTAAAGCTATATAGAAGAACATAAGTACTAGAGTGTTTTGTTTTTTAGTTTTAGATTGCTTATTAGAATTTATAAATCAACTAATTTATTATTATTATTATTATTATAGTTTATAGGCCCATCGACACAGTGAGGTCATTAGGGCCTTGAACAATATAAAAAACACAGTAAAATCCCCATAGGGGAGAGGCATATGCGGGTGAATACACAATATAGTAAAAGCTGGGTGATACACCTGCTAAAAAAAACCACAGGTGTATACACTACATTAAAAGTACAGAAAAAACATATTAAAATTAAAAAAAACTGTTAAAGTATAATACGTTAAAAGGACAAAACATGTAAAAATAAAAACATATTAAAATATACTAAAAAATGTTAAAAATAGTCTCCAATATAAGATAAAATCCAAATGAGCCACTTTATAAAAGTGACTCAAATGGCATTTAAAAGATTCGCCTGGCGTATAAAACAGAGTAAACATATGACTCCATCCGCACTGTTGCGTAGTTAAAAACGAAGGTCATCATTAAAATTAAGAGCCAGGCGAATAGGGGCATACTTGCGACACTCCATCAGAATGTGATACACATTAAGGGGAGCATCGCAAAGATCACACACTGGAGGTGGATCCCCTCTTAAATCAACTAATTTAATTTAATTAATAATTTGTATTTATTTTAAAATTAAATGTGTTGTTACAGCATATTATCTATGTTATACTGAAAAGAAATTAAATGACTAGGATCGGTCTTGTCGGCAAAATATCAAATCGGCAGAGCTCAAAAATTTGTATTGCTAATTTCCAATCAAAATCATACCAGCATGATTGATTATGTGCTGCAAGTAGACTAACTTAAGCATGCAACAAGTAATTTCCACCAGCCATTATTGTACTATAACAAATTGCATTCATTTTTTAAATTCATACACCACAAAAAACACCCTCTTCATTTTTTAAGAAAGTTTATGCTATTCTTGTATGGTATTTAAAATAGAAAAAGTTTGATTTCTGTATATATATTTAAAATAAACATACCTTTGTGAACAGCAACATTCTCAAACTCATTTAACCTGATTTAGAGGTTGTTTCTTTTCAGTGTCAATCCCAAACATAAGTTATTTCTTACTTTACAGGAGCGCACGTCGAATAGTGCGCTATGTAAGATGTAAAAAAACAATCAACGTAATTGATGAGTATAGAAGTAGTAATAAAAATAAGTTGTATGCTCATGAGCACACCTGAAGTTTCATGGATCAAATAAGAAAGATAAGAAAGATATGAAAACACTGTTAAATTCGTTGTATCATTCGTCCAAGTGGGACGAGGGTGCTGCGCTCCTCATATCCTGAAACTTTTGCCAACTATTTTCGGTGGCTCACTAGATAATAGCTTTTTGTGTGTGTGTGTGTGTGTGTGTATTCTTTATTTTATATCATTTTTCCTTCATTTAATTCATTTTTTTAGGTTGGTTTCATAAGTTATTTTCTTCTTATCAAGTTTCAGTGGCACAGAAACGTTTTTATTTGCGTGGGGAGGGGGGGTAAATAATAATGTGCTTTTATAGGGGATATAATTTTTTAGATTAAAAAAATACCAGGAAATGTGATACAGCTGTTCCTCGCACTATGCGAGTGATTTATTCTGATAAATAATCGCATAACACTAAAACGGGTAAAGTGAATTGATTTTAACATGGGTGAGATAGGGATTACTCCAAAGTAAATAGTAAAGAAAAATCTAAAACATGTAAATTAATGCAATTTTTAATAATTTATCCAACTAGTTAAATTCTATAGGTAGCCTACACCTATTGTCATTGGTTTGTTCTGTTGAGTGGGATTAGAGTAATTCATCCACATTTTCCTGAGCTACGTACTCAAATCCAAGCCATCTTGCTATGTCAACAATGTCATGTCTTGTATTAGAAAGCTCGTGTTCAGGATCAAAATCATGATAATCAGAAAGTTCAGGCCAAATATTTTTCCAAACTCCATACAGGACTGTTTAACTTCTGCCCGTGCATCTACAATGTTGTCAATATCACCCACCTAACACAAGACTCTACAGTAAAGATCATTTTATTTTTACTACGTTAACTCAGTGTAAACATTGTATCTTGCCTCAACAAGACCTTTACATTATCTCAGAGTTTTATTATATTATTTTGGAGGGGTAAAAATGATACTTTTCCCCCCCTTAAACTTTTTACCCCCCTTCCTGCGTCACTGTCAAGTTTGATCAAATAACCTTTGCAGACAACGCCCATTTTTCTTGTAATTAAAAACCCTAATTGTTCGAACGTTATTTATAATAAGTCAAAGTGAGTATATTTACTTGCAGAGCGAACCATTTTTTTTAAATCTAAAAATGTGACTGTGAAAGAGAAATCATTAATATTTAAAAAATACTTTATTTTCACTATAAAATTACACAATACATATATTTAAAATTACCATGCTGTGCAAATTAAACAAGTCCATCTTTAAGGATGGGACAGTAAAATCAAATTCAAAATCCAATCGAGGTACACAAAAACCATATTTATTTTCAAAATTATTTCAGACAAATTGGTATATTAAAACAAGTATATTGTAATGTTAAAACCATAAAACACATTATTATATTCATTTCAAGCAATGACTATTCATGAGTTTGATAACCGAATTCTATGAATGTGTATCCATATATTTTTAATCCTAAGGGACGATAGATGATGAATGGAAGAAATCCAAGATCCAGAGCATTAGCAAACACCAAGAGTCAATATTTTTATAATTAAAGCACCGTAGTTGTCAAAGCTTTATTTTTACTAGGTGAAGTTGAAGTATTTGAAATTTTACACACCACTATTACTGGCATTTCTAATTTAGTTATTTTTTTATAAGATTTAGATGGCTTTATTCGCAATCCAAAGACTAAAACTTCCATTGTGATGCTAATAATAACAATTAGTATATTATTAAAAATAAATTAAAATACTTAAGAGACCAGCCTTGAAATGAATATATTTGGGATGATATTTTAATAGAGAATGCTGAAGAAATCTTATGAATATTTACTAATCGTACTAAATAATTTAGTTGGTGTAGTTGAGGCATGTTGAGATTGTAGCCCGATCCATGATTTATGTGCGGTCCGCGGACCTTTTGTTGAACCAACATGCAATGCAGTCCAATTCATATTTTTTATATAAATGTTGTAGAAAATAAATATACACAATTTTTTTAATTATGATACTTTGAAATTATTTGGGAAATCTAGTATGTGAAGTTGGTGTACCAAATTGTTACTATATTTACCAAAGTTCGATATCTAAACATAGTTTTTGCACACCAAATATGTGCAATGTTTGACAGCACATCAGCGTGTGAATAGATGTTCTCTTTTATGAAAAGGAACAAATACCACAAAGATCACGCCTTAAGAAATATTCATTATCAATTATGAAAGTGAGTATAACACAAGATTTAAATCTTGATATTCACAACCTTGTTGCCAGTAAAAAGTTTCTTTTTCATGAAAAAATAGAGGCTAAACTGTAAAACTGTGTATCTACTTAATTTTCTTTTATAACAGTAAGGACTTCAAAATTTAGTTTTTTTTAGATCAATATGACACAATGTCTATTTTTTTAAATGCGGGGCCCCTTTAAGTTTTTTCAATTTTCTATATAGTAGCACTTATGGTCAAACGAGTTTGACACGCCTGATGTAGTTCCTTTAAAAAATGTTCGCAAACTATAGTGGCACTATTTGTACCGTAACCATTAAAAAATACATGACAGTGAAAAATGAGTACATTAAGAAACCAAATACCTATGTAGAATATTCAATAAGGATACAAAACTCTAGTAAGATGTAGTAGTCCATGATGGAGTAGTCCAGCCTAAAAACGTTGTAGGTAGCTTTCCGCGTCACTAACGCTATTGTGCCAAGATACAACATGAAATTGACTCCTTTTGGACAGTTACTGTGACTCAGTAAATACAATTAGGTATATTTATGTGTTACCGGCAAAACCCAATCTAAGGCAAAACTAGAATTGCCTAAGCAAGACTGTTTCAAGCGATGGCCTTTTGACAAAACTAGAATTGCCTAGTTAAAATTAGTACAAGCGGTCTCCTGTTGGAAAAACTAGCACTAGTGATAAATTGTTAGTAAAACTGGGTTAGCCTAGGTACTGTCTGCATGAGGTAGATTTTCCTAGGTCACAGACAAATAATATACCCAGACACTCAATCTCCAGGTTAAAATAGTTGAGCTCCTTTTGGCAGCTTGATTCCTTCACCACTAGGATCGTTGTGGTTAGTCCTATCACCACACAGCAGTGAAACTAGTGCACTAGCGAGGCCTAGTGTTGAAGGACTCAAGCTGGCAAAAGGAGCGTAGCAAACCCCCGTAATGAGTCTGAATTTGTATTTTTTGTAGGAGAGGGGCAATAATGTGTCATATTGGACGATTTTATTAAAAATTGGGCACTGGAATTGAAAAAAAAAAGGAAATGTCAATGCTGAAAGAGAACAATATTTCGCTAAAGGCCTTTTGTCCAGAGTCATTTATTGCTACACGGTATACTTTTGTAGCATTTTGAGTTTTATAAAATTGCATTTCTTTTTTAAAGGCAAACCATTTTTGTTGCAACTACAACAAAGGAAGCTCTGCCCCGTACCAACTGAATCCTTAATTGCTGTGGTCCTCAGAGCTATGCTGTCCGGTGGCATCTCCTCCTCAGATAAAAAATTATGCGCGCAAGAATCCAATTCCGATCTGAAAACAAAATTAACATTATCATTATTAACATTAATATTAACATTTATTATTATAATCTTGTTTACCCAAGAAATATTCCAGCTATGAAAATCACAATATATTATCTGCAGTTAAATTTGTTGAGCACACTTTGTTCCGATCTTGTACAGTTCAGATTAATTTATATCGAGAACCAATCCAATAAAATTTCGAAGATGTCCTTTGTCTTTGTCAACATCAAGAATTGGGAAGGTTATGTTGTTTCCAACTTCAGCTGGTGGCTGTATTTTGTCACAAACCATCTTCAATTTCTTTGCTTATGTTTTATTATCACATACAAATTAAGTTTCAGACATAATCAGCAACTTCAAGGCGTCTCATTTACATAAAGTACAAGCTATGAATGAACAAATAAATTATACATGAAGGTTATAAATAAATCCACGTTAGAATAAACACTAAAAGTATCGTACATAGTGAGGCCAACTGACCAACAAACTCAACCTTCAATTGAGTTAGGCGCTACTATACAACTTATTAAACATGCCCCCCCCCCTTTTTTTTCAATACAGAATCATAAGTAAGGCGTTTTGGTGGGTGGACAACTCTACCAGACCTATTAACAATATTGGGCAGATTAGTTCCAAGAGGCAAAGTATTCGTTTCTGAATTAGGAGATTGAGAATTTGAGGCTATCATGTCCTCTGGCTTGTTATTAGGAGAAGATGGTGGTGTTACTTTTAATCCTTCAAGATCGCCCATATCATCAGCAAACTCCTCACCCTATCATGATCTTCACAGGAAATGTTATTACCAGAGTGCCTAGGCCTAATATGAAGTAAATTTCGTCTATAAAGTTTTCCTTTTACACACACCAAATATGATCTGTTTCTCAATATCTTAGCCAAATTGCCCTCTTCCCAAAATCGCAGTTTGTTATTCCAAATAAAGACATACTGCTCAGGGTTTAAAAAAATTGCTCTTGGGATCGAGCAGTTTTGTCATAATGTAACGATTGCCCTACTATCGCAGTCACTGCATCATCGTTAATTATTTCTGGCTTCAAGTGGCAATCCTGTATAGGCAGTCTAGAATTGAGGGTGCGACTTTGAAGAAGCTGAGCAGGTGAGTATGGAAGCCCTGCCACTAGGCTATTTCATTAATCCAGAAGGAAAAGTGGAAAGTCTCCACGATCATATTGCGCCTTTTTTAACATCAATTTAACAATTCCAACTGCTTTCTCAGCCAAACCATTGTTGCGGGGATAGTGAGGACTGGAGGTTACTAATTCAATATTCCATAATTGAGCAAATACTTTGAATTCATATGAGTCAAAAGGTTGGTTGTCAGACATGAATTGTTTGGGAATCCCAAAACGCGCAAAGATTGGTTTGAGTTTACTTATAGCAGTGGAAGCAGACTTACTGGGGACCTTCTCAGCCTCAATCCACCTCGAATGGTAGTAGTCCACAATAACTAGATAGTTATCGCCATTATAATCGGCAAAATCAGCAGCAATTTTAACAAAGGGTAAATCAGGGATATCATGAGGTTGCAGCAGGTCCTTTAGTTTAGACCGTTGAAATCGATTGCATGTTGTGCACACAAGTATAACATTTTTCAAATCAGAGTTGATCCCTGGCCAATAGAAGCTGCGAGACGCTCGAGTCTTGACTTTTTCAAAACTGAAGAGAGTTGCATGAAGGATCTCAAGGGTGAAGCGCCTCAATTTAAATGGAACTAATAGACGCTCATCATAGTAAAGAAGCCCATCATGGACTGTGATGTCTTTTCTGAGGGAAAAATAGTGATTCAGCGCTGAGCAATCTGATGACAATGACTTAGGCCAACCTTTAATGTAATAATTAAAGACTTTGCCCAAAACAGAGTCCACAACTGTATTTTCCTTGTACTTTGCAAGTAAGGATGGTTGAACATCGGAGGTTGTCCCTATAACATGTACTATGTCGTACATACTTTCATCTACAGATGAAGGAATATTTTTACAATTTCGGGATAATAAATCCGCTATATGCATGTATTTGCCTGCTAAATATGTGAGTGTGAATGAATAGGGCAACAGTTTCACCCTAAGGCAGCGGAGGCGATTATTGGTAATTTTACCAATGGTTTTTACAATGATGGAGGTGAGTGGCTGATGATCTGAATGAACATTTACAACTTCGTGACCATACACGAAGTTATGGAACCTTTTGAATGCAAATGAGACAGCAAGAAACTCTTTTTCCACATGAGCATAATTTTGCTCAGTGGCGGTAAGCGAGCGTGAAGCATATAAAACTTGCTTTCCATCTTGCATGGCATATTGACTACTGTCAGCATGAATGTTGATAGGTTTGGAGAGGTCAAAAGTAGTCAACAAGGCGTGCTGTGCTATAGACTTTTTCAAAAGCTCTAACTGCTAACTATGGGAGGAATTCCAAGACCACTCGGAATCTTTTTTCAGAAGTTCACGGAATTGGGTGCAAATATCTTACAGGTGGGGCACAAATGGTCTTAGGTAGTTGACTGATCCCAAAATACGCTGCAAATCCTTCCTTGAAGCAGGTACTTCTATGTCCTGAATAGCCTGAACCCTAGTATCATCAGGACAAATTCCATCCTTATCAAATTCCAAACCTAAAAATTTAAATTTATCCACAAAGAATTGAACTTTTTCCGGGTTGAATACTATGTTGTTTTCACGAGCAGCTTGAATAACCTGTTTAATTATTTTCCATAACTCTTCCATTGTGTCTGCTCCACATAAAACATCATCAAAATATACACATACTCATCCAATATTCCCAAAGTATTTATGGGTCATCTTTTGGAAGTACTCAGGAAGCACACTTAATCCAAATGGGGCGCGTAAAAACCGATAACATCCAAAGGGGGTACTGAATGTATATAGAATAGCTGATTCTTTACTAAATTTAACCTGGTAAAACCCATCTTTTAAATCAAATACACAATAATATTTTTTATTGCCCATTTTGGAACTAATCTCCTTGAGAGTAGGAATCAACACATAATCTCGGACCAAATTTTCGTTAAGATCCTTAGGATCTATGCACAGCCTTATGGCCCCTGTTGTATGTTTCTCTACAATAACTAGATTGTTTACCCATTCACCAGCTTCACAACATTCAATGCCACGCTATTCAAGATCATCTAAATGTACCTTAAGTTTACTTAATATTTTGAGGGGAACTCTACGGGCTGGGCTGCTTTTAGGTATAGCACCGTTTTATAATTTTAAATCAATAACCTCTGGAAAACATCCAAGGCTAATAAATACATCCTGGTTTGAATTCCAGAAGTTTTGAAAATCAGGTCTACTTTGAGCATTGAGAACCCCAACAAATTTTTTTGTAATGAGATTGAGATTCACACAAGATGAAAGGCTTTACGGCTTTAACTGAATTGGCAATAGTGAATACCAAGCTATGTGTTTTGTTTTCATAGACAACAGGAAGACAAATTTCACCAACAGGTGCAATCTCAAAACCCCCAAAAGCTTCAATATGAGTTTTAGGAGCACTTAGCCTAGAACTATAATCGGGTCCAATGAACTGCAAATACCTTAAAGGAAGGATGTTAACTTCTACCCCTGTGTCTAATTTGAAAAGTACAGGTTTGCAGTTAATTAGCAATGATATGCACCAATGACGATTGGTATCTACAGAAGTTATAATTGAAAGAGAACCAATATCTGAATAACCTGAAACAGGGGAGAAAGAGTAACCATCAGTATCTTGAAATTGACAAAAATAATTACACTCACTAACATTTGAGGTCTCGTTAACAACATTACTATCAGCGTTCATAGCTCCTAGTTCAAAAGCACTACGACCACTAGAAAAATTATTTGTGGCAACACAATTTTTGGCAAAATGGTTCATAGCTCGGCATCGATTACATCGCTTATTAATAGCAGGATATGGCTGGTTTGGATGGTCATACCCACATCGGTAGCACGCTTTTCTATCAAACTTTTCACTAAACTTGTTTCTTGACACATCAAGATTTTCTTTGGGGTCTGGACGTAACGGTTCAGTCTGCTGTAGATTGTTCCAACTTCTTGATTGACCTGTTTTCTGAGGGTGGCACCGATTCGGCACTTTGGAGGGTTGGGAGGTTGTTGTTTTTCTGCTAACTTTAAATATATCACTTTGCGAGGATCACCTTCCATCTTCAATGGTTTTCAAGTTTTTGTCTGCTAGCTCCACAGATTTGCAATAGTCCACAACTTTGTTTAGGGTAGTGTCCTCTCTAAGAAGGTGTTGTTTTATTGACTGTGAGTTCACGCCCAATATTATTTGTGCACGCAGCAACTTATCCTCCTGGTCACCAAATTCACGATGCGTGGAAAGAGCTATGAGTTCTGCATAGAAGTTTTCAAACGGTTCACCGAGACATTGTTTCCTCTTAAAAAAATTTAACACAAGGGTTGTTTCATTCTTCTTCGTAATACAGTGAGTTTTAAGAACAGACAATAATATATCATTTACTGTTTCTTCTTCAGGTTTGATGGTAGTTAAGGTTTTATATAGTCGAACAGCATCTCATCCTAATAGGTTTTTTAGCCTGGCTATTTGCATGCCCACAGATTTTGTTCCAGTCTCTGTCGCCTCAAAATATTCTAGAACTTCTTCCTGGAATTCATTGAAATTCATCGTCAAATCTCCGGCAAGATTAAGCGACTTTGGTTTATTAAACACCATATTGATAACTGCTTCTTTACAGGACGAGATAGTCGTATCCAAAAATTTGAATCACAGATAATTCACTGCAGACACTACCGACTGCGCCATGTTTTATTATCACATACAAATTATGTTTCAGACATAATCAGCAACTTCAAGACGTCTCATTTACATAAAGTACAAGCTATGAATAAACAAATAAATTATACATGAAGGCTATAAATAAATCCATGTTAGAATAGTCACTAAAAGTATCGTAAACAGTGAGGCCAAATGACCAACAAACTCAACCTTCAATTGTGTTAGGCGCTACTATACAACTTATTAAACAGCTTATTTTTCTAAATTTTCTCGATTAAGTTTCCTTGTGGCACTTAAGTCTTTCCGACTGTTGCTTTCAATTAAAACGGAGGAATCAAGAAGCTCTGAAGAAAACTCATTTTCAGCTTCGTCCTCCTCTTAGGATCCCATGAGAATTGCACGAGGCCCATCTTCATCTTCTATGCTTTATAATATCTTAAGGCAGTAAAGACGTGGCTGTACCAATTCTTGGTTCAATTCCAAACCTTTCCATGTAAGGGGATTGCTTTGTTGTGGAATGAAAGGATCTGTTTTTCATAAACTGAATGTATCTTAGACACTCTGACCATTTACTTGAGTTGCTGTCCTTCATCTAGGTGGCAAGTATGTTTTCAATATCTTGATTAGCTCTTTCTACAGAGCCTTGGCTTTGACTGTGCCGGGGCTTTCCGTAAACTATTTTGAGCTCCAGCCACAGCTTCACTATCTCCTTTATTACTTAATTTTAAAATTCTCGTTCATTGTCTGACTGCAAAATGCATGGTGCTCTATAGTTAGAAATGTATCACTCAGGTGGTAAACCACCTCATCAGTTTTCTTACTTTGCAAAGCGTGCAGCAGTACAAGTTTCGTTAAGTGGTCCTGGTACACCATTATGAATTTAAATTGTCTATCAGCCTGTGTCTGTAAATCAATAAGATCAACCTGACAACGGTTATTTATCTCAGAATGAAGACCTGGCTTTGAAACCAGCTCTTGTGTCTTCTTAGTTTTCTTCTTTTGGCACACGTCACACATTGATAAACATAGAAACATCATTTCCTTAGTTATATTAGCGTATTTCCTTGATGTTTCAATTCATATTCTGTCTCAATCGCCATGCCCTAGAGCAACGTGAGCCGCTTCAATTACATCAAAGATCGCTTCAACTAGTAGGTACTAATTAACTACATTATTTTTTCTTCTTGCTATAAATTTATCTACACCTTGAATCTCCAGTACATCCAATCTCTTCAATCTTCGATATTGTATAGGTGTATTCCTTCCAGCAGATTTTGCAGTACAGACCTCCTGTAAAATATCGGCATATCTTTCCTTTGACATTACATTAAAATGTGTATTTATTTACTTCTATTTGTAGCAATTTTTCAACGAAATTTATTTTCCACTCCCTCTCAGAACTTTGTCCTTCAGTTTGAGGGATATTCACGCTGAAGAAAACGAATACATTTACAAAATAAAGTTTATAAATTCACAGATAATTGAAAATAAGACATATTATTGTAATATTAACGAAATGACGCACAGATTATACCACAAGAAAGTATTACACATTCACAGACGATTGAAATAAAAGGTATTATTGTAATAGTAGCGAAATGACGCAAAGATTCTACCACTCTGTCTGACAATACTAAACTGCCGAAGGAGGAGATCAACACAACGCAGCGTGTATACACAAGTCCAATGCAGTGCAAGACAATAATACCCAGTGCAAGCTGGTCCCAACTAGTTTTGACTACACGAGAGCATTTAGTCCAAAGGTTATACTAGTTTAGCCTAGGCCAAACTAGTTTTGGCCAACAGGCGATCGCTTGTACTAGTTTTACCTGCATCGTTACTGCTGTAAAACACGGCCACCCCCACCCCACCCCTCCACCCCCCGCCGCCAATGTCCGTTGCATGACTTACCCTATTCAAGCATATGGTGTACCCGTTCAACAACAAACCACGTCACTACTAACAAGTGGTTAACTAGATTTGAACTTTGTGGTCTGTGCCATGAGGTTGCTCTCAAACCCCCCTCCCCCCTTGCCTTGACTCTGTTCTCAGATTATAAACTGCGCAGGTGCGGCTACTAAGGGGAAGAAATTGACGGTTGTGCCCACTATTTCCCCCCTTTCATGAAACCACAAACTATAGTATATAGCATGCGTCAGAGTGTTTGGTGCTCGTAATTCATTACTAATGATGACATCGTGAACATTGTATCGTATTATTCCTCCCCACCCTATTTCCCCGCTGATAAAATGTAGCATATAAGCCACGACCCGAGTGTGAGCTGTACTCCTTGATTTTGGACGGATGTAGGAACTTACTAATAATGTAGGTTGTTGTCATTTTAGGCTAATTTTTTGATTTCTTTTTTATGAAAAATTGGCTAGGATCTACACTTTGATTAGTACTAAACTATAGATCATGGTTCGACTAGCTTGTTTATTTTTGTTTACGAAATTGAGAATTAGGGAACTTTGCTTATTTTGAATTATACTATCTAGATCATAATATGGAGTCCATGAACGGACCAATGTTCATTATTATGATTATTTTGGCATTTGATACTTTGAAAGCCTAATAAATGTTTATTGATATAAATTGAAAATGTCATTTTTAAGCAAATAACCTTATTTCGGGACATGGCAATGAATGTAGCCAAAATCTAATACATGTCATCCAATCTTCTAAATAAATATTCAATTTGACGAGTCCGGGTAATATTTCATTTTCATGGTAAATAGTGGTTACGGTGCAAGTTTAGTAGGGCAGAGGGGAGGTAAGTTTACATTGCTGATGACAACTATAAAAAACAAATCTGTTACAAAGTAGTTGAATCCTAATATAATTTAGGGAAATGAGATTGAAAGAATGTGTGCGGTATAGTACAAATCTATTTTAATTCTATAAACTACACATGTCCAAAACACAATTATACTAAGCATAGTGTTTTGTATGAGGCTAACCGCTTTCTCTGGAAAATTAAAAACAAATGTTGTTATATCTTAATGAAAAATAGGTATTTTGATATTTTCATTGCATTAAAGTATATGTAACCATCTTAGAGACTATTTTGTTTATGTGGAAACGCGTTATAAATAAATTAAATACATACATAAAAATCTATCTTTAATTAATAATATGAAATGATCAGGAATTTAATCAGGAGGTTTGGTTAGAAAGAGGGCTTTTGTGGGAGGAGGGGAGACAAGGGAGTAGAGGAGGAAGGCCGTGAGTTGTAAATAACGTCCACACAATCATACAATTAGGAATTGGAATTTTATTTATTTTTATTTACAAGCACTTACATTGAAGCAAACATTATTTAGGCTAAGACTTTCCATCCGCCTCTTTTTCTGAAAGCTACTGATATACACTCTATAAGTTAGTTATAAGAAACAACTTAGGGCCGGTCTTATGACTCTTGGATAAATATTAATCTGGGCGATAAATATTTGGATCTGTTCGATAAGTTAAAAGTGCGTCTTATGACTGCCAAATAGCATTTATCTGCCAGATGAAAAGTATTTATCCATCACATTTTTATCGGGAGGTTTAAGTACCTGATAAATTTTATCTGAAATTTAAAATGGTTGTTGCCATAGTGACTCGTTGTTTTTCATGAGGATTCACCTATCAGAATCTGTTTTTAGGTTAAAATATTGGTTCACGTGTTTAGTAAGACCAGGACCAGGCTCTAACTATATATAAAGTTAGAGCATTTAATTCACACTGTTATAAAAACTGGCAAGCTATTTGTAGAGTTATAGTCAGTGGTGTAGACGTAAATTTAGCAGTGCAGGAACGCAAGGTCGTAGCCACCCCAAAATTGAAGGGAGGCCTGGGGGAACAGTCTCCCAACCACCGTAGGTGCAAAAATTTCACAAACATAAATACCTCTAGAAGATATTTGGAGCATTTTTTAATGGTTACTAAGGCAGAAACTTACTTAGCGCACTTCCCCTAAGATTCCAAAAATTCGCATGGAACACAGTTAATTTCAACAGAATGTATTGCTTCATCGTATGAAAAAAATGTTTTAACATAATATTCATAGAAAATAGATTAGTTAACTTAGAATTGCATAGTATAAGACATTACCCAAAAAATTTATTTTTTAATATTTGTTTATGAAAAGCAGTGCCGGAACGGCGTTCCCGCACCACTGCAAACGCTGGTTATAGTTATATAAGAAGGCATTATTTAAATGTGAGTAAAATAAATGAAACTATGTAAACGTTGTTCCAAGCTCTTGACCACATTTTGGCAGACACAGAAATAAGTACTTGCAAGACAGCCAAGCTTATGCGCCCACGTGACACCGTCTGTTTCCACGCCCTCGTTTAGTCGCTATTATTTAACAAATGTTGAGCGTTGTAGCCACTAGCCAGGTTGTAGCGGTAGCAGCAGAGTTTATACGCATGCGCGCACCAGCAAAAAACAGTACCAACCTTGCCTTTTCTGCATAAAAATATATTTATCCTACAGATAGCTATCCGGCAGATAAATTCAGTTCATAATACGGGTAAAATATTATAGTGGTTGATAACCTTTATCTGGTCGCTAACTTTAACCTCCCGATAGCAATATTTATCCGGTAGTCATAAGACCGGCCCTAAAGATGTTTAAGTCACGTTTACAACTCCCTACTTGTTACACCTCTTATTGACTTGACAATATAAATAATATTTATTTATACACAAATAAAATTCCCCTTCTTAAAGATAAACTATAAAAGCATTCCAGATTTATAGGAATGCATACATTTTAAGATAATTGTGTATGAACTTTAAGAAACTTCTGTACTACTACACGGTATATTTCTGTTCAATACATTAATTAGGCCCTAAATTAAAAAAATAGCTTCTAAGATTTGTAGTAGCATACACCATAATTATCATTGTTTAATTGTTAATGTTATTAAAACTTGGATAATCAGGTGTGATTTTTTTAATCTAAAACATTTTCTTTTGTATTTTTACGAGTATATTATAGAGAGACCAACAAACTTCTTAGGGTAAATTGGGGTTTTTCCTTAGTTTTGAATCATCAAACAAACATGTTTTAATTCCTTTTAGTTGCTTGTTGTTTGCGTGTAAAGTTTCAAAATTCTAGGATATCTTGGAGCACCTGATAATAATTTTAACATGTTACATTAAGGAAATGTTAAAGACAGGTATAATTTTTATAAATGGTAAAAAGGAAAGCATTATTCTTTAAATTAAAATAAAGTTCATTTTGATAATGTAGTCCTTAACTAAATGAGAACAAGTGAATTATAATAAATACTATTTAAAATAATTGTTTTCTGTTATATTCTCTTACGTGTTTAGGATGTTCTGTTTGAAACTATTTTTAATTTTAAAACCTAAGTATTTTTTCCATTTACAGAAACATACAGGGTATTTAACAAAGACTAACTCCTTAAAATAAATATAATTTTCGTGCAAGTACTTGAGTTGAGAGCTTGAGCTACAAATTTCATATGCATAAACAATAATTTAAAACAAGAATTGAATCTTCAACTATATTTTACATTTACTTCTTTTCCTGTACCCTACCTTTTGGTCACGTCATGTATATATTTATGTCTCATTTGCAATCAAATTATATGGTTTTTATATTATAAAGTAACATAAAAACTTAACATTAAATAATCCAACAACTACGCCTAAATCATATTGAGTGCCAGTACAACTGCTTATTTTAATTGGTTTAATTAATTTTATTTATATTTATAACTTCAATAATGATAATGATAATAATTTCAATTTCAATTTCCTTTATTAAAGTGCTGGCCAACAGTTGTAAGACCTATAACAGGCCAGCACTGAAAAGTACACAAGTACCTTACAAATACATATATTTACACGAGAAAATAAGATAAACAAAAATGACTAAATAATGTTATATACTGATGAATAGTTACGAAAAAAAAATTAATAATGATAAGAATAAAAAATATCAATAATAACAAATAACTAAAGAGTTGTTAAAAGCAGTAACAATATGCAAAAAATAAATCAGAATATGGTAAATCTAAATATTATAAGCAGAACCCCTAATAATACTAATAATAATAATAATAATAATAATAATAATAATAATAATAATAATAATAATAATAATAATAATAATAATAATAATAATAATAAGTTGAAACAAGGGGATAAACTTTCCCCATTATTTTTTAATCTGGCCCTAGAATATTCTACTAGGGTAATGCAAGAAGGTGGGAAGGGATGACATTAAACGGAACAATGAAGCTATTAGGATACGCAGATGATTTAGCGTTGTTAGGCAATAGTAGGGGAAATGTCACAAGAAATGCTGAAATTTTACTAGAAGCTAGTAAGGAAATAAATATAGAAGGTAACGCTTGAAAGACTGAGTAAATGATCAGTGATCACACAGAGAACACAGCTTGAAGACGATAATTTAGATATTACTTTGAACAACATATCATTTGAGATGATTAAAGAGTTTAAATATTTTACAAACCATTAATTTTACCGGTCTCTATGGTTGTGAAACATGATCTTACCTTTCATGACGAAAAAAAATCTGGTGTTTGAAAACAAGGTGCTTGGATAGGTATTTGGTCCAAAAAGTGAAAAGGATACTGGGGAGTGGAGTAGGTGATAATTATAATGATGAATTACATACTCGGTACTTATCACAATACATTGTTGGGATAGTGAAATCTCGCAGATTAAGGTGAGCAGGATATGCAGCGCCAATGTATTAATCTAAAACCATGATTATGGTATTGACTAGCAAACCTATTGGGAAGACCTACACGCACATGGGAGGATAACATTAGAATTTAACCGCGAGAGATATGGAGTAATGAGGTGGACTGGATAGAACTAGCTAAATATAGGGATTCCTATCTTGAGGGATAAGTGGCGTACTTTTTTAAGTGCGGCAATGAATTTTCGACTCCTAATGCCATAGAGTAATTAGGTAAGTAAGTAAGTGAGTAAGTAATTAAGTAAGTTATAATAATAATAATAATAATAATAATAATAAAACCTTACACATGAAATTATTTTTTCTAGTTATTTATTTTCATGTTGTGCTTCATTCGTAACAGGAAGAAAAGGAACACTTTTATAAATGATTTTATGATTATTGGTAACTGTGTCTTCACTAAGAGTAAAAGGTCGTTTTGTCTGACCATTGTTTGAAAAGATGTGATCCTTATGCAGTGCAGATTTCAACAGGTCAACTCTACATTGGTGATCATGGTGGGAATGCATCTCAAGGGATGAACTTCGACTACGAGGAATGATCTTCTTATGTTCAAGAAATGCTTTGGAGCAACAGTTGTTGACTTCATTGAACAAGTTCTGATGTTCAGAACTTATAACAGAATCTTTGTGTTTTATGTTTATAAAGCTCTCACTTGCTTCACTGTTAAGATGTTCGCCTTCACTGTATTCTAAGAAAATCATTAAAAAAATTTGTATAAATACATACAAAGATAACACTAAGAAATAATTAAATATTTTTTTAAAAACTATTGTGACTTAGTACAATAATCAAATGTATATTTTTCTTTTCCTATAATATCTATTTTGTTAATATTTTCTTTAATTTTCCCCCGACTTTGGAGATAAGATAACTTTGTAACGTTGGTAGCGTGTCTTTCTAATGAGCTAAAGGTCCCAGGTTCAATTCCTGGTATGGTCAAACAATTTATCAATGATTAAATGTGTGGTTCCCCTTTTACAGTGATGAATAAACTGCTGGTCCATGTGGAAACATATTATCTGCCCAGATGTAGGCATATCTGCCTCAGATCTGGCCAGATCTGACTTTGCATATTCGGGGATAAATATGGTTTTAAATTAAGCTCATGCACAAATTGGATAGGACAAATCTATTTATTTATTCATAAGTTTGCTATTTGTTTTGTTATTTAATACACACAATTTACTGACCACTATAACATAAATAAAAGCTTAAGGGAATTAGTAACTATGCTTCTCAGGTTGGTTATTTCATCACATCATATATTGATCAAGACCGTTGCTGAAAGGTAGGGGATGATTATATACAACTCCCGAGAGCTTACAAACAAAGCTATAGATTAATTTCTTATCTAGAACCGTAGTTTATACTCTATTAACATATGTAAAATATAAAACTTTATTTAAATAATTTCTTAAAATTAGAGTAAATAAGTTTATTTATGAGATTTGTAAAATCATTTGACTATAACTATTTTAACCATCTCCTTTATAAAATTTAGCTCACTTAAATCAGAAGACTATTTTACTATAGTCCAGTCATTTTATGAAAAAAAACCACTGAGCCTGGGCAAAATTGCAATACAATTGATTTTTTTGTAATATACTTATAAATGTGTGTAGAATAATATACTCAACATCGCCCTGAATTGCTTCACGGAAAATAGGCGAAAATCCAAGTTGGGCGCCGAAATGACTCTTGCCGATTCTTTATGCATAAATAGCATGCTTTATGAACCAGGTACACTATTTTATGGGTACCAACACTATAATATATTAATCATTATTAGGCGGCAAATATATATTTTATGATTGAGGACTGAAACTACCACCCTACTCCGACCCTAACCCTAGGCCAACCCCTACAAGACTAAGTTGAGACCCATAAACTATTGAACGAGATTAGTGTTTAACAGTGGGACCGGCGCACTCTCATTGTTTACCCTGGCTGCACTCCCTGTTCTCTCTGTCTCCCTCCTTGTCTAGCAGGTATGCAGCGGCCTTCTAACTTGGTTGAATGATTAGAGGGTACAGGGGGGAGGACGGGGCACACGTCTGGAAGGGTCTGGGGCCTTTTAATTCTGGCCTAGTATTCGAGAAGTGGAGGATTCCAGACCCTTAGCTGGGACCACCACTATACAGAGTATTTTCGTGATGATAGATCGAACTTTGAGGGATAATGTAGGAGGACAATAGAAGAAAAATGAGATGGGGAATGATGGCCCAGAAATGTTTCAGTCAAAAGTTATAGGTGAAAAATGTAGGAAGTGGAATAGGAACACCCAGTACAAGACTGGCGGTGTGGCTAGCGTGTTCACCAAATATCACCCAGATTGATTTTTTTTCTGTGGGGTCATCTTAAGTGTCTTGTCTACAAGATACCGCTAATTGATGAAGAAGACCTTCTGGCACAAATCCTTGCTGGTTGTGATGTCATAAGAGGGTCGCCAGGGATCTTAGAGCGGATGAGACAGAACATCCTGCGACGCTGTCATGCCTGTATCGATGCCGAGGGACGTCATTTCAAACATCTCCTTTAAAATGTGCTCATCTTATCCTGGTATGGACATTGTCATTGTCGGTGCTAAATGATGTGTTCATTAAAAACTGTACAGGGTATTCCCATTACGCTTGCCCGAGTTTTTCACCTATAACTTTTGACTGAAACATTTCCGGGCCACCATTCCCTATATCATTTTGCTTCTATTATCCTCCTCCATTATCCCTCAAAGTTTGACTTATCGTTACGAAAACACCTGTATATAGGCCTACACGCTTAGCGATAGCCTTGAGTTCTCAGTTCATGGTTCCCAACCAGTGAGTCCGGGAGTGGACCAGCGAGCTTAGTGTTCGTGTGACGCGTGTCTGTATAATGTGTACGGCGCAGTGACCAGTGGCGGGTGCCGTGATTGTATTGAACATTGAAAGTATATTGTTCCGTGAACGAACACTATAAGAAACTGATATTTGATATTTAATTAGTTATTCAGTATTTTTATCAATAAGCTGTTCACTTAATTTAATGTAATTCTAGTTGTGTGTTTTCATTTGTTTATTTATTTATAAACAATTATTTATATTACTTGAGTCAGTGAACTGTTTAGTTTTAGGAATCCATTGTAATTCTATTTTATGTGTTTTCATTTTTTTATTAATTTAAAGATAATTACTATTATTACTTAACTCAGTGAGCTATTTAGTTATAATTGATTCAGCGTAATTCTATTTATTGTGTTTTCATTTGTTTATTAATTTAGAGACTATTAATTTGATTACTTGATTTGTTGAATTATCTAGCTGTATATTTATTTCAGTGAATGTTTTTGATTGGTGTTTTTAGTAATAAAAACCTTGAGGGATCCGCCAGTATTTTAATTAATATTTAAGCCTGCAACAGAACCCAATATCCCCAAAAGAATTCGTGGCTTACACGGTCACGTGTGAACGGCCCGCGACCCTCCCAGTTCGTGTGTGCCCTACGTCACAGTATTATGAAATTTAATTATAAGCCTACCTCAACAATAATATATAAAAATTTTATCATAAAAAAACCTATAGTATTTTCATCAAGTCAATTCCTTTAACAATTCTACAGCTATGTAGTTAAAGTATCCCTAATAGGTAATAATGAATGAGAGCATTGTCAATTAATTTTAATTTTTCACAAAAATAAGAACCTTCTGTGTAGGATCCCGATAATCCAAAAAAGTATAAAACACATTCATATTCATTATTAAACTCTAAATAACTCTGTTTTAAGAATACTCTATACTAATGCTGTATTGTTACATTTATTTTCCTACTATTAAAACTTGAGTAATATATTTTTTTAGGGGGTAAGAAGTGGTACAGTTAATTTTGTAGAGGGTGTTTTTGATTGTAGGAATAGTTTATGGAATTACAGTCAACTCTCGATAAATCGGAACTTGATATCTCGGACTTAGGATAGTTCGGACAAAATTTTAGACAGGCAAGCTGCATGCTGGCAAGCTAAAAATATTATAGAAGTAGAGTAATGCAGGGGGCTGGCGTAAATCCTGTAACGCAGCATCACTACTACCCCCTCCCATCTTGCCCAACACATATAGTACAGTATTTAGTTAGTTTGCAATCTCGACCTTTCCCATTCTAGTACCGAGCAGTGTTATTTGTGTGTCTTATATGATATGTATTTTTTTACCTCGTCACATTAAAGTATACTATTACTTTAGAGAAAATATTAGTTTTAATTCCTTAGGTACAACTTTATTTCACCTCGGTTAGACGGACTTTTCGTAGGTTGGACGGAACCCGCCCAATTTAGTACGAGTTATCGAGAGTTGACTGTATTGGCAAGTAATGGGAATCTTTTTAATGTATTATGTTACTGCTGAATGTAACATGCATTTATTTATTTCCAAATAAACACGGTTAATATTTGTATACCTTGCTGTTCTTCTTTTGAATTATTTCCTGCTTCCACTTTTCGTAGCCAGAAGTAGTGGAGTAAGCCATACGTAATTCCTCCAACTATGGCTAGCATTCCCATAATTCGAAAACTCTCCCTGGTACCGACTGTACCAATCAACAAGCCACCAAAAAAACTACCACTGCCACGACCTGTTAAACAATTTGAGCGAAAATAATTTTGATTCTTATGATTGAAGTGATTCATTATTTTTAAATTAAGTGTTTACTATTCAGATAAACAGAGACAAAGCATATATTACATATGAATTGAGATAGCAAAAATTATATACTAATAGATAAGCTTTCACAATTTGGCTCATACTATCAGTAAATAAGTTTTCAAGTGCTTTAAAGATAATTAAATACATATCAATTTTAATTATTCCCTTCAAATTACTTTTAAACCATCTGCCATTCATTGTGGTTGATTTAAATAACTCTCGTTAGAAAATTAATCTTATTAAGTTTAGTCTTAGCAATAACGTCCCCAAAAACTTTAATTATTTGTGCTAGTGTAATCACCTATATACTTTCAGATTTATTTTTTGAGTTTTGTATTTTAAAGGTATAATTATATTGTTTAGTTATAACTATGTGCAAGTGATTAAAAAAGGTTTCTGTATTATATTTTTATGTATTTTCTTTAACAGTAGGGGATGGACAAAAATATACCTTCATTTAAAATATATGTTTTTAAACCATTATATAAAAAAAATAGTGTATATGGGGGAAGACAAATAATATTCCTAAATTTAAGTCACTACTTTTAAAATAATCATAATAAGATATAAGTTAATTTAATTTATTAAATGTTTATAAATTAATTTTAAAAGTTTTAGAGTGTAGATTATTAAATAGTACTCCTAAATTTAATTCACTGCTTTTAAAATAAGCATACTAAGATTTAATTTAATTTAATTGTTTAAAAATCTTATATATTAATTTTAAAGGTCTTAAAATGTAAACATATTAAATAGTACTCCTAAATTTAATTCACTACTTTTAAAATAATCATACGAAGGTTTAAAATAATTTAATTGTTTAAAATTCTTATAAATTAATTTAGGAGTTTTAAATTAAAAGTTTTATAGGCTATATTCACGCAATGGATAGTGATATTTTAAATAAATTTTCCACCTTTAATTTTATTTTACCATTTATTGTATTAGGGAATATTGTAATCTACCTTCTTTTCCTTTATCAAAATAATTATCTTATTGAAAAAAATGGGTATATCTAAATAACAAAACGTAAATAGACAGGAAATTCTGGTTGCACGTAAGAAAATGTTAAATTTTAATTGCTTATTCATTTAAGGTTACAATTTAAATCCTATATTGAGACAGTGCCTCTTGTTCGCCCCAATGGAAATTTACAACAAATGATGAACCTCGAGTTTACAGCCCGATGTTTATCGGATCATAGATAGTTAAGGATAGTTCATTTGTGCCAGAAACTTCATTAGATGATGTAGAAGTTTTAAGCCCTTCAGAGGCGGATTAAGGTGCAAGCGGAACAAGCGGATGCCTGGGATACCAAGCTGTGAGGGGTGCCAATGATTGCCGTGAACGTAATTTCGTAATTATCAATAATTACAGCAAATACTGTTGGTATAATAATTTTATTTGTATAAAATGTAAACGTTAGACAATATCTCCCCTACTAGGTTAGTGACCCCCCTCCCCTACAATCAGGGGCGGATCCAGGATTTTCGTGAGGGGGGATCGAGACGCTCTCACGGTTTTTTGTGAGATAAAATATTGTCAAATATTTTGAGCAAATATTTGGCCTTTTTTTGAGGAGTTTTAAGAAATATCATTAATTTGTTTAGCTTTAATTTTTTCCAATAGTGTTTCAACTGTGTGCCACGCTTTTAGACAATTCATATAATTTGTTTGTAAAATTATTGATACTAGAACGGTCACAAAAAATAGATATAAATAGTCAACGCCATCAGTACATTTTTAATTCTACTCTAGTTTTCAAGTGACTCAAAATTTTGCTTTGCAGTAAAAGCTACTTTGCTTCACATCTACTAAACAAATAGTACTGTTTTAAGCACATACTTACTCTTTTATCTTAAAATAGAAACTTTATTAACAGCTTGTAGGATGTTTAAAATTAAATAATATATATTATTGAAGAAACACTCCACCAAAGAGCATAAATAAAATAATATACGGTTTTACAGAAAAATTGAGTAAAAAGGAACATCTCTGTCCACCAAAGAGGATAACAATCAATTTCAGATTTCAAAGACCAAAATAAAATATATATTTGATTATAGATCTGAATATAAAACTATATTTCAAATAAAATATTTTTATTTTTAATAGCACTACAATTTATCAATGATACATTCTTTCGTATCTCAAATAGCTGTGGGGATATGATCAAAATTGTATGTTTCTGACAATGTAAAATACCCTCAAAGTAATTTTAATTGGAAATTGAGAGTTGCAATTTTTTTTTGTAATGTCAAACAGTGCCTAGATACAAATCTTAAACAAAATCGTTTAAGTGGATTTTAAGAAAATATATTTTATCTATTTTTGCTTCTTACTAAACTACACTTAATTTTAAGGTTATACGTCTAATTACAAAAATATCCTTAGGGTAACCTCATAAAAACCCTAGATACAATATTTTATCTTGATAGGTAAAATAGCTTTGGGTATAGGCTGAGATACAGACACAGGCAGTCGGCATCGCGAAAACATTTTTTGTTTCAGGGGGTCATGAAATGTTGCCTTATTTATATATAAAAATCTCGAGATCGACTCTTTTGATGATCATAATATTTCTCTCTTCGAGGGACCGAGAGAAAGTAAGAAGAAACCATTGTTGCGACTTTAGTGGATTCACTCTCGGTTTCATTAAAATCCATGATATAGCCTTCTGTTTACTCCACTAACACTTGTCTCCGATTTTTTTTAAGCGATACAATTTATCACGACTGTGCGGAGTGTCACCCCTTAGTTTAAGATTTTCACATTGTCATTTTTTATGAGAATTGCTTAATGAAGCATTCCTCGACTAATCCAAACAAATTTAAGACTGTGTAGATCAAGGAGGAGATTTGGATATTTAAATAGGCTTGAATGCCATTAGATGTTTTCTTCGTGCCATCTCCATCAAATGAACACGTGACAACATTTGCAATTTTAATTCCTAATTTGTTAAGCTCTGACTAAATAAATTCATACAATTCGTTACTGCTATAATCATTTACTACTATTAATGGCAGCAAACTTTAGTTTACTTTAACATGATTCAGAAAACGAACACGAGTTAACTGATTAATTATGCCCAACTCTTATGTACCATCTATTCACCATCAAACTATAAACAACTGATTCCCAGAGTTTTCTCAAAATTAAATTTTGATCCAATAAATTTTTATTTTGATATTAAAATTTTTATATAAAAACATATTCAGTGAAACCCTCTTCTCGTACCCGTGTCACAATATAACACATTTTTTTCTCTTAGAAGAGACATCGGGAGGGGGAACACTTCTTCACCTCAAACTTGTATAGGATGAGGGAAAACTTCTTTGTTTCAAATTTGTGAGAGTCTAGTATGGTGCAAGAGATTTTATTACGTTCCCCTAAAGAAAATCACATCCCAAACCGAACACAATTTTTTACCGTGTATATGCCACGGGCCCCCTTTGGGAGCCCATCGGCCCATTCTGGTCGGCGATCACCGACTAGCCGACCTGGCCAGGCCCAAGCCGGTTGGTCTTAACGCAATTTGTCCCTTTCTCTCTCTAGATGCGAACTAATCAACAAACCATTTCAAAAAAAGGCATATCCTCGCTCTTCAAAGACAGTCCATGATGATGCGTAGTAACCAAATTCAAACTTCTCTTGCTCCATTAAAAAAGTAAGCCAATTTCTTATCTCATCCGTTGTGATATGAGATGAGAGCCAATATATTTTTTACTTAGTTAGATTTTATAAGGCGTCTATATTAGGAGTGGCATTACGCATCAAAGCATAGCTATCCGTTGTCGTACGCACTAGAAAAATCTCTTATTTGGCATTGAATAGTATACTAGAATAATCTTCGACGAATTCTAGTATACAGTAGGTTACGTCAAAGATACCTGTTAGTATATTCTTCTATTGTTGAGGTTAAGACTGTTTCCGGTTCTTTCCTTACCCTTTCTTAACCCTTCCCATCTTCCTTAAGGTGATTTGCCCTTTTCATTTGGCTTGGAAATGCAGAGCCATGGGAACAAATGGTTATCTTAAAGAATTTGTATTGTTTTGCCATTTTATTTTCAGAAATGGTTTGTTGAAGAATAAAAGCATGTTGATTAGGTTATTCTTTTTATATACACACCTCCTATATAATTTTAACAGTGATCAAATATCTATAATTTTGACATTTTTCAATAGAAAACTGCCTGCTGCATAGCAAAAAAATATATATATAGCACCTAATAAATATTAATACACTATCTTAAAAGAGGTGTTGAAAATATCAGTATAAAAATTTCACTCGTTGTCGAGAAAACTGATATTTACAAATGTATGATTTTTCCGCAATACCTGTTTGGTAGCTAGCGCCATCTACGTTTTCTGGTGATCCATCTGTTCTTGTTGGCGCGGAAGGATACTTTGGTCGGTTGTAAAGCCACGCCACGGCTTTCACCCTCCCGCCCACCATCCCACAAAATAGGGTTTGGACTTGAACTCAATGGGGCCAAGTGTCTTAACCTTTCCTCACTCTTGGAGGCAACAAGGACCTACCTGGACCACGCTAGACCTATTGTGTATCCATAGTTTGGCGGGCTAATATTTCCCACCATGTGTCGAGTTTTCCCGCAAAGTGCCACTGGCGCGTTTTTTTAGCACTAACGGTTTTAGTCAGTCGTGCGTTGAGACTCGTCAAAGCCAGAAGTGAGTTAGGTTCCGTGAACTATCACCCGGAAGCTGTCCAGGACTTTTATATTCTGGTGGGTGTTGATGAAGAGGACTGATCCAAGACAAGACCAATCGGAAAAATAAAGTGAAGGTGAGTTTTCTCTACCCATTTCCATTTCATACAGTCCATTTTGTCCGTGTTCATAACACTAGTCCTCCATAGGTTTCTTAGTTTATCATTAATTGTGAATTACGCTACAATACATGTAACAGTATTCACATGTCCTTTATCAAGCTTCCACCCTACGTTTTCTGGGTACGTTTCTTCACCGTTACGTTTAGATAGATAGCTATTGACCTGGGTCGAAATACCTACATCTCTCAATTGATCAATCTCTTCACCGTTGATTTCGTAGTTAACTCTCGAGAAGAGATGAAGACGTATCCCGTTACTGACGATTCTTGAAGTACTTCCGACAAACTCTGTATTCAGTAATCTTCCTCTGATATGCATAAGTGAGCAATGTGGTAGCATATGTAATTCCTATTGGTGTGTAGATATCCAAAGCTCATTCCCATTCGTTAAAGGTCCAGGAATATACTAAGCGTAGTAATGATACTGAAAACTGGTCAAGGCCGTCTTGGAAATTGCTGAACCTCCAATATTTAGTATATCAATAGCGTCATCCATTATTTTATAAGCTAGTAACACAATCATTGTAAATAGTGTTTATGGGCAAGTGTTAACGCTTTCAACGATTTTGTCTCATTAATTTTAGAAAGAAGATGTCTCGTTTCGACCCATCACTGACTCGTTTCAGGTGTAGACGTAACGGTATAGTCTCGTTCTTAAAGTTGATGAGTAAGTTCGTCAACTAGTTAGGCCTACCAATATAGGTTCTATGACTCGTTTCTTAACCGGAAGGTAGATTATAAATAATGATTCATCGCTTCCCCTATTTATATACTGTAGGCACTGACAGGCTGAACTCGTGCAGAGTATGACTCAGTTCACCGTCGACGCAAGGGAAACTGCATTTGACATGGATCAATTTCACGTGTAGAATATTCACAGTATTGATAGATCTGTGTGTTCTACCTGCAAGAAGAACGACAGAACCGAAACCTAGCAGAGAAGCGAAAGTACCAGGTCGAATAAAGGCAATTGCCATATTGCAAGTGATGTAACTCTTTAGTGTGCTAGGATTTCCAGCGTTTTACGTCACTCGAAAATTCCATTTCAGTCCAATGCTTCCAGCCTGTAAGTGTCTGGTTGGACGATATATTATTTATTGTTTTCCTAAATTTGTTTTTCCACTTATTTACTTACTTATTACCATGTTTGAAGAATATTTTGTCAGTCACTTTAGAAAATTGATAAGTTTGGATCAATTTGTCTAGAGCTTCTAAATCTCTGTAATTTTTAGATGATATTGTTTGAAGTTAATAATTCTTGTCACTGTAAAAAGTAACATGTTGGAACCAATTTTTTGAGAATCACTAATCCTTTATAATGTATAATCTTGTAATGACAAATACAAATATTTTTATTCACTTTAAATAAGCGACAAGTTGCTGTCGTTTCTCTTAACTCTTGAAGTATTTTATTTTTAAGACAGAATTTTATAAATATTTTGATCAATTAGGTTGAGTGACTAAGAATTGTCACTGTGTTTTAGGATTCTTTAAATATTTATATTATGTTATGTATTGTCAAATGTAAATGTCAATTCACATTAAAAAGTGACTAGTTTGAAATAGCATCTCTGTACTCTTTAAATCCTCTAATTTTAAACATAAATGTTTAAATCATTTCGATTATGGGACTAAGATTAGTCAATATGTTTTTTGGACTCCTTAAGTCTTTATATTTTGCTGTGCAATGGTAATTGTAAATGTCAATTTACTTAATAAAAGTGAATAGATGAAAACCATCTCTTGACTCACATATTTCTTATATTTTATGCCACTTGTGGGAAAACGCTAGTTTCCTTCAGTTGTTATATGTATTTCTTTACTTTGACAAGCCCAGAACAAATATAAATTATTGTCCAGGTTTTGTATATTTTCCTCGTTGTTTTTACAAAATAAACTCATTAATAAATTCTTACATCAATTTCTTCATTATACAATGGATTCTCCTTAATTGTCTTTGGTTAACCTTTAATAACTGACCTGATAAATGGTACAAAATTACTTATCATTTAAAGTATAATTTAAAAAAACATACAAATTCTTCAGCATAGACCATTTGGGACTACATAATAAATTGTTAAATTACAATAGGACGTGGTCAAATAGCTATCAATCTGCTTGCAAACAGCCAAAGACAAGTAAATAATTTGGTGTAACTAGTGATTTCCCTAGATGTCTACGTCTTAGAGATAAGGATTTAATTTGTTTGAATATTCCAAGGTTAACGATGCGTCATGTGTCTAGTGGTTGGAAATGTTTGTATCACCTTTGTGCATGGTAGTTAAATAATAAGTATATAATGAATGCACCTTTTAACCACCCTCTTCGTGGCTGCTCGGAACGAAGCGTCACTCATATGGGCATTCGAAAAAGATTGGTCAGCTAAGAGTATCGGCCATACAAAGCTCTAATCAGGATTAGCATACAGGTTCAGGGCCATAAAAGATCACCATGCGTGGACCCAAGGACGAGTTGGTAGGAATGTCATGGGGCAACGACACACACGTCACTGCAAAGACCAATCAAATACACTCAACGCCAGCTCTCTCCATTAGGGGTGTCAATCCACAAAAGAGGTATGGATGATTTTTAACCAGTGTCGAATGAACGGGCTACACTCTCTGCACTTGTCGAAAGCTCGATCAAGTCCGTGGACGTGGCTGATTCTAGCTCTGAATCAGATTTCTCGCTACGTGGAAAGTTGGACAAGCGTTCTAATAATGACAACAGTGGTTGTAAAAACGCAAGTCTCTGCCGATGGGGGAAGACCGGCAAAGCTAGAAAGTCGCACCATTCCGGTGGTGACCGGTAAAGTTGATGTGGCAGGGACGGTGGCTTGGGTTACAAGGTGTCTGCGTCGGGTTAATAATATTTAGCACCGCGTCTTACTAACCGTTCGGGTTATACTCTTAAGTACTAATTAAGCTAATGGATTAGGAATTGGGAGGGTTGAATTTAGAGGAGGTGAACCCGCATTTGCGTGGAGGGAGAGTGGAAAACCATTTAGGAAAAACCACCCCCAGTTCACCCGACCGAGATTCGAACCTCGATCTTCCCGTCCTCGGCGGTCGAGCTTAACACGACTAGCGCGTTATCCAACTACGCCACCGAGGCGGGTCTGCGTCGGGTTAAAGAGAGAAACGGCTGAAACCGAAGGGTAATAACATAAGTCATTTTCCACCCTGTTAAAACTGTTGATACTTATATATCTTATAGATTTTTTTCTAAATAGATATTTTACTTAGTTAAACAATCTATCTCTTATTTTGAAGTCATTTAGATATTTATTTAATTTTATTTGCATAGCTAAAGAGTTGGTATTGTTGGCTGTACTTAAGTTTTTATTCGAAATATTTTAAATTCTTCCTAATTTCAAATGTTTTTATGACAAGTATATATTACACTTTAAAGTCATATTCATGCATCAAATAATTCATTCTGAGCCATGCAGTATCAAAGCTCTTCAGAAAATAAAGTCAGTGATAGTACAATGTATTTTAAAATGCATTGCTATTTCGCAAGTCTTTCTCTACTAGGAGTATATATTTAATTCACCAGGTGTGTCTTGAACTCAACTCTTAAAGTTATTTTTAACAGAAGATGTCAATTTTGTATCGAAATGTTAGACATCTTAACCGTTTATCGATCTTGCCTTGTCTAGAGTATTTGTTTTTAGGTTCTTTAAAAATGTTCTTCAAGCTGATGATAGAATCATAAACCTTCAGAGAGTGATGAAAGTACAAACGTTATTTTCTTGATAGAGTGTGAACATATCAATATTTCAATGGGATAACAGCACTGGGCTACAGTTTTAGCATAAATACTTTTTTATGTTCTACATTTTATATATTTTAGTTGCCTGAGGCATTTCGAGGAAACCAAATAATGATTATTGTCTTGAATTCATGGAGTTGAAGATGCCATTGTAAATTTATATTAAATCATTACATATGTGAATGTGTAATAAAGGAAGAGGACAGAGAAGATAATCTTCACTTAAAGGGTAGGTGTATTTTAATATCTTTCTCACTCTCAAGTGAAATCACATCCATTCTATGTGAACTATCCAGTAGATAATATTCACTTAGAGGGTAGGTGTAATTTAATAATTTTCTCAATCTCAAGTGAAATCACATCCATTCTATGTGAACTATCCAGTAGATAATATTCACTTAGAGGGTAGGTGTAATTTAATAATTTTCTCAATCTCAAGTGAAATCACATCCATTCTATGTGGACTATCCAGTTGATAATATTCACTTAGAGGGTAGGTGTAATTTAATAATTTTCTCACTCTCAAGTGAAATCACATCCATTCTATGTTGACTATCCAGTAGATAATATTTACTTAGAGGGTAGGTGTATTTTAATAATTTTCCCACTCTCAAGTGAAATCACGTCCATTCTATGTTGACTATCCAGTAGATAATATTTACTTAGAGGGTAGGTGTATTTTAATAATTTTCCCACTCTCAAGTGAAATCACGTCCATTCTATGTTGACTATCCAGTAGATAATATTTACTTAGAGGGTAGGTGTATTTTAATAATTTTCTCACTCTCAAGTGAAATCACATCCATTCTATGTTGACTATCCAGTAGATAATATTTACTTAGAGGGTAGGTGTATTTTAATAATTTTCTCACTCTCAAGTGAAATCACATCCATTCTATGTTGACTATCCAGTAGATAATATTCACTTAGAGGGTAGGTGTATTTTAATAATTTTCTCACTCTCAAGTGAAATCACGTCCATTCTATGTGGACTCTCCGGTGGTTTTCAAACTATTGTCAACTCACACAAAGGCTAGTCACCGGAAAGTTACTTTAGCTTGTATGAAATTTCTAGATGAGTTACACAAACCACACACAGCATTATTATTAAAATATCTTTGTAATTCTCAAAAAATTTTTCACTGAACTCTTTCAAAGTTTATTAATCCATTAATTATCTATTAATTAATGTTGTTAGCAAATTTTCAAAAACTTAAGCTTTTGCAATATTATAATATTCAATATAGTTATATTGTTTATTGGTTTTAGTTTTATTGAACTACTCATTTATTCTTACTTAGATGTTTCTTATATTCTAACTGAGTCATAACAGGGAAGTGTTGCTAGATTAATGTTACAACAGAAGCTTTTCACAGAAACCTCGGTCCTCTGGTATTTATGACACAATAAAGCACTCTCCCATTTCCTTATCTGACTAAATTATCTTTATTATTAATTTTAAAAAAATATTCGCATCAGCTAAATATTTGTGGACCTACAAGCTTCAAGCCATCCGGGACAATACAAATATAGCGGCCCTTAACTTAAACACATAAATACCACTGAAGAACAATTAATGAGGTTGTTTAACGTTCAATGCCATAGTATATGTTCGCAAATGTTGTATTATGGGCACCCTCAGATCTACTAACTAAAACTTTTAACTAAGATTTAAAAAAACACACAACTACAAGTTAAATATATAGCTTTATTTTAAATAAAAGTAGTTGCGATGATCCAAATACAACCGGACCACTGGAATATCTCCCGATGTCCAGTGGCGCAGTCCAGTCTTGTATTTGTTTTTAGCAATAAGAGTGACAACTTGTTGAAAATATTATTATGGTCATTCAACAAGAAAAATTTTATTCCACAATTTTAACAAGTGTCTATAAGCTATAAATAGTAGGGAATCCGTTGATTTCAAATGATTACAATTCACAATTTATATGGGGTCAAACTTGCTGTTTTATGCCTTTTTTGTACCATTGTTAAAGTGAAGTATCTAGTGTTTGGGGGTGACATTTTGTATAACTTAAATATACATTCATATGAGGTGTACACAATTATATATGAATGAAAACTAATATAAACTTTTGGTTATACTAAATTTAAGCCTCATTAACTGGATAATTTATCTTAACAATGGTAAAATAACATTAATTCAATTTTAGTTATTTAAATTTACTTTACTATAGTGCTGGCCAATAGTTGCGAGACTTGTAACAGGCCAGCACTGGAAACTACACAAGTACCTGATATGTAAGAATAAATACATAATAAAACTCATTATAATTTCTGGTATAAGAAATAAAACATTATATTACATTAATGGATCATTTTTCAAAACAGTCTTTAAAAAGTTTGTTTTTAATTGTTTGTAGAAACTATTAAATCAAAAATAATACCAAACACAGTATATTGATTCTAGAATATTTTTAAACACTAATGATTGATATAAGATGCATAGTTTAATTATAAGTGAGCGTGTCTTAATTACTAAGCATAGTTACCTAAACTGAAATGAGCCATACCCAATACACCAATGAGAGTGGCTAGAAGATTTTTGGGTGCGAGAAGAGCACAATAGGTGGCAGCAGCTATCCACATGAGGTGAACCGCAACAGCTTCTATGACTTCAAATGGAAAACACCACCAAGCATTCCTGTCACAAAAATATATTTTCAATGCACCAAATTAGACCCTATATTTTTTTATAATTATTTAGGTAGGCAATAAATTGTTACGTTTTAAAGATAAATGCACCGTTTTAAATTTGTTTGTACCGTCCATCTACCCTGTGAGGTAGCAAGCTTACTTTAAACATTATTCCACTATGGTAGAGACTATAACAAGCCTTATTGAACTGTGGGTCGCGGCACCATATAGGGTCACGTAACTGAATGTGGGGGTCGCGAAAAATTTGACAACAGTAAAAGATTTCTGAATACGCAACGACCAAAAATTAATACAAAATCAAACGTTTAATGAATCCGAGGGGTTTCTGGTAGCACTCGACCGTGTTGCATCGCATGACTTCACTGCAGACTTGGTTCTGAATACACAACAAATCGTAACATATTAATGAATAAAGATAAAATTGAAGTTTTAAATTAAAAAAGGTTAACATAAGCTGGAAAATGGGATAGGATTCAGGACATTATAATTAACTAGAAACAGTTATTTCACTTACATTATTGTGTTTAAATATATATTTTTTTTAATTATTAACTTCACCAATTTTCAAGTTTTTTCGATTATATTTTTAAAATTACATAGAAACCTGATGTGATACGGAAAATATGAATACAGATTCAGATTTAGGGCACTTCAATTAACTAAAATCAGCAATTTTTGCTCATGGAGCAAAAACATAATCTTAAAATGCATACCAGTGTAATTGAATGTAACATATCACTACATTAGTAATCTACAGAATAAATACAGTTCTCGCGTGTTCATTCCTCAGCCTCAATGATAATAAACCCGGTCATAGAAACCCCCCAAAAAACATTACTCACTCGATAAAAGAATAGCCAATGAGTCGCGCTGCATGTGAGAAGAATGCCACAATAATAATGTTGACATGGCCGTATTTTCTGGTGATTTTACCTGCGCCATAGAGAAATGGCACGCTGCTAATTGTCCCTGCTGTTATTGTTGCTCCTGAAACAGAATAGTTGCAGTATGAAAGGACTGTATTATAATTAATTATAATATATTTGTATGTAGACGCTTCTTGCCATATTATCTTAGGCCACTTAGCAGAATAGATAGTTTTTACAAAAAAAAATTAAATACTTTAGTTAAAACATTTGTTTTATTACTTGTTAATTACTTAAAGTTTTTCCCTAGCACCGTGAACAATGAAATTAAGAATTAAAACTGTAAGCATATTTTTATGTTCAGTTTAAATGAGTGGTTATGGGTAGATAATAAATATAAATCAGTTTCGGTAGCCGAATGGTACACGGCGCTTCTTTCGCAGTAGACTAAACTGCCCATTATGGGGAGATAAAGGTTCGAATCTCGGTCGGGTGGACTGATGGTAGTTTTTCACCTCTCCCTCCACGAAAATGCGGGTACACTTCATATAAAAATATAACATTCCTAATCCCTAAAACTATTAGCTTAGTTAGTATATAAGCGTATAGCCCAAACCGCAAACCGCAATTGTTTATGATGACCTGCATACTTTCGGTGAGCCTAGTAAATATAGCATGATATTGCTCCATTGTTACATTTTGCAGAACTGTATCAATGTTCTCACGAAGATATTGAAGACTACGTGGAATAGTTCTTTCAATAAATCCCTTAAAAAAGGCCTGACACACTGGCAGGTCAAGATCTCGTTCAGGATATGGAAATTCTGTGCCTCTAAGTGTCTACCGACCGAGTGACAGCCCCATCTTGTTGAAACACTTTCTTAATCCACCTGGAAACGTTCAATAGCTTGGTTTAGGTATACTTGTGCAGTGAAATTTGTCTTCAATGAAAATATGAAAATGACGCCGTGGCTGGTAACAGCATACCATACTCTTACATTTTAAGAATGTTACGGTTTCCGTGCATATTCAACCAGTTTTTCCCAACATAGGAAATGACAGTTCTGCTTATTGACTTGTCTACTGAGTAACAAATGAGTTTCGTCAGACCACCACTATTTTCGGAGATAGTCGGAATAATCATAAACATTGGCCAGAACACGTTCACAATAACGCACTCTTGCATGAAAGTCTGCTGCTTTCATTTAGTGAAATACCTGGATTCGTTATGAATGCGCTCCAATATCCGCAAACACGCGTGGAACACTAGTGTGTGCTATACCGAGTTATCTTGATATGCGTCGTTCACTTTTCTTTGTAGAAGTTAGGACTTTTTGAAGTACTTGTCCAGTATTGTTATCGGTTCTTGTGGTTATCGGACTTACAGACATACCTCCCTTAGTTATGACTATCAAATGAACATTTACATACATTGGAGATTTTTTTTCTTCGGGGGTGATGGTTTAAGAAACTTCTGTTCAAAACCATTCATCCCAACACAAGGCCTCTTCTATAACAACGTTAGTTGTTTTACTATCAAGAGGGAGTATTTACAGGTTGCTGCTAGAAATTTCACGGGAACACACCACGTATAGTTGTTGTCCGTGTGAGAAACGCCACGGAGATCAAAGCTTGCCACCTTAAGGACTTGTCCTGGCGCCGTGTTGATGGTCATTGCACGGCAAACCTTAATTTGAAATTGCATGCATTTAAACTGAAAGGACAGGTCTAATGGAATCATGGATATTCTTGGTATCAAGACCCATTTCTCGTAGCGAAACCTGTCATAACAGTCGCCTCTATGATAAAGTTTTGCAGACTGTTTACCTTCAATCGTGTCACATTACACATTTTAGGTGTTTAAAATTATGTATCCAACTGATGGGTGCTCAAATTTTGATTGGAAATCTTGGATGAGTAGTCCGAATGAACTAAAGAATTAAAAACATAAATTGGGTAATGCCAATGAACATGTAATTGCGGGATAGTACTTAGAACTGGTATAAAATATAGTCATTAATTCAAATAGCTGATTCATTTTTGGAGTTAGAATATCTTTCTCCTGGAACCACGAAAGAGGCTTGTTTTGGAGAAGACGTATATTGGGATGAATAAAATGTACTAATTCCCGAATATCCTTTACCACGCTTCATATCTGTGGAGTGGGGTTTATTCATTGGAAGCAAGAGAAGCAACGCTTCCATAAAATTAAAAAGGGAATAAAGAAAATAAAGGGAAAATAAAGTTAAAACGAATCATTATAATTAAGTTAAGGTGGCAGCTCTTCTTTCTTAGAGCAAGCAGTTATTTTTCAAATTGGCCGGCCAGACAGCTGGTTTTGCTCGGCCTTTATTCCGTCACTCGTTTGTTTCCGGGTCTGTCCGGCCCTCATTGGGGAAAGGGAAGCAGCGTTTCCCTAGGGCAGTATTAGCGCATGAGTTTGCTATCGTGATTGGTGTATATAATCTTATGTTTAGTAATGTTAAATTCTTACATTTTAGGTTGTATTTAGCTATATTTATTGTTTCTAGATATAATTTTGGACACTTTAATACAAAATAATGTATTTATCACCTATTTACAGTAGGTTAAGTTTTATTTTACAGCTTGTTTGATTCTCCAAGGGAAGCGGTTTGTTTCGTTGCGTATAATAGTAGAATGATGAGTGCGTCAACAAGTGCAGCAGTGGGAGAAGAGAGCTACCGGGTCAAAATTAATAAATAATATTTTGAAGAATAGTTTTTCGTCCCGGTCTTTTGACGAGAAAAAGAAAATAATTGAAACAAGCAGACCTTCTCCATACTCAGTAAAAAAAGAACGTGTATAGTAAATATCGGTGTGTTGGGTTGGCGGAAAGTTATATAGTTGACCTTACTATTTTACTAATGATAATGGCATGTAGAATAAATCCTGATTCAAAGCTATCATAAGGCAGGCCAAAGGTCAGGCCACAACCCAAGAGAAAACTTCGGAAATAGTAAATTGACTATTATTATTATTATTATTATTATTATTATTATTATTATTATTATTAATATTTTTTATTTGCGTTAGAGCTACAATTATTATTTAAATATAAATATAATTTAATGATTGAGTAATATTTATATGATCACCAATTATTTTGTTTTATTCCATGCATAATTTGTGTCCCCCCCCCCCCTTTCCTTTCTTCCCCTTAATACTTTCAACTATTAAAAAAAGAAAAAAGATGAACTGGTGGGAGCTTCCAATTAAACTAAGGTCCATCAGACCCTCTTTATTCTAGACTCATTGCTTCCCGTTGTCCAGAATTGACCACACGCCACTGTATCTGGGAGTTATTCAATCACACCTTGCTTTCGTGCTCGGTAAAGACTCCATTGCCAAGTTCCAGCAATATATCGACAAATAAATCTAGTTATTGTTTTCACACAGACGGATGCGCATGTAGGTTGACAGGAAATTTTTACAGAGTCTGAGCATAATTTACAGGATAGTTCAGCTAGGCGTTGACCACCTCAGTTTAGTGACTCTCGGAATTACCGGTAAAGTTTTTCAGAAGTCTTCTGAGAACCATATGGTGATGCCACCTATGAACACATTGCTGATATTGAGATCTCTCAGAGTTGATACTTATATCTTCAATTTATCTCTTATGCGACATTTTACTCTCATTCCATAATATAAGAGATAATTTTTGCAGTAATTTTGATGTGAAACTTTGATTCGATATGTTGCACACGGCAATTTGGTCGTTAGAAAAATGCAAAGGTGATTTAAATTTATCATACGCCCCATTTTAACAAATTAGTGGCCATACACGAATTTTGAATACATTGTTCAGCTTCCTTTTAACAAAGTATATGCTATGCTATACCCGATAGAGCCACTACAAAGCAACACATCACTCAAAACTGAGCTTAGCCAAGAATAAAAAACTAGCTATAAAAGTATTTCCTCCACCTCTGGGCTCATCTAAAAAGAACAATTGCTCTACAGAATTCTGAACCCTCAATGATAATTTTATGCCTACGGTAAGCTGTTCTGTGTTCAATAGAGGCTTGTTTATATTCGTGGTTTGTAATATAATTATTAGGTCGTTTAATGTCTTTCTTAAATAGTCTCAATAGAATATAAATATGTACAAATTGTTAGTAGAAGACCCAGGTCCTTCATGGACTTGTCCGAAAGAGACTTTACAATTTGGTTGGGTTGATCAAATCTGTATTATGAATATCTTAATTAAATTCCAAAGTTTCTACCAATATATATGTTTTGATTCTATGTTCAATATCTTCCAATATGCTTTTCCTGTGGGCGATAAAAAGTGAGCGAAGATCTATAAAGTGAAAAATATTAATATGATTGAGAGCAAATATCTGAGTGAGGAAGAAAAGCAAAACAAGGCAGCTTTTCATAAAGAACTTCTCCAGTGTGGGTCATCCTCTAATAAGAGTCCCAGTGATTTGCAAACTAATTAGTAGGATGCGTTTCTTACGTCGATCATGGTACGTGACTTTTCAAATTAAGTAAGACCATGGATACCATGGAGCTACATTCTCAAATAATAATACAGTGTGCTCTCTCGGTGTACTTTGTATACTCAGCTAAAGGACTCACCCATAATTACCTTGGGGGGATCACCAACCTTGCTTTCGTCACTTGAAATTCTTATGTTTCCAAGCATTACATGAAATAACCTCATTGTACGTAAGCGTCTTCACACAGTGCTCTATTTGAAGAAGGTTTTTAATGGTGTGTCTCATGAGTTATAAGGGATGTCAGTTACATTACTTGTTTTAAAGTATGAATATATTACATTTTTGAGATGCACAGCTAAATCCATACCACCTTTAATAATCCCAACTGAAATTTTTCCTCATCATTGCTCAAGTTAATACTAAATGTCCCTTGATCACAGCCCTTACATACATTCTTAATGGATTTTATTAAACTGCACAGCTCCACATTAATGTAAGAATCAAACGATTGTCTATCTCTAATGCTCAAGAACGAAACGTTGCCAAGCGTCTTCCATAATTGGGGTGTCGTCTATGGGTTTTGGGATATCAATCATGTCCATCAACGTAGCTCATCGAAATATCTTTGGATAGTTTTTACTGTATGCACTGAGCCATTCGATCTAAAATTCCATATGGGCCGTATAGCACATGTTTAATTACACTTGCATGCAGTTGTGTGTTGAATCCGTAATCTCCTACCCTACCCCTTAATCTCTACCGTCGAATCTGATTTTTTCCTGAAGTTACAACAGTAGATGCACTAGTTAGTGGCAGTCCTCACTTTTGCCACTTCACATGGTATATAAAACACTTTTATTGACTTTAACCCCACTGCTCAGCTACTTGAATACTCAAATAATATTTAAATAGCTTATAAGCTTTCAAGATAAATTAAACATCATATAAATAAATGGTACGGCGCAGACTTTCTCTCTCTTTCTGTAAACTCGTAAGATTTCTGAACGGAATAATGTACATTGTATCATCACCACTCCACATAAGAACACGCATAAAATAATAAACAATGATATAGAATCAATGAGAAAAGAGGCGCATCTTTGTCCACCTAAGAGCATTTCAAACAGTTTAATGTCTTCCACAAGGGTCAACACTTCGTATTAAAATTTCTATTTCTGGTTAAAATTTTAACATTTTATAAGGTGTTGCAGATCTTCAAGTCATCGCACTGATATTTAATTATTCATTTATACATTTTGACCAATAAAAAATGTAAATATTGACTATTGAGTTTAAAATGGAGATAGATCATTGCTGTGCAAACATTTCTCCTAAGAGCTTTAAGGAAAAATAACATACTTTTTTTAAATACTTACTTATATTTAATTACTCTATGGCATTGGAGAATTATTGCGTTAAGACTTAAGTAGTATATATTTACAACTAAAGCTCACAAAATTGTATTAATATATTTGCAAATATCTCAGAAACTGTTGCTTTTATAAAAATATATGTCAAATGAAAGTTTTTTATTTCTAATAGTCCTACAATTTTGCAATGATAAGTTGTTTAGTTTCTCAAATAGTTGTGGAGATACGGAAATTAACGCTTCTGTAAAGTACCCTAAAAATCATTTTCATAGGAAAATGAAAATAGCCAGTTTATTTATAATCTTAATCAACGCCTAGATACGAATTTTAATCAAAATCGTTTTAGCAGATTTTGAGAAAACCAATTTTTTCTCTTTTCGCCCTTCAGTAAACTACCCTTAATTTTAAGTTTTTATAGACACACAGACAGACGGCATTGCAAAGACTATTTTTTAGGGTTGTGGGGGTCATGAGACGTCGACATCCATCAACATTTCAGGTTAGTTTTTATTAACGGTCGCAATACTTAAACTTTAATGTCCAAAAAGTTAAAAAATTCATATAATTGCGTATAGATTGAAAGTTATTGATTTTATAAAAATATATTTCGGATAAATATTTGTATTATAAATATTTATACATATTTGTAATGCTAAGTAATTTCATATCTCAAATAGTTTCGGAGCTATTATAAAAAATGTTAATTAACGCGTCAGACTGGAGCCCTTAAAGACATTTTTACGAAATATTGAGGTTAGCCATTTTTTTTTTTTTTAATATTTATTAATGTTTATAAATGAAATTTAATCAAAATCGTTATAGCCAAATTTGAGAAAATCGACTTTTTCTCTTTTTGCCCTTCAGTAAACTACTCTTAATTTTAAGTTTTAATAGACACACAGACAGACGGCATTGTAAAAACTATTTTTTAGGGTTGTGGGGGTCATGAGACGTCGACATCCATCAACATTTCAGGTTAGTTTTTTTTACGGTCGCAATACTTAAGCTTTAATGTCCAAAAAGTTAAATATATATATATAATTGCGTATATATTGAAAATTATTGATTTTATAAAAATATGTTTCGAATAAAATATTTGTATTATATATATATATATATATATATATATACATATTTGTAATGCTAAGTAATTTCATATCTCAAATAGTTTCGGAGCTATTATAAAAAATGTTAATTTACGCATCAGACCGGAGCCCTTAAAGCCATTTTTCCGAAATATTGAGAGTAGCCATTTTGTTTGGAATATTTATTAATGTTCATAAATGAAATTTAATCAAAATCGTTAGAGCCGATTTTGAGAAAATTGATTTTTCTCTTTTTTCCCTTCAGTAAACTACCCTTAATTTTAGGGGTAGATATCCAATTCCAAAAATCCCTCGGGGCAACCCTATGAAAACCCTAGATATCAAGTTTTATCTCAATCGGTAAAATAGTTTAGGCTCTAGTTGGAGGTACAGACAGACAGACAGACAGACAGACGGAAATTCAAAAACCACTTTTTCTGTTTCAGGGAGTCATGAAACGTCAAGATTCATCAAAATCTCGAGTTCGATTTTTTTGACGATCACCATACTTTCTCTACCTGTAAGATAGAGAGAAAGTAAAAATACTGCATTCAAATCTATTCAGAAGTTCTTTAGTTAAATCAAACACATACGTACAGAAACTATCATTCAAAAGGATCTGAGATTTCATAACAACCAACTAATAAAATATAATTTCTCTTTGGGTTTACTATTGAAATATATTCCGTAATAAATCTATACAGTTAGATAATGAATTCTACATTCAATAAGAAATTCCACCACTGATCACGAGTTTTAATATAAAATCTTTAAAAACATAATTTTTCTAGTTAATTCCTTTGTTCAATAGGCAATCACCTTCCCGGTAAAAATCTAAATAGTATAAAAAAACTGCATCGCCATACATAAATCATCAACATGTAAAAGAATAAATGGTACGGCGCACCGCACAGACTTTTTCTCTCTTTCTATAAACTCGTAAGATTTCTGAACGGAATAATGTACATTGTATCATCACCACTCCACATAAGAACACGCATAAAATAATATACACTGATATATAATCAATGAGAAAAGAGGTGCATCTTTGTCCACTTAAGAGCATTTCAAACAGTTTAATGTCTTCCACAAGGGTCAACATTTCGTATTAAAATTTCGATTTCTGGTTAAAATTTTAACATTTTATAAGGTGTTTTAGATCTTCAATTCATCGCATTGATATTTAATTATTCATTTATACATTTTGACCAATAAAAAATGTAAATATTGACT
Source organism: Timema podura (assembly GCA_033556935.1). Classification (NCBI taxonomy): domain Eukaryota; kingdom Metazoa; phylum Arthropoda; class Insecta; order Phasmatodea; family Timematidae; genus Timema; species Timema podura. Next base: position 57,315,555 of record JAVRXN010000010.1, on the reverse strand, counting down.
ATTGAGTCTAAAATGGAGATAGATCATTGCTGTGCAAACATTTCTCCTAAGAGCTTTGAGGAAAAATAAAATACTTTTATAGGTACTTATATTTAATTACTCTATGGCATTGGAGAATTATTGCATTAAGACTTAAGTAGTATATGTTTACAACTAAAGCTCACAAAATTGTATTAATATATTTGCAAATATCTCAGAAACTGTTGCTTTTATAAAAATATATGTCAAATGAAAGTTTATTATTTCTAATAGTCCTACAATTTTGCAATGATAAGTTGTTTAGTTTCTCAAATAGTTGTGGAGATACGGAAATTAACGCTTCTTCAAATTACCCTAAAAATCATTTTCATAGGAAAATGAAAATAGCCAGTTTATTTATAATCTTAATCAACGCCTAGATACGAATTTTAATCAAAATCGTTAAAGCCTATTTTGAGAAAATCGACTTTTTCTCTTTTTTCCCTTCAGTAAACTACCCTTAATTTTAAGTTTTAATAGACACACAGACAGACGGCATTGCAAAGACTATATTTTAGGTTTCGGGGAGTCATGAGACGTCGACATCCATCAACATTTCAGGTTAGTTTTTTTTACGGTCGCAATACTTGAGCTTTAATGTCCAAAAAGTTAAAAATATATATATATATAATTTCGTATAGATTGAAAATTATTGATTTTATAAAAATATGTTTCGAATAAAATATTTGTATTATAAATATATATACATATTTGTAATGCTAAGTAATTTCATATCTCAAATAGTTTCGGAGCTATTATAAAAAATATTAATTTACGCATCAGACCGGAGCCCTTAAAGCCATTTTTCGAAATATTGAGAGTAGCCATTTTGTTTTTTAATATTTATTAATGTTCATAAATGAAATTTAATCAAAATCGTTAGAGCCGAATTTGATAAAATCGACTTTTTCTCTTTTTTCCTTTCAGTAAACTACCCTTAATTTTAGGGGTAGATATCCAATTCCAAAAATCCCTCGGGGCAACCCTATGAAAACCCTAGATATCAAGTTTTATCTCAATCGGTAAAATAGTTTAGGCTCTAGTTGGAGGTACAGACAGACAGACAGACGGAAATTCAAAAATCACTTTTTCGGATTCAGGGAGTCATGAAACGTCAAGATTCATCAAAATCTCGATTTCGATTTTTTGACGATCACTATACTTTCTCTACCTGTAAGATAGAGAGAAAGTAAAAAGAACAAAATTGCTGATTTTATAAATTAATAAAATGAATTATATCAATACATACTTTTGTCAATCTCTTAGTTCATTACAGTTATATTTTTTTATCGTCCTTTTACTAATCTTACAAATACACAACATAAGAAAATATTAAATACTATAATTCAATTAAAGATTAATTTGACAAAAAATTTATAACTCTAATGGATTAAAAGCCACTCACCCAGTAAGTAGTTTGAGGCTCCGAGTTCTTTTAGGTAAAGGAAGAGAAATGACTCAATAAATCCCCAAAAGTTTCCTAGAAAGAATAGGAATACTATGAAAAGAATGACATGGGGAAGCTTTATGATCCGGAGCAAATCTGTAAAAATATTTTCTGCAGGTAGTCTCACTCCAAGTGGCATCAACATGACCGTAAGTGCTGAGATTGCCAGTAACACATCATACATGTAGAAGGCTGCTGAATAGTCAGTGTAACCTAGAAAAACGCAAGACCAAGCAAATAAAAATCATATATATAGTGAAATAGTTCTTATTTAAACTATCATAAAAGGGTATATCGGTATATCCTTTTATTTGGGTACACAATAACTTCTTTATACAAACAAAATTAATGCAAACAAAGAATACAATAAGTACGAAACTCAATATTTATGTTATTATTTTTAACACTTCGTCTTACTACCAGTTCGAGATATACTCTTAAGTACTAACTACGCTAATGGTTTCGGAATTGGGAAGGTTGAATTTAGAGGCAGTGAGCCCACATTTGCGTGGAGAGATATTGGAAAACCATTTAGGAAAAGCCACCCCCAGTTCACCCGACCGAGATTTGACCTCGATCGTCCCGTCTTCAGCAGTCTAGCTCAAACGAAACCAGCGCGTTAGCTAACTACGCCACCGAGACGGGTCCCATTTTATAAGATGCATCCTACTTTCGAGGGAAAACCATTTTCAATCAACGTTTGGAAGCATGTCTCAAAAAACATTTCAAACGTTTCTGAAACCCGTTTGCTAATTTGAACCATTCAATTTATTATGCTTATGTTTATTAAATAAATGGTACGGATTTTCTAGCTCTATGTTTAAAAATGGAGATATTTACTCAAAACTCGCAATATATGTGAAACGAAATAATATACACTAGCAAACCCAAGCATAAATTACACTATACTTATGTAAAACATTTTTTGAATCCCGGTTTGAATCCCGTATAATCTCGCAGTGAAACATACTGTATGATAACTATTAATGGAGTTTTTCCTTCAGATTATTTTCATGTCACACCTATGCTACGTTAGGTTTGTATATGCTAGGTGTGGCATGGGCATAGGAAAAATTTAATATTTTGGGGATGGGGAAGGTGTTAAAAACCGTAAGTTTATGATATTATGATTTATGATATTATACTTATTATTAAACCCTAAGAATTAAGAGCATTTTTATTTTGTACAATAGTGACGGAACTTTATTTGTGTGAGAGGGGGAGGGGGCAAGAAATCAAAAAAGTACTTAAAGGAATTTCTACCCTCCTCTCTCCCAGTTAAGGTTAGAAAATTTGATTCTCCTAGAAGCTATTTGAAGTGGTCCTCGTTTAGAGAATTTTAAAAAATCATACTCTTTTAAGAGTTATTTAGAATAATGCTCCTCCAAAGTTTGTATACTTCAATAGGATATTTGAAGTAGTCCTCCTTTGGACAGTTTTTGAAAATCGGACGCCTCTAAAAGCTATTTAAAAAAGCTTTCAACAGAGTTTTAAATATAAATTAGATTCCCTACTCCCTAAAATATATTGGAAGTGGTGCTCATCCAGATTTAAAAAAAATTGGATTGCCCTAGAATATATTTAGAATGCCCTTCACTTGATTTATTTTTCGAAATTTTGATGCCACTTGGAGCTATTTGAAGTAGTCTTCCACCAAAATTATTTTTTAAATTGGATGTCCTTAGAACCCATTTAGAATGGTCTTCACCGGGATTTTTTTTTCCTATCATGCTCAGGCTACGTTAGGTTTGGAGTTGTTAGTTTTGGAAATTATTTTCATACTAACCTATTATCCCCCGTTATATAAGGGGGCGCCAAAAGCTATCCCACCCAGGCGTAAAATTTACCTCGGGCCGCCCCTGAAAGTGCTTGCTTCAATGTTCGTGGGTCCACGCCTAGCCGAGGTCTATGGATTTTTTTGCGTAAAAAAAATCCGTAGCACAACTTCCTTCAGAGTGAAAGTAAAGCCATCGGTCCCATGACGATTGTGGCATGTAAAAGAACCCTAATCCTGAAAGGTATGTGACAATATCTTTACGGTAAAATTGGTAGGCCGTTACGTGATGTCTCATAGTAATTCCGTGTGGATGGCAACGGGAAACCAACACACTTCTTGAACTCCCCGAGTACATGGAAATCTTACCAGATGGTTCAGACAACTCTAAATAGCTAAAGGGCTGAGTACATGCCAAGCTTCGGATGAATAGTAATCACATCAAACAAACCATCGGGTTGTTGACTTAAAAAGATGATACACATATGTATACGTGTGTGTGTGTAAATCAAAGGTGTGATTTACTTTTAAAACGATCTAAAAATGGTTTAGTGCTTTGGTGAGGCAAGAAAAGACTCCGGGTTTAATTGAAGTAATCTGCCTGATTTGACTAAAAGTGGGAGTGTAGATTATAAAATAATTCGAAATATTAACGTTTAAGTGTTACATTTTTATATTGTCTAAAAAGTTAATAGGTTAATATTGTTAATATTTAATAGTTAATAGTTAATAGTTAATATTGTACTTATTAAGGGTTTGTGACGTGCGGTACATATGAAGTTATTATTAATAGCTTACATTATTATTTTATTACTAAAGCAATTATTATTTAATATTTTTGCATAAGGAGTAATTTGAAGGGCCATGTAGTTCAGATGTCTTAGACTATGGTATTATGGTAAAAATCACCTTTTAAAATGGACACACAACTGTAAAAGCTGGAAATAATAATTGATTTGTAGTTACCAGAGTGCCTGCTAGCATGGTCTATTAGAAGTCCTGTCAGAGGAGAAAATATTGCCATGCCAAGAGTTGAGAACAATCTTTCTCTACCAAACTCTCCACCATACTTTTGAATCATTGTTAAAGCAATCGGATCTAACATCATAACGCCTCCCGATAGCATTATAGTTCCACAAAATCTCAAGAAGAAGTAGATCCAGAAGATTTTATCATCACTTTCTTGGTAATCGGGTGGACAAGTTTCAGGCCCACCATCTCTGTAACATAAATTAATTTTATGGATGGGAATTTTAATTAGACCTCTAACAATTTTCTCTACAAATACACTTAAAAAGGAGAAAAATAAAGTGGGTTCAAATTGAAACATAAATTCATAATATTATGAATTATAAAATATATTATTTTAGTATGGCTAATTGAATTAACTTCTCATAAATAAACTTTTCAAAATCTTGCAAGATTTTTAACCTATATTGGAGCGTTTATAAAGCTAATTTGATTTTATGCTTATAAATAATATTAGTTTATATTTAGAGGTTGTGAAATATAAGGATTAAGATGATACATTTTATTAAACTTACTTACATACCTAATCACGCCGTTCCCTCAAGGGGTTTTTCAAGAAACTGTGCATATAGCTCAAATAACAACAGCTACGTACTTTTATCAATGGTACAAATTTGAGCTATCAGGCTATATTTAGACCAAAATAATTTTAATTTATTTAGCTAAAATAGCTTTTTTTAAAAGGTGAAGCTCCATTGTTATTTTCATATTACATGTACAGAATAAACAGGTAAAAAGTTTCCCATCTCTATATATTTCTATTTATGTATATTTTTAAATGAATGTACCTACATAAATTGATCACCTGAAAATTCTTGGCTAGCGCAACACCTATACAAACTTAATAATCACTCCCTTTACTCACCTTACATTATTTAAATAGAGTATCAAATGTACAATCTTAAGTACGGTAAATGCCACCTTAAATAACGCACAACCATCACCATCTTAAGTAGTGCACCGCCTTTACAACCTTCCGTAGCGTACAGCAAGGCCGTAGCCAGCCAATAATTTCAGGGGGGTTTGGAGGGCCCATCCCCCAATTGACGCAGGCTAGAAAAAATTCTAAATAAAAAACTGTTCTAGAAGCTATCTGAAGTGCTTTTTATGGTAACAGAGCCCCCTAATTTGTACTTACCTTAATTTTAATATTGTTTGAACCATAAATAAAGACATATATATTTTGTTCATAAAATTTCGGGGGGGGGGGGGGGTTTGAACCCCGAAAACCCCCCTGACTACGGCCTTGGCGTACAGGCTACAACACTTCACTTTATACCATAGTTACAAAACTGTATATGAACAAGCTTTCTAAAATTGTGAGTCTCCTTTCTCATGATTTTGTATTTATTAAAAACATCTGCAATTCATTATGCATTAATCGATTGCATTTCATGCCATTAATTTTGTTTACAAAGTTTCTGTTTGGATACTTAATTGAACCCTCCATCGGGCGCATCTAATCTGTAAGATGAAGAGGGAACATTTTTTTGTGTGTGGAATCTAGAATTTTTCTTGGAAAGTAGCGGGGCTCACAGTAGATTCATCCTCCACCACCTTCTATACAATAGGCGCGTCATTGTTTTTATCGGTGTTCTGTTGTCCTCAGTTGTGAACGAATAATCCGTAAGAATAGTTGCGCCCGTCCATGTGGAAAAACGCCAGATCTGGAATATTCTTAGCTAGAAGTTTTATTTGAAGCAATTTAATTTTGTCTATAAATTACTTTCAAAAAAGGTAAGTTTTTATTTAATAGCAGATTGCGTCAAAATACCTTTTTGGGAAGTACGCATGAATACTAATTACTCTAATGGGTTAAGGATGAGTAGGGTTGATTTTTGATGAAATGTACCTGTATTCGCGCACCCTCTGACAAGACGTGTATTAATCACAACTTGTGAATGTGTGGAATTCCAGGCCTTCACCGTGGTTCGGATCCCACGTTAAACTGTAGGTCCTCCATTTCATCTCACAATCACCCTACCATTACACATTAGCGTAAGTGCGTACAACCCGAACGGGTAGTAAGACGCGGTGATAATAATAAATAATAATAATAATAATAATAATAATAATAATAATAATAATAATAATAATAATAATAATAATAATGATAATGTATCGCGTGGAGGGTAATTGAAAAACCATTAAGGAAAAATCTCCCTCAGTAGACCATACAGATATTCGAACCTCGATCTCCCCGTTATCGGAAGTCCAGCCTATACTAAAATACACATCTGTTAATTTTCAGAAATGAAACAGCTAAGAAAATGTCAATTTTTGTTATAAATCTAAAGTAAAAAATATACTAAATAATTTCAAGAAGTTAATGTACAGTTCCGCTAGTAACAACCTGCCTTATTCTTAACACATTAGAGTCATTAGGACCTGTAGGCCTTGTAATGATACTGATTTGGACCCCTCTAATATATTTAAAAAGTCATGGATGAAGTCTTGAAAGGATATTTTACATACAATACTTTAAAGAAAAATGCACTTAATCCATGACTTTAATGGGTTAGGAATTTGTAAGGTTGAATTTAGAGGAAGTGAGCCCGAACTTGCGTGGAGGGAAAGTGGGAACCTATTTAGGAATACCACCCTAGTTCACCCGACCAAGATTTGAACCTCGATATACCCTTCCTCGGCCATCTAGCTCAACACAAAACTAGCGCATTACGGTATAGCTAACTACGCCATAGAGGCGGGTATATTTCTAAGTTAATTTAATTCAATAGCTCATGGGGTCATGTGATAGATTTTGTGGGGCCAATATGTCCTGACCTGACGAAGTGACGAAAGTTGTGTGTGATAATTTTAAGTAGCATAAATTATTTTAAACCAAGTTGATAGTTGAATAAATCTTTTCCGAAGCCCAATAATCATGCATGGCATTAATTTAACCCATTAACTCTCAAATATGAAAGGTGTGGAAGTTTATATATGGGCAATAATAAGCAAAAATCTGCAAATCTGCCCAGATTTAATTTCTCCACATGGGCGATCGTGTAAGTTTTTGCGAATTTCAAATTTTTTTTTCCAATTTTATTCCTTAAAACTGTTGTAAAATATGTATTATTACATAAGTACAAGTATAAACTGCATTTGAGATTAATATTAATGGTGTTAGTTCAATGCTTTAGTGATTAGTTCAACATTTAGTGGTTTAATCGTTCACAATCACAAATTACTATTTTTGTGTGAACGCACAATTTCAGTGGCCAGTTTTAATATTTTGTACTATTCATGTGAATGTTTTTTCTTGATTTCAAGTTTCTAATACAAAATTGAAATAAACTGAACAGTCTTAGTACTATTCTAACAAAATTTTATTAAAATTGGGAAGTAATTGTATTGTTAATCTGACAGATTAGTTTCGCCCAATGGTGTTACGATTCATATTGCGCCTGATGTAGGGTTAATTTAATTAAAAGCCCAATAAAAGGATTTATATAAAAAGTTGGTAGGTAAAATTTGTAAATTTTAGTGTTAGTAAACGACACTCTGCCTAGTATATGAACGAGACTCAACGAGCTTACTGATGGCAGTGAAATGTCAACTTTAAGATTAAAAGGAAAAGCTTAAAATTATATAATTTAAATTTATATTCAAATTAAATGAACAGCTTAAAAAGATTTCATTGATTAAATATTTTTATGAGGAGGGGGAGATTAACACACAACCATATTTTATTCAAGAAAATTGGTTTAAAAAAAAGAATCCCAAAAATATGTCCCCTAATTCCTTAGAAGTAATATAAGAAAATCATTACTAGATTATTATGTTCTCAAATCTGTCCTTTCTTTATATCTACTATTTAAAAAAACTATTTAGGAAAAACCACCCTCAGTACACAGCCTTGTCTATTTGGAGAGTGACGCCTCAGACCATGCGGCTACCAAAGTGGGTAATTGTCAATTGTTTACCAATTATTCACAGTATTTTTTCACCTCATTGTGTTACCTTGCTTCCTCTTCCTCCATCTCCTTGTGAAAATGTTAACCTCTTGAATTTCCCTCTTATTTGTTGGAGCATTTTACTTTCCTCTCCTCTAGTGCGTGATGCACAAGAAAGTGTATAGCATATGATCCCTGAACTTTTCGTGTAAAAGGTTAAAAAGTTTTATGTCCTGTGAATATTTATGATTTTATATCCTATTTTTGGAGGTATATAAGTAAACTCCTTTTAACCTGAGAGGTCACAGCCTTATCTTGACAAACTACATTTATGACCCTATCGTATAATCGGAACCATAATAAAACCATTCAAAATAAAATTGCTACCTTTTAAGGTAAACTAATGCTTCATTTATTTACATTCATACAAATGTAGGTATACGTGTAATTTTTTGTTGTAGCAATTTAAAAAAAGTTAATACAATGATCTATCATTTTATTTTAAAAATAAATAATTTCACATTTCTTAGATCAAGTTATAAAAGAGGTGTATCTCCAAAAATCATGCAAAGGTTCGAATGCCAGCTATTTTAGCAGGCCTATAATTTTAGATGGCAACTGTTTGATGACACTCTACATGAGTTGAACACCATGGTAAAAAACAAAATCCTTAGTTCATGGGAGTAGAAACCTTTTATGATAAGTTTGTTGTGTATCGAGCCAGAATGTTCTACAAATTCATCCTTTCTTTTTTACTTATCTTAAACATATTGGTAGGGTAGTTTGCATTATAGTATGATATCCACTTGTTTAAACATTATTTGTTAAGGTTCCATCATCTTTGAGGATGTCTAGTTGGTTCTTAGAAACCTATAAGCTCGTAAATTTTTGTCTCACAACTATGGTTAAGAATTATACACATTGAGCAAAGAACCAATGTCTTTTATCCATACATTATGGTTAATCTTCTCTATATATTGTTCTTAAAGTGTACGTTTTAAATGCTTCACAATATTTACCTTAAATCTTCAATGAGTTAAGGGATAAGTGAGCTTTTGTATTTTTTTTCATGGTGATGCTAAAGTGTATAATTCAAAACTAAATCTCTATCCGTCTTAAAATAACATAAAGAAGGATGCCCCCTAAATTAATATATTTTAGGTCATTTCAAATTTGAGAGTTATGGCCTCGGTTTACCTAAAGAAGTAAAGGTATATATATATATATATATATAATTTGTTTGATATTAACGTATGGTAATGTTTGGTTTATACTGTTACACTGATGTGTTCCTGGTGTAGTGACTCTTCGAGATATGGTTAAGTTAGGCCGCTACTCCCACTTGACAAATAATCTTTTGTTTGAAGAAGCAAAACATAAGACTTAGCATGTTATAGCATCATTCCCGGTACCTACAACGCCTCTACTATCGAAACAATTTCATTGTAGTGTTTTACGCCTGTGAACGTGAAAATAAGACATACAAATTCAAACAATTTCAATTCAATCAATTTTAATTCAATATCTATAATCATTCCAGCTTTCCATTCTTTCTAAATATTATCAAATCGATTACTTTCCTTTCGAGATCCATCCTCCTAGTTAAATAATGATTTTACTGTGCGAATATAATTGGGCTGAATCTCGTCTTGAAATGAGCATAACGTACTGTTCGTTCATTAATTATCAATGTATGTTCGTTCCTTTGACAATGAAGGTGTAGGTTCCAGAATTTTTATATAATATGCAAATGTAGCGGATCATGATAGTTTTCAGATTCAAGCATTTGTATATTTTTCAAAGGAAAGAATTCACTTGTTTTCTATTACGGATACGTTCCCGCTGCTGTTACACTGATGGTCATGTCGACAGAGTTGTGAAACGTGTAAAGCTAAGGCTTAAAGTAATTTTGTTTACTAAAGTGGTTTGGGACTAAGACCAATCCTGCTGGTCTTCCTTTTCTTCCTATTTCTCAAAAGCATGAGTCTTGGAAATGGATCAATTGTCTTTGAAATCTTGTTTAGCGTTTCTGTAATAGGTATCAAGCTTTTTTGCCCTGTCGAATCAGGCTAATTATGAACCCTCTTCTCCCTTATTATTATTATATAAAGGTATAGGATCCACCCAATACCATCTGTAGCTTATTCAAAACAGAGTGGAGTAGGTATACTTTGAAGTGGGAGGGTATCTTTGTTCCGAAAGGAGCGTGACTTTTAATTTTGAATATACCAACAACAACAACAAATGTAACAAATGGTGCCTTAACATGGGCCTGACAACAAATCTTCTGAAATTAAATAAATTCAGCGAGCCCAGATCTCTATAAATACGTATTTTCATTTTTTATATAAGAAAATGATGGCACTCTAACACAAAGGTTATTGCTCTAGCTCAAAGGTCATCGCACCTTACTTAAAGCTAATCCCACCTAGCTCAAAGTTAATCACACCTAACCTCCATAACACGTGACTATTCAAATAAAGCCTTAAGACTTGGCTCCTCGCACAAGGAACCGTAAGCAGTGTGGTAAAGAAGGATGTAGATCCACTGGAGAAAACAAAACCTAGTGTGGGTCGTACATCGATGGTTTCCCTTTGTATGTTTGGGAAGGGACGATGATTCTAGAAAGACTCAAAGCTTAAAATTCTACTACGAAAAATGTCAAGTGTATAAGAGGGAAGAACAAAAAGAATTCGATGCATGGAAGAGGAATAAGTTAACTCCACCCAAACAAGAGAACGAATTCTCTTCCAAGCTGACCCACGCACTACCCACCTTTACACGTTTCGATCATGAGCTCTCTACATGCTTTCTTGATATAATAGAAACAGTCCTGAAGAACAGTGACATATCTCATGAAGGTTGGATACAAACATTAAAGGAACAATTAAAATACAAAGACCTTTACTGGTGGTCTTATATTATGATCACTATTCCCAAGCTTGGGAAGAAGCAGCCCAAAGAATAGAGGATAGTTTCAACTCACAGTGGCAAAAGAAAAATTTAAGGCCAAGCTGTAGGGTGAAAAACAAACCAGAAGAACCGGTACCGCATTTCCTGTTGAAGAAAATAAAATTTACTGTACCAACGCCTATTCCCCACAATGATGGCGGACCATATCATAGCAAGAATGATAAAACTTTTACATCCTAACATACATCCTTTCCATCCACAATCGCATTGTCATTGTGAGAATATATATATACATATATATACATATATATATATAAGCAATATTTTTAATGAACATAGGCGGACAAAACAGAAGGAGAAAATAAACCTCTAAGAAATTATCATTGTGAGTTATCTCTGTTCACCACCAGGGTATGCGCTATTCCCGGCTGCTTCCCTGTTAAACCCTTGTGGAATACTAGGCCACATCCTATTCACCCCTGGAGTATGTAAAGATTCCCAGATGCCCCCTTATTAACCTTAGTGGACCACCCAGCCACATTATTTTATTATTTCTGTCTGGCTGCTCCCCTTAAACTTCAATAATCTATTATCGTAATTGCCATAGAAGGCTATCAAGTAAATACTCCTTCAGAGGCTATATAAAAGGATCGGTAGTCAGTCCTAGAAACAATCCAAATGCCCAGCTCCAGGTGATGCAAAGCCGGAAGAATATCTAAGAATAACTCAAACAGCACAGCCCAAGACCCTTTACCCCAAAACTACCAATTTATCAAACTATATTTCCCCCTCCCCACCCAAAATGAGCTCACACTGCCCCCAACCAGAATGTCACAATCCTCAACATTTCTGAGTCAATACTTCAAAAGAAAATCTTCCCTGTACCCACTCCAAACCCTTCATAACACCTTCGGACCCTAGACCAGCTCTTTATAAACCCCCCACACATTGGATGCCCTTAAACTCAACCAGTGTCACTTCACTCCACCTGCCCATATTTTCCCAAAAGCCATTTGGGAATAAATGAATTGGGACTTCACCTCTATTCTTCAACAAGACCATCACTCAGCAGACTAAAAATAACTATATCACACACACATGGTACGATGCTCCCAATAACTCGCTAGAGAATATGGGAAGAAGAAAAGAGTAGAACCATGCTTTAATTTCACACCCATTTAGATCCTGACTCAATAAATTGTTTGACCACCGATGCAAGTAATTAAAAAAACCATGGCATCTTGAAAGTTGATACTTCATCAACTTAATTAGGCCTACTTAAATCTGTAGCTGCAAGATTTTTTTTAGCCTACATATTTTATATCTTCTCAGCCCGATTCCTTAGACCCCTTTTCCCAACAATCAAAAGAGATAGAAACCTGAATTATATACTCAAGGAAACTTTAAGCTGTTTAACTAAAAAGTATTTTATTTTTATAAATCTTACATAATTCGAAATGAGATGCTTTAAACCACGTTGCCACTGGTGTAGGTAGCTCATAAATAAAGAAAATTGAAACTTGGTCTAGGTATACTTACTTAAGAAAACAAAAGGTTAGTAACTAGGAATTTTTTTACTTTAATATGAGCTTAATTGTTTAAACTAAGAGATAGTGGGGTAACTGCAAAACCAAGAAAAGTGGAAGGCTTAAAGTTGAAATACGTATTTAGGAAAACCTGAGAATGTGAACCTTTGGCTTATTTACTCTTTTACTTCTGTTGAGAAGCTAATTCCTTATACCACGTGACCTACGGTGTGGGTAACTGAAGGGCATTAAATTTAGAAAGCTTAAACTTGACTTTAGTATTTAATGAAAACTAAAATTTCAATCTTTGTTGTTGTTTTTTTACTTTTACATGTATCACTAGTTTAACTATTTAAATTTCGTGATCACTGCTAGGAGTGTAATTGTTCACTATCAGTATACCATGTAGAGTATGCAATAGCTATGATTCGTTTTATACTAGAATTTGTCACTTAAAATAAATTTTAACTTTAATACAAAAGAGAAATGTCAACCTTAAATCCAAAGAGAGGTTTCACAAGACCACCTACTTCACCTGAGCAACACCGGGGACCTAAAAGCTAATATTGAATGCGGTTTTTGATGAACTCAAGTTTGAAGATCATAATCTAGAATACCAATAAGGTGGTAAGGTATACTGGATAACTAAATTTTAAGTGTGGAAATTAACCTATAAATGCACTGTAACTTTCTTGTAAACAACACAATATTGCATAATCATTGTTAAAGGACATAGCAGACAGCAACGAGACTTATCTAAGTCCTCGCGGTGAAAACATAGTCATGGTTCTTATATCTGAATTAAAATTTGAAATAGAGTTCTGCCCCTTGAGTGTCATAAACTCCATAGAGATCAAGGTCAATATGGTTGTTTTAACTAACTAGGTTCTAACTAAATTGTGCAGGTCTCTCTGCACGAATTGTGAGGACTACTTGATACCTGGTAGTTACATAGTCTACAGTCAAACCGTTATGAATATTGAAATATATTTATAAAGTTAGGGAATTGTTTATTTTATGGTTTTTGCTTACTTTTTGAAGTAAAAATGTATTCATGAATATTTAATATTTAAATTGTCTCTGAAGCATGAAACTGGTCAATGAAGAAGGAAATTTCAATTTTAGCTTTGTTTTTACTAGTAACATTGTAGCATCGGATGGTCAATAAAATACACAACTGCTATATCGATGGTTGAACCTTACCCCATTTGTCCGTGATTGGAGGCGACGTGGAAGAGCGACGTAACTTCTACTATGCACACCTTCCTTCACCCGAGAGAAAATGTACACTGGCGGAGCGAATTGAACGGCGATTTAGCGAACCCCACATGTGGGCTGGACATGCGCAGTTATAGTTATTCTCTTCTAGATTGTGCCAGAAAAAACCACCGGTCTTCCCGAGGCACGTAGAAATGCGCATAACATTGACCTTTGATATTCCAGAATCTTTCCCCTCTTGCTTACCCATCATGCCCCTCCTCTTTGTTGTATCTGTATATATATTTGTGTCTGGCCCAATGAAACACACAATTGGGACAGAGCTGGATTAGGACTAGTACAAGCTTCGGCTTCCTGCGTTTGAAAATGTAAGAACCCAAATTCTATCTCGGCTAATTTAACATCCTTTTTTTATATATTTTTTTATTATTTCAAAATTCCTTTTTGGCTTAATTTTTTTGTTATCTTAAAAAATTAAATTTAAATAGAAGTCTGGCAATTAACTTGTAATGGCGTCTTGTCACCGGTTGAGGTGTAATGATTTATTTGTATTAATTACGGTGGAACTCTAAATTAATTATTGCTTCATATTGTGGTATTGGACTTATAAGCCTATGTTGTCTTTTTACAACGCGCCAGGGCGAAATGGGCGTAGTCACGATTTATAATTTATACAAATTGTTATGTTAGGGGAACTATTGACATTTACTGTTATGTTTATATTAAATAGTCTTGTTGATATAATACTTAGATTTCTTGGGGTTATTTCGCAACCTATTAATGTTTTCATCTTGAGAAATATTTACCTTTTAGACTTGAGAGTCAATGTTGTCACAATACAACACGCCAGCGCTGATTGAACCAAATCAGGATTGATAGGGTAAATAATTTTTAGACCGATTGTATTGTCCATATTTACTATTATTCTATTATATATATATATATATAACCGTACATTTTTTGTTTACTTGTAAAGAAAATATTACTCTAATTGTAACTTTATTGTTGGCAGAATATCATTTCTGCCCAGACCCGTTATAGTGGGCTAATTTTCAATGTTAAAGTCCAAAGCACTTGTACATAATGTACATATAATTGTTATAACAACAATAATTAGTACTTATTTGAATTGTTAAACTTCGGATTGTCCTATCCAAAATAAATATTGGTTCAACATGACTAATTTTTTATTTTTAACTGTTATATACCATCACATGTCCTAGGTTTTTTGGTTGTTTAATGTAATGTATCTAATATTTTTCAGTGGTTAGGAAGGGTGACGCATTTTAAGGCTCTCTAGTGATAGACGACTCCCATATATTTTGATACTCTCAGTAACAGGTGGGAGTGGCGAGATTAGACGCGTAACGTTTCTCTACGGAACATTTCTAGTCTTGAACTCATGTGCACTCACTCTTGTTGTTGTTTTTTACCCTTTTGTATTTTCCTTGTATTATTTTGTGGCCTCCTCGTCTGAGGACGCTACAACATTTGGAACAGGGAGGGGGCTATTGCATTAGATATAGCAATCCTCACCTTTTAAGCTTTGGGAATGATACAATGGGGACAAGTTATTGTTATAGTTCAGTCACGGGTTGAGATCTGAGATGGTGAATGAACTAGTCTATTTTTATTGATCAAACTCCCATTTATATAACGTATCCAGGGGCTGTGACACGATAAATTGTGGCTGTCACTATTGTTATAAATTAAATCCTAGGAAAAAAGTAAGCATCTGAAAGAGGCTCAAAAACATAATCAAACGTATATGAGATTTCCATGGGAGTCCGAATAAGACAGGGGATAATAGATATGTTCTTAAGATAAAAAATAAAACCTTTATATATAGAGGAGCACAGAAAATGTTGACTATATTTGTGCCATTTTTGTCCTAGTAGGATTAGCATTTATCTGGAGAACTAAAAGTTTTCTTCAGGTTCTGCTAATGTTGTATGTGAATGGCCTGTGGTGATAATTTTGCAGAGGGGTCTAAATATTTAACGAATGTGAGTAATGGGTGGTTTAATAGACTTTTTAATCCATTGATGTGCCAGTTCTCAACATCTTAGTTGTGATATTGTATCGGCTTCTGTTGAAATATTTTAAGACCTAGACTGTATAGTAGTCTAAAAAGTTGAGTTTATAAGTAGAGGAATCATTTCCTGGGACTGGTTTCGCTTGACTCTTTAGTTTGGTGGCATCGTGATGTTTTAGTGTTGAGATAGACCTACTGAGCAGTATAGCTTTATGAATTTTTTTAAATAAATGGGTCACCGGATTCGCCAGCCAATCCAGCCCCACACATGCATACCCACACGTATGTGAGATCAAAACAAAAACATAAACATTGCGTGTGAGTTAGTTATCAAAGTATAAGAGAAAAATAACTTGATTTATCAGAGGGTTGAACAATATCTATAGAATGCACTGAGATTGAAACTGATCTCCCCTGATTGGGTGTCAGTATGGATGAAGAAAATAATTGTTATGGTGAAGATAAAGCCATTATAATAAGATATGAAAGATCCAGCACCTTAGCTCAGTCGGTAGCGTTCCTGTCTACTGAACTAAGGATATCGGGTTTGATTCCCGGCATGGCCAAAAAATTGATTGTTGGTTAAATGTGGGTTTACCCTTTCACAGTGATGAATTAACGGCTGGGGACTGGATGTTGTGCCTGTCCTAGTCTTAAGTAAATAATTTAAGATATAAGAAGCGGAGAATATATGGCTTGAATAAAAACCTAACCCAGACCACAGGCTGGAAAATGTAGTATCATTAGAGTGTACCATATTTTACTTATATCTGTAATTAAATGACATCACCTACCTGAACGTACACTGTTGTACCATGCAGTCTGCTGCCAACTCTTTGATCATATTGTGTGTTAAGTTAGTTGCAAACAGTTGCCCCCCACATCGCAAGTCTTCCTTCTCCAATAAGGTTAGATTCACTCGGGCTTCTAGCAGAGTATTTTCTCCAAATCTGTCAAGAACATCTCAGTATCACGACTAAACTGTTATCGCTCCAAAAATAAATTTGGTACCCTTGCTTTACCCTGAAATGTAGCAAACTTATTTTTCATGGTTCCACTATGGCATGCCTCATAATATTGGTGAATAGTATAATCCGTCAAGCAATAATTTAAACCTTTCAGGGTGAACAGAGTTTCAAAGTACTAATAATCTATCTAAATTCCATGATAAGTATAGATTATTGAAAACTGTAAGACATGCTCTTTTGTTTAAGATCAATCTTTCTATTTTTTATGTTGTCTTATATCCTGTGCTTGGAATTAATAGCGTGAGGGTAGAAAAATATTTTTAAAACTCTTTGACACCATGTCTTACACTAACCGTTCGGGTTAGACGCTTATGTACTAATTACGCTGATGGTTTATGGATGAGGAAAGTTATATTTAGAGGAAGTGTACCTGGGTTTGCATGGAGCAAGAGTGTAAAACCATTATGGAAAAGCCACCTTCAGTACATCTCCCCGTCAGTGGTATTCTAGTCTATTGCAAAAGTAGCGGCTTAAACAATGCGGCTGCCGACGTGGGTCTTTGACACATTATGAAATGAAGCAGAGCGTCATACATTCAAACTATTGATATCATCTCACATTTATATAGCTATTATTACTATATAACAATAATAATTATTATAGCGATACTTATGGCAAAATCGTGAGCAATGTGGCACTCCACCAAAATATACACTCTTCTCAAAGAGCGTTGAAAGATATATTTTCTAAGGAAGGGTCCAATATAGCGTTGAAGTAATAGGTCCAAGTTTTATTCATATGAAGATTCAATCAAGTTTATATGTTGTATGTATATATCTTCTTAATATACAACGTGTTTCTAAAACATTGCATCAAACTTTGGCTGGATACTCCTTGGGTGAAATTAGAATAATTCTCATAAGCAACCTAGGGTCCATCTTCAATATTAAGGGCGGTATACACCCCTAAAGGCAGAGCTAAAAACGACTGTTGTGTGAAATATTATGAACAATGCTTAGGGTATTACAACGAATCTTTGTATACTACTTATTGAAACCTTGATCATTAATAAACTAAATGTGCTGTTACTGTTACCCACCCCCATCATGTAAAAAAGGGGGTGTTGTAACACATTTTTTCTAAAATAAAATATGTCAGAGTAAGTATTACCAATTTTTACTTAAGATTACAAAACAGGGAATCAAAATTAACAAAAAAGGTGTCGTGGAGAAACTGTCTAGCTTTCCCCGTTTCTGAGATAATCATGCATATTTAATTTCAAAGACAAGTGTTAATTCCTGCCAGGTAGGGAGCCAATAAAGCTGTGTTGCTTCACCCCCCTTCTTTCCCCCACTCTTATTATCACTATCTTCCCCTCCCTCCACGAGCAGAATGCATCAGTCCACACGACTTCACTGCATGTTGCGCGTATTACTAGTCAAATGGCAAAGTACACAAACGCAGAAATGACAGACATGGTCATGCTGTACGGTGAAGCTAGAGGAAACGCAAGAGCAGCTGCACTGTTGTACCATGATAGATATCCTGCTCGACGTCAACCTTATCACCGGACCTTCACTGATGTCAGTCAGCGACTTCGTGAAACAGGTACGTTTCAGCTACGAGGGAGAGCTGGTCACCCGAGGAATGTTCGCACTCCAATTGTCGAAGAAGAGGTACTGAATTATGTGGATGATAACGCGTCAACAAGCCCACGTGCCATTGCGCATCAAACGAATGTGTCCAATTCCACAGTATGGCGTGTCATGCATGATCAGCTGCTGCATCCGTACCACAAGCGCAAGGTGCAGGCATTGGGGCCAACAGATTATGCTCCTCGACATGAATTTTCCGACTGGTTTCTGCAGCAGTGCGGAGTGGTTCCTGATTTCTCCACTATAATATTGTTTTCCGATGAGGCAACATTCACCAGAGACGGCTATTTTAATAGTACAAATAGTCACATTTGAAATGACGTGAACCCTCATGCAACTATCATCATGGGCAACTAGCATAGATTTTCTGTCAACATCTGGGCAGGCATTGTGGGTAACCATCTCATTGGCCCTTACCTGATGCCACGACGTTTGACTGGCCACATCTACTACCAATTTCTTAAATTTACATTGCCACAGTTCCTCGAGAATGTACCACTCTCCGTTAGACAACATATGTGGCTACAACATGACGGTGCCCCACCTCATTTCACAAGAGCTGTGCGTGACTACCTCAACACTGCATTTCCTGCCCGATGGATAGGAAGAGGTGGGCCTGTTGCGTGGCCACCATGCTCTCCTGACCTAAATCCGTTAGATTTCTTTCTGTGGGGCTTTGTCAAAGCTTTGGTGTACGAGACAGCTGTTGAATCTGAGGAAGACCTGTTAGCCAGGATAGTTGCTGCATGTGATAAGGTTCAAGAAACTCCACGTGTTTTCGAAAGAGTACGCCAGTCATTGATACGTCGCCTCAATTATTGCAATAACGTTAGGGGCCACCATTTTGAACACTTACTATGAATCTGCTTTTGAAGCTAGGAATTAAAACATGCAATGACAACAATTTGTATTTCTCAATGTAGCTTTCAATATTCCAGTGAGTGTAATGAATAAAATCCCACTCAAGTGTGAACTGTGTAAGCATAACTCACTAATGTAATAAATAGCAACACATCGGAGCTTATGAAGAAGGAAAAGTATCAGAGTTTTTCCATCATAACACACAAACCAGCCTTGTTTACCAAATGTACGTGATACATAGTCACACGTGCCGGTAAAAATGGTTAAACGACTGCATTGCGAAATAAAACTGCGATTCTGGCTGCCTACCTGGCAGGCATTTGCACTTGGCTCTGATCTCAAACTTGTGTGATTATCTCAGAAACGGGGAAAGCTAGACAGTTTCTCCAAGACACCTTTTTTGTTAATTTTGATTCCCTGTTTTGTAATCTTAAATAAAAATTGGTAATACTTACTCTGACATATTTTATTTTAGAAAAATTGTGTTACAACACCCCCTTTTTTACATGATGGGGATGGGTAACGGTAACAGCACATTTAGTTTATTAATGATCAAGGTTTCAATAAGTAGTATACAAAGATTCGTTGTAATACACTAAGCAGTTTTCATAATATTTCACACAACAGTCGTTTTTAGCTCTGTCTTTAGGGGTTTATACCGCCCTTAATATTGAAGATGGACCCTAGGTTGCTTATGAGAATTATTCTAATTTCACCCAAGGAGTATCCTGCCAAAGGTAGATGCAATGTTTTAGAAACACGTTGTATATAATTATTCTTTACGTGTGTATGTCACTGAACGCCTCCTAAACGGCTGGACCTATTTTGATGAAATATTTTGTGTGTGTGTTTGAGTGGGTCCGTGGATGATTTGGATTCACATTTGGACCCGGTAGGTGGCGCTGCAATCCGGTTCTAAAATTTTTTTTTAATTTTTTAGGGAATTTTTTTGGGGGAATTTTTTTTTAGATTTTTTATATATCAGAACATGTAACCTCAAAATTTCACCCCCACACCCAACCACCCCCAATATTTATAGTAATGAATACAATATTAATAATTGACCGTTAAAAAAATCAGAAGTTCATCAATAATTGACCGTTAAAACCTTCTGAAAAGTTCATGAATTATTGAACTTCTGAGAATAATTCATAGTTATGTTTGTTTTTCGATACAGCTGATATTTGTGGAGTTGTGGAAGAAATGCCAAAAATGAAAATATGTTTTATTTTGTATGTTGTCTTGACAAACACTGAATTTGAAATATTTGTGTTACTCACTAATTGGAGTTCATTGTAAATTTGTAATTGTGATGATTACATAATATTTGTTTTATCATAGAAATAAATTATGCCACCCAAATGAAAAGCCAACGTTCGGGCAAGACAACGTCTGTCGGGTCCGCTAGTATATATTTACACAAAAATATAGGCTATCTATACATCTATGCAGGATGTTCCAATTTATGTGGGAAGAAACTGGTATGTGGGTAGTAGACCTCAAAATATGAAATTATGTATATATATAAATATATATATAAATATATATATTTGTCTTATGTTCGATGATTGATTCCCAAGATAGGGCCTTCCAGGAATCTGCTGGAACTGCTATTATCAGTACTTGATACATCTCTGTTAGTGTAGTTGCAGCCCTGCCTGTGTATCAGAAGGGATATGTCACTTACAGAAGGTGTAACATGGGTGTATCAAATAAGGCTATTAACCATTCCAGCACTATTGGAAGGCTTTATCTCGGGAATTATCGACCATAGGACATATGTTCATATGTACTCTTTATATATATATATATTTCTAGGTCTGCTATCCACGACCCAGTTACTTCCCACATACATCAAAATACCCTGTGTGTATATATCCAATTTAATTACCAATAGTGTACCCAGGCATGTATTTAAGATTCCATTTCAGAGTGAGAACTTACGTATACCTTTAATAACGTCGTATACAAACTTTGCCTGTTGATTTTTAAATGGAAATGTCCATGTTAAATAAACTGTTTGCAAATGACACATACTAGTAACTTGGACGAATATATAAATCTGATGACCTTTTACGTTGCATATAACATACATTAAATCAATTCATGGATAAAAGTATAGATTTACGATGCAATGATATTAGGCTAGATCTTAATTTTCACATATGTTGAAAAAGTAATTTGTGTGTAATTTATTGCGGTGAATAAAATATTTCTCTTTGGTTGAAAGTATTTGCTCGATTCTTACTTGAGTGGTTTGGTGCAACGAATAGATAGAGAGCTGGGAGAAGTTTTTTTTTTTCTTTTAGTTGTCATCATGGCGTGAAAGGGGAGAATATTCGTTTTGAATCAAATTAAACACCGAAAGGTAATTATCTATGAACATTTGATAGTCTTTGAAGAGTAAACTTTTAACTAAAATGTCAAGCTAGGGCTTTTTATATGGACCTTTTCCCAAGGAAAACACTAGAATACATATTAGTAAAATATTCTGCAGCCATCACTGCAATTATCGAATAGTATGTATATAAATTAGCAATAACTTTACAAAAATATATCAAAAAATGTTTATTTATTAATAATTTGTCTACGTGATACATGTTTTTTTAATACTATTGTTGAGAGGATATTTGTGGTTTCGTGCTCTATGCCACATTAAAGTAGGTTTCACACAATGTACGAACCCCTTTTCCCAAGTGAAAACATTACAGAGTTAACGTTTGATCAAATAGGGAAATAGCTCTGAAACACTCATCTTTATAAGCTCATTTTTACTGTTAAGTAATTAATTACATTAGTTAAATAAAATCCAGATCTATAATTTATACTAGTTAAGTTGATCTATGAGCATACAAAAATATTTAAATAAAGATTTATAAAGAAATAACTGTACTATTATAAACATACTAAAATAAATATTGTGAAAATAAGATGCACTAAGGTGATTAAATTAGCAATATTGGTACTAATAAATAAATAATATTCACGTGTAGTTTTACAACTATTTAATTAACTCTTTGTTTGCAATATATTTTGGTGCAAAAATAAAACTATATATATTTAATACTAGATAAATTCATACTAACTCACCAACATTAACGTTCCGTCCCATTAAAACCAGTAATGAAAGTGAATAAATTTAATACTTAAATCTTACCTCTTTTTAAGATAAATAACAGTGTTGTTCCCATCATCTGCCATTACCTCCATGCCTAGGTGTTCAACAGGTTCACGCAGATCTTTATGCATACTCAACAAAAAGAACGCCGAATATTCAATAATATCTGGCTTGAAGGGTGTAATTACTTTATTTTGAATTCTGACACTGAAAAAAAAAACCACTTCGTAAATAAATCTGTTATATCAAAAACTATGGGAAATATGTTTGATAGTAACTAATAATAAAGTAAGATTAAATGGTTCTCACTGTTTAGGAGAATTAAGCATTCCCGTGCCTGGTTCCAGTAGAATATGTAGTTTCTTTTCATTATGCTCTTGTTGATTTTTGTCTACATTCATATTAGCTTCAACAATTTCATTTGTATCAGAAGGTAAGTTAATATCGGAGTTCTCTTCACTGAAAGAGTCATCTTTATCTTGAGGCATACAGTAGTCCACACAGCCTGCAAGGATAATATCAAACTCCTTCTCTTCTGGGCAAAGACGACTTGGACAGGGACTCCACCATACCTACCATCAAACACGATTAGTTAATTACACTATTAGACACTGTGCTTAGACCTTGATGGTGCTAGTGAAAACACAAGAGGCAAAAATGTGGTGAGATTTTGAAACTTTTAGATGATACAGTTGAAAGTAAACGAGCAATATTACAACAGATATACACAAAATAATAATCAAATATGTTTTTTAAAAGGTCATTATTATGTACTATTCATATAAATCCTCTAATAAGGGCTTAGGCTTATTTAAAGAAAATCACGTAGCTTAATTATTAGAAATTCATGATGGAAATTCAACTTATGTAAAAGCGTAAGTTGTGAGGCAGACATTTGTTGGTTTAATACCCTATAATGTTAAACGTGCCTAATCTTTGTCCAACATTAAATAAACACTAGAAAATGTGTTAGTCTATACTAAATCATTGTAATTCGTTTATATTTTATTTTTAACTACAAATTAATCCAACCAAATTAGCCAATAAATTAATCTTAGAAATGCAACAAAATCTAGGTTAGGTTAGTAATAGTTACATTTTGGGCTGTGTTTATTTTTATAATACTGTGGCACCATTGAATAATAAATATACCTATAGCTATTATATTTAGTGAAAAAAGCAGTGATAAGATTTTATTGGGCTAAGTATGGCTATGTCATGTACTACAGAGTAACAAGGCCCTACTGATGTAAAATGACATATAATATATATCATTATAGATCATGTATAGTATTATTTTGATATATTAATATATTAGTGTAATACTATATAATATAGTATAGTATACAATATATATAAATATAGTGTATATAAACTGATGAGATCTAATGTTGGCCTTTTGAAAATGATTGTTTGAAGTATATATAGTGTAATTATAAACACATGATTTTATACATAATTACACTATAGATAATTATATAATGTTTTATACATATGTATCTATATATAATCACACAGATAATTATATATAATTTGATATATATATAATCCCACAGATAATTATATACTATATAATTTTATATACATATATAGATTTAATTACACTATAGACACTTCAAACCATTATTTTCAAAAGGCTAGCACATATTTAAGTATGTATTTACATATTATATATGATTCACTTAATATCAAAGTGATCTGATAAATATTAAGAAATATATAGCTATATGGGGTGATTCGTAATTATATACAATAAATGGGTGCAGTGGGTGCAATGAAAAAGAAACAAAAGTCTCATAACAAAATATTGCTGGAACCGCTTCGTTATCGAGATATGGCAACATTGAGGGGTAGCATTTCACATGTGTCATTCGGCGTGCCAGAGACATGGAACATCACACTCAATTACTTGCTGTGTTTCAAAGTGACTATAAGATGGGGACCAAAACAAACGATAAATTGACCGTTATGATTTTTCTGATTTACGGCAAGGGATGACATAATTCCGCTGATGCCTGCTGCTCGTACGTATGCTGTACATTTTGCTGTCCGACAACACCCAAATCCAAGGATATTTGTGGCATTTAATCGTAGTCTGAAGGAAACCTGTCACTTTGGGCCTGTGATGGCCAACGCTGGTAAGTCGCGACGTCGCAGGACCATTGCAGTGGAAGAAGCAATTCTGCATTCTGTGGAACGGTCACTGGATTCACGTATACGGCGATTAGCCACATGTCATCAACTGTCCCAAACGTCCGTGTGAAGAACAGTAAATTAACCTTTACTGTACCCCTTCCATTTTCAATCTGTACAGGAGTTTAATACAGCTCTTGATTTCGAATGCCGTAGGACATTCTGTGAATGGATGCTTCACAACAACGCTACAGATCCACAGTGTATCAAAAGAGTACTCGTAATGGATGAAGCAACATTTACCAGAAATACCATTATTTGGGCCGACACAAATCCAAATGCCATCCTGGAGGGCCATTTGCAATGTCATTTCTCCATTAACTTTTAGGTGGGAGCTGTGGGTGATATTCTACTTGGACTGTATGAAATGCCTGCACGACTACGATGTGAAAATTACACTTTCTAGAGACCGTTCTCCCTCAACTACTGGAGGACGATCTGCTAGCAATGGGGCTACACATGTGGTTACTTCAGAATGGAGGCCCTGCACATTACGACCATACAGTGAGACGCCATTTGAACAAATACTATCTCAGGCGATGGTTTGGACGCAACGGGCCTGTTGCCTGGCCGGCGTGATCTCTTGATCTCACACCTTGTGACTTCTGGTTGTAGAGCTACATGAAGGGAATGAGGACTCCCAACAGTACAACACAAGAGAATATCTGTGGAATGCAAATGTTGCTGCTGGAAATACTAACTGGGATATCCGCACATTTTTCCACGAACATGACAGTCGTGGTGCAGGAGGGCTTAACTGTGTTGTGAATGAAATGGTGGAAACTTCGAACATCTCATATAAACGTGCAATGTTCCACTACACAGTTCAATAAAAGGTAGTCTCTGATCTGTCCCTGTCAGTATCTCGATAAAGAAGCGGTCCCGGATATATGTGCTTATGATACTTTTTGATTATTTTTCGCTGTAGATTTTACTCCACCACTTTATTGTATACAATTACGAATCATCCTCTATAGTACTCATTTACATGGAAATGGATTTATACAATAACATGGATGGATGGAAATGGATACAATAACATTTTAATTAAAAAAATTACAACATTCCTAAATGTTTTATTTATACAACCGAATTCATAAACGGTTTAGCCAATTTTATTAATACCTATATGTTATACATAAATACCGGCCGTTATCATACAAGGCTTTCCTACGAATACATTTGAAACAACAAATACAAAATATATGTTTTGCAATTTCCATAACTGTATTTTGCTCAATTTACTATTTTCTATATAAAAATACTTGTAGCTAAGAAGAAACTTCGTCATACGTATAATATAAGCCATTAGCATACATTATAAAGTGTATTAATATTTACCTCTACTGAAGACATTGTTGGGTGTCTAATGACGTATGCTGACGGTATTTTTCCTGGTGTTTCCATGTGAGGTATAAGCAGCAAAGAATGGTGAAAAACAGCGTTTAAAACCAAGGATAAAATTACAACAGGCTTATACTGACCAAATTTGTCAACCAAATAACCTGAAACACAATCATATGAAAATATATAGAGTATTAATATGGGAGATCTTCCATCCACAAAAGAAACAAAAACGCAAACATTTTATTTGAAATATTGACATAGCTTTTTTAATATGTGAAAATTTTTATATGGCCCTTTTCGTAAATATTTTAGAATGGTAAGCCAATAAATGCATTTTCCCATCTCAAGCAAATATTATCCAAACGTGATATAACGCCCTTAAAAAGTAATTAAGAGCTCACTAGTAAACTTTTCATATTTAATATCATTAATTAATATACATTGCATAGTCTCATACTGATATATTTATGTGTAGGCAAAACTAAATAAAACTATATATCATTTTATTTGTCACATCTAATAAATATGGCTTAATAAAAATTGTCTCAAGAGCATCTTACCACCAATTATATTCTGGATTGTAGAGAAAACGTTTTCTAATTATATATTGTGTTACAATTACATTGTTTCCCATAATTTTATTTTATTAATGGTTCAAAATTAAACCTTACTTACTTATCATATTAGTTGATTATTTACTTATTAAGCTCAATCCCTTTAACATTTAATGCAACAAGCTTAGCCCACCATGACTGTAACTCAGGGTGGGATGTACAGTACATTACATTTGTTCTAAACCTTAATTAACTCTTCTTCACTCTGCTGCCATATTATAGTTTGTATATTAATATTGTAAAATAGGATAGAGCTCTGTAACCGTATAGTTCTCAGTCCGTAAGAGAATGACGATTCAATAACATCCAGATAATAAATGGACAGACATCTGTGGAATACATTTTTTAGCTTTTGTTCACAATTTCATAAGAGAGAGACTTCGGGCATTTCGTTCTCTCTAACACACAGGCAAGGCTATGTGGCATTTGAACCTTGTTAACTATTTATTTTATGTGTTGTTTTAAAATAGAAAAAATAATATATGTTTTATTAGTGTAACCAGTTTTTAAGCCTGTCTATAACAGGCTGATGTCAATATTAGCTAACCTAACAAAGCCGAACTTTCAATTTGTGGATTAATGAAAGGCTAGGTTTTGTTGGTTGGTGCAGCTTTTGGAGTCAAACATAAAATACGGTCAATCACTCTTTCATTCATATAAACAACTGCAGAGTGCAATATAATTATGTCTATAGCCTGACTTTAAAGACGCATCCAAAGATGCTTCAATTTCTTCGGATCCAGCTTGAATTCATGCAAAACATATTCTACTATATTTATAATCACAAATATTTAAAAACATAACAAAAATTTATAAATATTATTTTTAGTCAAAAAATATACTGGCCAAAAAAAAAAACACTTTTTAACAATTAATGTGAATAAGAACCAATGAAATAAACTCTATAAATAGCTGATCGTGTGTATTTCTAAAATTTTATTTGGATTTCAAGTTGAAATAAACCACTTCATTGTCAGCATGGTCTAAGGCCTCATTCTCGCAGTAGACTAGACTGCCGATGACTGGTAGATCAGAGCTAGAATCCCTTTTGGGTGTATTGAGGGTGGTTTTTGCTAAATGGTTTCTGTTCTTTGTCCAAGAAAATGTGGTTACACTTCCTCTATATTTCAACCTTCCTCATCTCCAGCACATTAAAATAATTTGTACAAAGACGTATAACCAAACGGGTAGTAAAACGCGGTGATTAAAAAAAAAATTAAAACCCGCCTTGGTTGAGTAGTTAGCTAACGCGCTAGTCATGCTGAGCTCGACTGCCGAGGACGGGGAGATCGAGATTCGAATCTCGGTCGGGTGAACTGGGGTGGTTTTTCCTAAATTGTTTTCCACTCTCCCTCCACGCAAATGCGGGTTCACTTCCTCTAAATTCAACCCTCCCAATACCTAATCCATTAGCGTAATTAGTACTTAAGCGTATAACCCGAACGGGTAGTAAGACGCGGTGCTAAATATTATTTAAAAAAATTAAAATAATATCTCTTGTAAAGTTTTGGAGTTCTAGCGTTAACGCGTAATATACACAAACAAGTATTAGTTTAATTAATAAGCCTGTCATTTATAACTCTGCAGTGTTAACTCTCTTTTAATTAGATTAGTAATCGTTTTGTACGAATACATATCTATGTAAATGTAAGCTCAACTTAAATATGTTTTACTTAAACTGTGAGATTTTCACTGTCCAAAGAAACACTATATGCTAACTAATAATAATATAAATCAACTAAACCATAAATACAGGTGACTGTATAATAATTTCTAATTCTCTTTGGATCTTATATTGGAATTTATATTTTAGGTTTTCCTTGCTTTTGAAATCCAAGACGTCTTCGAATTAAAATGATTAAATATATCAAATTTTTATTTTTCTGATTTTTATTTTGATCGGTCTTCAGGTTTGAATATTTGCACACCACTTGATTAGCTCCTCTACAATTTCACCAAATTTCAGCTTTCTAGCTATTTGAAAAGTACTAAAAAATACTCTATGGACCATATATATAATATATATATATACACACACACATACACAGTTAGATTTTTAATAATAAAGATAAATATGATAATAAAAGATGTGACTAGAATAAATGGGTTCGATATCTATGATAATATGAAGTTACTAATAATGTCTAGAAACCTAACGTGACATAAAAAAATATTTTTACTATTGGAACTAAAAAATATTTGTTTGCCTAGTGATTTAAGAAGGCAGAGTTGAATTCCCAATATGAACGATAAATTTACTTCATTTAACTTGATCAGCCATCGGCGACAAAGTAGGTGCTCAAATCCCAGCTGAGAACGAAAAGAATGCTTTTACGAGCTTTTCTCTGTTCTGATGCCGGCTCACTTTGAATTTACGAACTCTAATATTTCTACTCCATTATAATGTCATTAATAGCCCTTGTGTTGTTATATGCACTAATAAAAATGTATGCTATCAAATTTTTATTTATGGTCAATACGGTAGAATAATACTTCCCATAGTCTAAATAAGACATTATTTAAAATAAAAATGCTTTTGAATCATAAGGTGGGTAGTGTCTTGACTCTTAACTTTAAATTTGGAAGCTGGCTAATAATTATTCCAAGTGGATCTTTTTAAAAATTATTGCTTCTTACAAACCTTTGCTACACACTTGGTAATAGTTTTTAAATGATTATACAGTAGTTGAATCCATCACGGAATATATTAACAACATTTAAAATATATTTGTTAGTTTTTTTTTTTTACTAGATTGATGTTTGTTACATAAGCGTGGAGAGTGGATGGGAAAATCACAATTTCATTTCATCCAACTGAGGTTCGAAAATTGACCTCTCAAGCAATACAGTATATTACAATCTTGATGCCACCGGTATGGCCTAGGCACTCGACGCACGTGTCTTTGAAACATAGATTATGGTTTGAGTAAATTTTCTTACCACAGACGATACTAATTGGTATTTTCTTAATCATATGTCTGTAAATACTTGAAGGAGGCCATTGTTCAATCCTATATTAAACTTGTCAATATATTTACCCCCTTCCTTTTGTGGTTTCTTAGATAAACATTTTATATGATAGTAATTTTCGCTTACCACGACATTGTACTGGAAGGGCAAAGATTTACGTAGATTTCATGATTTAATTAATAGCGGGACTGGTATAGTTATGTTTCATCCGTGCAAAATAATACTGGCAGCAGCATACAATTATTAAAATAGGCATTAATACTTGGAGCTGTTTGTATTGAAAATAATCTATTGGATAAATGTAGCCAATGACCAATCGTTGTGGGGAGGATCAGTATATGGAGATTTACCTAACCCATAATACTAAGACTTATTGTGTAACAATTTTGGGTTTATTAGCCTATCCCCCAAAGACCCCTCGTGATGTACACCTCAGAGCTTTGACAGGCTGCTCCTGCCCTTGGTAGAACGCCTTGCCTCCCCCTAATTTAAATGTTACATATTTATATTCATGCGAATTCCACCCTAAGGACCCTTCTTTGAGTGCGCCCCTGCGAACAGGATGACCACTTGGCAATCATCAGTGTTGTGGTCGTTGTTCCCACGACCCTAGAACCTATACCAACCCTCCATGGAGGTAAGTGCCCTCTACGAGAAAGTCTCCCTATCCTCTCCCCAAAGCCATAATTGTAAAGAATTCGGTCATCATCTTAGATCATAATGAAAGTAGACGTCCCTGCTCTTCGTATAGGACCAGTACAAGATCGGTAATATTTCCCTCACCTTCCGGGATGAAGAGAAGAAGGTTAGTCCACAATTATCGCTAAAGCTCTGGTGGCCGATGAAAAAAAAAAAGCTAAATGTTTTCAGCTGAAGTTTTGTAGCAATGATTCACTTCTAAAAGATTTTTTTTTGTCACTACGTCTCGCTATTTGTTCGGGTTTTAAGAATAATTAGTGTCAATTGGCCTTTGGTGTTTGCCCCGATAAAATGGCCTGGCAGATAAATTGTAATTGTACTTCTGGATATGTACACTATTGAGTGCATTATGGGATTTCTCCTAGCCAGGTAATTTAACCTTCTGTGACTGGCTCTGTTGCATTTTTGCAACAACTGTGATTTTTTTTAAATTTACTTTTTAAATTAAAGGTAATTAGGTCAGATCCCCTCAACTAGTTCCTGCTGCGTGGTTATCAAAATTTTAAATAAAATATAGTTTTTGAAATACGGGAGTTTTAACTGGAGTCATGCAGGAATGTTGTAAATATGCAACGACACCAGTCGTGATGTCATACGTCTGGCTCATTGCCACCTTATGTTTAAAATAAAATAAAATAGTAATAATGTAGAAGTAAGTAGTCAGTAATTTTTTTAATACAGTAAAATATTAGATAATGACTCACAATATTTTGCTGTACTGTATATTTATTATAATAATAAGCTATGTTTTTGTAACAGTTTAAGATTATTGTAATTTTTTAGTAAAATTTACAAAAATACAATATTATTTAAATATTTACTTAATAATATTGTTCAATAATATTATGTATTATACTATGTGTTTTTGATTATTATTTAGAACACTATAGGATGATGAAAAAATGCAACGGCGCCAGTCCTCATGTTAATTTTTTAGTGCCAGTCCCCGAAGCTTAATTTCATCTAAAAATTTCAAGGAGTCAAACAACCATATAAAATTCGTATCATTTCTGAACTGTGTGAATAAATATTGAACAAAATCATCCGTTAACGTATTAAAACTTAAAAGAAGGTTCTGTGAACAATAGACACAGCATGTAGTTCTACCTATTATTACCTGTTTCGGTGACCGCATGGTCTAAAGAGTCACTCCGGCAGTAGACTCGACTGCCAATGACAGAAAGATTGGGATTTGAATTCTAGTCTGGTGTAGTGAGGGTGGTTTTATTTAATTGGATTTCCACTCTCATTCCACGCAAATGCGGCTACACTTACTCTAAATTGTATATTTTTCATCCCTAATACCTTAGCATAATTAGGTGTGTAACCTAAACAGGTAGTAAAACACGATGCTAAAACAGACTTAGTATTGAATTATGCAAAAAATAAAAAAATACTATTCAATGCAATTTATTCTAACTAGAGGTCTTGTTTTTATCCTGCCTCTGGTTCAGCTGACATTTAATCGAAAAGTCATCTGTTTGTCTGACACGCCACATCCCAACCAGATCAGTTATGCGTTAAAGAACGCTAGCTTAGTGGTATTATTTCACACAATAATGTAGCCATTAAGAAAAGAGGGTTCAATTGTTTGTAGGAAACCAAAAATCAAATTATTTTAAGTGAATTAATTCAAAAATGAAATATTTCAAAGAGAAAAATATATTAAACGTTAAAAAATGATGAAACATGACCATTTATTTAAATTAAATCTCTCATAATTAATTAACTTCTTAGTTAAATTTTTTAGGTGGAACAAGACAAATGATTGAAACTGGTGGAGTTTGTACTATGAGGAAAAAGTACTAATTCTATCTATATCTCAATTTTCTTGCAAATTGACATTTCGAGCACTTAAAAAAAATACAAAAGTATTTTTTTGTGTTCAGCAATGATAACATTTGCATATATTATTGTTATTAATAGGTATTGGTAATATATATCAAACGTGACAGCTGCCTTACATGACTTGACGTATGAATACGTGAAAGTAGATCTAGTAAATTTTTCTAGCTGTCAGATATGACCATTCGTGAGAAAATTGGTCTATAAAAGTAATCAGGTAAAGCAAGAACACATAAGACTGATAACTGCTAACGTTATTAAAACTATTTTAATAATCATAAGTAAAGTAACGTGATTTTCGGCTGTAGCCTTTGATGTATATAATAATAATAATAATAATAATAATAATATAATAATAATATAATAATAATAATAATATAATATAATAATAATAATAAAATAATAATAATATAATATAAAGTAAAATGTATAAATGTGAAAGCTGTTTTGTTTAAATATATAAAACGCTCTTTTTAGCATGTTTAAACTCTAAATATTTTTCTTGACGAATAAATAAAGTGAATTTGAAAAGGGAGGTAATTCGTTAGCACAACCATTGCGATACCTGTTAAAATGAAATAATTGTATATAAAAGATCAGTTTACCATCCACTGCCATGTTTATATCAACTTTACAAAACTACAAGCCTAAGCTTATAATTTAACCATTTATTATATTTGATGTAATGCATTTCATCAATATTTCCCGCAAAGATAGATACAATAATATCAGCTCCAATAAAATATCCAAGCTTTTAATTATTGTGTAATGGCC
Source organism: Timema podura (assembly GCA_033556935.1). Classification (NCBI taxonomy): domain Eukaryota; kingdom Metazoa; phylum Arthropoda; class Insecta; order Phasmatodea; family Timematidae; genus Timema; species Timema podura. Next base: position 57,282,655 of record JAVRXN010000010.1, on the reverse strand, counting down.
TAGTTTCTGTATACTGTACTCATAATACATTTCAATATGACATTATAAACGAGTTCTGATAATCTTATATTAGTTGGTATGATGTTTAATACCATCAAACTTTTTTACTATAACTGAAAGTATAATACAAGGGATGCATTTTTTCTTCACGAACAAATAACCAAAGTATAAATTTAAAAACAAAGAAACCTACCCAGGTGAATTCAATAAAGCTTAACAGTTACCCTAATAAATAACCTTTAGGTTTACAAATTTAACATCCATAATATTTTCCTATTAGTGATATTTTCAGACATGAATTAAAACAAACATATTATTTTATTGACATGAATCAAACTATGATTTTTTAAATTAACTTTTCTTTGGTTAATAGTTAATTTATTAAAGAAAATAATAATAAAAATAATATTTTAAGAATTGTTTGCTATTGATACTAATACACGATTGTGTAATGTAAGTGTCTTTAAAGCTTTATTTATTATGTTAAACTGGTATTATTTCATTCTAAAAGTGAACATTAACCTGTAATTGGTGGGCTGAGAAAAGTTGTGAAGGGCAGTACCATGTACACAATGGAAATTTCCTCCACAGTAAGTCCAATGCTCTGCATGTGAATTGTCAGGTACGGTAAGAGGGAAGCCGTTGCTAGAACAATCATAATCAAATATCACTCATTAATATGTTTGTTTGGTAAACACTTTTAGAATTTGATATCTCAAAATATGGCAAGTACATAAAAAATACAGTCTTCTAAGGTGGAAATGTGCAGAATATAGTCAGAAAAATAATCCAAATTTGCACTAGATCTGAGAATTTCAAATCAAAACAAATATAAGTTTGACCGGTAAATCTCAAATATGGGCAGATCTTGGGTAGTAGGTCTGTCCGAATCATAGAACAGTATTGGTCATTCAATTACAGTTTTGTTTCAATTTACTCTTTTTCTTGTCCTGAATGAGTTTTATCAATCCAAACCACCCTTTCCCTATTTCTATCTCTTTCACAACCATTAATTCGAATCTTGGCTGGCATGATTTTTAACAAATGGCTACCCATAATTACTTTTTAGTTATTTATCATGCGTGTTTACAGACAGTATGGATTGGTTTATCTCCCTGCCTCTTTTCCAACATGAATCGAAACTGTCTCGGAGGGAAAAAATGCACATGATGTTAAGAAGAAAAGAATTGAGAAGGAAATTTAAAGTAACTTACTTGACTAGCATGGAAAAAGATTATTAAAAACAAAAGAAATAGTTCCCATGTGGAAAACCTAATTTTGTGAACCCGTCTAGAAATTTTCCAATCAAAATATTTTATAATAATGATAACGTTATAGGAATACACTTTACAAACTTTTTTTAGCACCACGTCTTACTACCCATTCGAGTTATACGCATATGCACTAAATTACGGTAATGAGCTAGAGATGAGGAAGGCTTGATTTTGAGGAAGTGTATCCATATTTGCGTGGAGAGAGTGGGAAACCGTTCAGGAAAAATCACCTTCAATACACCACGATCTCATCATCAGCAGTCTAGTCTATTGTGAGAGTAGTGAGAGTAGCACCTTGCGGCCACCGAAGCAGGTAAACGTCCTTTATAAAATTAAGAAATCATGGTCAGTACCCTGATAGTTTAGAATAAGTGAACCAGATATAAGTTGGAATGAACACCATGTTGGTAAATCGTATTATGAAAGTTGTAACTATTAAATCCAACAATAATAATACATTGTTTTAAAATATTTCTAAAGTGGAAAGATAAATAATTTGACAGGTGTATAAGAGTGAACAAAAATGCTCAGAGATAATGAATGAAGTTGTTGAGAGTGAGCGTACCCAAAATATTTTGGAGAGAATAGGAAAACCCCTTAGTTACAGCTCTCATATAGTTAACCAGTCATAATAGGCTTGGTAAGGATTCAAGCCCCAGCCTCCCCGTAAAGGGTGTCCTTGCAAATTCGGGGTTAGTACTCTCTTTCCTCCTTCTCCTTTGTAGTTTTTCTCTGCCCTACATACTAGCCACCTACCAAACCAAAATCATCGAATAACATGTTTACAAACAATTTCTAAATTTCTACAGTTAGTGTGAGAGAATCATACTAAGACCCGAACGCTATGACTTGAAACCAACAATTGTGGCTTCAGGTTTTAAGATGAAAAGGAACACTTATTTCCAGTGAGTGCAGGAGTTCTATTATTTTTAATACACAGTGATTTTAACCCTATAAAGTCTGACATGATTTTGGTACAAGTAAGTACTGACTAAAATTTCAATGTTTTATGAATCCTACAGTTCCACTGGTGTTGTAATTTTATATTTTCCCCCTTCATGCTCCGATGAGAACTTTAAAATGACCCCTCTCCAAGATCTCTATCTATTCGTTGCACCAAACCACTTAAGTAACAATTGAGTTGATCTTATTTTTAAACAAAGACATATTACATTATTTCTACCAATATACAGCTATACACAAATACACAAATCATGGTTTCCATGGTGATATAGATAAAGCATGATTGTACAGATGAACTACTTCCCACACAGAGGAAAAAGATGGAAAATTCGCTAGGAAAATTGGGTTTTATTTTTAGGCCAGAAAGTGGAAATTATCAATCAGAGGTATTATACCCTCATTTGTATGAAGGAAGAGTGAAAAATAAACAAAGGAAAAAAGTCTCAGAGCACATAACTGGAATTCCAACCCCTACCTACCCATTACCTGTAAATTAGACTAGATGAGAGATATGATTTTGTTCGCGTGTCCACTGGAGAGGGATATTATTTTTTAGTCGTGGTTTTATAAGATGTTTAAACAAAAGATTAAAAGAGTTCAAGCTACTGTCCAGCTGGGATTTATCCAAAGGGTCGAATGATCTAAGGCGTCACTCTAACAATAGAATTGGTTGCCAATGACGTGGAGGTAAGGGTTCGAATCTCGGTCTGGTGTATAGAGGGGATTTTGTCCTGAATGGTTGATTTCCACTCACTCTCCACGTTAATGCGGGTACAAATTCCTTTAAAATTAAACTTTTCTTTTCCCTAACATATTAGCGTATTAATTAGTGGATATGCAAATAATCCAAGTAGGTAGTGTGATGGTGTGGAAAATTAACCTAAGAAATGCAATATTTAGATACAAAGATAAATAATAAAGTTATAAGTACATACCTATTTTTTGTACAGGAATGTAAATCACGATTTAATATACAAGAGCACCATTACTAGCAACTGGAAATAGTAATGTTCTTATTTCTATTAAACAACTCGATCACTGTCTAAATTTGGAAGTAGATTGGTTGTATATCAAGCCAGTGGGCTGTTGTGAAATATAAGCCTAAAGAGTGGTAAGGTTATTGCTTTTACTGGTGAATGAATCATCCCGGTCTTGAGTGACAAGTCTTTCGTCTTTCCTCTTTCACTAATCTGTTACAAACTCGGAGGAAGAAAGATAAGTAAAGAGAAGAGGTGAAATATTTGTTATACTCCCAAAAGCTGCCCATGTAGCATCCTTAATCATAGCATACAAATAAAACCTAAAAAGAGTCACAAATCAAGTTAATAGGAATAAATCTGTAAGGTGACCTGGTGGTCTAGGGTAAGGTGTCAGACTTCTGTGCTGAGGGTCCGGGTTCAATCCTCGGTCCCGGCACAGATTTATCTAATTGCCAAACCCTCCTTCACCTCTGACAAGATGTGTATTAATCACAACTTGTGAATGTGAGAAATGCCAGGCCTCCACCGTGGTTCGGATCCCACGTTAAACTGTAGGTCCTCTATTTCATCTCACAATCACCTTGCCATTGCACATTAGCGTAAGTGCGTATAACCCGAATGGGTAGTAAGACGCAGTGCTAATAATAAATAATAAATCTGAACATTTTTAACTAATTCCAAAAATTTTATTTTTTTCTTACCTCCATACATAACAAATAAGGATATTTTCAACATGACCAGATTCGGGTTCACCTGAACACGTTTAAGAAATTTCGTCATCCTGCTGTCTTCCGTATCTACATTTTCATCCACTATTTTCTGCTTCATTATAATTGATTCTAGTATTTAATTTTGATGGATAGAAAAAAATTCCTTTCACTAACTAAATGATTCGAAGACACACCGTTTGGCTCCTGGACAAATCCTTGGACCTAGAACAAAACATGTAGCTAATGATTTTGTTCCTGAAATGCTGGAAAGCTTCATTAAATATTTGTTGCATGTGAAGAAAATAAGAACATTGCTAATCTTGCAGGAATCCTTTAATAATATTTTTATTTTTAGCTTCAACCCAAACAGAGCCTCCATAAAAAATTGCCTACAAAAGGATCAGTGTTGATGTAATGATAAAGTTAGAAAATTTGATAGTCAAGTCATGTATTTCTGTTATATAAATAATAAATTAAGCAATGCGTTCCCACCTAACGGACTGGGAAGGCCGTGGTCTACACTTATCAGAAGTGCATAATTATTTATACTTACCGTTAGCTGAACAATAGGATATTTAGCAGTGATAATATATTACTTAATACATACCCCTGCCAAGGACTTTGTGTGTAGAATGGTTTTTCTGTTTTTCTTCAATAATGTAGGAGCTTGGTGTTTATAATATCATTATTGGTCTTATCTCTTCAATTGGTTTCATACAGCTCTCCACTTTTGTCTATCCTGGGCCAAATTGTTTACATCCTTGTATCTTCTTCTGCCAACATCGTTTGCCATCTGATTCATGTACTCCGGTCTTGGCCTCCCTCTTTAATTTCTCCTTTCTGCATCTTCTTCTATAATTATTATCTTCATCAAACTATAATATTTCAGTATATGGCCTACCATGCTAACTCGTCTTCCGTGTATAACTTTATACAGTTTCCTTTCTTCATTTGATCTTAGCACTTATGAAATCTACCTAATACCATCTTCTACTATGATATTTTTAACATTCTTCTGTAATACAACATTTCGAATGCTTCTAATCCTTTCCTTTCATTACGCTAGTAATGTATTATTTGGTATATGTCAGTGGCGACTTCTCATTGAGTGTGCAGGTGAAAGTGCACCATTGATAATTTCATTCAAAATAGTATTTCATATTATGGTTTTTAAACAATAAAACTTGATAGTAAATTAATATTATTAGTTAGATTGTATTGCTTGCAGTACTTTGTGGTATGACGTCATTATATCGGCTAAGAGCTTGTGAGAATTATTATCTTTACTATTTCAGTTGTAATCTTGACTGCTAAGACTATTTCAAACAAATTTATTTACTCTCATTGTAGGTATGTGAAATCATTTTAACATGAGAATTGACAACACTAGATGTTGTTGACCTCACTAGCAAGCTTTAAAGTGCTTCTAAACACGCGGCCTGGTGCACATCTCTATAGTAGCGAGCTTGGTGATTTGTTTTGGAATGATGAGTTTAATTAAAGCGTTGATACCTGTTAAGGTTTATGCTAATAAGCCATGCGTGTTTACTGCATTAACATTTAGCTATATATAGTAACTTTATTAAATGGTACAGAATAAATTATGTTGTGATCGCACACGCACTGGTACCATGTACAATATCGAGAGAGAAGGACGTGACTTATTATCTAGTTACATAGTTCTCAAGATGAACAAAGTAACCAGACTACGTTAGTCATATATCAACAATATAAACTAATACTAGTATTTAACTTGTAATTCTTTCCAAGTTCTCCCAATAGGGACTATGTTGAAACATGAGTTTATTTAAATAGTTGCTGTTGGTTTTATAATCATTTTACCTCGCTTTTCTTTCTAACAAAAACAAATTATATGAAAACATTTACTTCAAAATCTTTTTAAGACAACTCTAAAGTAATTGATAAGTTTACGACATCTAAAGTATGAAAAATGTATTTTTTATTTTAAGTAGACCAAAACATTTAAGTTAGTATCTTGCAATAATTTAATCCATACATAAAATATTTATAAATACGTTTTTATGTTATTTTATTATTTCATAGGTTTACTTTAAGGTTTTTAATGATTTTTGCCTGATTTTTTTGTGATACAAAATATAAGATTATTATAATATGTACTAGTGTAAAATAAACCTAAGTAAAATTATAGGTGAACATAATTACATAAATGTGTCTATTTCATAGTTTATAATATTGGGTTTTATGCACCTCCTGTTTATTTGTTCACCAGGCGCTACTGGTACACAAATGGGCACACGTCAGGAATTCGTTGCTTGTTACAGTATACCATTATAGCAATAGTAATATAATAATTTTCACATTTTGTACAGCCACTCACCAAGAAATCAGTGCCTTAAAATGTGTGTTTATAATCCATCAATAATATTTTACTTTTTACGTACATAACTTCAGGTCAGGATCTTTTTGCTTAGAATAATCTGTATATATCACATCAATGTACTGTTTGGTGCACATAACACCACCCGCCATATAATCATAGTTAGTACGCCTTTATTAAATAAATCACCTAGAACGATGTTAATAAAACTGCTTCCAGCCAACTGACCTGGAACGAATCTACGCTAATCGGTTCATAGTTAAGCAAACAGTGTGGTCAACCCTGCCCAGAAGCAGTTAAAATACGAGAAGCTCAAAATTAATTAAAATTATTTGTTCCATAAAAATAAGCCCACCTTACCTGAATCAACAATACATACAATATACAATATATTAAGTATAGCTCTTAGTAAACACAGTCATGTTATAATTTTAATTATAAAGATTAAGGAACACAAAAGCTTTAGTTTAAGGGAAAATATGACCAAAAATAACAACATTTCGGCAAGATATGTTCTTTTGTGTAACGTGCACTGGTCAAGTGTTCAACCGATATTTTTAAGTTATTTCAAATTTGGTATTAACTTTAAATTTAAAAAAAATTGAAATAGCTATTCTGTGAGTAGCAAGGAATTAACATGAAATTTAAGGATACCTTAAATTAAGAAAAACCCACCATAATGTATGTTTATGAAAATCGCAAAAATATATCTATATAGTTTATCTTATTCATACGCATACTGCTATAAAGCAGACAATACTTAGCCTATTTCTCAATGTTTGGCATTAATTTGTTTATAACATAGGCTTAAATCACAAATCTACCCTTATAACATGAAGTAGTAATTAAAATAAATGTTAACTTTTTATAGAGTTTATGGCTACAATTATTTGTTTTATCTAAATCAGATAACATAATTTTGTTTTAGTTACCTTTATTTTTAAAGAATAAGATGCAGAGTCCAAAATATTATATCGATTGATTTAAAATGTATCTCTGACATGTATATTAACCCAAGTCATCCTGACCCTATCAAAGCTATTTTTTTAAATGTATCTTTAAGCTAACTAATTGAATCTAGTTAAATAAATTTATGTGAAATTCGTTTACACAAAAAGGTTTAAGGGCCAGTTTCATAGTCAGATTTAGTAGGCCTAAAGTGCGAGTCGACACTTAGGGCCAGTTTCATAGTCAGATTTAGTACGCCTCAAGTGCGGCGCTATAATAAATACAAGACGTCACCTACCTGAAATGAATAAATGGGCCAGTTTCATATGCGAAACTGGCCCATTCCACTTTGGTCTGGTAGGTGTCGTCCTGTATTTAGTATCGACTCGCACTTTAGGCGTACTAAATCTGACTATGAAACTGGCCCTAAATACAGGACGACACCTACCTATACCAAAATGGAATGGGACAGTTTCGCATATGAAACTGGCCCATTCCATTAAATGTCAGGTAGGTGACGTCTAGTATTTAGTATAGCGCCGCACTTGAGGCGTACTAAATCTTACTATGAAACTGGCCCTAGGTCTTACCTTAACCGACTACACCATGGATCTATCTTATGAGCTCTACCACAGCAGAATCAAGTAATGTAGTTTGTTACCATTAATGGTAAACTAAGTATATAAAAAATAACAATGCTACAAATATATCATTTTCAAATATATAACAACACTACGCTGAGAGTCGATCTACAATTTTTTTTATTAAATGCGTATTTCTCTACCTTATAAACGATCTATTAAAATGTTTACGATTGGAGAAACTTAAACACACATAAAAGTGTGTGTAATTGTTCGCTTACACATAATAGTAAGTCGGTAAATCTATCTGTGTCACTAATAGATATGGGAATTTTTGAGTCGGAACGGCTTATGACTCATTGGGAAAAAACACTATATCGATTGTACAAACTATGATGTGAATTTATTTAGCTGTTAGTGTGATTTAAACGCATAACTTACTGCTCTAAACTATTACATGCTTAGCCCATTTTATCAGATTTTGGTATAAATAAGTTTACAAAATATTTTATATCATAAATTTTCCTGGGGATTCAGTTACTTATAGGACAATCACATATTTACTGATGCTATGTTTGTTTTACAGTGAATGAAATTAAAAATGTACTAAAATAGCTTTAATATTAAAGTGTGCTTAGAGGGGTTATGAAAAAATATAGTCAAATATTTATATATTTTTTAATATTTCGCTAACTTCACTAGGACTATATAAGGTTAAGCAAATACGAATTTTCAGAATTGATTAAAAATTAATATGTAATAAATACAATTACTATTACAAATATTGCTATTATTTACAATTTATTATAAACTGATACATTCACATGAGCTGTATTGACAGTAAAATAAAATGTTACAACAGTTCTATGCCAACACACTCCAATTAAATTTACCTAATAAATAATACATAGAGTTGGGTTCCAGATCAATTTTATACACAATTTTATTTTAACTCTACATATTGAATAATAATTTAAAAAAATATTTTAGTGTAAAAAAAGCTAATTCATTCTATTCTAATAGTCCAAATATTATATGATTTACTCCAATTAGACAATCATTTAATAAGTATCTTCAATAGTTCCTCCTAATACACTTACCTTAAGAGAATATTTTTCACTTATGAAACAAACTTTTCTACTAGTCAAGATCTCAGTGTTGATCTAATAAATCTTTTATGGTAAGAAAAAACCCTGAAAACATGTTTGACGCGATATTTACCATTCTGGTCATAATTCATATTTATAGGCCTATATTTACTACACTTAAATATTGAACTTACGCAAGTTTCTCTCCACTAAAAGATTATGTAATTTCGATAAACCACTAATCTTGATTGCTCATCATAAGTGCCTTAAAATACTTAATTCTCATACACACATTTTACAATGGAACTGGCAATTGGAAATAAGATTTTTTCAGAAGCAATTTAGAGCCTAATTCTTCTAGATGCATACAAGTTTTTTTAAATAACTAAATGATGGTTAACAAATTATTTACATTATCTTTCAGCATAAATATTTGATTTTTAGTTTATTACTGAAATAGGTTTGTAAGACTTTTCGGCCATTATCAAACAGCTCTCCTAGAGGAATACAGGAAAGAAGCGATCACGGAAGAAAGCGGTCAAAAGGAATTAGCAGAAATAAGCGGTCATTAGACCATATAGGTATCTGAAATTGATAGGCTAGGTAATGATATATATTTACCATAGGAAAAAAAAGTGTTCACCTGGGCGAAGGATATTCATATAATGTAAATAAGCCGAATATTTCTGATGTTAGAAAGTTAACTCACGTTGAAAATTAATCAATAATTACACTCACAAAAATGGCAATGTAGGGTATTTTCGATAGCTGAGTAGAGAGCTTCCTGCCATCACACATTTTGTAATTTATTTTTATTTTACTAAAAAAAGTTTTGCTTTTTATTTTTTAGAGAGAGAATACCATAAGAACAATTAGGAACGAAATTTATTTACAATTAGGTAGGCAATATTACACATGTTACAATGTTTGTGTAATGATGCAAGGGGAATATTCAATTTTTTTTAATAAACGATATTGCTTTGAAGCAGGATGCAGTATTTTTGGTTTTTTCATACTTGGTGACTGTATTCTCAATTCTATCATCAAGTATCAAATATTAATCCCTCATCTTCTTCCTCTCAAGATTAAGCTCCAGCCATAGGTACAGTATATGCTGTTTGTATGCTCAGCTTCATTCTTCAAACACTCGACGAGAACAATGAATCTTGGATGCGGGCTCCCAACAAGAGTGTTAATCTTGTTGTGCCATCCCTCGACAACGTTGGTCAAGCAATGTTGTTTTCTGTAGCATCCCCACATTTTCCAGCCATCTGTTCACAAAGTAGTCAAAGAACTCAGAAAGTTTTTAACTGTCAGGAGCCTGTGCGTGTTTTTGAAGCCATCTTTCATGAACGTCTTCCAGCTTCAAAAATGCCAATGCTGCGCACATGCTGATGTGGAATCTAATTTCTTCATTTTCACAGTAGTCCTCATTTTGACCAAGTTCCTGCACCTTTCTCCATATAAACTTCTTTATGCGGAAGTAAATCCAGTAATTGCTGGCAAAGGGAATACTTTACGAAGGGCCGAGATTGCAGCTGGCCCGAAGTCTACGTTAATTTTCCTCGGATTCCCTCATGAATGGCTTGGAAGATGAGACGAAACAGACAAACACATGTTTCTTTTTTACTTTCTCTCTATCTTACACGTGAGAAAGTATGGTGTTCGTCAAAAAAATCGAACTCGAGAGTTTGATGAATCTTGACGTTTCATGACTCCCTGAATCCGAAAAAAGTGGTTTTTGAATTTCCGTCTGTCTGTCTGTCTGTACCTCCAACTAGAGCCTAAACTATTTTACCGATTGAGCTAAAACTTGATATCTAGGATTTTCATAGGGTTTTCCCCGAGGGATTTTTGGAATTGGATATCTACCCCTAAAATTAAGGATAGTTTACTGAAGGGCAAAAAGAGAAAAAGTCAATTTTCTCAAAATCGGCTCTTAACGATTTTGATTAAACTTCATTTATAAGCATTAATAAATATTCCAAACAAAATGGCTACCCTCAATATTTCGGCAAAATGGCTTTAAGGGCTCCGGTCTGACGCGTTAATTAACATTTTTTATAATAGCTCCGAAACTATTTGAGATATGAAATTACTTAGCATTAAAAATATGTATATATATTTATAATACAAATATTTTATTCGAAACATATTTTTATAAAATCAATAACTTTCAATCTTTATGAAACTATATATATTTTTTAACTTTTTTGAATTAAAGTTTGCGACCGTAAAAAAACTAACGTAAAATGTTGATGGATGTTGACGTCTAATGACCCCCACAACCCTAAAAAATAGTCTTTGCATGCCGTCTGTCTGTGTGTCTATTAAAACTTAAAATTAAGAGTAGTTTTATAGAGGGCGAAAAGAGAAAAAATAGGTTTTCTCAAAATCTGCTAAAACGATTTTGATTAAAATTCGTATCTAGGCGTTGATTAAGATTATAAATAAACTGGCTATTTTCATTTTCCTATGAAAATGATTTGTAGGGTACTTTACAGAAGCGTTAATTTCCGTATCTCCATAACTATTTGAGAAACTAAACAACTTATCATTGCAAAAAATTGTAGGACTATTAGAAATAAAAAACTTTTATTTTACATATATTTTTATAAAAGCAACAGTTTATGAGATATTTGCAAATATATTAATACAATTTTGTGAGCTTTAGTTGTAAACATATACTTCTTAAGTCTTAACGCAATAATTCTCCAATGCCATAGAGTAATTAAATATAAGTAAGTATCTAAAAAAAGGATGTTATTTTTCCTTAAAACTCTTAGGAGAAATATTTGCACAGCAATGATCTATCTCCATTTTAGACTCAATAGTCAATATTTACATTTTTTATTGGTCAAAATGTATAAATGAATAATGAAATATCAATGCGATGACTTGAAGATGTGCAACACCTTATAAAATGTTAAAATTTTAACCAGAAATCGAAATTTTAATACGAAGTGTTGACCCTTGTGGAAGACATTAAACTGTTTGAAATACTCTTAAGTGGACAAAGATACGCTTCTTTTCTCATTGATTCTATATCATTGTATATTATTTTATGCGTGTTCTTATGTGGAGTGGTGATGATACAATGTACATTATTCCGTTCAGAAATCTTACGAGCTTATAGAAAGAGAGAGAAAGTCTTTGCGGTGTGCCGTACCATTTATTTCTTATTTGGAAGCAGACCAAACGCAATAGGAAATACATTCGTTTCAGCACTGCACCCTCCCAAGTCGGCAAGGATCGTATAATTCTGTCCGAATTGCCTGTAGCAGTTTTTAAAGGTGCCATGCATAAAATCTGAGCAGAAGATTTTAATCATTCTATTCCTTTACCTGCACAAAAACTAATAATCTGTGGTTCCAACTTCCATCGTCTGCTAGAATAATGTTTAGACCAGCATTCATCTTCAAAAATAATTCTTTTCCGAGAACAATGTTATGACTTTTGTTGAGTTCCGCTTGATTTCCCCACGTTTTACTCGTTTGATGAAGCATGAGCGTCTTGAACGATTCTGGATTCGGCACTTTGGTGACAAAATCATAATCTCTATTATGGAGCTGTCCTATTTCATTAGTGTAAATTTCTGACAAAGATGTGTATTCTTCTCTTGCTGCTCTCTTCTTCACCAGCTGGATATACTTCCTTACTTCAAGAGTCAGATGCTTCACACTGGTGCTCCGTGATACTTAGTATTTCTCCATTATTAGATCTCAATCTTCCCTTCCAGTTTTTTTAATTTTCTTTCAGATATACCCAGGTTTTAATGCCCTGTACAGTTTCTTTATACATCCGGTAAGCATATCGGTTATTTAGGGCAGATGGCTTCCCTTGTTCGTTATGACGACTTCCATTATGAAAACACAGGTACGCAAGTCAAGTGAGCACTCATTCAAGATGATATGGTATCCTCCCCTTTACTCTAATATATAGAGGAGGTAACGATATCTTATTACAAGATAAATGTATAACAAAGTAGAGATAGGGAAATGTTTCATAAGAGTAAGAGAAATCAATAGGTATCAATAACAGATTTATTATACAATAACATAAACGTTTAAATCGGGCTACAATTGATTAAGAAGATTGAATGCGGAACCAATTAATAATAAACAGTAATAAATGTCCGTTAAATTGGCTAGGGAAAACAAGTAGCTCTTAGATGAACAGCATTAAGTTTTAAACTGACAAATAAGATAGGGTTTAACAATTCCAAACTTATAGGAATTTCCCATAGCTCGGGAGAATACGTGTCCAAGACGACACTGTTACAGTCAAAACGAAGTTATGTAGATATAGAGAATTTGATTCCAAAACAGCCGGGCTAGTGCCTGACTTCCAACAGAAGGGTCTAAACAGAAAACATGGTGAATTAATTACAAATAAAGTTACGACAACAGATCCTATAAACTCGGCGAAACTAGCTGGCTTGACTTGAATTTAAGAAATGTCTTACAGAGAGCCTACATAATAAACGGTAAGAGGACGGTCTTTCCATTACAATAGTAGATGGCTAACAATCAGATGTCAACACTAAATTGTACTATGGCCGGTACTTTCCCAGTGGGTACTGCCAGAGCATTCAATAGTACATTTATGTCAGTACCCATTGCCAGGGGTAAACATCAAATTTAGTACACACCAGCATTAAATACTAGAACAAATAAAGTATCAACAAGGGGCCAAAAAAAATACTATCTGAGCGGGCCATTATACCAAACTAGCCGTGTTCCGCACTTTGCGCACCCAAGATAGTAACACAGAATAAATAGATGCCAACTAGAGTGCTGTGAGATACTGACCTAACTAGGTCCTCAAATAAAGGCGTTAGACAGCCTGCTTGTAGCCATACAAATATATGAACATTTGAGTATGACGTCCTAGGCGTCATGGGATACTGTGAAGTCATATGGACTTAATACTGAATAATGAACTTGTGGAGAAGAGGAGGTTTAAAGCAAGGTTCCTATTACATATAGAGCTCAAGGCTCCTGTATTTAAGCTATGTCATATGGACATAGGGAAAATAAATAGTCAAACTATCTGACTAAAGAAATTAAGTCAGCTTGACACAAAAACTTAACTTAGTCATGCTGACTAAAATAACATGTCTGATAGACATAGAAATAATATTAGTCCTTTTGACTAAAGACAACATGTCTGATGGACATACAAAATATGTTACACAGTTTGACTAAAGAAAACACTTCTGATGGACGTAGAAATAATATTATAGCCACTTCGACTAACAAGTACTAAATTAGTCTCCTTAACTACCACAACAAGTATGAAAGACTTGGACATCTGTTGAATACTTGGAAAATCAGACAAGATTCGCTCGGCGTTGAGCCCCATGACTCAAACATCAAGACCATGCGTATCTCCTTCAGGTGCTGCAGCAGAGATTCCTCCTTCGAGGATATATTATGATGAGCTACAGTCTGTGAACACAGAGGCAACCCGTTATATATTCTTCTCTCAGACTCTAAACAAGACCAAAAATGGGCATGTAATGAGGAGAAAGGAAGGAAGGGGGAGGTAGGAAAGGCGGAGAAAGAGTTACCAAGGAAGTCCGCTAGGGCAATAGTGCTCGTAGCTCGAGGCATCGAACCAACGACAGTCATGTGGGCTTCAACATCAACTGTTCAGGGGTTGAGACGTCTGTTAAAAACTGCCACGCCTTCGCTGCCTTCATACTTGCAGAATATTTTGTCGAAGCATGGTGTTTGTATCCGATAACATTCGCTCAATGTAAGTAGAACACAAATGATATTATTTCAGAATATATCAGTTTTAATTCTCTACTTTGCATTCATTTTTTCAGTTTAGTATTTTGTGCAGATTACGGTTTGTAGATGTCATTTCACTTGAGTGACATTCTACAAAGAGAGGCACACATTAACAAGGTTGAAGTGGAAATGAATAACAATACGGTGCGGCCCTGGCGACCGCTTTATTCCTGAGCACAACTCAGCTCTGGCAACCGTTCTTTTCCTAATGTAAATATTCGTCACTACTGACCACTTATTTCCGCACGTTCTTTGTGACCGCTTTTTTCCAAGACCGCTTCTTTCTTGACACCATCCTAGACTTCCTTACCTATACCCTCCATCCAATATAATTTGGTAATGGACAGTAGCTAGTTGTAAAAGGCTATTTTTTAACCAAAGCCAAACCATCTAAAATATTATAATATAAACCAAAACAACTAAAGAAAAACACACATATCGTCCTAGTGACATATAATTGTGCTATTGAGAAATGATAAGTCACATTTTTTTACAATCAAAATATTTTATTTGTGTCGTTTTTGGGAAAGTATTGAAGGTTAATTTTAAATAACTCAATTTTAGATATGACTATACATTTTTAAATTTTCTAGAATATTATAACAAATAAATGATAAGAATGTAACTTACTTTATGAGTTGATATTTTAATATTTTTAAACATCTGGTAAAAATACTCATTTGACATATTAACATCGTTAATTTCACTGAGAGTTATTATTTAAAATAGTTTGGCATATTCAAACTAAAGAAGCGTTTTCCATTTTTCCATGTTTTAAAAAAATATTTGTCATGTATAATAAAACAAAAAAATAACTAAGCCTGCACTGGTAGCCACTCAGTAGAAGGTTCGCTTTTGATGGCCAGCAGAATTTTTCCAGTGAATAATTTTCTATTTGTGATGTTCGATGAGATTTTTAAATTAATACTTTACGCTGTTTCATTCGTACCTTCTAATTTTATATTCTATTGTTAACATTTTTTTTTTCAATTTTATCCTTTACCTACTGTGAAGCTATACAATTATTAACTTTAATATTACAAAAAGCCTCTACAAAATTAGTGATGTCTTAAAATTTGTAGATTCAAACGGTGGCTCAGACATCCATATAGTTCACTCGATGGTGGAAGATAATTTACTTTTGATGGTATCTCGGCCAACTTTGAAATAAAGCACTTGATAATATAAACGATGGCCTAACAGTGTTGGTCTCCAGTGAAACACAAGGTACCCTCACAGTCTTACCTAGTCTAATCCTACAAATTTTACCCATCATTGATACTAGGATCATACGCTCTGCTATGAAACTTTTTCCCCTGATAATGATATAATATAGCCCCAAGTAGGCTTCTAAATGAATATTGTAACTAGACAAACAAAATCATAAGGTTGTAACATCTTACGTACCCTTATATTATGAAGTAGGTCACTCAACTGACATTTGCCAGTAGAAATCACCTGTCACGAGAATGAAAGATTACACCTAAACTTAGTGTTCATAAATATAATAAGGAATAAAGGGGTTTATAGCAGCATCTTTGCTCATTCTGGTCCTAACTCTTTCCGTAAGTGCACGCTAAGGTCCCGTTCCTTCTGTCTAGTTTCTGCGGCTCTGTCAGGCACCACCTCTTGAAATGTGAGGCTGATATAATGTTTGAATGTATGAGTGTGTGACTGCATGATTGTGTGAGTGTCATCTTGAGAGTACGAGTGAGAGAAAGTGAGAGAGATAAAGTGATTGTGAGTGATTGGTAGTGAATGAAAATGAGTATATGGGAGAGAATGTGAGAGAGAAAGACAGAATGGGAAAGACACTGGGAGAGCGGGAAAGAGTGGGCGAAATAGTGGGAAAGAGAGTGTTTGTGAGAGAGATTGTGAGAGAAAGTGTGAGATAGTGGAGAGAGGGAGAGTGTGTGAGATATTGAGATGTAGTGTGTGTTAGAGAGTAAGATACACTATGTGTGAGAGAGTGTGTGGGAGAGTATTTGAGAAAGAGGTTGTGTGAGTATTTGTGTGAAATGGAGTATTTGGGAGAGGGAGAGTGTGTGAAATAAAATGAGTGGGAATGTGTTTGCTGGAGTGGGTGAGAAAGAGCAATATATAGCGTGTCTGTGAGTGTGTATGTGTGTGAGAGAGAGAGAGAGAGAGAGAGAGATTGTGTTGAAAGATAGATGGGGTACACAAAATACTACTTCAAAATATTATCAATATAAACTTAAAATTAGTTGGTAGCATGGAAACGTAAGCGAACTTATTTGTATTGTGATGCTATTTGAAAAAGTTAATAACAAAACTCAAACTAACATTATTAAAATGGCTATCAAAAATATTTAAAGATTTTTGTATTGTGTTTGTAAATTATAATACATACAAACACATATTTAAATATCATTGTATCGTTTTAACTTATAATTTAAGCGTGAAGCAAAAGTAAGATAATATTTTCACGAAATTGACTACTTAATCATTTAATTTGCGAATTATGGTCAGTATTTTTGTTTTAAGTGCAAAGTAATGAGAACAACATTCCAATAAATATTATATTTTTAGATTGAGTTATCATTTGTGACCAAAGAGATATATTTGATTTACAATAATACGATCATGCACAAATAAGTCTTTTCATGTTGATGTAAAAAGAACTAAAATCTGATACTTCGCTGGGAAAATTTGATCTTTGATGGAAGGACAATTTTTGCCAACATCCTGGACACCTATATAAACTTTAAAATGAGTTCTGGTTTGTCAAAATCGGTTCAACCAATCTCTCTTAGCTTCAATTACCGACATGGGCTTATCAAATTATATAGGTACTCGTATAAGTACAGAGGCAAATATTTAAAGACAAAGAAGAGGAAGAAGTAAAATCAACAACGCAAATAAGATTATATATTTTAACTTGCTATAATTGCTTTGTGTGATACATACATATATATAGGGGAGGTCAGGCTAATATGAGTAGGTGTGATATATGAGCATACCTGTCTGAAACTCTCCCCTTGGCAAGTATGTACTGCCACCTTATTGAAGAACGTTCAACTGCATCATAGCAACATAGACGGAAGTGCACGGTGATAATAAAAGAATCACAGCGTCCAGTATTTATCAGTTTATGAAAAGGTACGTTTAAAATTAAGTTACTAAATATTTCCCATAGTTTTTATAAGCAAAAGGGACCACATTTATCTTTGGTTTGGTCGTTATTTAAGCTCAAATGTAACATAAAACCTACTCACTACATCCCTTGAAAGAAAGTTAACATCTCACCACAACGAATAAGATGGCTGAAAATACGAAATGGCCCCAGTTGTTTATATGAGCAGAGGTGCTCACAATACCCTGATATTTTTTAAATTGTGAATTTTTACACTTTTCGCGGTGTCTACAGCTACATCATGCTTAAGATAGTAAAAATAATAGCAATTAAAATAGTTAAAGTAATAATAATAATTAAAATAACGTAAACAGTAAATAATGTTAATAAATAATAATCACAAGCAGGATCAACTTCACAATGCTCTCCAAAATTCCGAGACCTGATTCCGATTCCAGCCAAAGGTACAAGGAAGCCTTCTACCAGAAGAATGGCTCATTCTATTATATTCACAGATAGTCCTCACAAAAATATCGTTGAGAATGTCAAGAAACATGTGTTATCACTACCAGAAAAAGGAGCAATAAAGTCTTCAAATTCATCATCTGCTAAGAAGTCAATAGATGTAGAAGATGCAGAGTGCATTTTCTGTGGGAATCTTTTTTCCACAACAGGTGGTGATTGGGTACAGTGCCAAGCATGTTAAATATGGGCTCACGTCAAGTGCAGTTGTGTTTTTAAACAACAGAAGCGTTACATTCGCGACCTTTGTTCAGACTAACAAAATAAGCCTATCAACACAGAAATTGAATATCAGTAGGTATTGGTTTGTGCTTGTAGGATACTAAGAGAGTAATTATTATATGTTATAACTTTACCACTGTTTCCTTGTGTGTATATGGCCTATTGAAATTTTTTCTGTCTGATATTTAAATTATCGTTGTATGTATATATCAATTTATAACACGATGCTCATATTACCCCCTGTGTGTGCTCATGTTTTTCTCCCATGCTTTTAATATGAGCACTTGCAGCTTCTTAATTATTATTTTTTCTAGACCAAAATTATTAAAATATCATTCATATTTACTGTATTTTGTAGACCTTATTGAATGATCAATTGAATAAAATAATATTACTTTTGGATAGCCATACTGTTTCTTATGAAATAACAGATTTTCTTAAGGTGCTCATAATTGCCTGACTTCCCCTATATATTATATATACATAATTGCCATGTTTGTGACACCATACCACTAAAGTAAGAGTTTAATCGGTATTATTTGTCACCAAAAGAAATATTTTATTTACATATATACAACCATGCACAAATCATGGCATGCATGGTAATGTAAACAAAGAATGAAAAGCTAAGAATTCACTAGGAAGATAGGATTTTTGTTGGAAACTACTACTTACCCGTAATCCTGGAACCCTAACCCTTAAAATTAGTGGTAGTTGGTCAAAACTTGTTCAACCATTATTTGGTAGTTTCTTTTGATGGAAATGGGCCAAATAAATTACATAAAAGATGTGTATTTGTATGTTTATGTGTATGCAAGAGCAACAAAACCAATAATTTTAGAAAGCTGAAACTTGACATATTTATTTAGAGAGATCTTATATGTATGGATGTAAGAAGTTTTAATTTACATCTATTGCATGACAGATGTCTTAAACTCAACTATCAATTTTTTATTAAAAAAGGTTATTTCGCCCAACTTTTCAAACCAAACTACGCTCTTATTTACTATTTATTTCACACCGTGTCTTAGTATCAGTTCGGACTATACAAATATATATTAATTACACTAAGGATGAATGGTTGAGGAAGGAAGGTAGGATTTTAGAGAAAGTGTACCCACATTGGCATGAAGGAAAATTGGAAAACCATATAAACAAAACTCAAAAGTGAAAACAACTATAAGTACTGTACATACGACCGGAATAGACAAGAATAACGTTTTGTTCACGTGCCTAATTATGCAAATAAGTTGGTAGAAACTACGTAAAATGTTAACACTAATATGTACTGATATTTATTATATACATAAATTTTAAAAATATATGCGTATAACCCGAACGGGTAGTAAGACGCGGTGCTAATAATAATAATAATAATTTAAAAATATATATTATACATACTAACATATGTACACTCCGTCGAGATTGTAAGGTAGCAACTTTTTAAATTAGCCTGCGTGGTATGCTATACCGCCATACATGACTGCAGAATAGTTTGCCTAGCTACGCCGAAGGCTAGATTTAGAGAGAGCCTTAAGTCCTTAAACTATTTCTTGACTGTCTGGAAGGAGTGATGGGGGAGGGGATATGTCTTTTTGCGATGTCCAAATGGTTTGATCTACTAAATAAATTTTACTTTTTGGTTCCCTTCCTAATAAAATCAATAATTCCTTAAATATTTAGTTAATTAATTATGTTTTGTCTCATTAATATATGGGCTAGATTTTTTTTAGCTGTTAAAGATTTAACAACGCCACACATTATTTTGGCGGCAGCTCTACCCACATTTATTGGTTTTACATGGAACCTTAAACCAGGTCTCCCTCTTTTCAGAATCTTTATTACTGTGAATAGCTAATTATAAATTTATTAATAATTAATTATCATATTCCACACATGTAAAGCAAGTAACATATTAACTTTAATAGATTTTTATTTTATTTATAAGAAGCTGAGTTTAAAAAACTTAGATAATTTAAGGGCACCAAACCTGATTTAAGATATTTTATGTTATTTCAGGG
Organism: Timema podura; assembly: GCA_033556935.1. Taxonomy (NCBI): domain Eukaryota; kingdom Metazoa; phylum Arthropoda; class Insecta; order Phasmatodea; family Timematidae; genus Timema; species Timema podura. The sequence continues at coordinate 57,262,095 of JAVRXN010000010.1, read as the reverse complement.
TGGACAAAAAAAGATATTTGATAAAAATCTTATCTATTGGACATATTTTAGTTATAAAAGTGAATTTATTTGTTTCTTCAACGTTTATATGACTGTCTATACCTTTGTGGGACCATAGTTCGATTCCATACCTTATTTACTGTTACCATAACGGCCATAATATAACCATTGGTAAAAAGTTTTGATAAATACTTTGATTGAGAAAAATAGTAGTTTAATAAGATTTTCGTTGATGATAATTTTCTATTAAATTAAGTGTATAGTGTTAATTTATTTTTGTCAAATCTGTTTTTTCACTAACTCAATTCTGGAAATCCAAACATTAAAACTGGCCATATCTTAGACAATTATTAATATAAGAGTAAGGAGGTTTACATAATTGAAAAGCAAAGAGAAATATTGTATTTGTTTTACGAGATTAAAAACACTTTACATTATATCTCAGCTTTTTTAAGGTTTGGAAAGTAAATATCTTTAAGTAAAAAAATATTGTAGTTCTGTACTGTTTTTAAGAATGTCTGGCTGTTGGCAAAGATACCTTGATCTTCATAACCGAGCAGTGCATTTATTTATATTCACTGGGATGTCTGCTAAGGGAGGCTCTCGCATATATACAGTCAGCGTTTGAATCTCCGTTAAAGATACGGCCGGATTTATTTATATCTGTAATTTAGAACCTCTGGAACCACTTAACCGACTGCGGTGCGGTTTTTACTTAATTTTTATACTGGACCAATATCCAGGCAGGTTTTAGCATTATTTGTGTATATTCAGGTGTTTTGGTGTGAGTCCCGGTGAAGGGCCAGCCGATTGTTTGTATATATTTATGGAACCACATAATAACTATGGTGTAATTTATATTATTCTGTAGAGTATTTATCCAGCATTTTTAGTGTAATAATTATAATCGGGTGTTTTGGTGTGAGTCCCGGTGAAGTGTCAGCAGGATATTTAGGATATTTGTATATATATATATATATGGAACCACTTAACCGATTGGGATGTAGTTTTTCTTTTTTGGTAGGATATTAATCCAGGCATTATTTAGCATGATAAATCAGGTGTTTTGGAGTGACCCTGATGAAGTTCCAACCGGATATCTTTTTATGTTGCCTAATATTTATGGTTCATTTTAGCCCATTTTTGTGCAGTTATTTATATCTGAAGGAATTCCGAATAAACACCCTCAATAGTCTCAGCTGAGATTCTAGACATCCCCATCATCGACAAACTAGACTAGAATTGCTAGATATTTAAACACGGGAAATATGATTCGTTTATCAACTAATCTATTGTTTGCATTTATATTTTTTTTTATCTTATAAAACATAAGAGTGTCTTTATTTAGCCCAAAGGCTGGCTCCACTTGGCTGGTCTGTATAAGCAGACCTTAGCCCTCAATATCCATTTTCCCAATTCCATACATTACAATGTATTGGGCAAAAGTGTGTTCATAAGCTCAAAGACAGGTTTTATATCAAGGAGGTGGGAACAATTTACTAGAAAATTCTTATCACCACCCATATCCCATCCCTGTTAGTAAAGATGTAAGGATTTATTGATTTAGGCCTACACTAATTTCTAGGTAGAGCTTTTCACGCTAAATTGATTATTTAAAAATTATATTTTTTAATACTACGTATAAATATTTTAAAATAGTTACTGGTTCATTACTGTGGCATAGAAAAATTTCAATGTGCTTATTCCTTTTTTTCAAGGAAGCAATATATTAATGTTTAAGTTTAGATAAATCCGCACTATGTAGGTTCAGAACCAAATTATATATATATATATATATTTAGTGCCGCACCACACCCATTCGGGTTTTACGCCTGTATACTATTTACTATAATTAGTTAATGTTAAGGATGGCTGAATTTACAGGAAGTGTACCCACATTTGCGTGAAGAAAGAGTTGAAAACCGTTTAGGAAAAACCCTCTCAGTGAACCCGGATATCCCCGTCATTGTCAGTTTAGTCTATTGAGAGGCTAGCATATTATAACACGTGACCACCGAAACGGTTGAATCATGCTATACGTAAATAGTCTTCTTATTAAATGATATTTTTTAGTTTGTTTTGTTTGGCCTTCGAGTCAGTGCTTGCTGTCATGAAATGCTTACAGCAAACCAATCTCGCTCCGGGGTTAAATAGGCCAGCGTGGCCGGCATTTACCAAACACAATACAAGCAACGTCGTCTCCAGCCATGCGTTTCGATAGTTTAGAGTGTAGTTATCAATTGGATGTTACAGGCTAGGCTTCTAGAGTCAAGGAGGTATTAGACAAGAGCATTTTCTAGGAGGGTCAAAATAAGGGATGGCGATATGGGAGGATCTCTTACGAAAAAGTGTGAGGAAGACAACGTATAAACTAGCTTGGATGTCAAGTTAATTTAGTCCATTTTTCCTGTGACAAGGAGGTCAGGGCTCAAATCCTGATTGGGTTTGATGAGGTTGCATTTCTTAAGTGGTTTCTCATGCTGTGTATTCCAGCTAATCATGACGTGGAGGACAAGGTTCGAATCTTGTGTGAAAAAGTACGCACATGAAAAACATCATTATTTTGAAAATAATTGTTTATTGATTATTATTATTATTATTATTATTATTATTAATACCACCACGTCTTACTACCCGTTCGGGCCATACGCACTTATGCAAATGTGTAATGATAGGGTGATTGTTAGATGAAATGGAGGACCTACAGTTTAAAGTGGAATCCGAACCACTGTGGAGGCCTGGCATTCCACACATTCACAAGTTGTGATTAATACACGTCTTGTCAGAGGTGAAGGAAGGGTTTAGCAATCAGATACATCTGTGCCGGGACTGAGGATTGTACCCCGAACCCCCAGCACAGATGCCCGACACTTTACCCCTAGACCGCAAGGTCACCAGGGATTATTAATCAAAATTAACTTTATTCTGGTTAATATCTGACACCACTCTCTCATCGTCGATTTTTGTAATTTGTTCTACTTTCTTTACAAATTACATTTTTACATGACTTAAACATATTATTTTATTCTCTTAGTGAGAAAATGTGGCAGCGTAGTTCGAATATTGACATATTAAAAAAAAGGGATTTAAGTGAATATTATGGATAATTTCTCTGAACAAACATACTTTCACCACGTTGTATGAATTTAATTGTCTTTGCGAGTCTAACTTTACTATAAGGTCCTTGCTAATTATTTATCGTTCTAGGATACGATTCAAGGAAAGGCTTAGGAAATCATATTGAACTTGAGTTGGATATAAAATATTATTTTTTTTCGATGGGTTTGCCTTGTAACATTCCATGAACTACTTTTGGATGTGGTGTATCAGGTATTCGATCTTAGGTAAATTTATTATTTGTTTTTTCACCATCGCGTCTCACCACCCGCTCAGTTTGGACGCCATCCTCCTCTTCGGTTGAAACATTCTGAGAGTGATTTTGTTGAAATAATCCTACTATTGTACAAAAGAGCTTTACAGAAGTAAACAATTAGAGCTTTGGACATTTTGTTTAATACTTCAATCAAAATATTTGTTTGTGTGAAATTATAATATATTTCTTAGTTTTTATTCATTACCTTTAACCGTCAGTTTGGCTGAGATGGTAACGTGCCATCCTCATGATCTAGAGTTCAGGTGTTCAAATCTTGAGAGTTAAATTATTTTTTTAAATTTATCAGACAGAAAAAAAACCTTTCATTTTAAATTTTTGTATAAATCAGTATATAATTTGTTTTAAAATTTTGTATAGAAGTATATAAGGTATTTGAGCATATGTAGAATACCACAAAATTTTTATTTAAAAATAATTTAATAGGTTAGTAAATTAAAATCAGTACATTAATTTTGAAATTTTGTATGTTGTTGATTATTTAAAAATAAAATTATTGGGTTTATGATATAAAAATATACATATTTAAAAATGAGGCTAAGCAAACTAATTGTTAATTGCATAGTAACAACATTTAGTGCATAGTTATGTTTTAAAATAGTTAAGAATATAAAATAATGTTTTACTGAATTCAAATTATTAACAAGTGATTTTTTATTCCGAAATAAAATTAAATCACTGTATTCTAGTTGGAATTGATTCAATGAACCTCTGAACTTCAGACTAGCACGCTACCAAGTGAACTAACGAACATATGAAATAATGTGAACGTTTAACTCATACTTAAATAACCCGATACATTTTTGAGACAGTAAACTTAGATGCAATCAAATGGAAGATGGTTTCCTAATAAAACCAAACAAATCGAATTACATGATGCACTCAATACAATAATAGTGTTTACTTTCAGTTACGTATCTTGTATAATGTCGGATTATGCCATCCCTTCGCTTTAATCTTTTGGTACGTCAAGGTTTTACAGTGTTGTCAGATTGAAAACTCATTCGCAAGCGAAACAACACCACACCAACTCGCACGAGATTAGCAACCTTTCAAAATTGGCTATGTTTTGGTACAGCCTGCGATTTGCGAGATTATGAGTAGCGAGTTTTTTTTACAACTTTCAAAATTAGGGGTCCAGGGGTAGCCAACATTATTTTCTGTCATACCACTATCTACATTCTACGCTGTTGGCATTGTGCGTGTAGCTATAGTCCAAAACCACAAACCTTACCTGACTACTGCCCTCTTTCCCCATCGTGGACAGTAAAAAATAGGCCTATTTGGAGATTGGAATAGGAGATGAACAAATTTATTCAAATTTTAACAACAAGTTAAGTTGACCGAAAAAACCGATCTATTTGTTTTCTGATGTAATAGATTTTATTTTATTTAATCTACGGTGACCTTAAGGTTGGAACTTAAAATTACTTGGCGTGCCATTATTTCGTGTGTTGGTCATCTCTGCCCTACTTGACAGACAATACCTGTCTCTCAAGGTGTTCGGCTGGGGAGAACTACCTGGCTAGTCACTAGTCTGACATCACCTATTTTTACAGCACAAACGTTTCAAGATCTAGAGCCCTGGGCTGCACGGTAAATCCCGGTATAGTGTACTAAGGGAGGTTTTTATTAAATAAGTTCCCACTATATTCAAATCTAACCTAATCACGTGCGGGTAAGTTTGCTAGTAACGCTACATTACTCCTGACTACACCATTATAGTAATGTGTAATGCCCGGACGATAAATAAGACACAAAGCAAAGAAACATTTATTTTTTGATAAATTAGTATACAAAATATACAAAACTCGCCAACCAAAAAAGTTATTTATGGTTATTACTTCACTGTGAAAGAGCCTTAGCCTATAGGTAATTTATAACTAATAGTCTATTTATTTGAGGTATTTAACATGCACGTTATGCACCGAGTGATTATATCAGCAAACGAGAATTTCTATGAGCGATAGCGAGAGGACTTCCAATTCTGCCAGGAAAGGTATTTTCACACACCTTCCAGGGTTCTTTTAAATACCACAATCGACTTGGCACCGACAACTTTACTTCCTCTCCGAATGAAGTTGTGCTACGTATTTTAAACGTTCAAGAAAAATTCATCGACCTCGGCTGGGTTTGAACTAATAGTAAGGATCCAAGATATCTATCTGTATAAAGAAAATGTTTCGAAATATTTTTTGTAAATTTTTTAGACACAATCATAATTATTATAACTTATTTGTCATATTATTATTATTGTAACTGATTGTAGGCCTATCAATACATGTTAAATTGTATCAATATGTATCTGATTAAATAAAAATGTGGACGAAAATTAATGGTCTAAGCTACTACTAATTCTTCATAGCAACTTGTAGTCTACTTGTTTTAGCTCAATCATTATTACAAAGAATTTAAAATACTCATAAACTACAAAAATATAGCCTTCAAGAGAATAAAACATTGTTTTAAACTATGATAATATAACTATAGAAACTATGATAGAATTTAAAAAATAAACACACGTAAGTTAAACTCAAAGTCACAACTCAATTTTTGGGTTCCGTACTAAGAATAGAACTCTTATGAAAAACTCACGTCATATATCTTTTATCAGTCCTACACAGATCTCAACATTTGAATGAGTCAAAGCTTGGGTTGCAGCTAAGTGCTAGCGTGCCCACATGGAACGGGTTGGTAACAATTTTGAAAAAAGACGAATAACGGAATTTGGGAATCATTAAAAGTAAGTTTACGCTTTATTATTATTTTTACCTAATTGTGAGGGTACTTTTGAAAACTTTTACCGTGAGGGTTTCAAATATATATACATACAATATTTTAATATAATAGTATACATATATTATAATTTTTTTTTTTTAAAATCTCATAAACGGAATTTTTAAAATGTTGGGAAAACACTGAAAAAAAGAATATTTAAAACATATGTTTCTTACATTAAAAATAATTTTATTTATATGCAAATAATACTTTTCGAAATATTTCTATATTAATATCACTCAGTACTTTTACTCATGAATGCCACCTGACGACAACTTTCGACGGAGCAAGACCGCATAAACGAGGAGAGGATGGCGAGCCTAGGCACGAAATCCAAATAGCCTCCACCTAGTGCATACTTGATCCATAGTAGTGCATACATTAAAGATACGTAAAGAATGAAAACTAACAAAGCAACGCATATTATTAAGCCATAAAGATATTACTGAAAGTTTGTTTACTATTTTGGTTCCTAGATAAAGCTAAAGTGATATTTAATATATATGAGTACACCTTAATTTTTTTTCAATAAGTCATAACCGATCTCACTTAGAGAGACGCGTATCATCCTAAGGTTTCATTTTTTAAATTTTTTGAGGTATCTGACGTGTACTTTTTGAACTGACTGATAAAATCAGCGCACTACTTTGATACTATCTTAAAATTTGAAAAGACACAACATGCCCGTCCATTAGCTCCTCACTTTAGAAGGGGAAACAAATGTTTCGCTAAAAATAAAAGTTCTTCTATGGCAGGAATCGAACCTAGTTTACTTAGATTATTAATCAAACATGCTATCGATTGAACTAAGCCGTCGCAATGTCTAAATATTAAATAAATCTGTAAATAGTGCTCTGGTTGGATTCTTGGTTTAGAAAGCATTTATAATAATAATAGTAAGGTAACCAATAATTATTTGAAGAGTATGAGATTTTAACATATAGGTTGTAGCGCAGACTACTATTATTATTTATTATTTAGCACCGCGTCTTACTACCCGTTCGGGTTATACGCTTAAGTACTAATTACCCTAATGGATTAGGAATTGGGAAGGTTGAATAGAGGAAGTGAACCCGCATTTGCGTGGAGGGAGGGTGGAAAACCATTTAGGAAAAACCACCCCCAGTTCACCCGACCGAGATTCGAACCTCGATCTCCCCGTCCTCGGCAGTCGGGCTCAACACGACTAGCGCCTTAGCCACGCAGACTACTAAATACATCATTTATTTCGTCTTGAAATTAGCTTGGAAAAAGTAATAACTGTTGGCTTAATGCAAAAAACAAATGTTTAGAAGATGTATGAATGTTAACTGCATTAGAAACTATCAGTATTTTGCTAGTGCATTACTTGATAAAGTTAATAATGTGATCCATCCTTCTTTTAGACAAGCGCCATTTAACTATTATACGTTATACGTGGACATTCACGGCCAGCAAGCACACATAGAACGAGCTATTTATTAATATGTTTGAGTGCATGAAAACTTCACTGTTTCTCAGATAACCTTCATATAGTCAATCTTAAATCAATATGACAATGAAAGAGTGTTTAAAGCAATTGTTGAGGGTTGGGTTTTTTATTTGTTTGTTTAGCACCGCGTCTTACTACCCGTTCTGGTAATACGCTAAGTACTAATTACTCCAATGTGTTAGGAATTGGAGAGGTTGAAGTTAGAGGAAGTGAAATTGCATTTGCGTGGCGGGAGAGTGGAAAACCATTTAGGGAAAACTACCCCAATTCACCTGAGCGAGATTAGAACCTCTATCTTCCTGTCCATATCAGTTGAGCTAAACAGGAAACTAGCGCGTCAGCTAACTACTCCACTGGGGTGGGTCTGTGAGTTGTTGATAATCTCATTGTAATAAAGACATTATTGATTGAACTTAAAAAAGAAAGCCCCAAATTAATCATAGATTATAGACCAGTGTGATATCTTATCGAAACACTCACACAATAAAATATTCAATATCTTATATTAAACAAAATTACAAAGTAAAATAAATATTCTAGGAAATACGGTAAATAATTTATATTTTCCTGCATCGGTAGTCATGCGGACAGAAAATTTCTCATATGGCCCATTTTCAGTGATGGATGAAACAGGGTTCTAGTCCTGGCTGGGCATATTGAGACAAGTTTTCCTAAAAAAATTTCCAACTTTCTTCCAAGCAAATGTGGCTACATCATCTTTAATTTGTATCTTTTTCATCACTAGCCCCCAGAAATTAGTAGTAAAGATGGTTGAAATAGGTAATATTATGTTACATATAAATATTCTCCTATTGTTCACTCTGGACTATATTATCCTCTTCGTGGAAGAACGGAATTTCCCCTTCCGGCTGACCCACAAAATCCATTATAGATAAAACTGTTAGCATTTCCAGGGACTCACAGAAAACACCTGATTAAACTAATGTTAAAACCTGTCTGGATATAAAAACTACATTGATCTATATACACAACATTCATCCAAAACTTTAACAGGGACTCGAACCCCAAAATCTAAGTCTATCATGCTGCAATTTGCCTGATTGATATCCTACGGAAAATAATTAACTACGGAATTAGTTGTTCATAAATATCAGGCTGGTTCTTCACTGAGACTCACAACACAAAACATGGTTAAATCATGCTAAAACATGCCTGGATATATATTCTACAAAAAAAGATTTGCAATCGTTAAGTGGTTCCATAGATATATATATATCCAAATATCCGGCTGACACTCCACCGGGACTCACACCAAAACACCTAATTATTATACTAAAAAAATGCCTAGATAAATACTCTAGAGAATACTTAAATTACACCACAGTAATAATGTGGTTCCATAAATGTATACAAAAAATCAGCTCGCACTTTACCGGGACTCACACCGAAACACCTAATTATAGACAAATAATCCTAAAATATGTCTGGATATTTGGCCAGTATAAAAGTAAATACCGCACCGCAATTGGTTAAGTGGTTCCAGAGGTCCTAAGTTACATATATAAATAAATCCGGCCGTTTCTTTCACGGAAACTCAAACGCTGACTGTATGTATGATAGATCCTCACTTAGCAGACATCCGAGGGGATATAAATAAATTCACCACAATTGGTTACCCAGTTCCAGGTATCTTTGCCAACACCCATAAATTCTTAAAAACAGTACAGAACTACAATATTTTCTTACTAAAAGATATCTACATTCCAAACCTTAAAATAAATAAATAGAGATATCATGTAAATGGTTTTTAAGCTCGTAAACCAAATACAATACTTCTCCTTGCTTTTCATTTATTTAAACCTCCTTTCTCTTATATTATATTAATACTTGCCTATGAAATGGCCAGTTTTATTATTTGGATTTCCAGAATTGATTTAGTAAAAAAAAAAAAAAAAAAGATTTGACAAAAAAAAATTAAATATGAAATTTATTAGAAAATGTTCATCAACGTATGTTCATCAACGTAAATCTTATTAAACTACAATTTTTCTAATAAAATATTTATCAAAACTTTGTTCAATATTTATATTGTGGCTATTATGGTAACATTAAATAAATTATGGAGTCTAACTATGGTCCCACAAAGCTATATACAGTCATAATAACGTTGAAGAAACCAATAATTTCCCTTTTATCAATAAAATATGTCCAATAGATAAGATTTTATCAATTTTTTTTGTTTATCCGGAAATTGTATAAAATATTTTAAATCAAAATTGGGACCCTTAAATTATATAAAAAAAAATTAAACTCAGTGTCCTATAAATAAAATAAAAATCTTTAAGATTCAATTTGGTATTTGAGTTACATGTGTAGAATATAATAATTAATCATTAATAAATTCATAATTTGCTATTCACAGTAATTAAGATTCTGAAAAGGGGGAGACCTGCTTTATGTTACCATGTAAAAACAATAAATGTGGGTAGCACTGATGCCAAAATATTGTGTGGTTTGGATAAATCTTAAACATAAAAAAAAAATCCAGGCCATATATTAATGAGACCAAACATAACTAATTAACTAAGTATGTAACGAATAATTGATTTTATTAGGAAGGGAATAAAAAAGTAAGATTAATTTAGTAGATCAAACCATTTAAACATCTCAAAAAGAAATATCTCCTCCCCCATCACTCCTTTCAAACTGTCAAGAAATAGTTTAAAGACTTAAGGCTTTCTTTAAATCCGGCCTTGGGCGTAGCTAGGCAAACTATTCTGCAGTCATGTGTGGAGTTATAGCATACCGCGCGGGCGTGAGCCAGTAAGTTGCTACCTTACAATCTCGACGGAGGGTACATTAACTACCCGAGTCAATGGAAACATGGAATTAATGTCAGACTCATTTGGTCTGTTTTCCGGTGATAGGGAATCTCCGCAGGAGGTATAGGGGGCATTTTTTCAAAAACATTTTTCCAATCTCCCGTAAAATAATGCGAATACATTTCCAATTTCATCTTCTTCGGTACCCTACTACCGTAGCTAGAATTCTTATAGTTTGAAGGGGTAGTAATAAAAATGTAATAAAAAAGAAAAATCATTACTAGCACCATGCTCATCAGAGTCGAAAAAGAAATTATTCTAGGTATACATTCTTTCTTAATAACCGAGATTACAACTACACATTTATAATATTTTTATAAGACTCTTCAACTATAGTTTTTTTTGTAGCGACGCGTCTTACTAACCGTTCGGATTATACGCTTATGTACTAATTACACTAATGAGTAAAGGATTATGAAGGCTTAATTTAGAGGAAATGTACCCACATTTGCACGGAGGGAGAGTGGAAAACGGTTTATGGAAAACCACCCTCATTGCACCCAACTGGGATTTAGCCCCAATCCACCCGTCTTCGGCAGTCTAGTCCAACACGAGACTAGTGCGTTAGACCACGCGGCCACTGAAGCGGGTAACTATATTATTGTTTATCCTATTTATTATTTGATTATAGCTGTTTTTTCACAACGGTTCAAAACCCGTTCTAACTATATGCATCTATATTAAATAGACTAATGTGTTTTATGAGGAAAGTATAATTTTAGAAAAAATGTAAAGGCATTTGCTTGGAGGGACAGTTAAAACCCATTTCTTACAAAAAGACCCTCATTTATTTCTAAACCTAGCTTCCCACATAACAGTGTATGCTAGGGAAATTGTTAATTTGGTTTATAATTAATAGTAAAAGTACTTTTAATAAGGTATCTGTCACATTGTCTTAAGTCCACATCACCTGGTTCCAAAACTACTTAGCAGAAGTTTGAAAATCATTATATTCTGTACTTTACCCACATACATTTATGTGTGCTTTCGGTTATTGATGTTTTGGTTTAGTATTTAATTTCCAATAACTATTCATTAGCGGGAAGTGATGGCTATTTTCTTTCTTCCCCTTGTTCCTCGCTGATTGCTTTGATGTAGATATTTCACTTAACTTCTCCTCATTGAAGAGAAATCTACGAAACAGTAATAACAGCTACTAATGCTTGTAAGTAGCCTACTGTGGCAGACCTGCCACCTAAAATGCTTTTTATCAGGCCCGTATCCAGGATTTATGTTCTGTTGGGGGGGGAGGGGGGGGATAGACCCAAAAAAATAATGAACTAGAGATATTTTACAGCACAAGAATTAATATTTTATTCCACTGTCATATTTTCTAAAAAAAAAAGGGAGCCACCTAAATCACCTAAAATGATAAAAACCTTAAGCTCTCTTACAGTTAACTATAAGTTATATGTGTGAGTCGTGAGGTACCGGTATATATTTATATATATATTTTTTATATTATGCAAATGAGATGTTCTCTTTCTTACAACATAGCTGATACATATAATAAAACATAGTATCAATCATTTTTTCTACAAATGTACTTTAAGGAACTGAAAAAGTTATACATTAATTTGTATACATATTTTAGGTATGGTATCCATTATTTTGGTGATAAGTATGCTCAAACTAAATATCAACAACAATCTATTCTATATTCTCACTACAAAATTAAGCTAAAACATTGATGATAAATAAGTGAATTACCATGTTTGATTTCAGACATTGTTATTTGAAATGACCTTGGCCTAAACCAAAAAGTATATTAAGGTGAACTGTACAAAATTCATATTAAAAAAGGTTTTTTTTAAAGTAACTTACATATTAGTTTTGCATAATTCATAAGACCTATTGTAAATACTCTAAATAGCCACCACTATAAATAAACCTGACCAAACACTAAAAGAGTTAATTTCCCTCCTCTACACTCAAGAGTGATATTAAAGTTCATCAACACTCCTTTACACGCCTGTATGTAGCTTATATTTGGTTCGGTTCAAAATAACCTGGCTTAATAAATCATGGTCGTGTTTGCCTTTTAAAATTGAGAGGATCTAATATTAAATAATTTTACTTTCCAATTAATGTTTTACAGCCTAGTAGGTGAAATAAAACAAAAAAATTTTAAAATATACTCAATGTACTATAAAACTGGCTTCAAGTCAACAGACAAAAACATTAACACTTACATGCCAAAAGGTCTAAACAAGAATTTTGCCAACAACATTAACAAGGAAAGTGCGTGGGAATATACCTAGTAACCTTCATAATAAATGCGTGCGCACACTAAGTCCCCCCCTTCACCCCATTGACAGATTTTCCTCCTCATTTTCTTACTCAAACTCATCCATTCCAATAGGACAGGTGCACACTAACAATTATTCTTTATTAAAACTATTTCTATATCATTCGCCTCTGGTATTTTTTCAAACCTATGTTTTTGTGGTGGGGTTTGATCCCGTAAACCCCCTAACCCCCTTAAATACAGCCCTGCTTTTTTATAAATCAACATCCGTTTTAATCCAACATTGAAAATAAATATAACCAGTATACATCCAATAAGCCACGGTAGGAAATATTATGGCAAAAACTAATTTATTTAATGGCCAGAAGCAAGACAAAGAGTTTTTCAATACACTATAGCCTACAATTTTAGATAGAGAAGGCTCTGAGCAACATCCAATTGAAGTGTATGTTAGATATAATCAAACAGAGGAACAAAGGCAACCTACGGAAAGACTAGAAAATTTAGCTTAAGGAATTAAAGATATTTTCACAAAATTTATTTAATTACCGAAAATTCGGTCTAAGCGGTAGAATACGGAAGGATCAGCGTGAGACAGTACATTTTCAAAAAATTTTATTTACAGCTGAATGAGTTTTATCAATTAAGTTATATACAGTATACACATATATGCACAGTATACACATATGTAAAGTAATCACAGTATAAATGCACAGTGTACATATATATATACATACATACAGTATACACATATAGACATATACTATACCGATATATATGCTACCTCCCCTTCTATATCTATCAATATCTATAGGGTGAGGAAGGCTAATATCAGGTAAAAGAATCACCTGATTGTACAAAATAAATTTTATTATTGAAATAACAACTTTACAATACTTGAGAAAACAAACATCGTGCGTGAAGCGCACCTCCATTAGTCATCAAGACCATTAAGTACAAATACAATCAATCTCAAATTCTCCTAAGTATGATTATATAAACAACACTAAGCGTGTAGAACACAACATAATACGAGGTCTGGGATCTCTGATGCCAAACTTGTCTTATGGGCTTTAGCTCCTTGATACATTTACTTAGTATTTATAATAATGATTTTAATATAAGGCATAAGCCACAACTGCATTATCTTACGTGACGTCACTCAGCAATGGAGTACAATACAATAATTCCAAACGTTCATAAATAACTTGACGTCACGTATAAACATCATTTCCCTAATGCAAGAGCGAGCTAAGTCTCGCTTTACTATCCTGTTTTAAACAATAAATTTGATTATAACATCTGCCATCGCAAAGTACAAAAGGAAGTTTACTAAGCGGGTCTTGAACCCTGGGCGCGCTGACACTCAGTGCGCTTTAAATAATAAACAAGAATATACAATTATGACAAATAATAAGGTCTGGGTTTGAATCCCAGCTAAAATGGATGACGAAGGGCGACGTCTTTCTATATGCCGCGGGAAGCGCATGGCATAGCAATTCAAATAAACAATTAATAACAAAATTGAAGTCCAGACGGTAATTTAGAATACAGTTCCCCCATAACGCCGAAACAGAATTTATAATTTTGAATATTTAATAATCCCCGAGACCTAGTCGCCGTTCTCACCTCTTATCCATGAGATTGTAGTGTAGTAAGTGATTTTACTTTATTGGCGTAGCTGTATATATACAAATGAAAATTCTCAGAGGGGGGGAAGGACCGAAGGAGAAGGAGGGTCGGAAAACAAAACAAACTAAGGAACTGGATGTTCGAGAACGTTGCCGAAGCGCCCAGGGCTATGCGTGGCCGAAACGGAACTCTTCTTTCTGGCTGGCTGGACACGTGTTCGACTCTCGCAGTCTGTTGTCAGGGAACTCGTGGCTCAGTTGGACGGGCATTATTCTCGAGAGTGGAGGCCGGGTTTAGTGGTGTAGGTCGTGCGTAGGTCTTCCGAGAGCGGCCGCTTGGTTGGTGAGTGTTTGTCCCATTCGATATTATTTGGTATTATTGACATTACATGTAAGTCGTTACATCCTCCCCCCCTGACGGGAGGTCAGAAGGCGTCCTCAGCAGTGGGTGTAACGGCAGGGCGGTACCTTCCCTGTCGTCAGTAGCTGGTATGTAGGGGACGGTTCTCCCGGACCCCAGCAAGTGGCCCATGGAAAGCTGCCCTCATATTCGGGTAGCAGGTCTTCTTGGCAGTCGCGTTCCGATATCCCCCAGAACTCCAACACCTTACGCACAACACCGACACTCCAACTCTCTCCAACATCAAAACCCTATGACGTTGAGGCCCGTTCCACGTTACTGTTGGTCCAGCCAGCATCCATCTTCAGCAGCCGGACTACTCCAACATCCGTAACTCGAACCAGAAGGAGAGGGGTAGGGGAAGGGCAGAACCTCTCTGAGAACAAAATAAATCCACAATTACAGCAACAACACAAGTCCAACGTTCACAAGGTGCTGACACGGCCGCTGCTAAGTGCAGTCCATCGTGGCCAGTCTGTTTAGAGCACATTCACACGAGATCATGTCTCCCAATAGACACGGAAAATTTGAGAGTGTTCTCTGAGGAGATGTACTGCATACAGTTCTCTCTTCTTTGAGTAGGCGTGCACACGCGCAATAGTTTGCTTATTATAAGTCTCCATCATCGCACATTCAGACACAAGTCATCGATAATCAAAGTTCTAATACATTTAAGAAATCTGGGTAGGCCTACTCTTCTATCAATTAAATTAATATTTACTATAATAAAGATGCACAATAAATCCCAAAAATAATTTACACTATATACACACTTGACCCTTAACAGGTATCATTACGCGCCCCTCTTATAGGGCGCGGACTTACTACACCACCACCTCAAGGTGGCTAACGTGGGCACGACGGGTTACTGAGGGGTCAGCAACATCCATAAGACGCACAGAGACGGGCGTTAAGAACTTGTCGATGCGCCATGGCCCGCTCCACTTGTACAGCAGCTTAGCCGTCGTTATGTCCACCGCCGAGCTCAGGGGAAGGACTTACAAACTACTTTACCTTCAAAAGCACTAAGAAGCAGGTTACTAACAAAGGAGTGGCTGGCTCCAGTATCAAATAACCCTAAGCATCCCAAAGGACCAATAGAAACAGTAATCATGGGATTAAGAACCCGCGGTTTAAAACTTCCAGACGCGCCGCCCCACGGTCGCGGGCGCGCCTCAATAGTTTACCTGCCTGCACTCCCTCTGAACATGTCCCAGCCTATTACAGCGAAAACATCTAATACTAGACGTGCCACGAGGTGCGCGACCCCCACGGCTAGCACCCACAGGGTTACTATCCCTAACGTAGTTAGAACGGCTATCGAGTGGAGGAGCGCCGATAGGCGGCGCAGAAATAATTGCTCCGGGACTCGAACCCGTTCGCGCGCGGCTGACAGCCACGGGCGCTTGCGCGATAAGGTATTCGTCTTCAGAGAGAAGAGTTTCCTCTACGTGCGAAGCCAGGGCATAGAGATCAAGTATAGTTGAAGGCTTACTCGAGAAAACAAAATGGCGCCTGGTAAGGGGAGACACGTTTTCCAAAATAATGTTTACCAGTTCGGGCTCCTTAAGGTCGGTATTAAGCACGCGGGCCGCCTCCGTGATAGAAAGGACAAAGTTCCTAAATGACTCGTGTGGGGCCTGGAACCTGTGCACAACCTCTCTACATAACTTATGCCTAACTCTACTAGGCAAAAGCGTATTTAAAATCTGATCAGTCACTGCCTTAACAGATAAGTCCGCCTGTATGCCCCTGGAAAACAACTCGGTCAAGAACCCTGACGTCTTGGATAAACACAAAGTCAGAAACTCGGGCTCGCTAACGAGCTCGAGGCGGGAGGCCCGGTTAATTTCTACTAAAAAGTTAAACAATTCCGTGTGTTCTGGCCACTGCACACGAACCGGCCTAATACTCCAATATGATCTTCTTTGACTCTTTAGAATATCCCTGAGCCATGGGAACGGAGAACGAGGGCATCGTGTTGTTACTCCAATAATCCGTTTCCATACCTAAATCTGCCTGAGAGCCGAATCACTCAAATCACAAAAAAGACCTCTAAACTACCCACCTGCGTTGGTGACAGGTGACAAACTGGAGCTCCGAGAGTTGTCAGGCAGTCGTACACAATCGATCTCGTCACCGACGACGCCTTGTCGGGTTCCAGTAGAGCCATGGCCAATGACAGTATGCAACAAGATAACGACAGGAATAGTACAGTGTAAAACTAATATAACCTTCGAAATTATATATTATTTTGTTTTCTCACATCTCTCCAGCTTACCAGGACCAAGCCTAAGGCAAACCCGCTCTGCTACCATTTGCTACCTCCCTCTCTATATCTATCAAATATCCATTAGGGTGAGGAAAGGGGCTAATATCAGGTAAAATATCTCTGATTGTACAAATAATTTTATTATTGCAATACAATTTCATTTAGAAACAACTATCGTGGTGAAGGCACCTCATTAGTCATCAAACCGATAAGTACACATACACTCAATCTCAAATTCTCCTAAGTATGTTTATAAACAACATAAGCGTGTAGAACAAACATAATACGAGTCTGGGTCTCTGATGCCAATTTCTTTGGGCTTTAGCTCTTGATACATTACTTAGTATTTATAATAATGATTAATATAAGAGGCATAAGCCACTACTGCATTTCTTACGTGCGGTCACTCAGCAATGGAGTACATACAAATTCAAACGTCATAATAACTACGTCACGTAAAAACATCATTTCCCTAATGCAGAGCAGAAAGTTCTTACTATCCGTTTTAAACAATTTGATTTACATCTCATCGCAAAGTAAAAGGAAGTTTACTAAGCGGTCTTGAACCATGGCGCGTTTGACATCAGTGCGCTTAAATAATAAACAAGAATAAAACAATTATGACATAATAAGGTCCTGGTTTGAATCCCAGCTAAAATGGATGACGAAGGGCGACTATTTTTAATGCGCGGAAGCCAATGGCAAGATTCATAACTTAATACAAATTGAAGTCCAGACGTAATTTTAGAATAGAGTTCCCCAAACCCAAACAGAAGTGTATATTTAGAATATTAATAATCCGAGCCCTAGCGCCGCAACCTTACCATGAGATTGTGGGTAGTAATATTTTACTTATAGGATTTAAGTATATATACAAATGAAATTCTCAGAGGGGGAAGGACCGAAGAAAGGAGGGTCGGAACAAAAACAAATAAGGAAGGAGTTCGAGAACGTTGCGAAGGCCAGGGCTAAGTGGCCGAAACGAATCTTCTTTTGCGTGACATGTTCGACTTCGCAGTCTGTTGTCAGGAATTAGTAGCTCAGTTGACGGGCATTATTCTCGAGATGAGGCCGGTTAGTGGTAGTAGGTCGTGCGTAGGTCTTACGAAGCGCGCTGGTTGGTGAGTGTTCTACCATTCAGTATTAATTGTTTTATTGAAATACATGTAAGTCGTTACAAAACATACAGTATACTTAATATGCACAGTATGCATGTATACAGTAAATATACAGTAGGCCTATACGTACATAGGACGTTTGAGTAACACACGCAGTTAAACTTTCAATATCTATTTCTCTGGAAGAAACAAATATTATGCCCATTCATGTGTGTAGATTAGTAGCCTCAGGATTAGTGTAGCTCTGGTCTATTGACGCTATATTACTTTCTTTAAGACATTAGACACATAAAAGTTTATTACTGCACCTACAAAAGTAAGCCACCTGTCTCTCTCTTGAGCTATCCAGTCAACCTCAATAAACCCTATTCCTATCTTGAGCTAGTTCTGTACAGTCCATGTCATTAAACCCTATCTATATCTTGATCTGGTTCTATCCAGTCCATCTATTAAACCCTATCCCTATCTTGAGCTAGTTATATTCAGTCTAAACTATCTCTATTATCTTCATACCTTTTATGACCAAATATTTTTCCAAGTACATTGTTTTCTATCACCCTAAACTTATTCTCTTCATATCATGTCATGTAATAGATGCCTACACGATACAATAAACTATACAACGTGTTTCTAAAACATTGCATCAAACTTTGGCAGGATACTCCTTGGGTGAAATTAGAATAATTCATATAAGCAACCTAGGGTCCATCTTCAATATTAAGGGCGGTATACACCCCTAAAGACAGAGCTAAAAAGGACTGTTGTGTGAAATATTATGAAAACTGCTTAGGGTATTACAACGAATCTTTGTATACTACTTATTGAAACCTTGATCATTAATAAACTAAATGTGCTGTTACCATTACCCAACCCCATCATGTAAAAAGGGGGGGGTTTGTAACACATTTTTTCTAAAATAAAATATGTCAGAGTAAGTATTACCAATTTTTACTTAAGATTACAAAACAGGGAATCAAAATTAACAAAAAACGGTGTCTTGGAGAAACTGTCTAGCTTTCCCCGTTTCTGAGATAATCATTGCATGTTTAGTTTCAAAGACAGTGTTAATTCCTGCCAGGTAGGGAGCCAATAAAGCTGTGTTGCTTCACCCCCCTCCTTTCCCCCACTCTTATTAATCACTATCTTCCCCTCCCTCCACGAGCAGACTGCATCAGTCCACACGACTTCACTGCATGTTGCGCGTATTACTAGTCAAATGGCAAAGTACACAAACGCAGAAATGACAGACATGGTCATGCTGTACGGTGAAGCTAGAGGAAACGCAAGAGCAGCTGCACGGTTGTATCACGATAGGTATCCTGCGCGACGTCAACCTTATCACCGGACCTTCACCATGTCACTCAGCGACTTGTGAAACGGGTACATTTCAGCTACGAGGGGGAGCTGGTCCACACAAAGAACGCTCGAAAGTTCCAAAACATAACTCACATTTTCTCGTAAACTACTTGAACAATCACTGCCATTTTTTCAGAATTTGTTATAAAATCCTTTTAAGACATGAGGAAATTATTAAAATTCTCATATTCCAATTGGTTTGATTTAAAAAAATTGTTTTCTAATGAAAGACCTATAATGAAGTTTTTATTGCAGACACATTTTCACTCTGTTGAAAAGTTTTTTCCTAATTGAAATAGATGGGTAGTATAAGCGTACGAAATGATGACCATGAACTGAATTTTATTTAGATATAAGACTCATCTCTGTAGCTTAAATACTTTGCTCAGTTTGACGTGTTTAGTTACGAGCTATTTTAGCGCGCCTGGTTTTAGATAGACTGAATGAGGCTTGTCAGAAAGACTGGTCCGTCAATAATATTTAAACTAGTGATATCAATCACTATACAAAGTAGTAAATAGAATTAATTCAAGCCAAACCTTCTTGAAATGTACAAGAACCTCTAATAATATTGTTCATAATATAATAATATAATAATAATAATAATAATAATAATAATAATAATAATAATAATAATAATAATAATAACACAGAAAAATAAGTACACAATATAATAATACTATAATATCCCTTGCATAAGCTGCCTACATATACAAGCAAAACTAATACATAACATTTTATATACTACTGTTGGTATAATAATAATAATAATAATAATAATAATAATAATAATAATAATATAACTTGCGTACTCTATAGCATAAGGAACTCACATTAATTTACATGTATTTGTTATTTCTTGGATTGTATCCATCTTAGTTTCGCTTCGCTTACATTGCTTATTTCTATTTACATGTCTAGTTCTAATGAGCGTTCTAACTCCTTTAAGTTCTTTCATGATACCTCTCTGTCTGCTGTATGAATTTTCCTCGCCATGAAGTGATTTGAAAATGGTCTCGAACTCGTTAATAGTAGTAGCCTTCCACCATTCAGACGGCACCGTCAATCCTCCATGGGACAAAGCTTCCATCCAAGTTTTAGTGAAAGTTGAGGAAATATGCTTTAAAATAGTACCTAGTGTAGGGTCTTTGTCTCGTACTCTGAAGGCTACATACCCTGCCACGTAAGCAAGAGCCTCTTCTTCAGCCCAGGATCTCTCCTGTTGTTCATAATCCTTAACAGGCTCGTCTAGCTTGAACTCATTTGCTTCTTCCACAGACGTGCTGGCCATTTCCTCGATTTCACCTGGTTTGAATGCCGATTCCAGGAACTTTGCAGTCAAGTATGCTAAGACGTTGCTAGCATCTTCTTCAATTTGGGAGACATTGATTTTGAGCGATGGTTTTGGCATCTTGTTAGAAAGCATGATTTTCCTGAGTCGTAATATGACTTCTGTTGGGATAGGATGGTCATAAAATTGCCCAGCGCCACGGATTTGACTAAATAGGCTCTCTAGGACATCTTGAGTTAGGCGTGTGGTCATAATATACTTGAGGTCGTATATTTGACGTATATCTTTCAGGAGTCCAAACAAAGATGTTATCGATATTAAAATTCCTTTTTGAAATGGTAATAAACCTTTTTTCCCTTCTACTCGCATTGTATTTGCTACTTTTTTCATTTCATTTAAAACGAAATGAGTAAACATCACGCATTGGAATACTACTGTATTAACACGTGGCGATTTGGCAGGTGCCGCGCCGTGTCTGGCCGGTGACGTCACGCCAGTGCTCCCCCCTCCAACTATCGGAACCAAGGCGGCAGCGTTAGCATCAAAGAACTGGGACAGCCCTTACTATATGAGGGGGAGCTGGTCACCCGAGGAATGTTCGCACTCCAATTGTCGAAGAAGAGGTACTGAATTATGTGGATGATAACGCGTTAACAAGCACACGTGCCATTGCGCATCAAATTAATATGTCCAATTCCACAGTATGGCGTGTCATGCCTGATCAGCTGCTGCATCCGCACCACATGCGCAAGGTGTAGGCATTGGGGCCAGCAGATTATGCTCCTCGACATGAATTCTCCGACTGGTTTCTGCAGCAGTGCGGAGTGGTTCCTGATTTCTCCACTATAATATTGTTTTCCGATGAGGCAACATTCACCAGAGACTGCTATTTTAATAGTACAAATAGTCACATTTGGAATGACGTGAAACCTCATGCAACTATCATCATGGGCAACCAGCATAG
Organism: Timema podura; assembly: GCA_033556935.1. Lineage (NCBI taxonomy): Eukaryota > Metazoa > Arthropoda > Insecta > Phasmatodea > Timematidae > Timema > Timema podura. The sequence goes on along the minus strand of JAVRXN010000010.1, from coordinate 57,240,332 downwards.
ATTTTCTGTCAACATCTGGGCAGGCATTGTGGGTAACCATCTCATTGGCCCTTACCTGATGCCACGACGTTTGACTGGCCACATCTACTACCAATTTCTTAAATTTGCATTGCCACAGTTCCTCGAGAATGTACCGCTCTCCGTTAGACAACGCATGTGGCTACAACATGACGGTGACCCACCTCATTTCACAAGAGCTGTGCGTGACTACCTCAACACTGCATTTCCTGCCAGATGGATAGGAAGAGGTGGGCCTGTTGCGTGGCCACCACGCTCTCCTGACCTAAATCCTTTAGACTTCTTTCTGTGGGGCTTTGTCAAAGCTTTGGTGTACGAGATAGCTGTTGAATCTGAGGAAGACCTGTTAGCCAGGATAGTTGCTGCATGTGATAAGTTTCAAGAAACTCCACGTGTTTTCGAAAGAGTACGCCAGTCATTGATACGTCGCCTCAATTATTGCAATAACGTTAGGGGCCACCATTTTGAACACTTGCTATGAATCTGCTTTTGAAGCTAGGAATTAAAACATGCAATAACAACAATTTGTTTTTCTAAATGTAGCTTTCAATATTCCAGTGAGTGTAATGAATAAAATCCCACCCAAGTGTGAACTGTGTAAGCATAACTCACTAATGTAATAAATAGCAACATATCGGAGCTTATGAAGAAGGAAAAGTATCAGAGTTTCTTCATCATAACACACAAACCAGCCTTGTTTACCAAATGTACGTGATACATAGTCACACGTGCCGGTAAAAATGGTTAAACGACTCCATTGCGAAATAAAACTGCGATTCTGGCTGCCTACCTGGCAGGCATTGGCACTTGGCTCTGATCTCAAACTTTTGTGACTATCTCAGAAACGGGGAAAGCTAGACAGTTTCTCCAAGACACCTTTTTTGTTAATTTTGATTCCCTGTTTTGTAATCTTAAGTAAAAATTGGTAATACTTACTCTGACATATTTTATTTTAGAAAAAATATGTTACAACCCCCCCTTTTTTACATGATGGGGGAGGGTAACGGTAACAGCACATTTAGTTTATTAATGATCAAGGTTTCAATAAGTAATATACAAAGATTCGTTGTATTACCCAAAGCAGTTTTCATAATATTTCACACAACAGTCCTTTTTAGCTCTGTCTTTAGGGGTGTATACCTCCCTTAATATTAAAGATGCACCCTAGATTGCTAATGAGAATTATTCTAATTTCACCCAAGGAGTATCCTGCCAAAGTTTGATGCAATGTTTTAGAAACACGTTGTATATGAATTCAACTCATGTTTGTGTCGTCACATTTTCACAAATAGCGAAATGGGTGGGAGGGGGGTTGTAATATCATAAATATATCATATCAAGTTGGATGCCGAAATTAAAAACCATGAACTCCCCATTACAAAATAATCTGAATAAGATTTGAGTGCCTTTGTAAGTTAACTTCCCCTAGGTCTCTGTACAATTAACTTCCTTTAGGCCTTTGTACAATTAATTTCCCCAGGTATAACCAATAAAATGTAGACAGTTCAAAAGTTTTTCTAGAAAATTGAATTTATTACCTTTACCTGAAAATTCAAAGCTAAAGATAGACATATTTAATACAATTTCTACTTAAATAATACGTTGCTATGGTTATCCGAAAGGACCAACCTGATCAATCACAGCTTTATTTATCAAATACAAAATTAATAAACAATCAGAATGATCTTTTGTACAGGATGTCTTACTACCCATTCAGTTTATATGCATCATTTTACCGGTTAGGTAATGACGAAAAACATATAATTTATAGTAAATATTCCCACAATTACGGGAAGTGAGAATGGAAACCAATAATTAAAATACATCCTCAGTCCATCCGACAAGTATTGGAACCCCAACTTCCCCATCAAACTATACAAGACGGAAATCTTATTCCATGTGCTCACCGAAGTAGGTTTGAATGAATCACAAAATATAACATTTGATAGGTACTTTAAATAAAACACTTCAGTGGTCTTACTGGCGATGAAGAGGAGATCAGGGTTAAAATCCCGGATGGGTGTACTGAGACTTCTTATTCCTAAATGTTTTTCTACTCTCCCACTATGCAAATGAGGGTACACTCCAGTAGTGTGATCGACTCACCAGAGCCCCGGTTTAGTAAACTGATATTGCACTTTAACGTTCTCCCCCTTTTCTTTCCCCCTCCTTTCCCTGTGTTTTTTCATTGAAGTATTCCACCACACCTCTCCTCCTTCTCCTTCCAAATGTCATTGACCCTAGATTATATCATAAAGTTTCAATCCTAGCCATTTTATATTCTTCCCCATTGGATTTTCTACCCCATTTAATTTTTGCCTAATTTGATTTTGTTATATTGTATTTCTACCCCGTTTGATAGTTAACCACATTTGAGAATGCCTTAAAAGTATTGGCTTTGTAGGAAATGTTCATTCCGATTTTTTAAACCCAAAAGTCTTTAGTTTGGAGAGGGTATTGTGGGTGGAGTGGTTCATGTTGGTTTGGGAGGAACTGTTCCTCTTTTGGGGGTTTTGGTCCCTTTTAATTTTGGTTCGATACCCTGTTAGGACATTGTGCGTTTTTTTCAGGAGAAGTTGTTATTTTTTTATCGGTTGGGGGATGTGTGGTAGGCAGTGCACGTGGCTGAGGGTCTAGAGGTCCCAGTCTTGATTCCAGGCTGTTTCCTTGGGTATGTTTTCCTTAAATGGGAATGATCTCAACGGTCACCAGGGTTTGGATGGTAAGGCTTAAGTTAGGTTAAGACTCACACCAGCTCCACAACTTCATAATAACTATCATTACATCATCTCATTGCGGATACGACGTGTAGACAACCTCCTATGGTGTACCCTGGGCAAAGTTTTATGTCACCAGAGCTGCTAATAGTCTACACATAAGGTGACCAAACCTAGATGTCATGTCCCTCCCGGTCATATATGCCATACGATTAAAAAAAGATAAAGAAAATCTGTTGGAGTCTTATTCTAAGACTCTGGAAAAACGTCATTGACCTCGTGCGATTAAAGTTTATCAAAGACTGAGCGCTGCGTGTCTCACAGGAGTAGTAAGAGTTACTCTCGTTGATATCCCCTCTGCCCGTGACGAGCAAATCACCAACATTCCTCTAACCTCCTGGTAGAATGCATCCATCACCACCCTTCGTTTGACCTACTTTATACATCAAGGTTGATTTTTTATTTTATTTTACCTCACATCTCCATTGCCTCGTTAGAGCATCACGAAGGTAATTTTGGGAACAAAGACTAGCTCCTCACCAATGAATCTGGGATCCTTCTCCCAGCCCAATAGCCAGCCTTGGTTTGATGGGCTCAGGAACTTATCCCAAATATTTGGGGTCATGGCCCGCTCCCCCATTGGTTCAAAGAGTCAACCCCGAACACGTTAAGCAGCCTGGGCGATGGGGTTCATATTTTTCTTGGCAGTGGAAGATGCGTCTATTACGGAAGCCTGATCACTAATGAGTGAACATACTATCACCATAATTAAACAATTACGACGCTTATTTTAGGTGGGCCGTTAATTATTGATTATACAATTAGGAGAGCCAAATAGTGATCGTGACGCTTCTTGCTCGTTGGAGGAGCAAATAAATGCTTTTGCTGGATGTCTTCAAGATAATAGAGTCAGTGCTGAGGATTACGTATGGTTATTATACAGACTCAACGACAAGGCCTTTATTTATGTTATTCAGAATCGTAGGTTAGCTTGAAGCATGGGCTATGCTAGATAATGTAGAACGAGTATTTTAAAGCAATGCTATGTTCTTCACCTCTTTTTCTTCTCTTGCATGTCAAGTTACGTCATTTTAAGAAACCTTGGGGGGCGGGGGATAGCCATAAATATGACAAACTCTATCCCAATACCACATACAGCAGACAAACAATGCCCGAGCATTGATCGTTGCCAAAGATGTATGTGATGTTAAAAAAGAACAGGGATGCATGGACATGGACACCTTTAAACAAATTAAATGGGGTTTCTATATTTAAAAACTCAAATCACTTTAAATATGCTTTGAAGCACTTGTGAATCTTTTGGAAGCTGTTGGACTCACCGAACTTAAATAATTTCAAACTTACCTCTCCAAGTACCAAATCGCAGTGTTCCGCGAAAATCGGAGAAGGTAAGTCTTCTACGAGGAGCTGAGCCCTCCCGAATATTCATTTAATGCTTACTTGGATTTGTACTTTCACGATGATAAGCAAAACCATTTATATGTCATCACGTCCCTGACAGCCAACATTTAAGTGTTTGTACGTTTTCCTTGAGTGTCATATTCTATTCAAAGAAAAGAACATACACAAATGGAAATCCTTGTACAAAAGGTGCTATGCTAAAGTGGTACTCAGTGGGGGTCAATCTGTTCCCTGTAAATACTGTGGGTGATAGTTCATTAACGATACTTGTTACGTTAACCACAAAGTCATGGCTTTTTCTGGGGTAGCATGTCTATCTGTGACTTAAAATATATCTTCGAAGTTTATGGGCCATTTTTCTGTTTGGAAAAGCCTAAATGTTCAAATAGCTATTATGAGACTTATTGTAGAGCCTGCGAGACATATCTATCGTCTTTTTGGTAATTTCTGCTACATAAAACAGACTCAAACTAAACTGGTTTTGGGTAAGAGCAAATTTTTGTTTGTAATCTATGGTTTTAAATTAAAACAAGAAATGATTCTCCAGGCTGCAGCCAAGACATACCTGCAAGAAACTAGCATGTGTGTAGTGCAGAAGTGTTACAAGTCTTGACTTCATTTTGAAGGAAGAAACCATCATTTTATTGATCGCATGGGTAATAATACTGGCTTATTCGAGAGCAATGTTAGATTGAAACAATATTTCGAGTTTTTAAGTGAGGACTAATTCAATAAATGGTACGGCGCACCGCACAGACTTTCTCTCTCTTTCTATAAACTCGTAAGATTTCTGAACGGAATAATTTACATTGTATCTTCACCACTCCACATAAGAACATGCATAAAATAATATACAATGATATAGAATCAATGAGAAAAGAGGCGCATCTTTGTCCACCTAAGAACATTTCAAACAGTTTAATGTCTTCCACAAGGGTCAACACTTCGTATTAAAATTTTGATTTCTGGTTAAAGTTTTAACATTTTATAAGGTGTTGCAGATCTTCAAGTCATCGCATTGATATTTAATTATTCATTAATACATTTTGACCAATAAAAAATGTAAATATTGACTATTGAGTCTAAAATGGAGATAGATAATTGCTATGCAAACATTTCTCCTAAGAGCTTTAAGGAAAAATACCATACTTTTTTAGATACTTATATTTAATTACTCTATGGCATTGAAGAAATATTGCGTTAAGACTTAAGTAGTATATGTTTACAACTAAAGCTCACAAAATTGTATTAATATATTTGCAAATATCTCAGAAACTGTTGCTTTTATAAAAATATATGTCAAATAAAAGTTTTTTATTTCTAATAGTCCTACAATTTTGCAATGATAAGTTGTTTAGTTTCTCAAATAGTTGTGGAGATACGGAAATTAACGCTTCCGTAAAGTACCCTAAAAATCATTTTCATAGGAAAATGAAAATAGCCAGTTTATTTATAATCTTAATCAACGCCTAGATACGAATTTTAATCAAAATCGTTTGAGCAGATTTTGAGAAAACCAAATTTTTCTCTTTTCGCCCTTCAGTAAACTACCCTTAATTTTAATTTTTAATAGACACACAGACAGACGGCATTGCAAAGACTATTTTTTAGGGTTCGGGGGTCATGAGACGTTGACATCCATCAACATTTCAGGTTAGTTTTTTTTTACGATCGCAATACTTAAGCTTTAATGTCCAAAAAGTTAAAAATATATATATAATGGCGTATAGATTGAAAATTATTGATTTTATAAAAATATGTTTCGAATAAAATATTTGTATTATAAATATATATACATATTTGTAATGATAAGTAATTTCATATCTCAAATAGTTTTGGAGCTATTATAAAAAATGTTAATTTACGCATCAGACCGGAGCCCTTAAATCCATTTGGCCGAAATATTGAGAGTAGCCATTTTGTTTGGAATATTTATTAATGTTCATAAATGAAATTTAAATCAAAATCGTTAGAGCTGATTTTGAGAAAATCGACTTTTTCTCTTTTTGCCCTTCAGTAAACTACCCTTAATTTAAAGTTTTAATAGACACACAGACAGATGGCATTGCAAAGACTATTTTTTAGGGTTCGGGGGGTCATGAGACGTCGACATCCATCAACATTTCAGGTTAGTTTTTTTTACGGTCGCAATACTTAAACTTTAATGTCCAAAAAGTTAAAAATATATATATAATTTCGTATAGATTGAAAATTATTGCTTTTATAAAAATATGTTTCGAATAAAATATTTGTATTATAAATATATATACATATTTGTAATGCTAAGTAATTTCATATCTCAAATAGTTTCGGAGATATTATAAAAAATGTTAATTTACGTATCAGACCGGAGCCCTTAAAGCCATTTTGCCGAAATATTGAGGGTAGCCATTTTGTTTGGAATATTTATTAATGTTCATATATGAAATTTAATCAAAATCGTTAGAGCTGATTTTGAGAAAATCGACTTTTTCTCTTTTTGCCCTTCAGTAAACTACCCTTAATTTTAAATTTTAATAGACACACAGACAGATGGCATTGCAAAGACTATTTTTTAGGGTTCGCGGGGTCATGAGACGTCGACATCCATCAACATTTCAGGTTAGTTTTTTTTACGGTCGCAATACTTAAACTTTAATGTCCAAAAAGTTAAAAATATATATATAATTGCGTATAGATTGAAAATTATTGATTTTATAAAAATATGTTGCGAATAAAATATTTGTATTATAAATATATATACATATTTGTAATGCTAAGTAATTTCATATCTCAAATAGTTTCGGAGATATTATAAAAAATGTTAATTTACGCCTCAGACCGGAGCCCTTAAAGCCATTTTGCCGAAATATTGAGAGTAGCCATTTTGTTTGGAATATTTATTAATGTTCATATATGAAATTTAATTAAAATCGTTAGAGCCGATTTTGAGAAAATCGACTTTTCTTTTTTTTCCTTCAGTAAACTACCCCTAATTTTAGGGGTAGATATCCAATTCCAAAAACCCCTCGGGGCAATCCTATGAAAACCCAAGATATCAAGTTTTAGCTCAATCGGTAAAATAGTTTAGGCTCTAGTTGGAGGTACAGACAGACAGACAGACAGACGGAAATTCAAAAACCACTTTTTCGGATTCAGGGAGTCATGAAACGTCAAAATTCATCAAAATCTCGAGTTCGATTTTTTTGACGATCACCATACTTTCTCTACCTGTAAGATAGAAAGAAAGTAATAAATATACAGGTATTATCCTCATTGCTTACAATGAAAGGCTACGATTCAAAATGTATACTCAAACAAATGCTGGTGGTGAAGAAATGAACTCAAGAACTAATCATAAATGTTAGAACGATGGCGAGAAAATCGTTGGCTGATGGGCATCTTGGTGTTTTAATAGATTCGTGAAGCTGTTAACAAAGGCTACACCATTAAAGCCGTACACAAAATGTGTGAGTACGTAGTATCTCTTTACGACTGTTGAACAAATTTTAGGGTTTGTTTCACAAGTACATTGACACTTTTTAAAAACTAAACAAGAATCAAGAGAATGACCAGAATGGTCTACCTCTGAAGAGGACAATTTATCTTATATTAAAAATTGTGAGGAAAGTGAAGGGATAAAAACTGGATTTAGACTCTGTAAAAATCCGGTTCTCCGCACACTGAATAAGCTATTTTTGAATTAACTATGGGGTAAGTTTGGGTAAAAGCTCTATTAACAACATGTAGCCATTTTCATAGACTATCAGGTTATCCACAAGTAACTGTTGGACCCCTACATCACCGTGGACTATGTCATAGACATTAATAATGGGCTTATATTCCCCAATTAAAAGGATGCGCATGGCACATTGTGCCCTAAATCTAATACGAGTGTGGCTTTGGCATACTACACGACTGATAAGGCTAGGTAGCACCTATGCAGCAGTCTTAAGAAATCTGGGAATCGTCTTTATACCACGACACTGACAGCATCCTATTCACGGTATGTCTTGGCGTTTGGCGTACCAACTCGAGACTTTTTAGATGACCTCATCGACGAGCTTCAAGATTACGGTCCGAGATACTACATCATCACCTTTTTATTTAGTGGCTCCAAAAACTACGTGTACTGAGTTCGCGTTGGATAAGACACCACCCAAACAAATATGATATGCAAGTTTCATGTGATCATCATATAGCCTACTATGGCAACTGGAAAGACATAAATTTTGACGTTTATAAGTTGAGGATCACCGAACAAGCTGCAGAAAGGCACATAGAGATACCGCACAAAATTGTAAGAAATGGTCTGGTGGCTATATAAACCTTTTCGCATACTAAACTATACCAGCCAAATATACACCAAAAGGCAGATTACTAATTATTAAAATACGCTGCCTTTTGTGTATCAAAGTACTTGCAAATGTCCTCGCCACAATTAAAAGGAAATTATTTGGATGGGCCAAATGATCATTTTTTACTTTTAAATCTACTAACACACCATTATTTAAAGTTTAGATATTTATTTTTTCATATTTTTTTGCTCCCTGAAAAGACGTATTATTTATTTTTGCTTTATTTTATGCAGACAGGATTTTTTTTATATGTTTTATCCACCAGTGCAAACTTTCAACCCTGTGATTACTAAAAACTTGCTTATTTATGGAAGCTTTGGTAAATGTAACCCTTTGTAAAAAAAAATTAAATGTAAGTATCCATTTGTAGTTATGTACTGATTTTTTTAAAATTATGTTCACAGTGTAAACTGTGAAGAAACCTTTATAGTACAGCAGACGGGCAAAAAATTTGTGCCTCTGATGATAGAACAATGGATTTTAAAGCACTTTTGGATTACACCTTAATGAACATATTTGGCTCTGAGGTCATCTAAGATTTTTTCTGTAAAAAATTGACAGCCCTGTAGGGTGTATACATATTTGGTGTGTGTAGTTTAAATCACACGAGAAAGAGTGAAGGCAGGAAATGAATTATAATGCTTTTATTACTCGCTAATTCATTTATTGTTCTTAAAATAATCATTTAACCACACCATTTGATTTATTATAATCAAAGCATGGTTCTTTATTTTTTATTGAACATAGTACTATAGAGCATTCCATTTTATTTTATTCACTTATTGAAATTTTTACAATCACTTATTGGATATTTATTTGTAAGATTCACAATTATTCGTCAAACTACTAAATGTGTATTCAATGTTAGAAATGTATTTCTTATTTTATATTTAAGTAAGACTTGATGTTGCTTCTCTAAACTGTAGTTAATCTAGACGCAAAATTGTTTCTTCATTTAAAACATATCAATTGAATTGTCAATAAAGTAAGATTATAGATTTTTTTAAATAATTTGTAGACAACTTGTTAAAAGTGAAATATTATATAATACAATTATTGGCAAATATTGAACATTAACTATTAAATGGAATAGCAAGACTTTCACTATTAAGTTTGCTATCTATGATTATACCTTAATCATTGGATTTAAGTACTAGTGAGGTTTTATAATATATTGTATATATATATCGTGGGAATAACTAAATAAACATTGGGGATATTTTCGCCCAACGTAGAAATGTTTTTTTGTTATATTTGAGAGCTTAATTATTCAACTGCAATGTCCACATAATTATTGCTGTTATTTTATATAGCAGATAAAACCATGTTTCGTTCATAGTTTTAACATGATTTATATAAATTAGAAATTAATGGTTGGTTTACTAGCTTTATTTTTAATTTAAATATTTAGTACCTTGGTAGCTATCAATACTTTTGGGATATTGATGCTAAATATTACGAACAAACCTGCTTCACTACAAGATAAGATAAACTGTTGATTTATCATATTTCTATTACCTGGTTATAGTTCCGTAATGTTTTAGAACACCCAGAAGAGAATTATAGGTAATTATTTAATGAATTACACAACTTATAAGGATTTAGCCTGACATTTAAAACAAGCGTTGTCATTGTTGTGTTGGATATAATGTAAGTTATAATTTGGTTTATCAAACAATGTACATAATCATTAATAATGACTAAAACTGTTATTTTATTTTATTTGGATTTTGAAAAGGTATAATTATGTCTAGGTGCATCTAATAAATGTAGACTTAAAATAAGTATTTTAACTAGGTTAACTTATTATGACTATTCAATTTACGATAAAATTTAAAATATGGAGATTTTGTTGGACAACAATAAACTAATTAAAATTGAATAGATAATAAACTAAGTTGGGTTTTCAAATTGCTTATCTGTAAAAATGGTTATCTTTTTTTTAAAATTAATTCACATTGCACACTTCTAGGGACTTACCACAAAGCTTTCAATGGACTAGAACAATGGTTCCTAACGTGGGGTACGCATACCCCCAGGGTACGTGCCAGGACGTTTGGGGATACGCGAAAATATTTGAATAATGGTAAAAAGAGCTACTACATGTGCCAGCAGTGTAAGACAAAAGATAAGTCAAAGTTATGAAATTAACTCAACGATATGGCGAGGGGTAGTGCAGGTTTTCTTCTATTTTTGATTTTGAGAAAATGATTTGAATTTAAAACATACAATAGTTTTTAATGATTATTAATAAATTAATAAATAAATTAAATGGCAGTTTTTATTGTAACCTTTTAATTTTTTATTTAGCACCGCGTTTACTAACCGTTCAGGTTATACGCTTAAGTATTAATTACGTTAATGGATTAGGAATTGGTAAGGTTAATTTAGAGGAAGTGAGCCCACATTTGCGTGGAGGGAGAGTGGAAAAACATTTAGGAAAGACCACTCCCTGTTCATCCGACTGAGATCCGAACCTCGATCTCCACGTCCTCGGCAGTCATGCTCATCACGAAACTAGAGCGTTAGCTAACTACATCACGTAGGCGGGTCCCTTTTGTTATTTTTTAATGTAGAAATACAATTATACACTCTGTATTCAGCTTACTATCACATTGTTTTGTAATCCCATTACTAGACCATTTATTTTCATTTACAAAAAATAAATCACAAATAACCTCTATTGTAGTAATTAAGTATTTTTGCTAACAATCAAGGACACCATTTATGAAAATGGACTGCCAAGGGGTACGCAAGTGAGAAAAGGTTTGGAACCGCTGGACTAGAATTCCGGTGACGGGAAAACCAAGGCTCATTTATCAACTCATATACTGAAGGGGGTTTTCCTACATGTTATTTATTACTATGTATTTCCCATCTCGTATTAACTTAAATGTGGTACACTTCTTATAAATCGATCATCCTTATCCCTACTCCGTATAATAGTCCTTTGATATTCCTTATATTTAACTTATTTATAATAAAAAATTGTATTTTTGATTTTTTTTTAAGTAGGCAAATAAATTAGTTTCTCACTATGCTATCTTCAAATGGTTGTTTCACAAAACACTCTAAAACAAATGACAGCCAGAAACCAACTATAAATCAGGAATAAAATACATTAAACACTTAATATAGTAGTTTACTAATTCCAAGCCTAATCAAACAATACAAATAGCCACATAATGGAAAATAAATTTCAATAAGTTTTCAAACATTTAATACTTTAACCACATAATCAATCAATTTGTTGAGCAATTCAAGTCCTTTGAGATATTTATTCAATTGTTAAAATCATCTCTAATTTATTTATATGGTTATTGCTATTTGGAATATACTCTTCTTTCATCTGCTAATCTGGAAAAAAAAAAAGAAAATTATCGTTAAAATTCATTACATCTTTTACAAAAGATATCAACTCATTATTTTACCTTTAAAAATAATTATATTATGGATCATAATTTGTAAAGTAGATTTCAGATAAAACTTTATACAAACACAAAATCATATATATATATATTAAATATACACCTTCATGCTGTAAGGAATTAAATCGATTCGCACCTATATAGTGATAATGTTTTAATAAAGGATCCTAGTATATATACATATATATTATATATATATCAATAAAAGTTAGTCATATGCTAGGTGTGCTACTTGATAAATGAATGTGTTGTATATGTCATATTTGTTGAAAATATTTTATTTTTGTTTGCTTAATAATCTTGAGCTATGTTCAATTAGCACATTTGATACACTAATATATTGCATTTCTAAACCACTATTATAAAATAATGGTAATTAGATCTAATACAGTTTTAATGAAAGACATTAATATATAGAACATTCAAAAAATAAAGCAAGGAGTGATATATTTGTAGGGTGGAAAAAATATAGTGTAGTCAGTTTTGGAATAACTATAATATTTTGTAATACAAAACCACATAATAACAATAGAAAGAGAATTAGAAAATTTGGTTTGAGCAATCATAGAAAGCACCTTAATTTCAGAGCTGTAGAGAAGTGATTCTCAAATTATAGTCTACAGCCCACAGAGGGACCATTAGAGTCCTCCTTGTCGACATCAATATGATTCATAAAATGTAAATTTTTACTTTGGTGCCTACAAGTAATATGTGCAATGTCACCACAGTGCAACGCATTTAAAAACTTGTGATTCACTGAGACTTCCAGTTGACAGAGATTTGAGATGGTACCTCTGAATCACATTTGAAATATACTAAGGATTCAATTTTATTTAGTTTCAGTTTGAAATTACTATTTTGACCTTTGAGCCCATGGAGAAAAGTTAATAAGATAATTCTGAATTTTGAGCATTTTACCTGAGAAGGAAGTAAAAGAGTAAAAAGCTTTACTTGATAGAACACCCTTCAGGGACTTTATGGAATTTCATTTTTATTAGTAACCTACTGAAATGGGTCACTGTGAATTACTAAAATTTGATATTACGGTGTTTACTAGAGCTTAGTGAGGACTACAAAATCATTACTATACCAAGAAGTTTTCCACGCAAGATTTGATTTTTTTTAAGCTTCTACTGCAAAAGCGAGTTTTCAAAGTATTTACGTTAGGATGCTTTGGGGCATCATTCGTACTGTCTTGAGTTGGTCGTAATCTAGTCTTTATTGTAATTGTATGCTTATTTACTAAGGCAATAACAATAAACCTGCCGCTGTTAGTTCAAAGCGAAGAACGTGTTCGACTGAGCGCCAACGGAGATCGAGGTTCGAATCTCGGTCGGGTGAACTGGGGGTGGTTTTTTCCTAAATGGTTTTCCACTCTCCCTCCACGCAAATGCGGGTTCACTTCCTCTAAATTCAACCTTCCCAATTCCTAATCCATTAGCGTAATTAGTACTTAAGCGTATAACCCGAACGGGTAGTAAGACGCGGTGCTAAATATTAAATAACAATACATTCTTGCCGTAAGTTAAGTTTAGGAAGAAACAGTTATCGACGAGACGCCAAAAATAATTGTCTAAAGGGAAGGAATTAAAAAAGGAATAAAGTAATCACTTGTTGACTAAGAGATTTTTCTAGACCAGCGATAAATAATATCTCAGACAGTATTGTATTATGTAACATTAACTAATGTAGCATTCCACACTTAAGCGCCATTTAAATCCAAACACAGAAAATACGTTGGAAATCCTCTAATGCTCCTTTAAAATTAATGAAGGAATTAATCCACTATGCGTTTCATTACAAATGGTGGTGAACATGTCAAGGCTTAAGGTTTATCATACAGTGGTGACAAATACTCAAAGATTGTACTGTAGCCTAGAGCTTGCTTAAACCTGATGCAACATAATGGTATTAATCATTCTTAAAGAAAGGGAAAAGAATGCTATTGAGAAGGTCCTTTTTTCCATTTATATTATTCAACATTGAATAGTATGCTAGGCTGAAGATGTAGAATACTAGCTCTTATAGTGCCTATGTCATAGTCTTTACACATCGTTACAGAGTGATGAATCCACCAATATATTTGACAAATGTATGTGAGAATATATAATCAGGAAAAGGACATGGTGAATATTTTCTCCTCCAATCCCTGCCTCTAAAGACAAAAGGGGAAGCCATTTTAAATGATTTAACTATGTTGTTGTGTTTAAGAGATCAGTATTAGAAACACTTTAACGGTATTTGCACTGACAGTGCTTCGAAGAATATTAGTGGAAGGTAAAATCTATCTGCATGCATCAAAACATGTTTACCATTGATAGAAGAAAGTTTAATCGGGAAGAACTTGCTGTGATAAATATCCCATTCAATTTTAAAATAGTTCTAGAGGACGGAATAAAAGTTGTATATTATTTTAATCAAAGGTCGCACTTTTAACTCGCGAATTTTTAATATTGTTTTTGAAGAATTTGGGAACGAAAGTATGGTACTTCTATTCTACATCAGTTTTCTGACTTCACAGAGAAGAGGACTCTTTCCTCTGTTTCAATTGAAAAAAATTTATCCAAAATCTACTTGAAGTATAGTGCATGTTTAATCTTTAACTTCACCATGATCGCTTTCTTATTGCTTGCCAAAGTGTCATACCTTGCTGATATTTTCAGCATCACAAAGATTTTAACATTGCTTTTCACGTATAAGATTCTACCGTTTTTAATATCTATGACCAAAAATAGTTATTAATAACGAGATAGAGATTTCGTGTACATGACTCGACCAGCGAAATTTGAAAATTTCAAAACCATACAGGTTTTTTCCCTTGTGTTTAGGTTAAGAAGTGGTCGTGGAGTATTTCAAAGCTTACCCACGATGTATTCGTAAACAATCTATAAAGTGTTTTCTTAAAACAAACACATGATTTAAATGAATAAGGAATCAATTTTGAATATAATGTTCTCATTGAGAGGATTGAGGGGATTTTGAGGAACTTGTCCCAGACAAGTTTTATTTAATTTATTTAGCACCGGTCTTATTAACCGTTCAGGCTATACGCTTAAGTACTAATTACGCTAATGGATTAGGAATTGGGAAGGTTGAATTTAAAGAAAGTGAACTCGAATTTGAGTAGAGTGAGAATGGAAAACCATTTAGGAAGCCTCCCCTAGTTCTCCCAACCGAGATTCTAGCCTCAATCTCCCCGTCCTCGGCAGTCTAGCTCAACATGAAACTAGCACATTAGCCAACTACGCCACTGAGGTGGGTCTCAGACAAGTAGTTGAGGTGGATGTACAGAGGGAAAAGTTTGGTGGTTTTTGGCTGGACCTAAGTTTAGAATATCCTAAACTCACTGACATGAAATTGAAGTACTAGCTGAAATTTCCAACCACATATAAAGATGAGATATTTTTTATCCGAGGGACGAAAACAAATAAGAAGAATCTGTTAAACTTAGAGCTCGACTTAAGATTGAAACTTTACAGTTTGGAACCATATACAGTTTCATTGATGTATCATTCCAATCTTCCCACTAATTTGGATGGTAATTTCTGCTGCAATTAGGGAAAAAAACACCTCTAAATTAACTAATCAAAACTGATTTTTTAAATTAATTCTTAATATTTTTTCTATTTAATCTTTGTTACCACCAAATCCTTTTTCCACTTTTAAGCGGGAATGGGTGGGGTGGGCCTAATTTCCCCTCCTAAGTGAAACACAGTCAAAAGGATTTGAGACCCACTGATGTAGAAAGACTTGCGATAGAAAGGCAAGCAAGGATTAATGAAACTTACACGTGAACCTAAAATTTAGAGCAGATATATCTAGACCCGAATATTGGTTTTGTTCCTAGTTTGTTGAGCAATTTGTTTTGTTTGTTATCATTTAATTCACCATTATTAATATCGGTGATAAATCTTAGATTAGTATCAAAGGGAAAGGATCTTTATATACATATTTATCAAAAATATGCACTGTTATTTGATAGTGTTTTTTACAATGTATTTAAATAGAAGGATTTTCTGCCTATTCATGCTTCCAAGATAAAAAGATCTACTACCCAGTATTGTACGCTATATTTCGCTAATTTATATTTAATTAATGTAAAATAATATAAGTGTTTGTTTGGAAATCAATATATGGTTTAGTATAATCTATACGTGGTAATTGTATTACAACACTTCTCAATGGTTAGTAAATTAAAATCCTCTTTCAAAGAAAGTACATAAATTGTCTAATGTATTACTATATAGGTACCAATAAAATATAAATCTATCTACCTTTAGCTATATTAGCCTTAGTCCAGTATTATAGCTAGCTGTATTTAGTTATCTTAGACAAGTATGTTAAGAATAATAAATACAAACCTTTTAAATAATATGTATTTTCCAGTTGCACAGATACAAATGCCCCATTATATATTTATTCATTTAGCTCAAATATTCACTCCGAATATTTACGAATGATAATAAATAATTCCCAGATATTTTTTAAATCGTACTGTATATAAACTTTTCCACTTATAACATTTATCATTAAATTATTTTTCTAAATGAAAAGTAAAAGTTAACAAGTATTTTTTTCTGAACTTGGTTCTAAAAATAAAAATGACTACTTTTTTAATGTATTACATGTAGTTTTAAAATGACAAAAAATCAATAAGACTTAATCATACGAACTTTCTACACCTTTGTTTGTTGATAAATGAAATATAGGTGTAAACAAAAAAATAGCCCACTATAAATATATTTTGCTTAAATTCACAATATTGGTGGAAATGTCTACATAGACTTATGAGTATTAGTTACAATGTATACAAAAAGTTATAAAACACTAGCATTAAACAAAAAAAAAAATTGACACTCACCGTTCCATATTGAAAAAGTATCTGTATTAAATATTTATTGAGTAAGTGGAGATATATCTTTAGGAGCATCAATGTTTTCACTTAGACTTTGAACGTGTCCTGCGTCCCATTTTTTTAAATACTCCACTACTTTTGTGTGCCCAAATGTTTGCGCCTCGTCCAGAGGAATGTTCCCCCACCTTGAAAATAAAATATATATATAATACAAGTATAAAAGTAATTATCATTATTTACAACTTAATTCATTTTCAATTTCCTTTAGTAAACCGATGAAAAATAATCAACTGACCTATTGAATGAAGGCTATTGTTGACAAGAAATCTAACTTCACTAAAAATATTATATTGTACCCACACGGCCTCGATTGGAAGGCACGTTTGTGTAAATATTGTATATTTTGAGTGGCGAATTACATAACGAATGTTACGAGGTTTTTATGATGGTTATATAAACAAATAGACTAGAGGAGCTGACCCATAAAGTGGTGTCAGAATTCCTTAGATATAAATCAGGCCAGCAGTCCGGTTAAAATGGGAGGTTTTAGAGCCCCGCGCTGCTGACTACAGAAGACCGTAATCTAGGTCACTCTGCCTGCCACGGCGCCACGTGGGCTAAGTCGTCGGGTTCATCAAGTACCAGTCGGGGCTGCTGCTCGAGCCCAGGGAACCAGGTTCAACGACCGTGCAGGGACTGCCTAGCAGTCAGAACGACCATTGGGTAAACCTCATAACACCTCGTTTTGTCCCTCGCTTCTTTATATTCTCTAAGTTCTTCATTCTAACTTCACTTTTAACATCACATTTGTAATAGATATAATAGTATTAATAGTAGTATTAATAAATCTCTCTAAAAGCAAAGTCTAACGTCAATCATGAACCCACACAAGTAATCATATCACCTCCCCTTTATCCTCGGCCAAGAACATCCTGACAGATAAACCAGGCCCACACATTTTAAATACAGAAGGGAGGGGGGGGGGTGAGAATGTTGTTATTTATAAATGATATTATGATATTTTAATTTAATTTTCTTTATCAACAGTCATGTAACAATAAATTAAATAATAACATATAACACATATGCACACACAAGATTAAATAATAGATTATCATTGAATAAGAGAGATTAAATATTGTGATTGTGTAGGAGAGAAAATGACACTATTTATTTGAACGAAACATGGTAAAATAAGACTCAGCTATGTTAATAAACACTTTTCAAGCGTAATGTGTTCATATTGTTGTTTGTTTAATCTATAAGAGAAGGTTTAACACTATGCCTGCCTCTAGCCTTTGGTAAAATTACTCATGGTACCAGCCAGGAATTGAACTCGGGACACCTTAGTTTGTAGACAGGTGCAGTGACCACTACACCACAGGGCCGGTTGGTCCAGAGATTATCAGTTTTGATAAAAAGAACAGTAAATATATGTTAATTTTTCCAGCACGTCTCACAATGCGTTCGAGTTATCTCGGCTAAGCATATTAATTACATTAGTAGAGTAGGGATTAGGAAAGTAGAATTAAGAGTAAATACACCCATATTTTTATAAAGCAAGAATGGGAACCCAATATTATTTTTAAAAGCTATGGAATGCGACATTATTGGCTTTGTTCAGTGAAGATAACGCTAAATTCCTAAGACAAACCACTTTTCATCACTTAGTTTAAATCTCGGTCAAGTCAAATTTCTTGGTCCTACCCCTAGCAGCGTGCGAAATAAATGGCACGGTGCACCGCACGGACTTTCTCCCGCTTTTTCTTAAATTAGACATGTACTAAAACCTCATATGGTTTGAGAAACGAAATCATAGGTATGTACATTGTTGTAGAAACCACTAAACCAAAGATCACAAATGAATTAATATACTTACTTACTCTAAAGTATTGAGAACTGGAAACACTGTTACAGAAAAGTAAAAAAAGAAAAACAGCTTTGTCCACCAAAGAGCATGAAAATCAAATTAATTTTCAAAGACCCGAATTAAAAAGTTTATATATTTGCTTATAGCTCAGAAATTATCGGTTTTATAAAAATATATATCAAATAAAATATTTGTCTCTTTAATAGTACTGCAATTTTACAATGGTAAGTTTTTTGTATCTCAAATAGTTGCGAATAAATCATTTAAATTGGAAATTTTCCCCAATGTAAGGTACCCTTAAAGTCATTTTCACAATAAAATTAGAATGGTCATCTTGTTTATAATGATAAACAATGTCTAGATATAAAATTTAATTAAAATCGTTAGTGCGAGTTTTGAGAATATTGATTTTTTTTCTTTCTTTGCCCTTTGGTAAAATACCCTTAATTTTAGGGATGGATGTCTGATTCCAAAAACCCCTCGGGACCTTATGAAAACCCCAAATATCAAGTTTTAGTCCAATCGGTAAAATGGTTTCGGCTCTAGACAAAGGTACAAACAGACAAACAGCCGGCAATGCGGAAACTACTTTTGTTGGTTTTAGGGGGTCATGAAACGTCTACATTTATGTGAGGTTGGAGTTCAAATTCCAGACAGTTGTACTGATGATTGCTTCTTCTAAGAGTTTTCCAGATTTCCCTCCATGGTAATGAAGGTACGTTTTCCATATTAAATTCTACCTTTTTCATCCCTACCCCATACAAACGCGAATATCCCGGATAGGTAGTAAGACATGGTGAACAAAACAAGATATACCATAGTCTCAAGATTGTTTTGGTTTTTTAACGCGCACACCTCTTAGTGCGTAAACAACTTGGGCTATATTTTTTTTATCTTTATCGTTTATAAATGAATTTATTAAAAACAGCTACGCCATGAATAATTAAGCATAAAAATGCATAACCTCTTCTTGCTTTGACGAATAAATTGACCGATTCCATATCAAAGAGCGAAGGAAAATAAATGCACTTAGTAATAAACATAAAAATCACTTATATATATTGTATGTGTGTGTGGTGTGTGTGTGTGTGTGTGTGTGTATTGCTTGTTGTTACTAATCATAGTAAACAAAGTCTCAATTTGTGTCAAGACCTTAATAGAGATGAGCAATATGCGTGGAGAGAATTTATTGTGTGGTTCAAGGTTTGGTGTTAAAACCGTATGTTTATTCTTTGTCTTTTACCTGTGTGATTTTCATTTCAATCGCTCTTAATTTCATATCTATTTGATAATATTAGCAATTGTTTACTTAACTTAATGTTTACTGTTGTACAGTAATATATATTCCTAAAAGCCCTTGTTGATCAATCCGACCCTAAACTTTAATTTTAAATTATAAAGTCACAGAGAACTCCTGCTCTTAATTCCTTGGCGTATAATAGTATATGTAAGACACACAGGGACGTAGTCAAGGGGGATGCCTGAGGGGCCCGGGCCCCCCGAATTTAGGTCCTTTATATGTAATTAAATATGTATTAAAAATAAACGGCCCACAATGTATACAATACATAGAGAAAATCCCCCACAAAGTACCCCAGAAGAATACTACAGGAGAAGTGTGTTCACTCCATATTTGGAGGAAATCAAGAACTCACTGGATTAGGTAGTAGTTTGCGTCACATAAAAACTTATTGTGATATTGAGAGGATTGGACTGTCTAATTCCTAAATACTCTCCGGATATAAATGCTAAAGAACTTGAGGATTTATTCAGCTTTTACAGCGTAGACATGAAGCAAACAAATTAAATATGTTAGCATCAGAATTTGAGCTGTGGTCACTGAAATGGCAAAACACTCTTTCAGGACAGAAGGTCAGAGAATGTTGTAGAATCCATTACTGAATGTAGCGAAGCCCTCTTCCCAAATGTGCATGTATAATTGAGGATCTTGGCAACTCTTCGGTGAAAACAGCTTCTACAGAACGGTCCTTTTCTACACTGAGACTTGTAAAGACCTATCTTCGAAACCGCATGGGACAGGAAACACTTACAGGGTTAGCATTGATGTCAATACATAGGAAACCAGTAGACATTGACAAAATTATAGAAACTTTAATGCTATAACCTAGGAAAATAAAACCTAGTAAATTTGTTTATCTTACCATGGACAAAGAATATTCTTTTGCCATTTAAAATACTTTTAAATGTATTGTAATGTACACACATTCATAATATATTATTATTAATAAATTATAAATTTGTTTTATTTTAGATAAATTATATCTTTTCGTAAAAAATTGTGGCCCACTACCTTCGCCCCCCGCCCCCCCCCCCCTTCCCGAAAGTATTTTACTGACTACGTGCCTGAAGACACATTTTGTAATGGATATTGAAATTACTCATTATAAAGTTAGGTTAATTAAATCCTTATTTAAATATTTTTGGGCCATTACAGTTGTACTGAAACCCAATTGTAATATAGATTTGTCCATCGTTGTAGTTATACTCTCCAACTCCAGAGGGGAGATTGGTCATGCTGGTCTTCAGGTCAACCATGACAATACATAGCGTTAAGCTACTGAGTTACGTTCGAAAGATGACATTAGGAAGTCCTGAGCTCCACATCAACAAACCGCACTTTTAACGAATGGGAGTTTTTGTTAAGAACAAGAAAATACTACACCTGGGGAAAGTGTCCATTATTAACGACAAAAATTAAGACTAGTTTTTTTGGGTGAGAACTATAAACTGAACTTCTAAATTTCATGTTATGATAATTCAACCTATATTCCAGCGTTTACAAAAAGTAAACAAAATTACAATTCATCCATAGCTCCATGAAATTTGCGAAGAAACTGGATTTGGTAAGATACGAGAGGAATTATTTCAAATGTAATATATCAATCAAGATTATGGTATGGTCTAATCAATATATTTATTGATTTAGCCTTCTTATAGTTACGCATTGATAGGAGTTAAAGAAACTACATTGGTATATGGAGCAAGGAAGAAGTATAAATACTTATATAATAACATTATATATAAATGGCGAAATTTGAATCAACCAATTTAAAGAGGTAGTAATAATAATGTTCTATATATAAATAAGTGTCCTCTTCCAATACATGGAAACTTGTAATTTAAATTAATCACCCAACCAATATAGTATTATAATTACCTATCTTTGCAGTTATGAGGAACTCTACAATGTTCCAAAAGGAACTCCACGCAGTCAAAGTGTCCCTCAGCTGCTGCTAAGTGAAGAGCAGTGCGCCCATCGTAGTCAGATAGTGTCATATCCATACCTGAGAGGCGATGTCTGTAAGTAAGATGTGTCATGGTAGTTTAAATATAGATGCAAAGATGCAATCATTTAATTTATCAAGTTAATCAAGAGAAATAAGACAAGTGATAAACCAATAGGACTAAGCTATTGTTTCCGCATTCACTAGCCAAATAACTATAAAGAAAGTAGATTTAATAATATATTTTTTGTATATCGTTTGATCATTATCATAACTTATAACGCTAAACAAAATAATGATAGTTTCAGCTAAAGTAACCGTCATAGTTTGGTCTACTTATGCTCTTAAGATTCAGATGGACACCCACTCTGAAATAACAATAAGTTTAATTTAAATTAATGTTTTCTGACTAGAGCCATGCAAGCCCGAAAACGTTTATTTCAATTCAAACACCGGCCACAAAAGCCTTCAATAAAAACAATGAATTGGTTTCCTTTATATGTCAAAACACCAAAATGTTTATACCATCCCCTTTTTTTCCTTGTCTTTATCTAATAGCCAAACATATAATAAAAATTAAAAAGTATCAAGTTAACAATTAACTTTATTATTCAAACCAAATTTTATTTAAATTTAAAATATCACAATATTAATATTTCCATATACCATTGTATGGTTAAGTCCAATATAAAAAATACTTTTACAAAAAAATTTCAAGCTTAGTTAAAAAAAATGCACTAAGAAGTAAAAAAAAATTATTTAATATTCCTTAAATTTTCACATATTTAAGTCAGCATCAAATTAAAAGCTAAAACAAACTACTTCCTACAACTACAAACTCTATACAAAATATATTGCACATGCTTGAATAATAGACTTAATATGTTTAATCACAATTCAGGGGCTGCACAGTGAAAATTAGCTAATTGAAGCAGAAGTACACTTTTATCGGGTGCAGCTCCCAACATATGATTTAAATTAAATGGTACGGTGCAATACACAGAGCTTCTCTCGCCTTTATTTTAAAATAGTCATTTACTAAGAACTCTTAAGATTTGTGAAACGAAATATTAAGTCTAAACATTGTTGTAGAAACACTCCAACAAAGATCATAAGGATTACGTGGCGCGCATGCACTGTTTCGAGATAGTACGCACGATGACATTCATTTTTACTTTCTATCAAAACCTCGGAGAGAAAGTATTATTATCGTCAAAAAAATTTAGTTCGAGATTTTGATAAATGTTGATGTTCCATGACCCCCTGAAACAAAAAATTTTTTTTCACAATGCCGTCTATCTGTTTGTCTGTCCTTCTGTCTGTATACTTAAGGCTAAAGCTTTAGCTATTTTACCAATTGGGCTAACACTTGGAGTGTGTGGGGTTTTCATAAGGTCCCCCCCGAGGGATTTTTGGAATTAGACATCTAACCTTAAAAGTAAGGGTAGTTTATTGAAGAACAAAAAGGGAAAAATCGATTTTCTTAAAATTCTTTCTAACGATTCTTATTAAATTTTATATTTAGACGATGCTTGTCATTATAAACAAGATGGCAAATCTCGTTTTCTAAAAAAAAAAAAACTTTGAGATTATTTTACATTGAGGAAATTTTCCAATTTTCATCATTTCTCCACAATTATTTGAGGTACGAAATAAATTATCATTGTAAAATTGTGGTACTATTAAAGATACAATTATTTTATGTGAAATATATTTTTATAAAACCAATAATTTCTTAGCTATAAGCAAATATATATAATTTTTAATTAGGGTATAGGAAACTGAATTTGATTCTTATGCTCTTTGGGGGACAAAGATATTTTTCTTCTCTCACTTTTTCTGTAACAGTGTTCCCAGCTCAATGCCTTTGAGTAAGTAACAATGTTTATTATTTCATGTATGATCTTTAGTGTAGTGTTTCTACAACAATGTATAGACCTATTATTTCGTTCACAAATCTTACGAGTTTTTAGTAAGTGTCTATTTTATGATAAAAGCAAGAGAAAGTCTGTTTGTTGCACCGTACCATTTATTTTGTTTGATTTTGTTTTAGTTATTAATTTGGCACCATTTTCAAAAAGTAACAATTTAAAGTAGATTAGAAAAAACATAATTTTTAAATTTATATTAAGTTTTTTAAGTAGGTTTGATTTTTTTGTAAAAAGTTTTTTATTTTAAATTTCTTAGTTCTTTTTTTTAAATATGGCTAGTCCTACAAAATAGCTGTTCGTATGTTGCAGGAGTATGTGCCACGCCTTTAATTTTATTGACATAATGTATTTTTTTAAACTTGTTTTTTATATATTTTTATATAATACATTTGGTCGGTGACGTCCGGTATCTCAAATATAACCAAGGCTAACAAAAAGTAAATATTTCTCACACAAAGTGCAGTGTGGTGCAGCGCATTTGGTCACTCCATATAATTCAATAAAATGTTGATAACATAATAATATAAGTGGATTTTTCTATGTTGACCAAAAACATATAATTTACTATTTATATAAGCCTATCTTTTCTACCTCGACTTCCCTACATCATCGCTAGCATATGCGGTATAGCGTGCCTCATTAATTACCTTGCCAATAACTCAGATTAAATAGCTCAAACAAATGCAAAAACTAACTAACTCTCTTTCCTTAAGTAACTCAAATGTTCATGGCCACCAGAACCTAAGATTGCCAGTCCACCCTATCCTGAGATACCTCCAACCAATCCCTAAGCTGACACCAAACCTCTTTCAAATAAATATTCCCATTATCCTACCATCAACGTCTTGGCCTGCCAAGGAATTTTGTTTCTACAGGTTTCCCAAATACAATTTTGTTCACGCGCCTTACATCACCCATAAGTGATAATGCGTGCTGAGAAATGCATAGAATCAGGACAAGGTCATTTTATACATTGTTGCAAATTATTAATGTTGCAATCTATGGGTTTATATGAATAAATATTATTTTACCAAAGCAAATAAAAAAGTATTGAATAAAATTATTAAAATTTAAAAATCCATAATTAATAAGCATAGTTGTCAATTTCACCATTACCGTTTAAAATTAGACAGCTCTTGGTGATGTGTTATTTAGGAAAAGTAAAGTAATGCTGTCCATTTTACTTGATATTCGGAGCTATATCTCTTTTGTCGCTCTTGGTCTTGCGCTTGCAATATGTAGTTATTTTTATATTAATAGGTTTATCTCGAAATATAAACTAAGAATATAACAAACTAGATTCCTACCCATTTTTCTCTACAGATATGAAGCGTGGTCTCTCATTAATGCAAAGATAATACATTGAGAGTTTTGAGAACAAAGTGCTGAGAAATATATTTTAATCTAAGAGCGATGAACAAACAAGAGATTGGAGAAATTTACATAAAGAAGAACTTCATGGTTTGTATGTATCCCCAAACATGCAGACTGAGGTGGGGTGGTCATAAGAAGCTATGTCCTCAATTTTTCAAGCAGTTTCAGCAAAGATGTCAGGGTGAAGCACTGTAGGTCTTGAGCTAACTTTCACTTCATTTACTATAATTGTCATACGGTCCCACAAATACATTAAATTTGGTTGAGGTATGGCACCTGGGGGTGAGTAATATTTGCAGCATCAAATTCTTCCTAACAAATCAAAATCGGAAAAGGATATATTTGTTTATTTAGACATTAACTTGCCTCAAGAAAATTCCAGAGATGTTTGGCAGAAACGTTCTGGTACACTCTTTATAATATTACATATTTTGTACATATTTTATACAATTGGAAATATATAACAACATTATACGTATTATGGAAATAAATGAGTTTAATTATGCATGAAAATGAAAATATATTTCACAACATTCGACATTGAAGCTCATCAGACTTTGTAGGAGAGTGTTTAATCATTTTGTTTAGTTTGGAGCAATTGAATCTTTGGGTTTTGGAAGGTGATTTTAAAATTGTTGACACGTAGACTACACTCCGTTTGTGGTAGTAGTCTTACCTTGATTAACTACAATATGACCTTATCTTATAAGCTACACCTTAGTGGAGCCATACAAGGTAAGCTTTCTACCTTTCAGGGAAAACGAGGGGTACTTGGCCTCTAGCAATGATAGTTTTTTTTTTCTTCCAAGAGTGTGACTACCCAAATATTAGGCTCAGATTTAGGCTTGAATCCAAAGGGAAGAGCATAATTATATGTCTGTGGACCTCATGAAATACTATGAACATGTTTGCATTCCAGTCGAAATATCCGAGTTTGTAAATTATAAGTGCAAGAACAAAATGAATACATTAATTATTACTCTATGACGCGCTTCGGTGGTCGCATTGTTTAAGACAGGGACGGCCAAACTACGGCCCGTTAATATGTTAAATCTGGCTCGCGGTATAAACAATTGAAATATGTTTTGTTGTGTTCCGTTATTTTGCCACCCTGACCCTCAACATTAACAAATTTGGTAAATCATGACAAGGTTTGCGTCCTATATTCATGCGAACAAATGTTTTCAACTCTGTAACTTAGGAATAGTGATCTTAGAAACCAATTTACTGATTAGCATCTTTATTCTTTCTTGAGAATAGCCTCCTCACAGCTTAAAATAGTGGAAGTTCATTTACCATTTCAATCATTTCCCATCCCAAGATTTAATCTTTTGAACTAACTTAAAAACATACCAAGCCACTAAGCTATTTAAGATATTTATACATTCTCAGTATATTTAAACTTACTCATATCAATCCATAATTATGTCTTTGTAATTTTTTTCATTTAGCTCTCTTGTATGTAAATTTGCACATCCCTGGCATCACCCTCACAATATACTGGCTGCCGATGACCCTTATGATGAGATCGGGTTTCAAAACTTATTTGGGTGTACTGAGGATGTTTTTCCTAAATGGTATTCCACCCTCCCTCTACCCAAATGTTGGTACACTTCCTCTAAATTCAACGTAGCTCATCTCCAACACATTAGTGTAATTAGTGCATATGCGTACAACCTTGAATGGTAACAAGACGTGGTACTAAAAAAACTCTTTATTTGTAACTAGAGGAGTAAACCCTTCCCAATCCTATAAGAGTTACAAGTCTACATTTTTTCTGTTAAGAATCATCAACATTTTTTAAAAGCTTTTATTAACTTAATATTATCACTTAAGATCTCTCTTTACCTTCAAAAGGCCAGAGACTTTTCATAGATTACACTGAAAGCTAGTATTATTACCTTGCCACACTTCATTATTGCTATATATTTTAGGTTTTACCATAGTTGAACCTATCTACCATTCAGTGTAAATAGATTGTACAATTTATCTGTACCTTCTCATTGCCGTAACATCCCCACTGGCTGCAGAAAATAACAGATTGACAATGCTCAGTCCTTTGGTCTCATACTTGTGTCTGCGTGGGTCCTTCTTATTGGTAGCATGCTTCAAGTTGTCGTAACGATGGAAATTGAATTCTTTCACTATCTCCTACAAACAAAATATAAGCTAAAATAATTACTTCATTAAAGTACAGAACAGTTTAATTTGCTTAATGATACATGCTATATTAATCAAGTGATTTATATTATTTATATATAGATTGAATAAGGGAGAATAATTAACCTCAAGTTCAATAATATAAATCATTGAAATTGAATGTTAATTACTGTGCATGATTTATTGAACAGTTTTCGTCCTTCAACTATTTCATTTTGTTAACAAATTATCTTACTGAATATATATTTGATTTAAATATTCAGAAAAAAGTGTAGATATAAACCTAAACTCAAAGACCCAACCAAAAATTTAGTTTAGATTAATGCATTAAAATAAATAATTATTTATAAATGTTTACCAAATTGAATATTTTGTTAATTCCTCAAAATGTTAGGGGTATATAGTGGCTTGAACTTCTGAGGTAAGATAAGGGGCTTAGCTCAAACATAGTGAGTAGGAAAATAAGTCTCCCAATACTTTGATTCAATATACTAGGCCTCATTTCCAGCACTTTTAACTCAAAATTCCAGGAAACAGTCCCAATGCTCTGACTCACAAATCAAAAGCACAGTCACAAAACTTTGACTCAAAATATAAGGGTTCATTCCCAATGATATGACTCAAAATTCCAGGGCTCAATCCCAATGCTCCGTCTTATAGGCGCGGTGTCCAGATTTGTATGGAGCTAGTGAAATGCGCTAGATGCCGGCGATGTGGCAACACTTTGAAACTCTTAAATGATACAGTTGATAGTAAACGTGCAGTATCGCAACAGATATGGACAAAATAATAAACAAATATGGTTTACGAAAGGTTAATGAGGGATTAGGCTTATTAAAACAAGTCAAATCTCGGTCGGGTGTACTGAGAGTGCTTTTTACAAAATTATTTCCCACTCTCCCTTCATAAAAATGCATTACACTTCCTCTAAATATGACCTTCCTAGTCTCTCAAGCTATTGTCGTAATTAGTACATATGCGTATAATCAGAAGCGGTGCTAAAATAAAAATATGGAAAGTCAAATTATGAAAAATTGAAAGTTGTGAGGTAAATGCGTATTGGTTTAACACCTTCTAATATTAAACTGGTATAATCTTTGTCCAACACAAAATATTAGCCTATGATAAATCGTTATATTTCATTTTTAATTTAATAGCTACAGGTTAATCCATCCAAATTAACAAATAACTTAATCTTTAAATTGCCAACAAACTCTTGGACATATTAGGAATAGTTATATTTTAGACTGGTATATTCTATATTACTGTGTCACCATTGAATATCAGACCTATAATAATTATTATATTTAGTGTAAAAAGGAGTGACAATCTCTTATTGCTTTGTCATGTACTACAAAGTAGCAATGCCCTTCTTATATGTAATTTTATCACTTATTGCTTGACTCATACTAGACAAAGATTTACAAATCGGCAATAATAAAACCTGAGATAAATTAGTAATTGGTTTGTCAAAACTACAAGTTACAAAGTTAAAATTTCAAGACGCCATTGTGAATAGGTATCGGTCCTTTAGGAACTACGAATGTTAATACATAAATGCCGAAATTAATTTACAAATATAGCCTAAGACTATAAGAAAAAATTTGTTTCTTGACATAGTTCTTGGCTCTACTCAAATTTGAGAAAGAGTCAGGATGAATATAAATAATAAGAGATCTACTATGGTATTGCTGTTGCCTGATTGAAACCACTGGTTTCGGTTTTATTCCCTCCATCCTTATAAAGGAAAATGTCAAATGGTATGTCTTTATCAGTGTTTTTATATCGATTTGAACATACTACACTACAACTACCCTTATTTTATGTGTGACGCTCTTTACTTGTTTCGTCGTATAGAAACGAGCATATTTAAATATGTTTTGAACATCAATAAGCTATGATTAGCTATATGTTTCAGCAATCACCTTAATTCAAATGTTTAACGGTTCTGCCACTATCAGCACTATATAGGCTACACGGTGTCCAAAAAACCTTGAACTCATTCTCAGTATTTTGACCCGAAAACCATTGATCTAATCCAAACCAACAATTATTTCCCATTTTTTCAGGTTGAATTATGATTTATTTGCTTAAAATTCCTCATTTGTGTTTGTCCTTATGTCCTTAAGAACAGTAAGATCAAAACAATCTTAGGCTACAACTTAGTAATAAATCTATATTTTTTACCCAAATTAATGTACTTATTTCCTAGCTAGTTTTAGGAAAATATAGAGTAGACCCTACTATATGCACTGCATTTTAGTGTTATTTCATTTATAGCGAACTTTTCAACTCAATTGAGTTTATAAAACATTGTATGTAGGCCTAAAAATAATTATTTCATCAAACTAAATAATTCAAAAATATTAGATTAATTGTATTTTAATTTATTGTATGTTCACTGATTTTTTTAACCCTTGTCTTAAATCAGAAACAATTATAAAAAAAATACAAAATATTATTTTCATCATTTTGCAATATAATATTTAACTTGTCAAGTTATTTGATCAAGTAGGAAATTCCAAAAACTCACTAGCTACACTATGGTATTATTTTTAAAATATGTGTTCTCTTCCTATCTCAAAGCAACGTTTTGGTGTTGTTCTTCTAGTTACTCTGTTTCATTATGTTAAATCCTAAGCTAAAACGAATTGTTGATCAAACAGCTTTTTTTATTTTAGGGCCAAGATTTTAAAGTAAATTGAACAATGTTTATTGGATTTCTATTATTTAAACATTTAATGCTTAGGAAATTTCTACCCTAAGTAAAATCTTTGGGCTACAAATTCAGATTTTTAATCCAACCCAATAAAAAATTAATAACTCAAGAATAAAACTACAAAAAATAAATTAGTTGCCACAAAGTTATATAAAATTTTCAGCCATATGTGATTGAAGAGAGAGAGGAGAGAGAATGAATTGGTTTATAGTCAAATACTATCTAAGATGTAGGCCTAAAAGTGCACATAATATGTGCATATTCATGGAAATTACGTATTTGGTTTTATATCTAATCTAGAATAACGGAAGAGAAGTGTTGCAACAAAGTGTAAACCTATTCTATAAATGCGCATTGACCATGCACGCTGGTTTAGACTGCGCAGTTCAACCTTTTTGACACTATACAGTTTTACATTTTATAAAAGAGACGTATGGAAAGGTTATAAATTTGGTTACATTTTTATTATATAATGGTGTTTGCATTTGTATATGGTGTTTCAGTCGGATCCCCACTCAAGCATTTTTGCAAGTGCTTTATTGTTTTGTTTACAGTAACATTCTTTTATCAGCTTTATTTATGGCATTGCACACAAGTACTAACAGTATATTCATCTCCCACTAGAACTTCGATATTAAACCAACATGGTACTAAGCGACACAAGAAACATATCTGGACTGATTGTAGGTAAATAATACATTTAATGTTAGCAGTAGATTTTCTCGTTTACACTTATATATTCATTAGTAACTAAAGAGTTTCTCAAGTTTGTCATTGATTACATACATTTTCACCAGGCCTAGCAAACACTCCTATTATTTAGGAGCACAGCCGGATTATGTTGAGTTATGGACTTTCTGATCATATTTCAAGCCTCACTCAGTATACTCTCTATCTCGCCATAGTCTTCCTTCAGCTAGCAGGACCAACTTCCTCTCTGGAGGAAGAGGGTAGAACTCAAATGACAGTCATTTCAATTTTCTTCAATTTTTGTATCCGTTCAACTTTAATTCCCTCAAATATATTCAAATAAAGAGTTAATTAAGGTGAATCATGCGCATTATGTATTTGTCATTGGTCAAATTGATTTACTAAATGAGTAAATATGACAAGATGACCCACTCCAAGAATCCCTTCCCCTCCTAAAACACTGAAATACATCTGCACTGGCTGAGAGTCCCGTCACTTAAGAGTCAATCTTTTCAGCGGAAACAATCATACTGCTTGTTGTTTCAAATAATGGCGCGCGATAAAAAATATGTACTTGAGTCACTTTTATACATTTCGACTTGAAACCCTTCCTTCTTTCTGGAAAACTGGGTTAGTACATGTAGTTTAGTACACGAGTCATGTTCTCAGGCAAGCCACAGTTTCATTAACACAGAGGTCGTTCATAAACTAGTGAAATTATATTATTGTGACAGCTTAAACTTCTTAACAAAACCAGATTGGGGGGGAGTGGGCTTGGATATCATCTGGGCACACGACGTGTTCTTCCAATAATTGTTTTGAAAGCTATTAACAAAAGTTTATTTACTCTTTCGTCCAAATGGATTCATAAATCAAAATATGATAATTACTTTATTTGTAAATATAATTTACTACAAGTTTAACTGTGGCATATAAGTAGACAATAGTGACAACTAACCATGAAAATAATATTTAGATATCATACTTGTTATCTGCATCGGTGATCACGTGGAGTAAACGTCAACCTCACTTGCTCTGGTTTCTTGGCAACGGGAAGGTTGAGGTTTGAGTCTCAGTCTCGTTGGGTGATTTTTCTAAGTATATTCCATTTCTCCCTTTACGAAAATTTGAGTACATTTATAATCAATTTTCGCTTCCTCATTTCTACCATCATAGTGCAATTAAATATAGATAGCCAGGATGGGTAGTGAGACGAGTTAAAAAAAAATATAAAATTTTTCCTCTAAATAAATTCAAGGCGTTAAAGCTTGTTAAGAAAGTGATTGATAAGGCCCGATCATATAGTCAAGGAGGTTTTGTCCTCATGAAGACTGCTGTGTACCTTCTGAGAGCTTGGATGGTATCCGTTTGCCAGGCCTCACTATAGTCGCTATGAAGGAGACTGCCAGGCAGCTTGTTGCTATGTAACTGTTTTGTACTAGCAAGAGGATATTTGGCAACGTCGAGTGGTTGAAACTGGTTTGAAACTATGTTTAGTGTAATTTCAATGAGGTTGAACAAGATCTACCTGATATCGTTATTTATTACAAGTTTTGTTTAAAAACCTCCGCCAAGAGATTTGTACCGTGTACTCCAAATGGGAAAGCTGTGTTTCTGGACATTGTATATAAATATAAAAAACACGATTGACTATAATAAAACTGAGGATCATCATTCAAAAATTCTGAAAAAAAATAATATCTTGGGAGAAAATAGCTTGGTAATAATTAATCTTCAACAACAATATTTCTTGTCGTATTGAATCCCAGATAAAAATATAACCGTTTATTTAAATGCACATAATCACCAAACCACAGTAAAGAAAGAAAGCGTTACCAAACCGAGGCTTGGTATTGTCTATGTCATAAACACTCGTAACCAGCTGCAATACGTGGACCGTGAAAACGCTTTGGTCGTAAACATCGATATCAAGTTAACCGCGAAGACATCCTAATGGTGTTTAAACGTACCGTTGTAGAAAATATGATTAAAAGAAAATTTTCACTCTATTGGGTGAACCGTGAAAAATTATATAGCTATTTTATTAGTTTTAAATCTTCCATTTGTTTGCGACCAAGTTTATTGTTTCGAAAATAGTGGAAATTATAGAAGTATTTACTGAATAATATTGTTCACACTCAAGTTACTTTAGCTTAGAAGATAGCGTGTTTGAGTAATTTAGAGTTAAAAAAAATCTTG
This sequence comes from Timema podura, assembly GCA_033556935.1. Classification (NCBI taxonomy): domain Eukaryota; kingdom Metazoa; phylum Arthropoda; class Insecta; order Phasmatodea; family Timematidae; genus Timema; species Timema podura. The sequence goes on along the minus strand of JAVRXN010000010.1, from coordinate 57,207,367 downwards.
ATAGCAAATAGGCCCTACTAGTCATTATAATTTTATTTTTTATTTCTCAACATTTAAAAAAATAATTATAAAATTTATTTATTCTACCACACCAATAAGTGGTTGTTAATTTTATTTTGTTAATTTTCAACTCTGAATTTTCCGGTGTACTACCCCCATATTAAAATTAGAATGTTCAAAGCTCTTTTGGTATTTATGTTTGACCCTTTACATCTAGTAAAATATTTCCATTTTCTACTGTACCGAAAAGTTTATTTTTAGTTTCTTAAATTTTGAAGGAAACCCCTTCCCATTTTCTAGTCCTTCATTTTTAAATTTAAAAATGTTCAGCCGTTCATTGTGGTTTGAGGTCACCCTTACACTACCTAACAAATTTCAATCTTCTATCACACTGATAAGTAGTTTATTCTTTCGTTTTGAAAATTTGCAAACCCCTTCATTTCACCAGTTTCCACTTATAAAAATAAAAAAGTAACATAATATTGTTATTTGGAGTATTAAACTGACTAGCTGCTAGTCAGTTTAATTTTCTACTTACCTTAAAGAAATGTTTCCTACTTATATGCCTCCCCCCACCCTCTTTTTCCCGATCTCTGGATATGGTGAGTCCTCCCCACCCTCTGCCAGTTATTTAATTCCATTAATTAAAAATGTCAAATTTTAAGATTTAATTGTATATCTTGAGGGGTCCTTATATCGGTTTGCCAAATTTTCTATTGCACCTAAAAGTTGCTTTTTTTTTAGTTGTATACCATCCATTACCCTATTTCCCGGGGTCCTATTAACATTTAAAATGTTCAAACCCTTTATGTGAATTAGCGTGGTCCCTTTACTTTCATTCCGAATTTTCTTTTCTACTACATTGGGAAGTGGTTTATTCCATTAGTTTTGGAAATTTTAAAACCTTCTCCCTCACCCCCATTTTCTTAAACGCAATTTAGAAATTTCAATTTTTAAGATTTTTGGCTATCTCAAGTCGTCCTTCTACCTTACTTAAAAATTTAAATTTTCTACCACACCTTAAACTTTTCCCTTCCCATATTTCCTGGAGACCCACTTAAAAAGTAAAGTTTTCAGACTCTAAAAACTATTAATTATTTGGTATTCTCCCTCTAGTTTCCTGCTAAATTTCAATTTTCTACCACTCTTCCAATAGTTATTTCTACTAGTCTTGGTAGTTTTTGAACCCCCTTTCACACCCTTTTCTCAAACTCCCTCTTAGAAATTAAAGATTTCAAGATTTATTTGGTTATCTGTATGCCAAATTTTAATTTTATACCGTACCTCATCTTTGAAGTCCTTTCTATTCTATCCACCCCATTTTGAAATTTCCCATGTATAGATTTTCATGGTTATAAGACGTAGTCCCTCTACCTTCCTGCAAAATTTCAGCTTTCCAGCTTATATATAGATGCCTTATTTTTTTCTAGACACACACACACACACCCACGCTTACTTTCTGAACCAAACTCAGGAGGTGGGGATCCTTAAAAATAGTTTTTTATGACTTATAGCTTAAGACATTATTTTTACAATTGATGGAAAAGGAGAAAGGCTGGTCCGCGTCTTTGTACTCATTCGGATTATAAGCATACATTAATTTTAATAATGGAATGGGGATGAGGATGGTAAAATTTTAGAGAAAATGTAAATGCACTTGCGTGGAGGTAAAGTAGGAAACCCCTTAGGAAAAAGCACCGGACACAAATGTGGGCTCTGGGACTGTTCTTAAAAATAAATTATATATAACATCAATAAATTATATAATAACTAGGACTTTATTATATCATATATACATGTTACCGTCAAAACTCGATTCCGGGACAAACTAGATTGGACTAGGCCGAATTGATACATCCTTGGAGCCTCAGGATGTACTAATTTAGCCTAGTCTAAATTCGTTAATCCTGAAATTTTGGACTAGCTCATAGGATAAATTAATACAGCTTAAAATTTTACTAGGCCTAACCAGGTTTAGTTTAGGATAGGTTAGGTTATGTTAGGTTAGCTGGCAACATTTGTGCGCGAACTGTGAATGATGAAACCTGTCAAAGGTCGATTCACCGTATGGGTTAGGGAGAATGAAAACTAGTTGCTCATAGGATAAATTAGTATAGCCTACAATTTTACTAGGCCAATCCTGGTTTGAGCTGGGTTAGGTTAGGTTAGGTTAGGTTAGCTGACAACATTTGAGTGCGAATTGTGATAATGAAACCTGTCCAAGGCCGATTCATTGTATGGGTTAAGAAGAATGAAAACTAGTACTGCCTAAAACATCAAGCTATATTGGTTTATCTTACAAGCGGCAGGATGTATTAATTCGGCCTAGTCCGAACTAGTTTGTCCTGGAATTGAGTTTGGACTGTAACATAAATATTAAGTTCAGTAAACATACAGGTATTCAAAACACTATAAGCTCATGGCATACCCATTAAAACAATGTGTGTAGTAAAGCGCCAAGTGGTTAGGTGGACACGTGGACTAAACATCAATCTAGTATATTATCGTTTACCTGTAACAGGGTGGCCGGGGTGAATCCCAGCTATGTGTATTGAGTATTTTTAGTTAAATGGTTTTCCAATCTTCCTATACAGTAATCCAGATATTGTACTACCTCTAAATGCATCTTCCTTGTTCCTACCCCACTAGCGTAATTAAATGAGGATAGCTCAGCCATGTTGTTAGAGTTAGACAATCCAAATACATAATAATATAAAGATAATCAATTCGCAGCAGACCCATTTATACAATAAGTTAACGTCCATTAAAAATATACCAATTTTTAACTAAATTAAAGTCACTCTTCTTCTTCTTCTACTACTATTTGAATATATGTACAGTAAAGCAGGTTAGAGGAACTGTACCCAAATTTGCGTAACTATACAGTAGATACACTGCCTTTAAATTCTACCTTCCTCATTTATTTCTGTGTAACTATGTGAATAGTCTGTACGGATATCAAAAAGTAAAATATGCAGTTATTTTATATATATTATTTTTGTGCCTTGCCGTACCATTCGGCCGGTATTTTCGCACTTTGATGGTGTAAGGAGGATAGTTTTGGATCAAATGTAGGTACCCTTATTTGCGTGAAGGAAGATTAAGAAGGTTTTTAGGAAATAAACATCCTCAGTACGTTCGGCTAGGATTCGAATGCCGTTTGCCAACCATTCTAACGCCAGCAAAGCATACTAAATTAACTCTACAACTTGCCAAGACGAGGCGGGCTTCCTTATCTATCTTTCCAGAACCTACAGTAGCCCCATGGCTTCTTTGGTGCTGACTGACACTTCACAGCTGACTTCTGACAGTCAACAGTTAGGTATATACCTTAATGTTGACTGTCAGAAGTGACAGCTGCTAAACACATGTTTTTTGCAGATCATATGGTTCGGCGTAGCGATACATAATTTGGTTTGGTAGCTTTTCAAAGCCGTCAGCTGTCAGCTGTGAGCTGTCAGTTAGCACCAAAGAAGCCTTGGGCCTACTGTATGACCTTAGTAAGACTTTTAAATCTTATTTGGCAGTAGTGCCTGAGTGCTGGTTTTTTTTTAGCACCTTGTCTTACTGCTTGAGTGTTGAAGGCGATGATGTGGGGTGTTTGTTTGGGTTTAAGAACAATATAAAATGTTAGTTCGTTAAAACGTCTGCAACAATCATAGTTGTTCAGTCCTCACAAAAAATTGTATACCCACGCAAAAATGACTTAAGCGAAATGATGTTTAAAAACTATGAACACCATGAGCTCTAGTTTAAGCTACTCTAAAAATTTGACCTCCTAAAGGCTGAAATCAAATTTCTAACGGCTCCGAGCTAATCTACCATAAATTTGAAATAAATTTAAAATCTTAACACAGTACTATAAAAAGTATTTTTTTTAAAATTGTTACTTAAACATTTAATTTATGTGTAGTATTAAATATTTAATAGTTTAGAAACTATTCAGGCGACCGTTTATCTATAGCAATTTATTAAGTCAAATATACAAATCAAACAGTTACAGTTAATAGGTTTGTAATATTTGATACATTTAATTTCATCAGTTTAAAACGTCACCCACCTTGGTGGCGTAGTTGGCTAACGCGCTAGTCGTGTTGAGCCCGACTGCCGAGGATGGGAGATCGAGGTTCGAATCTCGGTCGGGTGAACTGGGGTAGGTTTTTCCTAAATGGTTTTCCACTCTCCCTCCACGCAAATGCGGGTTCACTTCCTCTATTCAACCTTCCCAATTCCTAATCCATTAGAGTAATTAGTACTTAAGCGTATAACCCGAACGGGTAGTAAGACGCGGTGCTAAATAATAATAAAAATATATTAAAAGCTTTAAATGTTAAAACACTTTAAGCAAAACAACAACAATTAATTATTAGAATCAAGTGATTGGTTTTCTAAAAAAAAATTCCTGTACACAATTCCACTTAAATTAATTTCAGAGTGGGACATTTCAATTATTTTTATAATATATTTATCAATAGTATGAAAACTAACTAAAAATAATAATAAAAACAATAACTGTGTATACTATATGTTATATTATACGAATAAGAGTGGAGAACAAGATGTGTTGGTTCACATTGTTACTACACACTTCTTCTCATTGAGGGAACACACATCCTCTTCGATGGTCGCATGGTTGAGCACGTCACTCTTGTGTTAAACCTGATTGCTGGTGACGGTAAGATCAGGGTTTAAATCTTGGTTGGGTATACTTGAAAACGTGCTACCACAGGTTTATAGAAAGTTTATTCAACGAACATCAAACATTACTGGATTGAAAGTAGTTTATTAACTGAAATATTTATATGAACTAATAAACCAAATACATATCAGGCAAGAATAAATACTATCAACAGAACTACCAACATATGCATTAAAAATTGACCAAGATCAAAATTAATAAAAAATAATGTTAAATTGCAATACCAACTCTTCGCCTCAATTTAACATGCTTTAAATGTGCACGGAGAGGAGGCAAATGTATTAAATATGGATTTATATTATTTGTAGGTGCAAGAAACTAGGATGTGAAGGGAGGTAAATGTTGTGAACATGGACCTATTTTATGATGCATTCAATCCTAGCCACTTACATAGTTGTTTAAACTTAGTAACATTTAAGCTTTTGGTTAAAATGTCAGCAATTTGAAATTAACTTTGGACATATTCAATCTTTACAACTTTATCACACGCTAAATCCCTTACAAAATTATACTTCACATCCATATGTTTCAATCTTTTTGTGTTCCCACTTCTCAAGACACTTGATGGCAGGCTGGTTGTCCTCATATATGTTGGACACCTCGGGTCTGATTCCCAGCTCCAGTAGTAGACTGCTTAGCCACAGGACATCAGTACAAGCATTGGCAAGTTAAATTAATTCTGCCTCACAGGTACTCAAGACAATAGTGGTCTGCTTTCTAGTTGTCCAAGATACAGTTGAACCAAAAACTTTCAGAAGAAATCCAGATGTTGACTTACGACTGGAATCATTGGCCCAATCTGCATCAGCATATGCGATTAGGGGTGTCTCTTTTTCTTTAGGAAAGTGCAGAGCTAGGTGTGAAGTTCCTTGTATAGCGAAGAATGCGGTTCAGTGAATCCCAATGAGTGTTAGTAGCACAGCTTTGAAACCTGCTGAAATAATTGACAGAAAACTCAGGCCAGTCTGGTGATAGCATTTAGTGCATCAAACTGCCGATGAGCTCTCTGTATGGCATGATACCAATTATATAGGTTGATCCTCCATCATCAACAGGGTATTTCATCTCCATTGGTGTTTAACTATTTTGCAGTTTTCCATGTTAAATTTGCATAAAAGCGTTTTGATATAAGATGGTTGACTAAGATATATAACATCGTTTCTTTTCTCAATTTTTATTCCGAGAAAGAAGTGTAAGTTACCCAAATCTTTCATGTCAAATTTAGCTTTAAGTGCAGCTTTGATCTTCTCAAGAGGTTGTATGTGAGTACTGCTGATGTTCAAATCGTCGACAAAAATCAGTATGTAGACCTTGGTATCACCGACAGCATGTAGGTACAGACATGGATCATTCTGCACTGGTTGAAAACCAAGTGATCTAAGAAAAGTGTCGAGGCACTTTTTCCATTCTTTGGGTGCCTGCTTGAGGCCATACAGTGATTTCTTGAGCTTTGCAGACAAGTTCTAAATCATTTGAAAAACCAAGGGGTTGTTGCATGTAGACTTCCTCGGACAAGGTTCCATGCAAAAATGCATTCTTCACATTCATCTGACATGCATGTAAATCTTCTTGATTAATGATGGCTAGCATTGTTCTCACAGTAGTCATACGTGTTACTTGGGCATAGGTCTCACTAAAATTGAAACCTTTTCTTTGTTGACAATCTTTAACCAATAACCTTACCTTATAGCAATCCTTATTACCATCTTGATCTCTCTTGATGCTGAAGACCCGGCGACAGGAGATAGCTTTCCTACCAGGGGGTAGTGAAGTCAGATCTCAGGTGTCGTTTTTCTTGAGGGAATTCATTTCTTCTTCTACAGCTAGCATCCAGCTCCTCTCATCAGGTCTACCCTTGACATCATAAAAATCTTTAGGCAAATTGTCAAGAAAGCTTTCTGTATTCATAGCAAATGCTACATAATTTTTCAAATAGCTTGGTTTCACACGTGAGCGTGAGCTACGACGAAGTTCACCTTCATCTGATAGTGGAAGCGTTTCTTTGTCCAACTTTTAATGACTAGCTCCGCCTGAAGGTAGGCTTCCTTCTAACGGAATGGTAAGTGTTTCAAAAAGTAGTGGTGCTCTCACTGCTGGGGATGAGGTCATATTTTCTCCACTCAGTGACATTTTCATCAAAAAACACGCCACATGCCAAAACAATATTTCTTGTGGTAGGGTTCCACATCCTATAGCCAATGGGGCAATAGCCGACCATGATGCACTTCTGGGTACGATTGTTCAGTTTCCCTTTAAGTAGCTCATTAGGGATGCGCACATAACCAATACAGCTAAACACACGCAATTTTGACAAGTTTGGACGTTGACTATACCAGACCTCCGCAGGAGTTTTACAATCCAAGGATACTATTGGGCTTCTATTAACAATATATACTGCTGTCATCACAGCTTCTGACCAGAGATCTTTTGAAACATTTGCGCTTAATAGCATACACCGCACACGCTCCATTAGTGTTCTATTCATGCGTTCACTTACTCCGTTTTGAGAGGGTGTTTATCTGATAATATATTCAAACTGTATCCTTTGAATTCAAAGTATTTTCTCATCTCTGAAGCTAAGTATTCAGCACCTTGGTCACACATGAAGCGGCTTATTCTTTCATTAAAATGAACAGTTGCTAGAGCTTCATACTTCTTAAAACACGCTAGTACCTCTGACTTTTCTTTGATCGTGTAAACATAGGTAAAGTGACAGTAATTGTCAATTAGGATAAGTATGTATATCTTACCTTTATATGATGTAGGACTTATCGGACCCATGACATCACTGTGGACAAGCTGCAAGGGGCGCTTAGCCCTTGAGCGAGTTTTTACATGAAGTAATTTAGTAATTTTACCTTGGATACAATGCTCACATGGAGATTCAGGAGTTACAAGTTTTTGTTAAACACACCGTTCATGCCATCAACCATTTCACAAAGAGACTTCAAAATGGTATTGCCAATACGCGCCTGTCGTTTATGTCATAGATTTTTAAATCTAATTCAGCAACATTGGCACAAGTATTTTTAACAGAAAATGTCACTAAATACATCTTGGCAGACTCGTATGCAACTGCTATAAGTTTATCATGCTTGAAATTTTTTTGCTACACCTTCTTAAATAATTACCTGGCATCCATTGGAATCTAGTCGTCTGACTGATATGAGATTGTGTTGTAGACCAGGCACGATAAGAATACTTCCCAGATTGATCACATTGATATTTCCATCCATCTCAAAGGACGCACAGAGAACACCAACTTCTCTCGCTTTTAAATTCTCACCTGATTTTGCGAGCTTGATATTCGCAAGACTTGGTAGAGTATGAATAATAGTCAGAAGATGACAATAAGTAGCACAGATCATGTGTTCTGAAATTCCTGAGTCTAGATACCAGGATGTAAATAAAACAGAATCCACTTTCAAGGAAGTGTTGGCTGCCATACTGAACTCTGATTCTTCAGCTTTGGCGACTTGTGCTTTCTTTTTATTTTCACTCTGTTTCTTCTTAAGTTTACGGCATTCCGAGATCACATGTTCAAATTTTTTTTACAAAATTTGCACTGAAGTTGACTTCGCTGAGTGTTTTGATTAGGCCTAGTTTGTTGATAAAAAGATTGAGACTGTTTCTTATGGTTCTGTGTAACTTTTCGATTTTCTTGGGTCATAAAGGAATGTGAGGTTATGACTTCTGCTGCTATACATTCCGAAAATCTTTTCTGTTCCTCATCTAATAACCTATTTTTAACAAAGGTCAATGTCAATTTTTCGGCCAGAATCTCAAGAGCAGTAACAACTACATTTTATTCGTTCGGCATGGTAATTAAAAGATGGTAGACAATATTTAATTCATCTAATGTAGCACCCGTTGACCGTAATTCACGAATCAATTTATCAAATCGATTAAAATGTTCCTCCATAGTTTCATTTGATGGATCGAACTTCATCAATAAAAGACTTTTACGTAGAAGTAACTGGTTAGATATGCCTTTTCTTGCGTAGGTATACATAAGGGAACGCCATATCTCAAATACAGATTCCTTATCCTTGGCACATTCAAGAACGTTGTCTGAAAGTTTCTGGACTAATTGAGAATTACATTTTCGATCTTTTTTCTTCCACTCTTCCAGTTTTTTGTCTTCTTATTCGTGATTTCAGAACTATCGGCTTCATTGAAAATTAATTTCGTTCGGTAATCACTTTGAAATACTTCCAGCAAATTGAGTTAATCAAGCAGCGTTTCCATTCTAAACTTCCAGTTATTGAAGTTTGAACCATCAAATAATAGAATACGATACTTTTCTTTATCAGTCATGGCGGCTAACAAGGCTTCTTCTAGTATAAATCTTCTAGAGGCTAACGTTAATGTTTATTCTCTATGCACACATACAATAATAAATGCTCGTTCATTTTAAAGGACTCTGGGCCCATAAGCTGAAAACGTGCCACCACAGGTTTATAGAATGTTTATTCTACGAACATCAAACATTACTGGATTGAAAGTAATTTATTAAATCAAATATTAATATGAACTGAAAAACTAAATACATATCAGGCAAAAACAAATACTATCAACAAAGCTACCAACATATGCATTTAAAATCTACCAAGATCATAATGAATAAAAAATAATGTTAAATTGCTATACCAACTGTACTTAGGGTGATTTTTCATAAATGGTTTATCATTCTTCCTTAGCGAAAATTCGGGTACATTTCTTCTGAAATTCTTACTTCCTAATCCCTATTCCATTAGAGTAATTACTAATATTTCCGTATAACTCGAATGGGTACCAAGACGAGAAGTAGAAAAGAAGAATCGAGCACAGCTGTGGCATTAGTTTCACCCTGTAAGTACCTTAACATAATGAACTCACAATTTTAAACGTAGGCAATACTATTAGATGATTACTACATGAAGCTGTATATGCTTCAATTTTTCCTTTCCCTCTAAAGCTCACATAGTTGGGCACGTAGATTAAGTGTCAAGATCACCTAATCTGACTTGATAGTGACAGAATCTAGAATCTCTAATCTCGGGTGGTTGTACTGTATTTGTTATTGATTGGCTGTAAGCTGTCTCATATAAAATATTGTTTAAATTATTTTTTAGCATCACGTCTTACAGCCTGTTCAGGCTATACGCGTATGTACTAATTGCGATAGTGAGATAGGAATGAGGTAGGTTGAATTTAAGGGAATAGTACCTACATTTGCGTGGTGGGAGAGTGGAAAACCATTTTGGAAAATCTATTCTCAATACACCCGACCAAGGCTCGAACCCCAGTTTCCCTGTCATTGAAAGTCTAGTCTAATAAGAGAGTGACGCTTTAAATTATGCAACTGCCGAAAAAGGTAATTGCTTGTTAAAATTAGAAAGTCACCTAAGCAGTAAGAGCAGTAATTCTATGTCTGGTTGCTGAAGAGGGGGGGAGGGAGTGTTTACACCCTCACTGTATTTTATTTATAATTATTCAATATTATTAGGAATGGTGAGGTGATTCCTTCACTAAACTTGTCTAGGTTGGAATGTGCTTCGCAATAAGAAATTTCAAAAATTTACGTAGGAATATTCTGCTGTTCTGGGGAATAATTCTGTTATCTATATTTCTAACAAATATATATACATAGATGTTTTACTTTTCTGGTTGGACACAACTTATTTTGTGGTATATTTGTAATATTTCACTTATGGGGACTCCTGCTCGCACCATCCACCTTTTGTAAAGGTGAATTATTCACGTAGTTCTCTCAGTTTTGACGCAGTGTTTTATGTTGAACTTTTGAGTTGAGGTAGAGGAAGTCATCCCACTCTCAATCCCTCAAACCACCAGGAAACCACTCATGATCTATTTTTGGCCTTCTCTTGAAAATTTATCATGGGGAATTTTTGACATTGAAGGACTATTTATTTTACCCCAATCACATTGCTCCCAGTATTTTTTGATGATTATTGCATGGTGAAGAGGTGATTTATTCACTTAAATTGTTCAAGTTTGATAAATTTTAATTTGAAAAGCATCTGTATTTAATATTTGAATAGCCACTTTACCCTTCAAACACTTTCCATGGTTTATTAATGATAGTGAATTTAACATGACTAGCAAAAAAAAAATGTAAATTATCAAAGTAATATATAAATTAGTTACTTCTAAAACTGTTATCAATACTGTGCAAAATAGATGAAATTATTAATAGCATGCATTGGGGAAAATAATTTATCTGTTTTTTGTATTGTAAATGTAGTGTCGTTGCAAACAAAAGAAATGGTTAAATACGACGAACAAATTAAATGAACTATCGGTATATATTATTTTAGAATTGGAGCTTAACATAGATTTTAAATTTTAATACAGAACAGTATTTAATCTGGAAAAGGCATTTCAGATCACTGGTGCATTCATTTTGTGTGACCGAAAGTAAATGTTTCAAATAATAAAAAAGTTTGGAAAAACATCGCGAAACAATAATGTATCCTTATTATAATAATTCACCATGGAGCGTTCTTAAATCAATAGGGAACAATAGCGCTAGACCAAAGTTTGATAAACAAGGTTATGGTGAGCACTTTTATCTCTTTAAAAACAAATATCTATGACTGTTGGCTATCATCACTATGCAAAATATTACATAATAAAGAAAATTTAAGGGGAAGTTTCACATAAAAGGGTCGAAATTCTTCTTATTATTATTATCATTAATATATTTTTTTTTATAATAAATTCACACTCCATTTACCGTGAAAGGTATTAGACTTAGATACGATGTTTCAATATCAGGTTAGGTACTATCTAAATCATTTGTGGTCTACAATAATATTAAGGCCCTTGGGCCTGTCGAGTGCAAGTTTAAAACCTATTTTGTGGGATGGTGGGCGGGAGGGTGAAAGGTATGGCGTGGATTCACAACCGACCAAAGTATCCTTTCACGCCAACAAGAACAGATGGATCATAGATATCATAGATGGCGCTAGTTAGCAGACAGGTCTTGCGGAAAAATCATACGTTTAGAAATATCACTTTTCTAAAGATCGAGTGAAATTTTATGCTAATATTTTCAACGACCCTTCTAAGATAGTGTATCTGTGTTTATTAATTGTTAAATTTTCTTAATTTTTATTACTAAGCCGGCAGTTTTGTATTGAAAAATGTATATTTTATTGATATTTGATCAATGTTAAAATTATGGAGGAGGTGTGTATATAAAAAGTATAGCTTAATCAACATGCTATTATTCTTGAACAAACCGTTTCCGAAAAGAAAATTCCAAAACAAAAAAAATTCTTGAAGATAACAGTTTGTTCCCACGGCTCTGCATTTCCACGCCAAATGAAAAGGCTCAATCGCCTTAACTAAATTAACCTACAGTTTTAACTTGATTTTCTTATATTAGTTAATTTGAAGTTTAAGTAAATTTGTTTAGGTTGGCGGTCAATAGAGCTCAATGCTTAATAAAAAAAAATACAATTTAGAAGACTGGGAAACAAATAACTCTCAATGCTTGTACACATGAATATACGGAAATATGCTAAACAATTTTTACTCGATAATTAAACGTAAACGCAGAGCAAATTTGGATATTATTTTTTTAGAGTATGCTACCAGCAGGTCGAGCACGGATCTTTTCATTTTGTGCGTCATACGCCATGACGGTCGAAGGCATGACGGCCATCCTCTGACGCAACGTCGTAACTGCGAGCATGGAAAGCCATGTCATAACCGCTATGGCGTGTATGATTACGTGTAAACTTTAATGGGCACTAGTGTGTGAATAGAGTGAGTTGGCAACCATGATAGCTGGTTTAGCTATTGTATAACTACTGTATTTTTATTATTTATTATTAAAAAATATTTATGTGATTTTGATATTGATGTTACATTTCATTATGAGCTATTTCATATGATGTTGTTCTGAACTGTATATATTTTTATCTCCAATAATAATGATAAAAATAGAAAATAACGCTAGAAAAAATTATATTGAAAAAATCAAGGGAACATTCATAAAAATGGCACTATCAGCATAGGTCTTGTTTTATGTATCCAAACTTAACAGGAAAAGCATGAGCTATCATAAAAAAATTGTCACAACCACTTTAGCGAATCAGGAATATTTAGACAAAATACCAACTGATAAGATAGGCACAGTTATATATTTGAGGGTAGTTTCCTTTAACCACTATGTTTTCATTAATTTTAGTTGAATTGAAGAGAATCAACATCTTTTGTATGGTTAAAAATTATTTTCCACTAACTAGTTAGCTTACGCACCAGTCGTGTTGAGCCAGACCACCGAGGACGGGGAGATCGAGGTTCAAATCTCGGTCGGGTGGACTTGTGGTGGTTTTTACTACTCTCCCTCCAAGCAAATGTGGGTTCACTTCCTCTAAATTCAACCTTCCCAATTATTAATCCATTAGTGTAATTAGTACTTGAACGTATAACCCAAACTGGTAGTAAGGCGCAGTGCTAAAATTAAATTAAATTTATTCTCCACTATTCTGAAGCTGTGATCCAAACACAAAACGGCCATTTCAGGGCCTAAGCCTGATTTCTGATTGATCTTCAACTACATAACCTACAACTAGTTTGCTTGTGAGTTTACATAGGTGATATTCAAAGAAAAAGTCAAAACTTGCCTGGAAGTAGAATTGAAAAAATAGCTCGGGCAAGAACGATAAAGTTTTTTTCTGATGGATTTTGTCCCTCTCCATAAGCTGTGGATAAAAGCCACACTCGTTAAGAAACTTTAGTTATTTACAATAACACATGAATTATGTTATCTCCTCTCGCTGATGCCAGTTCTGTCCGAGGCAATGACAGATTCTTGTGGACCTGTTACCTTCCCAGTGAAGAAAGGGAAACCATGTAGGCCTAGTCCACAAGCTACTTCCATTCACTCTCACACTTATAATTGTAGTTAATTTGATAGATAATAATTGATAGGCTACATGAATAGATGCAAATTATTGTGAATGCATTAAGAAAGTGATGATTAGGTCTACTGATATTTATCTTTGCCCATGCTCAGAGGAGGAAGTAAAGCAAATTGAATACACTATATAACCATAATTTTAATAGAAAACTGAATTTGATATAGGCCTATTGTTAAATCATTAACTAAAAGCTTTTTTTATGATACTGTATCTACAATGTATATAGTTTTCATAATTATATAAGTAAAATATTTTATAATTACACCTCATAAAATTTATCAAATTCATTATATATTTTTTATAATTTTTAGTTTACCTTAATCAATATAGATACATTTTAGCGTTAATATAATCATATTTAACTATATATATTTCTGATTTATAGTGAAAATATTAAGAATAAAGACTATTTACGCTCATCAAGTTCATTGCAACTCACATGGCGATGTTTTGAAACTCGTGGCAAGATAATACGTATTTTGATTGGTGTTCAACTACTTCATGGTGCTACCAACCCTATAATAAACATAGATAAACCAGCTATCATGGTTTCCAACTCACTGTATTCACACACTAGCGCCCATCAACGTTTACACGTCGTCATACGTGCCATAGCGGTTATGACATGGCGTTCCATGTTCGCAGTTATGACGTCGCGTCAGAAGTTGGCCGTCATGCCTTCGGCCGTCATGGCGTATGACGCGCAAAATGAAAAGATCCGTGCTCGCCATGCAGATCTTCTACTGGCAATGGCTGATATGATATGTAACCGTCTTCTGAGGCTGGGCCACCATGTAGGCGCAGATACTTCATCCCTATGAGATGATGTGGTAAAAATAATGATGATTATAATGGTGCCAGTAGAGGCTCTAGACCTAACTTGAATATAATTAACCAGATCATGGCAACCGTGGGAACAAATCCACTTTGAGGAAAATACCTTTGGTACCACCGGGAATTAAACCCATAGCCTCTAGATTAATAGTCATGAGTACTGACCATTGGACCAAGAAGTCGGAAGAAGATATTAATCAATACTTAATAAAGCTTTGGTTGTCTCTATATTGTTTTAAATAAAGCAAATGTTGTTTACTTGAAAATATGCCCCTCAACCAAAATATTAATACAAGTGACGATAGAATTGTAACGGGCAAATCTACTCAGCCCAATACTACCCGTTCTTGTAGCGAATTTCCTCTGCTCAAAACAGAATATAAATATGGTTTCCTAATTATATATATTTATGCTGGTCCATTAATATATAATTTCCCATATGTTATATACCCCGCCTCGGATGAAAGGCGCCATCGGATGGGCTCGCCGCCCTCATGATTCTACTTACACTGCACTTGAATCTTTGATGCTACAATATCAAATGATGGAGGCGGGCGTTTCGTCCTTCTGTCAGAGCTTTATTAGCGTGGATGACGTCACCAGCCCAAGCTATAGGGATGGCTTCCCCCTCCTTCTTCCAATCCCATGATGCTCTTCGTCAGCCGCTATAAAACTCCACGGCTCACCGGAGAGGATAGTTCGTTCTTTGATCACATTGTTCTACGCCTGCACGGACATCGTGACTCTCTGACGTCTATTTACCGAACCAGCGCCTCAGCACCTCTGGACTTGACGATGTCGCCGCGGGACCGACCATACCGTTGGAAGATCTAGGGTACCAATTCTATTGTTGGTCTTCGTGAAGAATAGGTGGCCCAGTCGCCGAGGGGAATTTCTACTCTCGCCTGACATGATTTAGGTCAGCGGTTCCCAAAGTGTGCTCCGTGGAGCACTTGGTGCTCCGCGAAGCATCTCTAAGTGCTCCGTGAAAAGATTGGAAAGAAAAATAAATGTGACAATATCTCATAACTGTGAATTTGTGCGGCCATGAAATGCGTATATGTAAGTATTGGGTATAAATTATTTAGCTCCTGCAGCGTGCTGTAAAATAGTGTAGATAGCAAGTATTATAAAGCCGAAGTGCATGTCATGCATCACCTCAGTCAGCTTTGCCCACCCACATCTTCTTGGAATCATGCAAAACATCGATAATTTTGGTGAAGCACACAGACTACAACCGGCAAAATCAAACAGACACACTAGAAGGTGCTAGTTAACCCAGTCTCTGTGATAACTTCGGCGAGTTTTCAGATACGATTGTTAGCTTCGACACCTCTCCTTAATTTTCTGGGAAGTTTCTATTGCATATTAAAACCTCAAGTTTCTTCGCACCTTCAGTCAGTTGGAGTTAATTCAGTATTCATTCGAAAGTCGAAACAAGTCAAGTCACAGAGCAGTGTTATTTATAGTTTCAACTGTTATTTTCTGTAAGAACTTCACGAAAGAAATAAAAAAAACTTCTGGGTTATGTCGAAAAGTCCACTCTGTCTGACATCGAAGCAATATGAGTGCTTGATTGTTTTGACATTAGGTTCTGTGATAAAAGAGACTTTTGCAACTAAGATTTCACTATCAAAATGTTGGTGTCAGCTAAGAGACAAATTTGAAGTTTTGTCAGATAAAGTAAAAATCACCCTTCTGCTCTTGCAACAACTTACTTATGTGAATAAAGATTCTTTGCCTATGTGAATACTAAAACAAAATACAGATCCCACCTCAAAGCAAAGCCAGATATTCCCCTCATATTTCCCATTATTTGGCTGGAATGATAATCCCTCGGAATTACCAGGGTTACCCCAGTAAACCTCCGGATCCATCAGATGAACTGGTATGCCAATCCCACAAGGCTTCGTGTTTGCCCCTTTCCGCCATCTCTCCTTATTCCTTATGGAAGGTTGTATACCAGTAATTCTACAAAAACAACCTTCTCCTTCCCTATAACCCCCCCCCCCCCCCCCGAGACCTCACTGCGTCCGTCTCAGTCCCGCTTCCCGTGCTTCTGTCCTCGTATCTTTCATTGTCCTCGTCACTGTCTCCGTCTCGTCACTGTCACCGGTCTCTCCCCCCCTTCCTTCTCTGGCCCTCCATCTGTTTAGCCTTTGTCTCAGTCCTCGTCTCTCTCTCTCTCTCAGTGCCCTTATATATTCCATTTTGGCTCTTTCTGAAGCTTCCGCTGCCAGCTACTCAGTCTCCCCTGCATTTCCTGCTGGTTAGGTCTTCTTATCTCAAGCGTACGGGCACATTCCAGCACAACGTGTTCCGGGGTACCACCTCACCACATTCACACCGATCAGTTTCGACCAATCCCATCTTCCTTAAGGATTCTGAGTACGGCCCCTTCCCCGCGATGAATTGGACCAGACTCGAGGATGGTTCCAAATGTGCGTTATCAATCCTTTCGACCCCATTGGGAAAGAGTTGATAAGCCCTCATACGAGTTTGACTGCCCCCCCAGTGTCTCTGCCATCCCCTCAACAGAGAAAATACGACATCTTCAGATGTTTCCATTTCGGGTGAGGTGAGTATCCTAACTTCCTCCCAGTTGTTCTTTCTCTTCCGGTACCCAATTGCCCTATTCTTAACCAGAAGGTCTAACGGCCACACACCTAGGGCGACGCTCAGTGCGTCTGTCACCACTGTCCGGTAGGTGCCCATAAGTCTCTGTATACTCCGGACAGCCCTAGCCAGCATGACGTTGTTCAGTCTGTATGCCCAGACGCACGCTCCATAGACAACAATAGAAAGAAGGATCGCGGGTGGTATGTCTTTATTACCCGCATGGGCAGGTGGAACCTCCTCCACCCAATACTTATAATCTTATTCATGACCCGCTGAGCTCTCCTCATCACTTCTTCTATATGCGCCGTGAAGTTTCTGTTCTCATCAAGAGTGACTACCAGGTATCTGACCATTTGGATCCTTCTCAAGTTCTTCCCCTCAACCTTTATTGCAGGGTTCCGCACCATTTTTCCCTTAAACAGCATGAATGTCTTCTTTGCTGGTGCATCTTCAGTTTGACGCTTTTGCACCACCTTACTAGCCCGTCTAGCACTCGATTGGATCTTTCCTCCAGGCTCTTCTTTGAATTACCTTCTACCACTATTAGAAGTCGTCCACGAAGGCGACCACCCCATGCATTTTGGGAATTTCCTCCAGCATCTGCAGTCCCGGCTCCAGCCCCACATCCCAGAATATCAGCCCACAGACCGATCCCTGGGGACATCCCTTGGTCAATCTTTTCTGCACGCTGGCACTCTGACACCTCAGGGTGGCATACCTATTTCTGCAGTAGTCCTTTAAGCTTCTATACAACTACCCTGGGCACTGCAGTTTTCTTAACCGGCCGAACAACGCTGGCCACCATAGGTTGTCAAATGCTCCCAAGATGTCTACGAATATCCCCACCACGTATTTGTCAGTGGCCGAGTCAATCAATTCCATTGCTCCACAGATGGCATCCTTTGTCGATTTACCCCTTCGAAAGCCATACTGTTGTTGATGCATGCCCACTTTCGTCCTATGCCTTAATAATCTTTCTCATAGTATATTTTCCTGGAGTTTCCCACTCGTATTTAGCAGGCAGAAGGGTCTAGATGACTTTGGAAGAAGCGGATCCATGTCCTCCCCCTTGCTTAGCACGATTACCTCGCTCTGCTTCCAGATGTTCGGGATTCTGCCCTGAGCAAGGCATTCGTTTAGCAGGGATGCAAGGTAGGGGGCTATGAGGTCTGCCGTCTTTTGCAGCACCTCGACCACTATCCCGTCTGGCCCAGGTGCTTTCTTCTCTCCCATCTGAGCAATAGTCCTGATCACCTCGTCCTGAATAACCACTTCCAAAGGCTCCTCATTGTCATACATTTCCCGAGTCATGGCTCCTCTCAGCTCCCTCTGTTCTTCCGTATCTGCTTCCTCGTCATCATCCGGTAACAATTTATCCATCAATAGCCCCGCAGACTCCTCCCAGTTCGTCGTGGTGCTGCCATCTTCTCTCTTCAGTGTATATAGCATCGTTCGCGGTCATTTTTTTCTCAGCCGCTATCTTAAAAGGAATTCCCCAGGGTCCTTGCTGAAGCTCCTCTTTAACATATTCCTCCCAGCTTTTCCTTTTCTCTTCTTTCAGGCCCTCCTCAAACTACTCCTTTCTTTCTCTATATATTTCCAGCAGCAACTCACGGACAATTGGTTCCTGCACCTATCATACCTCCTGGAGTTCTCCTTACCCTTGTACGTAGTCCCTGTAGTCTGTCATTCCACGGTCTATTCCCGACCCTGGTATCTCCTTTCGTCACCGTGATGGATTTCTTCTTCGCATCCTGCAGGGCCGACGTAAACTCCTTGGCTTTGATGTTGACATTGTCACCATTTTCTACTTGGTCGGGATTACCAGTTCCCTCTTCAACTCTTCCCAATTAGCTCTTCTCATGTCATATCTTTTCCTTATCCCTCCCTCATTTCCTTCGACCACCCTCCCCATGGCAATGTCAAACACGATCAGATTGTGGTCGCTAATCGTCACATTATCAACCACTCTCCATCCCTTAACCATGGCCATAAACTCGGCGTTGCATAAGGTGACATCGATGTTCGTAGCCACCCCAGCCCTCCCTTTATACGTGGGGGGATTTTCCGGCTGGTTTACAACTTCCAGTCCGTGCCCATGGATGAATTAATAATAATATTTAGCACCGCGTCTTACTACCCGTTCGGGTTATACGCTTAAGTACTAATTACGCTAATGGATTAGGAATTGAGAGGGTTGAATTTAGAGGAAGTGAACCCGCATTTGCGTGGAGGGAGAGTGGAAAACCATTTAGGAAAACTACCCCCAGTTCACCCGACCGAGATTCGAACCTCGATCTCCCCGTCCTCGGCGGTCGAGCTCAACAATGGATGAATTCTTCAAGGGCTCGCCCTCTCCTGTATGGTCTTCCTGCATAATTTATCCTGTCCCCTCTGATCACTACCCGACTATGCCACATGAGAGACTTGGCATTGGCATCAGCAGTAATAATGAGTGGCTCACCTTCTACATCTTACACAGTACCTCCATTTGGTCCAAGTACGGCTAAATTGCATGCCTAAACTGAAAGTACAGACTCGCCATCACAACCCTGCCAGCACTAGTTCCCAGCTACACACACGTTACCCATTGGTTACTCAACTGTGTAATTTTAGTCATGGTAATATCCCTATTAAAGATAACAATGGCACTCATTAGCATCCCTCCGCTTGTGACTATTCTAGTAACCCCTGGAATGTGCGGAACTTTTCCCCTAAAGTATAGGGCTCCTGTATACATACGACATCGAGCTTCATTTCCTCCACCAGCTTACGAATCTCGTGCAGCACGGTATACCCCTTTTTTACTATCTCTGGGTACATTTCCCCGACGCCCCTAACACCGATGTGTCGTTGATGTGAACTCCCCTCTCTTGGTATTCTACCGCACGGTGGTATTCCATTACGTAAAGAAACAAAAAGACCAACAACTATATCACGTTTCACTTGTGTTTTATTTGATCTCTTTAAGGTCAAGTAACACACGGTTCCCTATAGAACACTCTCAAGTCCGGCCTCTCTTTTCGTAAGTCTTTCTTTTTCTAGCGTCCGCTTCAGACTTCGACCGGCAATGCACTGTCCTATACTTCTTTACACCACATCTTAGAGTGAGCGAGGTGCCGTCTAGCGGCACACCTTACAACCAAACAACCGGGTGTGACGCAGACGGCACAATGGTCACACTACTCATCGCATTAATTTGGCCTATTTTAAGTATAACGCCTAACCTTTCAACACTGGTAGAGTGAGGAGGGGGAGGGGGGAGTGTGAAATGGCTACTTTAACCGTAGTTGACGGTAATTCCTTTTCTTTAGTAGGAAGTATTCATGGAGTTTTAATAGCGTTCTTTTAGTTTTTGTTTTACATTAACGACTTATTAATCATTGTTATTTTATATAACTATACATCAAAGAATCCCAAAAGTCAGGAGTGTTATTTCACCATTTCAAGATGATTTAGAAGGAAAAGGTAAAATAAAATATATTTTCATATAATTTACTTAATCAGTGGCGCACCCAGCCATTTACTTTGGGGGAGGCATTTAATCAAGGCTGTAGCAAGAATGAAATTTTGATGGAGAGAACGGGTTTGGGGTTGCACAGCCTCCTAAGCCCTTAAGGCCGAGAATGTTTATGAATATTAAATGCTTTAATAAATTATTTGAAGTAGTTTTACAGTAATTAAGAGATTTAAGTAATGTAAATGGTATCGAAGCTATTATTTCTATGTTTTTTCAATTGTTAATTTTGTGTGTAACTGTAAACCTTTTAATATTAGGCTTAAGTCTGAAGCCTGGTCTTAAATGTAGCCTATACATTTGACATATCTTCAATGTTAAATATTTTAGCTATACTTAATATTATTTAAATTTCTATCAACATTATTTGCGGTGTTGGGGAAAGAGGGGGCTCAAATACCCTGTTTGCCCCTCTCCCCCTTGGGTGCACCATTGCTTACAGCAAGAGATATGTGTAAATTTCTTAGCACTAAACCAATGACGTAGCGATAGAGTATTAATAGTCCGAGATAATCTCCCCTATGTTAGTCAGAGTTTACGCATCTAAAGAGCTTCTGGAGCATAAATTCTCAAGTTGAAAGACTCGTTTGTTCCCAAGCAGCATTGTGTGAGATAAATTAGGCTTTAAGAACTAGTTTTAATTGCAACGTGAGATGGACAATCCACCTGATTCCCTCTCACCAAGATCTGATGGACGCTTGATCCATGTACCCCTTCATTTTACTATTATTATGATTTTTTTGCTTTGAGTATTGCTAATTGTGTTATTTTAATTACATTAGGCTAATTGAATAGAATCTGTCTCTCTTTTGCATTCAGAAATGTGCCCATACCACCCTTAGTCCCGACTTTAATATTTACATAAATTTCTAACCATGTAGATATCATTATAATTTGAGGACCGCCTTTGTGGTCTAGTGGTCAGAGGTTCTGGCCAAGGACCCAAAGGTCCCGGGTTTGATTCCCGGTGCGTCCAGATTTTTTGAGAAACATTTCCAGATTATCTGGGAAGCAGTGGGTCTGGAATGGGTTAGACTCAGCCTAGGGTGGATAAATAAGGAGCTACTCGAATAAAGTAATAGAAGCTCCAATATAGAAAGCCGAGTTTAATGGCTGGAGTCATCGTTGTGCTGACCACATGACACCCTATATCCGCAAAAGTTGGCACTAATTCACCAAACAGTTTGGTATCCACTCGGTATCTATAACCTGAATACGGGATTACACCATGGAGTCACTTTTATTACATTTTGAGTGGGTGGTAATCATCGTTATGGATAAATATAAAAAGAGATAATGTGGGAGTGGGGGGAGGGTGGTACTCAAAATTTCCTAAGATACCATACGCTTAAGGGGAAATAATAAATGTTCAAGAACCACTTTTCTATAGGAACACATCTTCAAATATATCCTTTGAAATAATCCCTTGACGTTCTTGGACAACGTTGGTTGAGGGTCCTCGGCCCCCAAATCTCCCCTGCAAATTTTAGAGTTAAGAATACTTATTAATTTTTCTAAGAATACGCCACTGGTCTATAATCTATATTATTAAAGGTTTTTAGTGACACTATTGTCTGGATTATTATAAATATATAAAATTATACAAGGATTATTGAAGAAACATTTTCTTCAATAATATTTTAAGTGGAGGCTTTCTAGTTTCAATGTTTATTCTACCTCACAAAACTGAACACCACGGCAGCTGTTCCCCATATGATCAAGTGGTGGTGACCATGAGCATATGCCCATGACATTAGGAATCACCACCAGCATTCCACCACACACGCCAGACTTGGCAGGCAATCCAACCTGGCAAACAAACAACAAATATATTGATAAAACGATGTAAAAGCATTAATTCAAAGAGAGGTGGGATATTGAAACTAAAACATTCATTTTACCTCACTATTTGTAGTCCTTTACTATCTTTTAGTTCACATATTGTGTTGTCAATCATTACAATTACAAATGTGATTCCTTTTATTTAAATATCCTTAGCTATATTTATCCGTGTTTGGGTTGCATAATAAAGAATTAGGTAGGGGTCTACTAGTCTCATTCAACAGATTATTATGATGATGATTATTATTAGTATTATAAACGGATATTAGATATTCGCCTTACTTCTAGAAACACACTAGACGCATATTTCAGCCAACTTAATAGAGAGAAATATGAGGTAGCAGTATATTTATTCACAGCATTCATGCTATTCATTGCATCCTATTAACCTAATGTATCTATAAAATTAATATTTTCATTAAAGTAGATGATAAATAGTTCTCCGTATATGCCAAAACGTACTATTCTTTAAGAACCCACAAAACCATGCTTAATTTTGTCGTTTTACAAGGCATATAATTTTTGTGGACAAGCTTGATTTTTAAAAAAATGCCTAGACAAATGACTCGTAGTTATCTACAATTTACTACACACATAAATGATTCAGATATCTATCGTAATGTTATAATTTATATTACCCCAAGGTCGAAGTCAGACCAATATTTCATGGGGTGGGGGTTTTGGGGGTTTGGAGAGGTTCCCCCAGAATTCCACGGTTAAAGAAAAATTACAGATTTTAAATGACTCTATAAGCTATCTGAAGTTTATTTTTATGGTAACTAATGGCAGGAATTTAAGTGCTAAAATATGATTAACATTTACAAATACACTCTCCAAGATCGAAAATTTACATTGAGCACTTAAAATTATTGGTGGCATAGTATATTGGTGGCATATTGTATATATATGTATAGTGACTACTCATCAAGCGTTTAGCAAAACACATTTGTAAACCAACATCTTAATGTGTATTAATATTGCACCATAAAAAGATTTTATTTCATTATATTTCATTACATACACATATTTATAATTTTATCTCACGTTTTAGCAATATATCTTTAAACCTAAAAATACATTAAATTCCCACACAATTAACACGCACATGCATCTCGACAACTATACCACAGCAAGCCCGAGATATCAATTTATTTGTTGGCTACTAATTAAGCGTTTAGCAAAACACATTTGTAGACCAACATCTTAATGTGTTTTATGTTAGAATGGGGTCTCTCTAAGCATTACAGCAATGTGTAATGTCTAAACAGTTTATTCATGATTGATTTGCACAAGATCAAGATGGGCTGAATATTTATATATATATATTTAAATATATATTTAAATATATAAATATTTAATATATATTTAAATATATATTAAATATATAAATATTTAATATATATTTATATATATTAAATATATATTTAAATATATAAATATTTAATATATATTTAAATATATATTAAATATATAAATATTTAATATATATTTAAATATATATTAAATATATAAATATTTAATATATATTTAAATATATAAATATTTAATATATATTTAAATATATATATATATAAAATACCTTTAAAATGAAAGTTAAAGTAAATATACGCCCAGTATTTCCAGAGTCAATATTATGATGCGTATTTATTATGGCTATTTAGATAACGCTATCACAGCTTCACGCCAAATAGTTTAGAGAGGCACAATTTAATGAATCTATGCATAAACAAGGTGTTTCTGATCAAATTAAAACAATAATTTATGTTTAGAGCAGTTTTTGCCACAGAACATGATTGTTATATATTTTACTCCTGACTCTACAAGAGGCTACTAAGAAAGCACCATGAACATGAAAGATTAAGCTTAAGGAGCTCAGTAGAGACATAATGATACATTACATTAGAGGAAAAATCATTATACAATAGTTTAATCAAACCTTATTCAATATACTTTTGATTTATGAACTTAGTGTCACCATCTGTCCCATCCTATCCGTGTGGGCCTCTAATTGTTAGGATGGGTTGCGGCCGAGGGTGGGGGAAGTGACTGGGTTCCGATTGTGTGGGTTCGTAACTGACGTTCGGCTTGGGTTTTATAGTTTTTTTATTGTACTACTCTACTCTATTATAATAAGATATTGAATATAATTATCTATTATAATAAGATATTGATAAGAAATATTAAAATACATGAAAGAACTTAATGGAATTACTTAGGAGCTCGTGACAGAACTAAGTATAGCAAGGAATGCTTAACCAATGGACTGACTGACCTCTAGGTGATCCTACATGGTTTATGAACCCGGTACACTGGGCTCGATGGTACCCCTCTAATACACGTACTTATGATACGGCGTCCTAGCCCGCTTATCCCCAAAAACGGGCTGAATGACTCCCTAGACTCGATGGCGATTAGTCAGCCCTGTTAGCTGGAATACACTACCATTTAAACTGGCTTCCTGCCTGGTTTACCGTGAGGAATTCTGACACACTGTTTATGGTGTCAACGCATATGTTCCATTTGTTTACTTGTTAATCTAAACACCTTGAAATACTCGTTTTGTCATTCACAATCCAAAACACAACAAATGTTAAACAAATACGCCTCAATTTAGGCCATGTTGGTTACATTAGCCTTATTAAACTTTAATGCATCCATTCATTTAATGTTAAAGATGAATTTTCGGTGATGGGAAACAAAGTTTAGTGCTAGTAGACAAGGTCAATAACACAAATTTGCAACAATAGAAATATAATTGTTTTAATTGCTTATAGAATTATAATATAAGTATGGGTCTCATTGATTTTCATCTTTGATTAATTTTTAAGCTAAAATCTAATTTTAAATATCTAAATCGTACATTCTTTCTAAAAGACTTGTCTAGTTTTTTTATGTAAGCACAACAATGCATTTATTAAATTACTATGTAATTTTACTTAAATTAACATTATATAATAGGTTTGGGTCTTGTATATTTTGTATATTAATTTTATTTTGTTTCATTTGAACGAAATTTATGTACTGTTTTGGGTTTTGGCGCAAAAACTTTGTATTTGGCGGTTATTTATGGTGTGTGCGTATTGTTATCGTTGTTTCCACCACTCTTCGTTTATATCTCGGTTCGCGAGCGATATAATATAGTCTCGTCGTCGTATCGTGTAGCATGCGAGTTGTTAGCTGGCTTCACTTTTAATATGTTGGAATATAAACACTTCGAACAGTTCTAGAATAAGTGTTCACATTTGTATATTTCAAAAATATTACCTATATCAACAAAATCATGTGTGCATGGACTCATTGTTACCATCAAAACATTATAGTCCACTTCACTACCGTACATAATATACAAAAATCAAAAGTATTAAATATATAATGTGATAAAATTAAATGATATGGTTTTGAAATTTACCAGATTACAAATAGACCCAATACATATAATGTGATATAATACCGTTGAATATTTACTGTACATACTTTCAAGATAATACTAAACGATTACTTTATTATTATTGCTATATTTAACAAAATTGCTAATTGATAGGTATTGAAAAGGTAGCTTAAAGGAAATTGGCCACAATTTTACAAAATATAGAATGTGAACACAACAGAGAGAGAGAGAGTCAAAAACGGAAAACCACCGCATATGTACCCGCTCATGGTTAATTAAGTTATTAAAATTCAATCTTTTTGTGTTATAGAATTCAGGAGTTCAAACAATATACAATATTTCTAACTAAGATTAGTTAAACATTTTACATGCCAATACCTTGAATGCAAATTGGCCAGAATAGTCATACATTCCACAGCTGTGCATTAAAGATAAAACGTCTCTGACGGAATCCGGAGTGAGAACTTTCTCTTCTGTGATAGGGCAGATGCCTCCATTAGCTAATGTGGCCGCCATTACTGCCATACTGTCACAGTTGGCTTCCATAGAACAACACTGTGGAGATAGAAAAAATATAATTTAGATAAAAATTGCGAATAAAGCTCAAGAATTTTATTACATACAACAAAATAACATTCAAAAAATTATAAAAACATCACAATAGATTGTTTTTTTATTTGACCTTTTTTTACTATTAACTCAACGGGCTTTTATATATTTTAAAGTAGGCCTATCTAATATTACAATTTATATTTTCTGTTAGGGGTTATGATGATTTTATATTTTTAACACTTCATTTGAAAACAAAATTCATGTCAAGATGTGTTTTTTTCAATGATATAACAATTAAAAATTGATGATTCATGTTTAAAGACAAATGAAGTGTTGATTAATACTTCGAATGTCCTAATACTTACATATTTTACGAGGTAATTAATGGTACCTTAGCAAACCTCTCTATCACCCTACCAAAATGTTGTGAGTTTGAAGGCAAACCAAAACTTTTGTATTTTAAAGTTTTTTTAGAATAGTATTATTTAGACTATTTTTATAACTAAGTTGAGGGGGACCGTTGTGAATAACTATTTGGTTACTGTCGAAAAAATTAAAACCATTACAGGATGGAGAATTCTACACTTCATAATTAAAAGTACGGTGTATGATAATGTGTATAATTATTTTGATAAATAATTTTTAAGCCCGTCTATGATAGTTTGATTATAATACTAACTGACCTAACCAAACCTAACCCTCAATTGATAAGCCATATAGTGTTGGGATTTGTTGTAAAAAAAAGTGTATTTTTGTCAGCTATAACGTTTGAGTTGATAACTTGGGAATGATCTAAATTAATCATATTTTTACTAAATTAATTATAAAATGTATACAAAAAAGACCATGTTCAATAATTGGCCATAGCTGAAAATGGGGTTGCGTATATATATTACAAACATGTCTAAGGTTTGACATTGTATCTGATTAATAGTAATTGAGATCATCAATTTAACTGGGAACCGTTTCCGTGCCGTCTCAAAATAAATGGGATGCCAGGATCAACCGGTGTCAAATCAATTATCAGTAAGAAAAGTATATTCCCTTGAGATAAACCTGTTAAAATTATTGCATGTATTAGCTTTTTATTAAATTTTGTCATTGCCTAACAGATTCCATTACATAGGCCCTGTGTAGTATCTAAGTACCCAAGGAACTTTATTAGGCCTATATTGCCTATTTTTAAGCTTAACTTGTGTGGTAGTATTCCTGAGGGTGTCAAACTATTTAAATCTTTATTTAATGGCTGCCTTCAACCCGATCATCCTTACAGTCGACCGAGTTCACACTAATGTAACAATGGACGTCTCCTTTTAAAATACTCAATTTCTCATACTGAAATATTGACACAAGGCTCAGTTAATTCACGAAATATTCGGAAATAGCCTGAGCCCAATTTATTTCTAGAATGGCCATTCTGTGTCCACAAAATGATGACGTTGCTCTATTTCCAAATGCTTCGTGAACTAACCGAGCCGCGTATCAATATTTCTTCCAGCAAATTCCATGAAATTTACTTTTAAACTGTATTTTTTCATCTTTACATCACCCAATTTCGTTAGCCAATAACGAGAAATACTGTTGATTACCCGTACATTTTCTCAGCAACACGTCTTACAAACTGTTTAGGTTGTACGCATATGTACTAATTATGCTAGTGAGTTAGGGATGAGAGAGGTTGAATTTAGAGGAAGTATACCCGCTTTTACGTGACGGGAGAATGGTAAACCAAACTTGAAAAACCACCCTCAGTACACCCAACCGGGATACGGGTCCTGATCTCCCTATCATTGGCAGTCTAGTCTAACACAAGAGTGACGCCTTAGACCATACGGCCACCGAAGCAGGCTATTGTAGAGTTAAAGTAAGAATCCACTATCCCACATCGGACGGACTGCATGCATCATACAAATTAGATTTATTTAATGTACCGCGTCTATTGCATTTGCAGCATTCGGATTTCCGAAGGAGGCGGTTCCCAACATCTATCCTTCAGTTCTCTTGTGTCGCCTTTTGTGTGTCCTAATATCTATAATGCCTTGAACTAATTGTATTTATCTACTCACCTGAAAGTAAAAGTCCATACACTCTCTAAGGTTTGTCTTCTCTGGGTAACATTTGTGCTCCCTCATATAAAATCCAAGTGCATAATTTCTATCCGCTGCTTCTCTCTCGGACAGGAACACAGCATTGTTGAAGCCTAAATTCTCTCCACCAGCCATTCTCTGAAACAAAGGAAAATCGATGAGGGTCCTATGTATCATTATTGTAATATAATGTATTTTTATATTAATTTAATATATATTTAATAATATTACTATAACTTTTGAAATATTTTACACAAGTCAGTGTTTGGTGGCCAAACACTAAAGTGTAAAGTACGTATGTATCGTGTATAGTAAGTCAATAAGCACAATTATTAAACTTTTTATTGGTTTACTTATCATATGTATGCAATATGTTACTCTTATATTCCATATATATATATTCCGTCTATTGACTTGATCTAATTGGTTTCACTATCGTTTTGTGACTATTAACTATAAGATGTAATTTATCACTTAAAGTTGAGATAAACGTAAGAAGTTTGCAATAAAATATCAAAAATGGAACTTAGGGAACATGTTGAAGAGTAGACCTACAAACTACTGTGTTTATTCTCAAAAATTATTGGTTTGATAGCTTCGACTATATTGAGAAAACATAAACACACACACAAACATCTCAAGTAAGTTTTCAAGAAAATGATAGGAAATACAACCAGTCTAAAACGTCAATATATTTTTAATATTTAATTATATTATTGAAAATAAGTTATGTGAAATGTGTTTGAGAAATGCTTAAACAATGACTAATATCGAAGATTGTCCCCAGACAACTTATCTTGAAATTTCGTTTGGAGAGGCTAGTTTCACACGGATGACTGTTTGTCACTGCAATATTTTGTTATTGTTGTTTATGTCTATATAAAAACGAACTACACTTTACTGTAGGGTCATGTGCTAATTTGTGTTGGTCCAGCAATGGAGAGGTATAAACATAAATGTGCAGTGTTCGTTTATCTGGCTTTAGCTCTGCTATTACAATAATTTTTCATACCATTGGGGTTACCGACGACTCTAATATTATTTGTTGAGATATTTATTTTATTCGTGATTTTTTATCAAACTATGGTATAAGTAGATAATAGTTGTATGTTCTAAGCAAGAAAATCTTTAAGATGGAAGCACCCCTGAGCTATTTGAATGTTTGTCATGGCAACGGTCAATGCTATCAACCTTGTGTCTAATAATAATTACCCGAGAGTATCAATGACTACCAATTTCAAGGCCAATGATTACTTGAGTGGCGTTCGTATCAACGACTACCAACATAAATAGAGATGCGTTTAGGAAAATAGAGCTATACAGGTTCATACTTGATTCGATGGGGGCCTCATTCTTCACCCTAACTTGCCTCCCCCTTTTAACTCCAACCCTTCTTCTCATCAATCCCCCTGTCCTCCGAGCCAAAGATATTCCAGATCACACCACAACTTCTCCTCTCTCCAACATCAAACTCAATTTTTAGCGTGTCCACCTACTCAGTCAAGATCCTGGGTTCAAATCCTAGCAGGGCCGAAGCATGGAAACTTTGACTTATGAACCAGGGGTGACAGTTTCAATTCGTAGTATGGCAGAGGAACAGCAGGTTTGGTTACTCTCCCGGGGGTCTCAGGTTCGTTTCCTAACACCAGTTAAAAGTGCATAGATAAACTCACTGACTGTGCTTGATATATGTTGTAGACCCCCTACACGATACCACTAAAGGATTAAATCAATATATGGTTCCATCATACCACCCAAACCCCTACTCCCAGTCCACCCTTTACTCGTATGCTTTCATCTATCTTTCAGAAGACTTAGCTATGAACGTAAAACTTTAAATGTGTATAGATTCTTACAATATCCCTCCAGATGTATTAAAAGCAGTATTTAAGCACAAATGAATGTACATTTCACCTCTCCCGATTACCTACTCTATGTCCAATGCGCCACCTAGCCTATCCTGATGTTCATGGGTGCCACAACACAATGACCAATTACCTCTTGCTCCTAACGTTCTAACCTGCATGTCCACCTATCAGTTATAAAATAGTTCTGCACCTAGTGTATAAACTATTGTCTCCTCTCTAGAATCGAATTCTCAAACTCAAAGTCTAAGAACAGAATTCCTGGCACTAAGCCAAAGGGCCTGGGTTCAATCCCCAGCATGGACAGAAATAAAAAGTGCAACCCCACCTGTGCTCTCCCCTCTCCTCCTCCAAACTACCAACAACCAAAATATCAATGATTACAAAACTGATGGCAACTAGTTACTCTAGAGCTTTATAAACACAAAATGTTCGATTAAAGCTAGGACCGGATCGACCAACTTCATATCACTCCTCTTTGCCTACCCACAGGTCCACCATTTCATACTCCAGCTTTAGGAACTAACTAAGCATGACTTAATCAAGCTACAAAATTTAAAGAATCTATTCCTAAATAAATTATTTTGTAACATTTAGAAAATATTAATGTTACCAAATAAACACCTCATTTTTTGTGTTGAAAGCCTGAGTCTGCCAGCCAAATACAAAGAGTCAACAATAATATTGAGAATTTGTTATTACAATCATCTTAATTTGTGTATATTTTACACATCGGTATTATTGAACTAGCAAAAATCGTTGAAATAAATACACACTTTTAAACTATAAGAAATGTTAAAACTATTACAGTAGCAGCCAGGGGTGTGGGGGCATCGCGGCAGGACTAGTGTATGGTCTTGGCCCCAGTTCGATGTAGAGCTAGTTCACCAATGTAAATTATAACAAGAACTATTTGATAAAATGACTGACCTAGGCTAACGACTCTTTTTGAACTTAATCAACACTTGATGACAAAATTAAATCATGGACTATGGTGTCAATAAAATTCAGAAAAACTCCATGTCTATTTTCAACGCTCCTACCCACCATTCCTTCCCTGCACACAAGCCATCCTGAAAACTTACCCTTAGGGTAAAGAGCAGGTAGCAACACTTTATTAACACAATGATAATGAGCTTGGATCTTCAGTAAAATTAGCAATAAACAGTTCAGCATAATCCAGATTTACATCTACAGCAGTTGCATCAATAACCGACGCACTATTTTCTCATAATGAAAATAAATTATAAAATCTTTAAAATCCTAGATGATTACCTTCTTTCCAAGATTTTGTGTCTCGAATTTCACAACTTCATTATAAAATTTATTTTTGTATAAATATTTCTGTTAATTCAAGACAACAGATAAACTACAGTGATATAGAAAATTTTTAACGTGTTTAAAAAGTTCAAATAATTTTATATTTTCAAAAAAACAAATATTGTGAAGTTTTCAATTTGTTCTAAGCAATATTGAATGTATTTCTCTGCCTATCACTATGTGTGAACCTAAATTAGCCTCATCCTATAAGAAGGACATTAAAAGTATGTTCCGTTTGATATTGGTTAGCATGTAATTTGTGGTTTTTAATTTTTATTAAGTGAGTACAATTAATTTTTTGTCGGATGATTCATCAAAGACTCCGTAGAAGCGATGTGTGTCGTATACATACAAAAAAAAATGATAATGAAGTTAGCCACACTGCTATTTCCAATAAGAGAATTACTTCCGATGAAGAACGTTATTTTGAAAGAACTTTTGCCACATTTACGATAAATCCATCAACAAAGATTTCAGCCTAGCTAGGGATAACGCTAATTTCGATGGGTGTCACCACCAAATACGTGTTCATTG
The DNA here is from genome assembly GCA_033556935.1 of Timema podura. NCBI lineage: Eukaryota > Metazoa > Arthropoda > Insecta > Phasmatodea > Timematidae > Timema > Timema podura. The sequence continues at coordinate 57,175,174 of JAVRXN010000010.1, read as the reverse complement.
AAGAAGAAAGTTAGAAAAAAAAAAGACATTTCTACTTAGCTTTTTTGATCCTTTAATTATACTTAAGGATCTCTAGCTCACTATTCAACATAACTATCCTCAACTAAATGAAAATAAAAGTAATAACTTACATTATCCTGATGGTGAGATTAATATTTTACGATTTGTTACCTTCATATTGTTGATGTTCGAGTCTGGCAAGTAGCCCCACAAGGGCACTCATAATCTTGGAATTGGCTTCGGCAATTGTTTTTACAGCATTAGACCATTTCTCGTTGACAGGGTTCTACACCTAAAACACCAAGCCTCTATCCAGCTTTGTTCATTCTGTTGGTCAAGTTTAACTTAGTTTCCAATGTAAAACCTAATGGCCATCCTCATAATCTGGTTTTCAAACAACCGGAGTGAGGCCATCCTGTCATATGTAATCTTTGGTGTGAATAATACGAATGTTCTTTTTTTCACGTTTCTATTAGTCCAATAATAGCTACTGCCATAAATAATAATATAAATATAAAGTAAACATTCATTTATTGAAAAAATAATTTATTTTTGTTAAGAGGTTGTTCTTAAATATTTTCAAAATAAATTGAACAGTATATATTATTATTATTATATCACCGCGTCTTACTACCCGTTCGGTTTGTACGCACTTACGCTAATATGTAATGGTAGGGTGACTGTGGGATGAAATGGAGGACCTACAGCTTAACGTGGAATCCGAACCACGGTGGAGGCCTGGCATTCCTCACATTCACAAGATATGATTAAATACGTCTTGTCAGAGGTGAGGGAAGGGTTTGGCAATCAGATAAATCTATGCCGGGATCGAGGATTGAACCCCGGACCCCCAGCACAAGAGTCTAACACCTTACCCCTAGACCATCAGGTCAACAATAGTATATCTTAAAAATACAGTGGGTAGCTGACAAAAAATCCAAAGAATCATACAAAATAATTGAGCTGTGATCTGCTTCAGTGGCCTCATGGTCTAAGACGTCACTCTCTCAAAAGACTGGACTGCTAATGACAGGGATGTCGGGGTTGAATCCCGGTAGGGTGTGCTAAGTGTGGATTTTCCTAAATAGTTCTCCACTCAACCCCACGCTAATGTGGGTACACTTCCTCTAAAATAAACCTTTCTCATTTCTAGCTCATTAGAGCAATTAGTGCATATGCTTATAGCCCGGACAGGTAGAAGAACTTGGTGACAAAATGATTTGAGCTAAGTTTCATGTAGAAAAAGACAATAGTGAAGCTTTTTATGTGAGATTGGGATTGATTGACCTTGAAGAACTTAGGTTTCCATTGATATTAATATGTTTGTTTGGCAGAAAACAAGCTTTAACGTTAGTTCTCTCAATCACTCCTTACGGATATCATTTCGGATACGACTGTGTTATATTCAGGAATAAAATTAATGTTATTAACTTTTAAAACATTTCGAGTTAGATACAAACTAGGTACTACAAATTGAGAGATATTCAGTTTGACGCTAGAGCTAAGTAGGAAGTTAGTTCTAACACGTTGCAACGTTACTGCAATCATTGGTTAGAGGGTAAATGTGAATTTTGGTGTATATCAAAATATTCAAAAGGCAAGTTATCTAGGGGATAGTTTCTGAACATTTTTTCATTCTTTGAGGTATTTAACGTGCACTTTATAAACCAACTTATACTATCAGTTCAAGATAATTTATAAGATCGAGAGTGAAAGAGCCTACCAATTTTGGCAGAAAGTTATTTTCACATAAATTCCAGGGTTTTTTATATGCCACAATCAACATGGGACTGATCGCTTTACTTTCCCTCCGATGGAAGTTGTGCTACAGATTTTTATCGCTCAAGAAGAATCCGTCGACCCCGGCTGGGTTTGAACCCACGAACATTGGGTCCTGAGAAGGACATTTCACCCCAGGACCACCAAGGTCGACTATACAATGTTGTTATCCATTGTAATTACAGGTAAATTCCTGTAAAATGAGTATTAAATACAGAGACTGAAACTTAACGTACCTTGAAATAGTTCATGGTAAAGTCAAATTTCTCAGCCAGGGTCATTTCTGGCTTCACCAATGTTTTTAATAAAGAGCACACCAAAATAGCTCCTGCATTGATCATTGGATTGTGAGGTTTTTCTAAAAATAACAAAAGATAAATGGTTAAAATTATATAATGAATTTTTGCTTTTATTTATTCCAAGTTTTGTTCTAGTTTCCACGATTCTATGTTGTATATTGAGTATAATATTAGAATGTAAAACCATTTTGTAATTTGATTAACTCTAGTACCCTATATTAAAAAAACTAATAGTACGTTTTAAAATTACAAATCACACTAAATTAATATAACATAGAAAAAGTAATACTTCATTTATGTCCAGGTAACATTAAGTTATTTGATCATTATTAATTACTTTAGTCCAATAGCTTACCCATTTATCTAACTTTTTGTATTAAGTTAATTATTTAGCAGGGCAGACCGTAATTTTATTATTTATGTTTGGGTAATTAACAGAAATAAGTTTGGGAATATTTTAAAATTATTTTAAGAATAAATAAATGTTTAATACTGTTAATCACAATACTACTAAAATTAGTTTAAATTTAATGTATCTACCAAACAATATTTCTTTATTTTCGAGAATGTCTAGTGGAGTGAATATGTCCTAAAATATTTATAGCTTGTAAAGGATAAAAATCCATTTAAATGATTTCTAGATTTTAAAATACATTGAATTAGAATGCAGTGTGCATAATGAGTATATGTGGAGGGCACAGTTATTACTAATTTGTAATGTTTTAATTGTGTCAATCATTTTAATTTGTATTAATTTTATGTTGCATAATGAATTTTACCTATTCTATTGTAACTGTTAATACTGAAACAATTCTGTTTTTTTAATACCTTATGTTTAAGCCACGGTCATGATTCATTTAAAGTTTAAGTGTTCAATATGTTCCATTGAATCATTTTTCATAGAAGTAGAAATGCATACTACTTTTGCAAATTTTTAGTTTTTAACTGTAGTTTACATATTATTTAAACTGTAGAAGTTGTCACCAAACCTATAAACATGCAAATTATGATTAATTAAGTGTTCTTCCAAACGATACATGTATTTATTCTTTGATTTTTGATATCCTATGTTGTTAGGACGAACACATACACGCGTTGTTCCTTTGATGACTTGAAACAAAGTGTCCTAGTACCGCAATCTTTCCCCATACTAGCTTTTATCAACTGAACTCATCCAAGTAACGTATAAAATATTTTAAATAAGAAAAGACTGTTGTCTTACCTCCTTCTGATATATTATCTCTAGACGATGGCTCTTCTTGAAATAAAAAAAAACTTAACCAAATTAGTGTGGGATACGTCACGAAAAAGTTTAAAATGGAAATTTCAATAATATATTTTTCAATTCTTCTTCTATTTTAAAACTACATTGAAACTAAACAACTTAATAATTTAAATGCACAAATTATACAAAATCAAAACTATATTTTTATATAAAAAATACCTTATAGACAATATTATTATGAACATGTTAAAACAATAGAATTTTATTCCAATTTTTTTCTAAGAAACCCCTGGTGATGATGTCGTAAATAGTTATATATTACAATATGTGTGGCCCAAATTATGGGTTTAGAGTTATAGTTTAAAATTCCCAACACAACATTTCACTTATAAAATAAAATATTTAGGCATATTAATTTCTTTAAAGTAAAATAAAATATACTTACCTTAAGTGGACTTTATCTATATCTACTGTACATGTTTGGCAACATTATTTCTTAAAACTTTACTATAAATACTTGACATTTTTTATGAGTTAATTAGCCACTAAGAGATAAAAATATACCCCAAATAGTTACATATATTTTGTGATAATTTTTTAATTCTTCTGAAATAAATTAAATTAAGTAAAAAATAAAACTTTGCATAAAAATGTGGCTTTAACCAGATACTACAAAAAGTCTCATCCCCCTTGATAAAAGCTTAAACTTTGGTAAATCTAAATTATTGTTGAGATTGTAATTATTTACTCACTGTTATGATCTAAGACAAGCTCGTTAAAATTGCGACCACTAGGTTCTTGTCCTACATATTGGTGTACTACGTCGGATCCCAGCATCTCCAGAGCAATGCCATACGTCAGTGGTTTGCTAATTTAAAAAATATCAAACTATGATTAATTGGGCAAACACATTTTCACGTGATTTTCATGTGTCATTTTACACTTAGTTTTGTGTTAAATAACATCTTTTGTAACATAAATACACCATTGTTAGTAAATAGATAAGTTTAGTAGACTTCGTTCAATAATAAAATAATTTGAATAACTTAATTGAATTTGGTCTAGTTGATTATTACAAACTACACAGCATATTATTTGAAAAACTACAACCTAGGCACGGGAATTTAAATCGGGACATTTGGTTTTTAACCTCAATGCTCTACCACTGATATATTCACGTTTGTCTTAAAAAAGGTTTAGTTATCAGTGAATGTAATTGTTTATAGCTATGAGAAATGACTCTTTCCTCACCATCATAAATACTCCTTAAAACTTTGGGGCAAAAATCTAAAGGTTCTGGTTTTAATTTTCTTGCACTGTAAATGCTATCGTAGCGTAAGTGTCCTGGTTTCAATCCTCTCATTAAGTAATGATCAGGCAACTAAATAGTAAAGGGACTAAGTCTGGAAATAATATTAATATTTTATACAACCATTATAATATAAGAAAATTATTCATTTTTTGAACTTTTATTACTGTACTCAATCCATGATCAAAATACCATCAAACCTTTCGTCAACGACTAATTGTTCCATGGTAAAGGAGAAATTGAGATTGTATTTATTCACTTCAAAATAAAATCACTCCACCCAATAAAGTTATATGACATAGGATATAAGTGAATCAAAATCAAAATCAAATCAAAAACAAAAGATTTGGCTTTGAGCCTAAAGCATGTTTTCCATTGTTTTGACTTGTCAACGTTTTATCAATACATTTATAAATGGCATATATTGTATGTATGTTTGATTAAGTCATAAATTAATATCTTATTAAATTATTGCTACGATAAACATAGACATCAATAAAATACAATATTTGGCATTCACCCAGTAAATAATTATGTAGACATTCATTTCTTGAATGATTTAATCTAATATGAATAAGGTTATTGTTATAATTATCTTACAAATAAGTATATGCAAAAAAAAAGCACATTATAATGAACCTTGCTGCAAGAATAATTAAATACTAAACCAGGTAAGGCAATATGATGGGATTACCTCTCCTGAGTCAATAGCAAAAAGAGTTTTTAGCCTCCAGCTAAAACTTTTATCATATAATATAGCTTTGACCATAATTACTTAATCTATGACATAGGAACTCAAGAAAGTTCATTGCCGCACTTATAAAATTTCGCTACATATCCCTATCTTGAGCTAGTTCTATGCACCCCATTTTATTACACCCTATATCTTTCAGATGAGTCAATTCTATTTGTATTCTCCAATATGCTTCTAGGTCCTCCCAATAGGTTTTACTGTTAATACCTTGAACGCGGTTAAAGTTTATTCTACTCGCGTTGAATGTCCTGCCAAAAGTAACCTGCGAGATTTCACTAACCTAACAATGTCTGATGATGAGTAGTGGGTATGTAACTCATCATTAGGTAACATCCTTCACTCTTTCGTCAATTTTTTTCAAAAAAAATCTTCCTAAAGTCAATACTTGCCTTCCCTTAGGTGCTTCTTGTCGGCTTAGAAGCGGGAAGGGAAGTGCGAGCTAGGTAAATTGAAACTGGTTTCTTAGGCTTTATTGAAAAAAGAATATAACAAAAAGTAAAAAAAAACTGTGAGGATATTCATGTCTGGTTAAAGAGATTGGTTAGGAGTGAGAGCGTCGTATGAGCAACCTGCACTAGCTTAAGTAGAGTCGGGGTTGATACCCAGGAGGTTCGCTCGTCTTCACTATTGTTCTCCCATGCCGACGCATGTTAGCCTTCGTACAACGTGTTATTTAATCGTATTACTGGTATTGACTCTCAAATCCAGAAACACGTATCCTAAATGAACGAGAGCTTACCTCACTCTATAGTGAGAGCTCATGAACAAAGCTAACAATCAGCAACATGAAATCTGGCCATCGCCATTAAGGCAGTCCCTAAAGTGAAACTACGGGACGTCCGAGCTCTTTTGATTAGAAAAAGAGGCCGTCGTAATTAACTGTAAGGAGGGTGTCTATTACCCCTCAATAGTCTTGAGCCTGGGCCAATCAACAGCAATTAGGTCCTTTTAGATGGAAATAATTATTGTTTTAGCACGTGCCGTGGCCTACTAGGCACAAAACTAGTTAAACATATTGTGTATGTTTCTTAGAATGCGATGTTATTGTTTTGAAATAAAATGTAATGTTATTGTTTCTGACACATGCTGGTCTACTTCTGTAATATTTACATTATTAAATGAACAAGATGTACAAGTCATCATCAAATACCTGTGAGAATGTTACACTAAGCCCCTTATTTTCAAACACACTAAATTTATTCTCTTCGCATAAAGATACCATGTTTCACAACCATAAAGCACAGTCCGTGAAACTATTGTATTGTTTATTATGAGTTTTACAATTCTTGACAACAGACTAGGTGTTAACAACTTATTGACCTAGTAATAGTTTTGACCTAATACATTAATTGTAGAATTTTTAGATTAAAAAAAGTATCCGAAAGTATATATGTATCTAGAATACAAGAAAAGGTTATTTTAAAATGCAAGTCAACACACAATCTAGGCGCAAACCATAGAGTGAGTAAGTATACTTATCGGAGGAAGAAGTGAAGTGTTATTCTCATTGACAAGCGGTTTCGTAGAGTGACATACTTATTTTATTCCTTTTATTTCTATTTTCTACATTGGTGTCTTAGTATGACAGTACTTAAGTTTTTAGCAGCGTTAAGTTAAGAATTGAGCCGCTTTGCAAAATTGATACGAAATCACCAATGAGGCAATATCATCTCCACTATAATAACTACCAGTTCCTTTGTACAGCCAAAAATAATCGAGGCATAAAAGACCTAGAAAGATGAAATTTTCAAGGAAAGTAACTCCTAGCCCAAAAAGTCACAGGAATTTGATGCTGACCAAAAATTTCCATGGGAGTCCCAAAATGTTTTTTCTTGAAAAAAACCAAGTCGAAAAAATTTAAAGGCCAGAAGATAAAGAAGCTGAAATTTTGCAGGCAGTTAGCCCCTAATCGAAAAGGGTGCAGAAATACTTGTGATAGAAAATTAACATTGGGTATCGCAATAAACGATAATATATTTATAATACATGCATACATGCATACATATTTATACATGCATACCATAACATAAATTACTATACAAATATACATATACAAATATACATATACAAATATACATATACAATATAATATACACATACAAATATACATATACACATATATACATATACACATACAAATATACATATACATATACACATATAACATATACAAATACACATATATACATACATACAACATAACATACAAATATACATACATAACATACCACACATACATAACATACATAACATACCACACATACATAACATACATAACATACACACATACATACCATACATACATACATACCATACATGACATACCATACATACATACATACATCATACATACATACATACATACATACATACATACATACATACATACATACATACATACATACATACATACATACATAATACATACATACATACATACCATACATAACATACATTACATACATACATACATAATCACACCGTTCCTTTAAGGGTCAGGCCAAAACTGTATATATAACAAAAAAACATTTCCATACTTAATGCATCCTCAATAACCCCCCACCCTATCCTTGCATACTCCCTACACTTCAACAACATTAATACACCGAGTCATAGATGCTTTTTGATTCTTAAAACTCTTAAAGTTTATATTTTTCACACATTCGTCCAGAACATTTAACCACGTCTTACATCGTCTAAGCCTTCCCTTTGAACCACACACTCTTCTATCATATATTTTCTTCGTCACTCAATCCAAACTCATGCTATCAACATGCCCAAACCAACGTAAGATGCCTCTTTCACAGTGACCTTTTGGATTCCCTTTAAAACCACGTTCCTTCAGCAACCATTCATTACCGACTTTATCAATAAGATTGTTTCAAATACATTTATTAGATATCTCATTCCAATCGCATTCAGCTTCATCTTGTATTTCTCCTGACAAACACACGCTTCATATCCACACAAAAAATGTTGGTGTTACCTAACTTCTCTATACTGTACTACTGACTACCATCTTCGCCTCTTCCGTTACTACTTCATTCTTTGCAATAGGTCACATACATTCAACTAATCTCCGAGATGCATTCACTCGTATGTCGAATTCAAAGCCTATCCTTCCATTTTTTCAAGACATTCTGCCCAGACACATAAAATAACTAATTTGTTCTAATAGTTTTCCACTACACTAAGCTGATCCGTTCTTATCAAAAACTATCATTATAGTTTTGGATACATTTATACGAAGATCCATTCTGTTTGTCGTCACATTCAAACGATTTAATACAATCTGCAAGTCACTTTCATTTTCAGCAACTATTACGGCATAATCTGAATAAAGCGGCACGCTCACATTCACACTACCCGTTTGCACACCAACATCTCACAAACATCCCTCATATAATTATTCGTGAATATATTAAACAACCATGGTGCTATAACACAACCTTCTCTAACTCTTTCATTGAAGTAATTATTTGATATACCTACTATAGATTCTTTAATTGAAATACACCCTCCAGATTTTTAAGTTAGCTTAAAAATTATTCCCATTCGCAATCATTGTCAAACAAATTATACAATGGGACACATTACACAACCAGATATGAAACCGTTGATTTTTTAATGGGTGCTATTCTAGTCAATAGATAATTTTACGGTATTAACAAATGAGCATTTCATATTGAGAAATGTAATATTGTTTTATATTAGTTAATATATACCTGCAAGACTGTAAGGTAAATGGGATGGATATGTCTCCTATAGAGAACCTCTGCCCATCGATAGTGCACACGCTAACGCCCCAGTAGTCAGGGTTCATTCTGGCCAATTGAGGAATGTAGCTTGCTACCTACAAGAGTCATTGAAACATACATACATTTGGATTACAATATATAATCTTAGCATTGCTAACCTTTATTAAGTCATATTTTAATTGGTTTAACTTTGCACCCACAAATATCCCCGTAATCCCTTTACGTTTTAAAATGAAATAAAATAAACTTCAATCATTAATATTAATACAATATGTAGACTTTTTATGAAACTTTTTATGAAACATTTTATGGGCAGTAATAAAAGTAATTTGTAGTCACTCATGAATACACCCATAATCACTCTACGTTTAAAAGTAAATTAAATGTTCTTCTTCCAATACAAAATTAAACCTTTCTAACATATTGTTAAAGTATTTTTTATTAGTTCAGTCACTTTGAAGCCTCAAAAATTTCTCCCATTTCCTGGACCCCTATTTTGAAATGCTGAACTTTCCTACTTTTATATTATCTGGAGGTGGTCCTTTGATCAATTTGCAATTTTTTTTCCCCGTGTCAAAAAGTAGATTTTCTAATAATTGTGTGTAGATGTTTCAAGCTCTTCCAAGTCTTTTCAGTTGCCACATACCCATTTTGAAATTTTGCCCTTGTTTGTCTGATATGGTTCTTGTACTGTACATCCTGGAAAATTTCAATTTTCAACCACAACTAAAATTAGTTCTATACATTATTTGTATCAATTTCTAGCTCTTCCATTTATTTAGACATCATTCGATTATCTGGAAAGTTTTATTTAATACACGCCAAAACTCAAAATTATACCTCACCAATAAAGTTATTTTTCTATAAACTATAAAAATTGTGTTAGTATTTTTTAAGTCCTAGCTCTCCTTAAGCTAGATATTGATTTTAATTTTTTTAAATCATTTGTCCTTTCTAGCTATCTCCGGAATTTTTATCTTCTACCATACCTAAAGGTGTTTTTTTATAAAAAAATTGAAATATACATATACTTCCCTATATTTTATTTTTCCCCTTACTCATTTCAAATTTCAAAACTTTTTTGGAATTTGGGGTGGTCTATTTACCCTCGACCAAATTTCAATTTCTTACCACACAGATAAGTGGTTAGTAATTATAGTTTTCAAAATGTCTAGCCATGACCATTTCCTGTACCCCCACTTTAAATATAATATGTTAAGTAAGTCCCTTCTGTTATTTTTTTACAGTTATTAAATATTTCAAATTTCTTCTCTAAGGAAAAGTTTTTTTCTTAGTATTGGAAGTTTCTAGGGGATCACTATCCCATTTTTTGGTCCTTTATTTTGAAATTTAAGAATGTTCAGACCTTTATTGTGTTCTCGAGTGGAGTGGGGTAACTAAAAAACTTCAATCCCCTACCATTTTTGTTATGGAACTTTTGAAACCCCCAATTTTATCGACACCCTTTTAGAAAGATAAAATATTTTACATTTATTTGTTTATTTGATCTCTCTACATTCCTTGAGAATTCTAATTTCCGTCTCCTAAAAGGTTTTTTCTACTTATAGCACCCTAAGCACCCCTCTCATATTTTGTGGAGTTCCATTTTAAAATATAAAATGTTCGGACTTTTATGTTTGTTTTTAGTGGTGCCTCTATCTGCTTGCTGAATATCAGTTCTCTACCACACAGAGACGTAGTTGTTTAAATATTATTTTTTGAAATTTTGAAACCCCTACTCTCCTCATTATTTTATAAACATCCACATTAAACTATTAAATTTTAAGATTAATTCTGTTATTTTGAGGGCTCCTTGTATCTGCTCCCCAAATTTAAATTTTCTACCACAGCTTAAAGTTTTTATGACTACCTCCTTGCCTTAGTTTCTTGAAATCTCAACTAAGGAATTAAAATTTTCAGACACTTATGAATAGTTGTAATGGTACATTTAACTGCCCTCCAAATATCAATTTTCTTTCACACATATCAGTAGTTAATTCTATTAGTTTTGGAAATGTTGAGCCCCCAACACCTTTCCTACAACTCATGCTTAGAAATTTCATATTTCAAGATTTATTTGGTTATTTGGAGTTGTCTTCCTCTAGCTGTCTACTAAATTTTAATTTTCTACCTCATCAAAATGTTTATTCTAACTATAGCCTCCCCCTCCCTTATATCCCGGAGACCCATTTTGAAACTCCCCCAGCTTTATTTCTCTGATTAAATGGGGCAATCTTTCTACCTTCCAGCCAAATTCCAGCTTTCCAGCTCTTCTGACAGATTTTTTATTTTTTTTATTCACAATCACAATGTTATAACACCCTTTCCACCCGCTTGGGGGTTTCATTTCACAAAACATCATTTTATCGAAATTATATGACTTGAAGGGAACCTCCCTGACTAAATTTAAGATTCCAAGTTCAGTGCTTCGGGAGATGACATTTTATATTAAGATATGTACTGTGCATATGTATATAATATTATCTCATTTCACCATATTAATAAAAACATCAAGTTTGAGAAAATATACATTTCTTGCCAAGTTTGATAATTAACGCCATTTTAATCAAGTAGAAGGATTTCCAACCTGACTGACAGCCCATAAAGTGACTTAACAAAATGATAAATCTTTATATAACTAACAAGGTGAGTATTGAAGAAGCTTCGAAAATGAATCTCCCATTTGGTTCATCTTAGTAATTAAGTTATATCCAATACTATCTAATCAAATAACATTTTAAAAAAGTACAGAGCATTTGCTATAAATTCTCAAACACATTGTATGAAAATATATATACTCTTGTAGTTCTAACATTTAAATAAAATATGATAAAATTAAAAATAAGAGTGTGTTTTTTTATTAGAGTCCTGTTGAACTAAGATATGTATTTTTATTCGTTTTTTTTAATATGTTTACGATATATTTATAATGTACTACATTTAAAATAGACTGTTTGAAATCTATAGCACGGTTACTTTGTTTATCTTTAGATTTAGCTGCTAAATAATATTACTATTTTTGATATATAAATATAAATATAAATAATATAAAAATAATGCCTTATTTTAATGATTTAATTTCATTAAAGTTTACCTTGCCCTCCGTGTTTGACTTGCATTTCCAATAAAAATCTTCAATGTGTTTTGTGAATCCTTGAAAGTCTGGAATGATGAATTGATGCCTGAATGCTCTTGAGATGAGGACGATGTTAGCAGAGATTACGCTACAAACAAAACATAGCTTTAACCTTTTATTATCATATCAAAACTATCCAAATGAGCTAGATCATTTTATTCCTTGATTATTTGTATCTAAGAAATAACAAAATGTATTAATAAGCAAAAACAAGTTAATTAAAATTTATTTTATACAATTTAATACAAGAAATATTTAGCTAATTACTATGTGAGAGGACGATAATCTTAGTTCATACATTTTAATATAGGGTATATTTAGTGGCCTGCTATATAAAATGGAAATAATTTAAGTTCATAAACTTAAATACAAGAGATATTTAGCGGCCTGCTAGTGATTAAATTATTGGTGAATACTGAAAGTAGATGAGATAATATTCTTCTGGGCCACTTTTTTTTAGTAAGATGGTTACGATCATTAACTAGAGTTGTGTATAGAAAGGTCAGCTTGGCAGTGTTTATTAGTAGATCCACTACCTTGCCTCTCTCCACCACCCCCTGCAATCCCATTTTCCTCTCAAAACTGAGCGTTATCTTCTTCAGCCCCCACTCATCCTCTAACAGCCCTTCCCCTAGATTTTTCTCCCTCTATCCATCCTTAAAACCTGATATGTCCAGATAACGGCTTACATGGATACTACGTCCCTGAATTCCCCCCTCCCACTCCTATTCACCTAATTCAAACTTTCCTGTCATTCTCTTCTCTGCTAACGGTTACGATTTTGACACTCTAATTCAGTTGTTTGCGCACTCTCAGTACAGTTAGCAGAAATTTGAGTCTCGATCTCCCTATCACTGGCAAATCCAATTAGACGAGCTTGAAGTTTAATTGGTGTGCCAGTAGATATGGGTCATTCTGCTACTGAAGTATTATTATGACTTTAGAAATTACTTATAAATATGATGACACAACATTTTTTGTCCGTTCCTTAAAATAAAGAAAAGATATCAAAATAAAATCATACTTTTGAAATATTTAAATTTTAATTTTATATGTAGGGCCTCCCTTCCTCATGAATATCTGTATTTACCTCCTGAATGTGTCCCGATCTAGTTTCTGTGTTTCTGGAGAGCCGCCATCACTGTTTGAATTCCTATGAATTTCCCGTAGGTTGTCCATAAGTTCATTCAGTCTGGGATCATTTTTGCGAAGTCCTGTGCTTCGTAAAGCCTGAAAATGTAATAAAATAATCAGGATGACCATTTAATTTAAGCTTGTAAACTAATTAAATATAAAACAAAATGTGAAAATATATTGAATATTTACCAAACATATTGAACTATTTTTAAAATATGCAAATAAAACCAAAAATGTGACATAAATAAAGTAACTATAGCTTATAATGCGAATATTTAAGTCTAAGAAATAGAAATATTAGCTATCTACAATATAACAGTGGTGGCGCAACCGGCAGAACAGGGTTGGGCATTTCCCCCTAAAAAGAATTTGTCATCCTCTGGAATAAGTCCCCCCCTCCCTCCAGACATATTTAAAACCCTCTGATATATTCGATTATGAAGTTGTAAGATGGCCTTTAATAAAACTCCTAATATACGTTCAATTTTAAAAAATTTCCTAGAGGTGACCACTTCAACGAGCTCCTAGAGGCAACTAACTGTAGTGAAAAATCAGGTGAGGAACCCTCTAAATAGCTTCTAGGGCCGTCCAAATTTCAAACATTTCTAGGAGAAGAGCACTCCAAAGATCTTTTAGACGCATGTAATTTTAAAGAATTTTCAAGCAAAGACCCCTCCCCCCCAAAAAAAAGTTTCAGAAAGGATTACATTTACAAATATTTGTCGGTGGGACGGTGGAAGACCACTTCAAATATCTTCTAGAGGCATCTAATTTCCTACAAAAATTCCAGAAGAGGAACAATAATCTTCTAAGTAGATCCTAATTTCAAAATATTGGTGGGCAAAGACCACTAACTTCAATTAGCTTTTAGAGGCACCAAACCTTTGAGAAAAATTTGGGTGAGGAGCAATATAAATAGCTTCTAGAAGCATCTAAATTTCTAAAATTGTATGGGGAAGGACCCCTTTAAATAGCTTTTAGGAAATCAACATTAAAAACATCTGGGTAAGGACTATTTAAAATAGCTTCTAGAGGCATCCAAATTTCAAAAATTTCCCGAAGGAGGACTACTCCAAATAGCTTATAGGACCATCAAAATTAAAATATATATATATATATATATATATATATATATATGAGAGAAAACGTCTCTAAATAGCTTTTAAAATAATCTTATATCCGAAAGGTTTAGAAAGAAACACTCAAAATCAGTGACAGCAAAACCGAGGATTTGGGTGTAGGGGTGGTAATTGCCCCTCGTAGAATAAATTAGCCCTACTCTAGACGTATCTTACCCCTTCTGATATTCCCGAATGTTAAGCTGAAAAACTTGTATCAAACTGCTAATAACTTCTAGAGGCTTTCAATTTTCAAAAATTTGTTATCTACAGGCATCCAATTTTAAAGATTTACCAGGAGATGGCCACTCCAAATATTTTCTAATAATATCAAATTTTCAAAACTATCCAGGTCAGGATCACTTCAAATAGCATCTAAAGACATAAAAATTTGTTAAGTACTTGAGTATCCCTTCAAATATATTATAGAGGCATCTTAACTGTCGGAAAATATTAAGGTGAGGGGCTTCAAAGTTTCAAGAATTTAGAGAGGAGTACCACTTTAAATGTTAGCTTCTAGATGGATCAATTTTTCTTTTCTTTTTAATTTAAGTAAGGGACTATTCAAAATAGCTTTTAGAGGGATCTTATTTTCAAATATTTATAGAAGGAGGACCACTTCAAATAGCTATTAGACGCATTCAAATCTCAAAATAGATCTCGGGAAAACTACTCCAAATAGCTTTTAGGGACAAATAATTTTCAAACATTTATTGGAGATAGGGTGGGGGAATATAAGGCAAATAAAATTGTTATTTGATTGCCCCCCCTACAAAACAAAGGCTAAACCACTACTGCAATAGAATACGCTCGAAAACTATCAGAGCTTGTTTCTGTGAGTAGTTTATCACTTAGTGGAATTCTGGGTAGTTGAGGGGCTTCAATATTTTTTTAGACTTAAAGCCCTTTGACCATGATCAGTGTCATATTCCACTAGCGGTGACCTTAAAGCCAAATCATATTTATATATTTGTTTGAATAACTACAATTCAGGAATGTTAAACTCGTTTGATCATATGGGCCTCAATGAAAATTAAAAATACTGAGAGGGCCGCATAGTGAGAAATTTCCTCACTATTTTCATTTTCTCAAGTAAAAAGAATTCCAACTTAGTAACTCAATATTACCAGTACGAAAATAAAAGAGTAAGTCCCTATACAAATAATAAGAAAGATCCTTTATTTGCCACAAATTAAAAACCTATAATTTGTAGGAATTATGTGAGTGTCGGCCTTTAAATCTTGTGCCGAAGTCACTTTCATAAATGTTGATAAATCGGTGTCCTTAAACCGATATATTTGGTTGGTTTTTTTGTATCTTTTGATGTGAGAAAACAAATATTAACACATAATTATGCTTCCAAACATTGCACATATTTTGTGCCCAAATTAAATAACTTTTGGAAATTAATCTCTGTTTAAAAAATAGTACACATTTTTTACACCGACTTCACAAGGTAATTTTCCTCAATTTATGATGAATTCACTAAATTTTTATTCCTACGATGTTTATAAACATAAAAAGGGTTGAATTCAATGTTCTTTGATCATAAGTTGTGCCGGCCGCACAAAATCAGTGATAAGGCCACATGCAACCCCGGTCATAAGGTTTTACATGCCTGAACAAAATAATCAGACCCTCACAACAATTTGTCCTCACTTTGAGCCTCTCATTACTATCTGTGGTATTATAGGCAACAAACCTGTATTAATAATGCATGGAGAGGTTAGACAAATGGACTAAACTCGATATATTGATATAAATGATTTACAACTATGGACAGAGAGATTCGTTCATAGCATAGTAATGAATATATTGTAGCATAAGGGCTGGTGAAAACCATATAGTATTAAATATATTCATAGTAATTTAGTAAGGAGGGATAATATAAATAGTTAATGATTGAAAGAACGTCTAAATAATCTCAAGAGGTTTAATAGAATAGAGAAATAACCAAAAAGGATTATTAAATTACAGACATAAGAAAAGTATATCATGAATTGAAGGTAATAACCTTGACACAGATAAAAATATTTGTCAGAATTAAGTTCAAGTCATATTTTATATGAACACAATTGAATGGGATGTTTGTGATTAATATTAAATTATTTAACCATTATATATAGAGTGAAATGAAGTAATAACAAAAGTAAACAATTGACTAGGGTTAATTTAAATTATTTAAACTTTATATTTAGAGTGAAATGAAGTAATAACAAAAGTAATACAATTGAATAGGGTAAAATACACTAAACATATTAAAATGTAACATAATATATAACATAAGCATTAATGTTAAAATTGCAAGTTAATAATTAAAACCATGTATTGAATCATTTGATTGGTGAATGAACTTATTAACAACCAGTATTATTACATGAAGTTCTCAGTAAGAACTATAATAAAAGTGACAGGGAAATTATTTTGTAAAATTCCTGAAGAGGTTAAAGTAATTAATGTGAAACATTTGAAAAGGTTGAAGTGAAATTTAAAGTAAGATAAATTGATAAATGAGATTGATTAAAACGTTCCTTAGCAATCTCATTTATAAATTTATCTTACTTTTAATTTCACTTCAACCTTTTCAAATGTTTCACATTAATTACGTTAACCTCTTCAGAAATTTTACAAAATAATTTCCCTGTCACTTTTATTATAGTTCTTACTGAGAACTTCATGTAATAATACTGGTTGTTAATAAGTTCATTCACCAATCAAATGATTCAATACATGGTTTTAATTATTAACTTGCAATTTTAACATTAATGCTTATGTTATATATTATGTTACATTTTAATATGTTTAGTGTATTTTACCCTATTCAATTGTATTACTTTTGTTATTACTTCATTTCACTCTAAATATAAAGTTTAAATAATTTAAATTAACCCTAGTCAATTGTTTACTTTTGTTATTACTTCATTTCACTCTATATATAATGGTTAAATAATTTAATATTAATCACAAACATCCCATTCAATTGTGTTCATATAAAATATGACTTGAACTTAATTCTGACAAATATTTTTATCTGTGTCAAGGTTATTACCTTCAATTCATGATATACTTTTCTTATGTCTGTAATTTAATAATCCTTTTTGGTTATTTCTCTATTCTATTAAACCTCTTGAGATTATTTAGACGTTGTTTCAATCATTAACTATTGAAAACCATATATACAAACATCTAGGAGTTTCTTTCAATATGAATCAAGACTGGACATTTGGCAACAGAATTAGCACCGAACACGTTGAGAATATACACGACAAAGATAGATAGCTACCATCTATATTACAGGTAGAAAATGTATTGTGATCGTCAAAAAAATCGAACTCGAGATTTTGATGAAACTCGTAGTTTCATGACCCCCCAAATCCGAAAAAGTGGTTTTTGAATTTCCGTCAGTCTGTCTGCCTGTCTGTCTGTCTGCCTGTCTGTCTGTCTGCCTGTCTGTCTGTCTGTCTGTCTGTCTGTCTGTCTGTACCTCCAACTATAGCCTAAAATATTTTACAAATCGGGCTAAAACTTGGTATCTAGGGTTTTCATAGGGTTGCCCCGAGGGTTTTTTGGAATTGGATATCCAACCCTAAAATTAAGGGTGGTTTACTGAAGGGAAAAAAGAGAAAAAACGATTTTTTTTCAAAATCGGCTCTAATGATTTTGATTAAATTTCATTTCTAAACATTAATAAATAACCAAAAAAATAAATGGTACGGCGCACCGCACAGACTTTCTCTCTCTTTCTATATTATCGTAAGATTTCTGAACGGAATAATGTACATTGTATCATCACCACTCCACATAAGAACACGCATAAAATAATATACAATGATATATAATCAATTAGAAAAGAGGCGCATCTTTGTCCACCTAAGAGCATTTCAAACAGTTTAATGTATTCCACAAGGGTCAACACTTCGTAATAAAATTTCGATTTTTGGTTACAATCTTAACATTTTATAAGGTGTTGCAGATCTTCAAGTCATCGCATTGATATTTAATTATTCATTTATACATTTTTACCAATAAAAAATGTAAATATTGACTATTGAGTCTAAAATGGAGATAGATCATTGCTGTGCAAACATTTCTCCTAAGAGCTTTAAGGAAAAATAGCATAATTTTTTAGATACTTATATTTAATTACACTATGGCATTGGAGAATTATTGCGTTAAGTTTTAAGTAGTGTATGTTTACAACTAAAGCTCACAAAATTGTATTAATATATTTGCAAATATTTCAGAAACTGTTGCTTTTATAAAAATATATGTCAAATTAAAGTTTTTTATTTCTAATAGTCCTACAATTTTGCAATGATAGGTTGTTTAGTTTCTCAAATAGTTGTGGAGATACGGAAATTAACGCTTCTGTAAGGTACCCTAAAAATCATTTTCATAGGAAAATGAAAATAGCCAGTTTATTTATAATCTTAATCAACGCCTAGATACGAATTTTAATTAAAATCGTTTGAGCAGATTTTGAGAAAACCAATTTTTTCTCTTTTCGCCCTTCAGTAAACTACCCTTAATTTTAAGTTTTTATAGACACACAGACAGACGGGATTGCAAAGACTATTTTTTAGGGTTCGGGGGGGTCATGAGACGTCGACATCCATCAAAAGTTCATGTAAGTTTTTTTACGGTCGCAATACTTAAAACTTTAATGTCCAAAAAGTTAAAAAAATTCATATAATTTCGTATAGAATGAAAGTTATTGATTTTATAAAAATATGTTTCGGATAAAATATTTGTATTATACATATATATACATATTTGTAGTGCTAATTAATTTCATATCTCAAATAGTTTCGGAGCTATTATAAAAAATGTTAATAAACGCGTCAGACCGGAGCCCTTAAAGCCATTTTTCCGAAATATTGAGGGTAGCCATTTTGTTTGGAATATTTATTAATGTTTATAAATGAAATTTAATCAAAATCGTTAAAGCCGATTTTGAGAAAATCGACTTTTTCTCTTTTTGCCCTTCAGTAAACTACCCTTAATTTTAAGTTTTAATAGACACACAGACAGACGGCATTGCAAAGACTATTTTTTAGGGTTCGGGGGGTCATGATACGTCGACATCCATCAACATTTCAGGTTAGTTTTTCTTACGGTCGCAATACTTAAGCTTTAATGCCCAAAAAGTTAAAAATATATATATAATTGCGTATATATTGAAAGTTATTGATTTTATAAAAATATTTTTCGAATAAAATATTTGTATTATAAATATATATACATATTTGTAATGCTAAGTAATTTCATATCTCAAATAGTTTCGGAGCTATTAAAAAAAATGTTAATTAACGCATCAGACTGGAGCCCTTAAAGCCATTTTGCCGAAATATTGAGAGTAGCCATTTTGTTTGTAATATTTATTAATGTTCATAAATGAAATTTAATCAAAATCGTTAGAGCCCATTTTGAGAAAATCAACTTTATCTCTTTTTTCCCCTCAGTAAACTACCCTTAATTTTAGGGGTAGATATCCAATTCCAAAAACCCCTCGGGGCAACCCTATGAAAACCTTAGATATCAAGTTTCAGCTCAATCGGTAAAATAGTTTAGGCTCTAGTTGGAGGTACAGACAGACAGACAGACGGAAATTCAAAAACCACTTTTTCGGATTCAGAGAGTCATGAAACGTCAAGATTCATCAAAATCTCGAGTTCGAATTTTTTGACGATCACCATACTTTCTCTACCTGTAAGATAGAGAGAAAGTAAAAATTGCTACTCTCAATAATTTGGCAAAATGACTTTGAGGGTTCCGGTCTGATGCGTAAATACTTATTACTTTCTCTCTATCTTACAGGTAGAGAAAGTATTGTGATCGTCAAAAAAATCGAACTCGAGATTTTAATGAATTTTGACGTTTCATGACTTCCTGAATCCGAAAAAGTGGTTTATGAATTTCCGTCTGTCTGTCTGTCTGTCTGTCTGTCTGTCTGTCTGTCTGTCTGTCTGTCTGTACTTCCAACTAGAGCCTAAACTATTTTACCGATTGAGTTGAAACTTGATATCTAGGGTTTTCATAGGGTTGCCCCGAGGGGTTTTTGGAATTGGATATCTACCCCTAAAATTAAGGGTAGTTTACTGAAGGGCAAAAAGAGAAAAAGTCGATTTTCTCAAAATCGGCTCTAACGATTTTGATTAAATTTCATTTATGAACATAAATAAATATTCCAAACAAAATGGCTACTCTCAATATTTCGGCAAAATCGTTTTAAGGGCTCCGGTCTAATGCGTAAATTTACATTTTTTATAATAGCTCCGAAACTATTTGAGATATGAAATTACTTTGAATTACAAATATGTATATATATTTATAATACAAATATTTTATTCGAAACATATTTTTATAAAATCAATAACTTTCAATATATACGCAATTATATATATATTTTTAACTTTTTGGGCATTTAAGCTTAAGTATTGCGATCGTAAGAAAAACTAACCTGAAATGTTGATGGATGTCGACGTCTCATGACCTCCCGAACCCTTAAAAATAGTCTTTGCAATGCCGTCTGTCTGTGTGTCTATTAAAACTTAAAATTAAGGGTAGTTTACTGAAGGGCAAAAAGAGAAAAAGTCGATTTTCTCAAAATCGGCTCTAACGATTTTGATTAAATCTCATTTATAAACATAAATAAATATTCCAAACAAAATGGCTACTCTCAATATTTCGGCAAAATCGTTTTAAGGGCTCCGGTCTGATGCGTAAATTTACATTTTTTATAATAGCTCCGAAACTATTTGAGATATGAAATTACTTAGCATTACAAATATGTATATATATTTATAATACAAATATTTTATTCGAAACATATTTTTATAAAATCAATAACTTTCAATATATACGCAATTATATATATATTTTTAACTTTTTGGGCATTAAAGCTTAAGTATTGCGACCGTAAGAAAAACTAACCTGAAATGTTGATGGATGTCGACGTCTCATGACCCACCGAACCCTAAAAAATAGTCTTTGCAATGCCGTCTGTCTGTGTGTCTATTAACACTTAAAATTAAGGGTAGTTTACTGAAGGGCAAAAAGAGAAAAAGTCGATTTTCTCAAAATCGGCTCCAACGATTTTGATTAAATTTCATTTATAAACATTAATAAATATTACAAACAAAATGGCTACCCTCAATATTTCGGCAAAATGGCTTTAAGGGCTCCGGTCTGATGCGTAAATTAACATTTTTTTAAATAGCTCCGAAACTATTTGAGATATGAAATTACTTAGCATTACAAATATGTATATATATTTATAATACAGAAATTTTATCCAAATCATATTTTTATAAAATCAATAACTTTTAATATATACGCAATTATATGAATTTTTTTTTACATTTTTGGACATTAAAGTTTAAGTATTGCGACCATAAAAAAAAAACTAACCTGAAATGTTGATGGATGTCGACGTCTCATGACCCCCACAACCCTAAAAAATAGTCTTTGCAATGCCGTCTCTCTGTGTGTCTATAAAAACTTAAAATTAAGGGTAGTTTACTGAAGGACGAAAAAAGAAAAATATGGTTTTCTCAAAATCTGCTTAAACGATTTTGATTAAAATTCGTATCTAGGCGTTGATTAAGATTATAAATAAACTGGCTATTTTCATTTTCCTATGAAAATTATTTTTAGGGTACATTACAGAAGCGTTAATTTCCGTATCTCCACAACTATTGGAGAAACTAAACAACTTATCATTGCAAAATTGTAGGACTATTAGAAATAAAAAACTTTTATTTGACATATATTTTTATAAAAACAGCAGTTTCTGAGATATTTGCAAATATATTAATACAATTTTGTGAGCTTTAGTTGTAAACATATACTACTTAAGTCTTAACGCAATAATACTCCAATGCCATAGAGTAATTAAATATAAGTATCTAAAAAAGTATGTTATTTTTCCTTAAATCTCTTAGGAGAAATGTTTGCATAGGAATGATATATCTCCATTTTATACTCAATAGTCAATATTTACATTTTTTATTAGTCAAAATGTATAAATGAATAATTAAATATCAATGCGATGACTTGAAAATCTGCAACACCTTTTAAAATGTTAATATTTTAACCAAAAATCGAAATTTTAATACGAAGTGTTGACCCTTGTGGAACACATTAAACTGTTTGAATTGTTCTTAGGTGGACAAAGATGCGCCTCTTTTCTCATTGATTCTATATCATTGTATATTATTTTATGCGTGTTCTTATGTGGAGTGGTGATGATACAATGTACATTATTCCGTTCAGAAATCTTACGAGTTTATAGAAAGAGAGAGAAAGTCTGTGCGGTGTGCCGTACCATTTATTTTTCCTTAAATCTCTTAGGAGAAATGTTTGCATAGCAATGATCTATCTCCATTTTAGACTCAATAGTCAATATTTACATTTTTTATTGGTCAAAATGTATAAATGAATAATTAAATATCAATGCGATGACTTGAAGATCTGCAACACCTTTTAAAATGTTAAAATTTTAACCAGAAATCGAAATTTTAATACGAAGTGTTGACCCTTGTGGAAGACATTAAACTGTTTGGAATGCTCTGAGGTGGACAAAGATGCGCCTCTTTTCTCATTGATTCTATATCATTGTATATTATTTTATGCGTGTTCTTATGTGGAGTGGTGATGATACAATGTACATTATTCCGTTCAGAAATCTTACGAGTTTATAGAAAGAGAGAGAAAGTCTGTGCGGTGTGCCGTACCATTTATTACTTTCTCTCTATCTTACAGGTAGAGAAAGTATTGTGATCGTCAAAAAAATCGAACTCGAGATTTTGATGAATTTTGACGTTTCATGACTTCCTGAATCCGAAAAAGTGGTTTTTGAATTTCCGTCTGTCTGTCTGTCTGTCTGTCTGTCTGTCTGTCTGTCTGTACCTCCAACTAGAGCCTAAACTATTTTACCGATTGAGCTGAAACTTGATATCTAGGGTTTTCATAGGGTTGCCCCGAGGGTTTTTGTAATTGGATATCTACCCCTAAAATTAAGGGTAGTTTACTGAAGGGAAAAAAGAGAAAAAGTCGATTTTCTCAAAATCCGCTCTAACGATTTTGATTAAATTTCATTTATGAACATTTATAAATATTCCAAACAAAATGGCTACTCTCAATATTTCGGCAAAATCGCTTTAAGGGCTCCGGTCTGATGCGTAAATTAACATTTTTTATAATAGCTCCGAAACTATTTGAGATATGAAATTACTTAGCATTACAAATATGTATATATATTTATAATACAAATATTTTATTCGAAACATATTTTTATAAAATCAATAACTTTCAATCTATACGCAATTATATATATATTTTTAACTTTTTGGACATTAAAGCTTAAGTATTGCGACCGTAAGAAAAACTAACCTGAAAGGTTGATGGATGTCGACGTCTCATGACCCCCCGAACCCTTAAAAATAGTCTTTGCAATGCCGTCTGTCTGTGTGTCTATTAAAACTTAAGATTAAGGGTAGTTTACTGAAGGGCAAAAAGAGAAAAAGTCGATTTTCTCAAAATCGGCTACAACGATTTTGATTAAATTTCATTTATATACATTAATAAATATTCCAAACAAAATGGCTACCCTCAATATTTTGGCAAAATGGCTTTAAGGGCTCCGGTCTGATGCGTCAATTAACATTTTTTTAAATAGCTCCGAAACTATTTGAGATATGAAATTACTTAGCATTACAAATATGTATATATATTTATAATACAAATATTTTATTCGAAACATATTTTTATAAAATCAATAACTTTCAATCTATACGCAATTATATATATATTTTTAACTTTTTGGACATTAAAGCTTAAGTATTGCGACCGTAAGAAAAACTAACCTGAAATGTTGATGGATGTCGACGTCTCATGACCCCCCGAACCCTTAAAATTAGTCTTTGCAATGCCGTCTGTCTGTGTGTCTATTAAAACTTAAAATTAAGGGTAGTTTACTGAAGGGCAAAAAGAGAAAAAGTCGATTTTCTCAAAATCGGCTCTAACGATTTTGATTAAATTTCATTTATAAACATTAATAAATAATCCAAACAAAATGGCTACCCTCAATATTTCGGCAAAATGGCTTTAAGGGCTCCGGTCTGATGCGTCAATAACATTTTTTTAAATAGCTCCGAAACTATTTGAGATATGAAATTACTTAGCATTACAAATATGTATATATATTTATAATACAGATATTTTATCCAAAACATATTTTTATAAAATCAATAACTTTCAATCTATACGCAATTATATGAATTTTTTTAACTTTTTGGACATTAAAGTTTAAGTATTGCTACCGTAAAAAAAAACTAACCTGAAATGTTGATGGATGTCGACATCTCATGACCCCCCGAACCCTAAAAAATAGTCTTTGCAATGCCGTCTGTCTGTGCGTCTATAAAAACTTAAAATTAAGGGTAGTTTACTGAAGGGCGGAAAGAGAAAAAATTGGTTTTCTCAAAATCTGCTCAAACGATTTTGATTAAAATTCGTATCTAGGCGTTGATTAAGATTATAAATAAACTGGCTATTTTCATTTTCCTATGAAAATGATTTTTAGGGTACATTACAGAAGCGTTAATTTCCGTATCTCCACAACTATTGGAGAAACTAAACAACTTATCATTGCAAAATTGTAGGACTATTAGAAATAAAAAACTTTTATTTGACATATATTTTTATAAAAGCAGCAGTTTCTGAGATATTTGCAAATATATTAATATAATTTTGTGAGCTTTAGTTGTAAACATATACTACTTAAGTCTTAACGCAATAATTCTCCAATGCCATAGAGTAATTAAATATAAGTATCTAAAAAAGTATGTTATTTTTCCTTAAATCTCTTGGGAGAAATGTTTGCATAGCAATGATCTATCTCCATTTTAGACTCAATAGTCAATATTTACATTTTTTATTGGTCAAAATGTATAAATGAATAATTAAATATCAATGCGATGACTTGAAGATATGCAACACCTTATAAAATGTTAATATTTTAACCAGAAATCGAAATTTTAATACGAAGTGTTGACCCTTGTGGAAGACATTAAACTGTTTGAAATGCTCTTAGGTGGACAAAGATGCGCCTCTTTTCTAATTGATTATATATCATTGTATATTATTTTATGCGTGTTCTTATGTGGAGTGGTGATGATACAATGTACATTGTTCCGTTCAGAAATCTTACGAGTTTATAGAAAGAGAGAGAAAGTCTGTGCGGTGCGCCGTACCATTTATTTATCATATCTGCGTAACTCTTTGAGATATGAAATTATTTATTATTTAAAATATGTTGATCTATTTATAATACAAATCATTTATTTGAAACATATTTTTATAAAACCAACAACCTTCAAGCTATACGCAAATATTTATATTTTAATTTTTCAAACACTAAATGTCAAGTGTTGCGACCGTAAAAAAAAAACTAGCCCGAAATGTTGATGGTTGTTGACGTCTCATGACCCCCAGAACCCTAAAAAGTGGTTTTCGCAACGTCATGTGTCTGTGTGTATGTTTAACCCAAAAATTAAGAGTAGATTAATAAAAAGTGAAAAGAGAAAAAATCAATTTTCTCAAAATCGGCTCTATCGATTTTGATTATAATTCGTATCTAGGCGTTGATTAAGATCACAAATAAAATGGCTATTTTCATTTTTCTATGAAAATAACTATTAGGGTTATTTACAGAAGCGAAAATTTCCGTATCTCCGCAACTATTTGAGATACTAAATAACTTATCATTTCAAAATTATAGTACTATTAAAAATAAAAAACTTTAATTGAAATATATTTTTATAAAACTAATAGTTTCTGAGATATTCTCAAAAATACATCAAGACAATTTTGTGAACTTTGGTTGTAAAAGAGATACTACTTAAGTTTTAACGCAATAATTCTCCAATGTCATAGAGTAATTAAATATATCTCAAAATGTTTGTTATTTTTCCTTGAACCTCTTAGGAGAAATGTTTGTACAACAATGATCTATCTCCATTTTAAAATCAATAGTCAATATTTACATTTTTTATTGGTCAAAATCATTAAATGAGGAATTTAATAGCAATGCTGACAGTAAATCTTTTCTTTGGTCTGTGCTAGCATTTCTATACCCAGCTGAAGAGAACGCTAATCGAGTGAGTAAGTATGTATCACTGGAAGGTAAATTAATGTGGATGGTATCGAATATCCTGTACAAATAGCTAAGTTTTAAAAACCAAATAATGTATCTATTAATATGTATGGCTACCAAGGGGAAATATTCCCTTTAAGGATAACTAAGGTTAGTTGTGAAAATCACGTAGATTTGTTGTTTCTTTAAAATGTGGATGGGGGACATTATTATCTAATTAAGAAATTCAGCAGATTGCTAAGCTCACAGACCAGATACAATGATGAATCATACTATTGCAAATATTGTTTGCATAGATTTTCTAAGGAAAATCTCAGGGATGAGCATAGTGAGTGGTGTTGGGATTTCGATGCTCAGAAGATACAGATGCCTGAGGAATAGGATAAAATATTAAAATTTTTGGCATTTAACATATTCTAAAAATCCCGTATGTGATATGTGCAGATTTTGAGTGTTTTAATATTAAAGTATCAGGGTATGTACCTAACCCCGATCACTCATCAACTACAAAAATGGCGAAGCATAAGCCATCAGGATTAGAATAAGTAGTAGTCGATTCCGAAGGTAAATTTGTGAAACCCCCTTTTTACTTTCTCTCTATCTTACAGGTAGAGAAAGTATGGAGATCGTCAAAAAAATCGAACTCGAGATTTTGATGAATCTACGTTTCATGACTCCCTGAATCCGAAAAAGTGGTTTTTGGATTTCCGTCTGTCTGTCTGTCTGTGTCTGTCTGTACCTCCAACTAGAGCCTAAACTATTTTACCGATTGAGCTGAAACTTGATATCTATGGTTTTCATAGGATTGCCCCAAGGGGTTTTTGGAATTGGATATCTACCCCTAAAATTAAGGGTAGTTTACTGAAGGGAAAAAAGAGAAAAAGTCGATTTTCTCAAAATCGGCTTTAACGATTTTGATTAAATTTCATTTATGAACATTAATAAATATTCCAAACAAAATGGCTACTCTCAATATTTCGGCAAAATGGCTTTAAGGGCTCCGGTCTGATGCGTAAATTAACATTTTTTATAATAGCTCCGAAACTATTTGAGATATGAAATTACTTAGCATTACAAATATGTATATATATTTATAATACAAATATTTTATTCGAAAAATATTTTTATAAAATCAATAATTTTCAATCTATACGCAATTATATATATATATTTTTAACTTTTTGGACATTAAAGCTTAATTATTGCGATCGTAAAAAAAACTAACCTGAAATGTTGATGGATGTCGACGTCTCATGACCCCCCGAACCCTAAAAAATAGTCTTTGCAATGCCGTCTGTCTGTGTGTCTATAAAAACTTAAAATTAAGGGTAGTTTACTGAAGGGCGGAAAGAGAAATAATTGGTTTTCTCAAAATCTGCTCAAACGATTTTGATTAAAATTCGTATCTAGGCGTTGATTAAGATTATAAATAAACTGGCTGTTTTCATTTTCTTAAAAAGATGATTTTTATGGTACTTTACAGAAGCATTAATTTCCGTATCTCCACAATTATTTGAGAAACTAAACAACTTATCATTGCAAAATTGTAGGACTATTAGAAATAAAAAAACTTTTATTTGACATATATTTTTATAAAAGCAGCAGTTTCTGAGATATTTGCAAATATATTAATACAATTTTGTGAACTTTAGTTGTAAACATATACTACTTCAGTCTTAACGCAATAATTCTCCAATGCCATAGAGTAATTAAATATAAGTAAGTATCTAAAATAAGTATGTTATTTTTCCTTAAAACTCTTAGGAGAAATATTTGCACAGCAATGATCTATCTCCATTTTAGACTCAATAGTCAATATTTACATTTTTTATTGGTCAAAATGTATAAATGAATAATTAAATATCAATGCGATGACTTGAAGATGTGCAACACCTTATAAAATTTTAAAATTTTAACCAGGAAACGAAATTTTAATACGAAGTGTTGACCCTTGTGGAAGACATTAAAGTGTTTGAAATGCTCTTAGGTGGACAAAGATGCGCCTCTTTTCTCATTGATTATATATCATTGTATATTATTTTATGCGTGTTCTTATGTGGAGTGGTGATGATACAATGTACATTGTTCCGTTCAGAAATCTTACGAGTTTATAGAAAGAGAGAGAAAGTTTGTGCGGTGCGCCATACCATTTATTTCTATAGTGGTGAAAATGTTGTGGATACCCTTCTTCATAAACGTGATGAAGAAGAAACCATGATCATTGAGATGAAGAAAAATGTCCCTATGCACATCACATCTGAACAAGAAAATGAATTTATTTCGTCTAGCGTATGTATTATCTGCGAAGTGGAATTGGGTCAAGACCGCGTCCGTGACCCCTGTTATCTCAATGGGGCTTATCAGGATGCATCTCATAGTAAGTGAAATATTCTGTTTCAATATACCAAGAGAATACCCGTTATATTACACAATTAAAAAAATTATGACGCCCATATTATCATGCAGAAAATTGGGAAGTTTACAGACAGAAGAATATCATGTAACCCAAACAATATGGAGATGTATATTTCATTCAGTCTTGGCTATTTACACTTTATTGACTCATTCCAGTTTTTAAGCACATCTCTTGTAAAATTGGTTGAAAATTTGATGCATGTTGGGAAAATTTAATTTAAAATAATCCATGAAAATATACCTTTTGATAAAGTAGATCTTCTGCTACGAAAAGGTGTGTTCCCTTACGACTACATGGATTGCAGCAGTAAACTGAATGATATTCAATTACCACCAAAAATCCGCATTCTATAATCAGATGCGACAACAAAATATTTCAGAAAGTGACTACGCTCATGTTATAATTGTGTAGGAAAACTTTGAAATTAATACTATGGAAGATTATCAAAATGTAAACGTTTTAAGTGATGTTCTACTTTTAGCAGACGTCTTCGAATACTCTCGCTCTTTATGTTTTGAGTACTATAAATTAGACTGTCTACATTTTTGCACAAGCCCTGGACTAGCGTGGGTGGCATTTTTAAAGATGACCAAGGTTGAGTTGGAGCTACTAACTGACATTGAAATGCATTTATTCATTGAAAAAGGGATACGTGGTGGGGTGTCTATGATTTCAAATATACATTCTGAAGCAATCAACCCTGATACGATGGATTTTAGCCCTGAAAAGGAGGGGGAGTATATCACATACTAAGATTATAATATTTTATACGGGACTGTTATGTCTGATTGCCTTCCTCAGAATAATTTTAGGTGGTTGAACAATACTGAAATAGCAGAGCTTGATATAATTTCAGTTGCTGATGATAGCCCTGTGGGCTATATATTAGAAGTAGATCTAGAGTACCCGGAAGAAATTCATGACGAGCACAGTGACTATCCAATTGCTCCTGAAAAAGTCATAGTTACTCCTGAGATGTTATCCCCATTCTATAAGTATATACAATCCAAAGTGAACTCTCCAACCGGCGGGAAAACAGAAAAGCTATTGCCCAACCTAAACAGTAAACAAAATTATGTGGTACACTACCATAATTTTAAACTGTATATTTCCTTGGGTATGAAGCTTCAAAAGATTCACCGAGTCCTAACTTTCAATCAGAGCGCTTGGTTGAAGCCATATATCGATTTTAATACTTCCCAACGAAAAAATGCAGTAAATGGATTTGAAAAGGACTTTTTCAAACTCATGAACAATGTAGTATTCGGGAAGTCTATGGAGAATCAAAGACATCGTGTAAATGTCAAATTACTAAATAATGAAAAGAGGCTGAAGAAGTGTGTTGCTTCACCAGCATTTATTGCTTATACGATCTTCACTGAAGAGTTAGTTGGGGCTGACATGAGAAATATAAGCCTACTTTTGAATAAACCTATCCATGCAGGCTTTGCACTCTTAGATATAAGTAAGGTTATCATGTATAACTTTCATTACAATTATGTTAAAAGGAAATATGGACAAAATGCAAAGCTCTTATTCACAGACACAGACTCCCTCTGCTACGAACTTAAAACAGAAAAAATATATGTGGATATGTTTGATAATATAAACCGATTCAACACTTAAATCTATCCAGAAACACATTTTTTACACAGTGCGTGCAATAAAACAAAAGCTCTGGGTAAAATGAAGGATGAGATGAATGGAGAATGTATTCGAGAGTTTGTGGGACTTCGACCGAGGCTTTACTACATTCAAAAGGAGAGTCTTGAGAAGAAAAAGTAGGCAAAGGTGTTTTAAAAACAGCTCTCAAAATTAAAATTAAACATGTCCATTATAAAAAAAGGTTTAAAGCAGGGGATCTTACACTACGCCAATATGTCCATGATAAAAAGTGAGAAACATCAATTACTGTACAGTATCTCCTTGAATAAACTTGCACTTTCACCCGGAGATGACAAACGCTATATTTTAGATAACGGATGTGACACACTTGCAAACGGTCATTACAAAATAAGACAAATGTGTTCACCAATGGAGACATTAAAAAATTCACCCTTTATGTTTTGTACGTAAGTGTATTGAAAACGAAATCTGCATCTGTATTAACCTTTGTAATAAATATTTTATTACGTTAAAAGCTCGAGTGGTTGTGAATATCATAGCCTGATTTCATCAGTTGAAACAGCACGGCTTTATCAAAATGAAATAGTTAAGTCAAAATTAGTTATAAGTGGGAGGTGACGTTACTCGCTTCCTTGCAGTGCCTCCTGGGAAACGTTTAAATAAACGGCTAAAGGAGTAACACCCTTTACGTAGTAATATTATAATAAATATTTGTGATTTATAAAAGTTTTATCAAATTAATGGTGTAACTATTTTATAAATTCCTGGTTTGTCCCATCGTTCCACCTCCTCCCCTCCCCAAATATTTTTCCTGATCAACCACTGATCAATGCTATTCTTATGAGAAAAGTGACCCACCTGCCCTATGGGAAGGATCAATGTGGGAGAAAAGTGACCCACCTGCTCTATGGGAAGGATCAATGTGGAAGAAAGTGACCCAGCTCCACAGTGAGGAGGATTAAAGCTAAAACCCCCAAAATAATAATCCCCTATCCAACACTGATCAATGCTATTCTTATGATAAAAGTGACCCACCTGCTCTATGAGGAGGATCAATGTGGGAGAAAGTGACCCAAATCCACAGTGAGGAGGATTAAAGCTACAACCCCCAAAATAATAATCCCCTATCCACCACTGATCAATGCTATTCTTATGAGAGAAAATGACCCACTGGCTCTATGGGAAGGATCAATGTGGGAGAAAGTGACCCAAATCCACAGTGAGGAGGATTAAAGCTACAACCCCCAAAATAATATTCCCCGATCCACAAATGATCAATGCTATTCTTATGAGAGAAAGTGACCCACCTGTTCTATGTGAAGAATCAATGCGGGAGAAAGTGACCCAACTTCGCAGTGAGGAGGATCAATGCTAACACTCGAAAAAATGGTAGCCCCCAAAATAATATTTCCCGATAAGCCACTGACTCACTTTGAGAAGTCTTAATACTATCCATATGGGTGAAAGTTACCCACCTCAATAGTTAGGAGAGCCCAAGATAAAACTTGATAGAATTAATATCAACCACCCAAAATAATATTTCCTGATCCGCCACTGATCAATGCTATTCTTGTGGGAGAAAGTGACCCACCTTCCCTATGAAGACAAACAATGTGAAAGAAAGTTACCAAACTACGCAGTGAGGAGGATCAATGATATAACTCGAAAGAATTGTCAACCCCTCAAAATAATATTTCCTGATCCGCCACCGACTCACTTTGAGAATTCTTAGTATTATTCACATGGGAGAAAATAACCCACCTCAATAGTATGAAGGGTGCAAGATAAAACTTGAAATTAATGTTAAATACCCAATATAATATTTCCTGACCTGCCACTGATCAATGCTATTCTTATGGGAGAAAGTGACCCATCTTTCTGTGAAGATGAACAATGTGAGAGTGACCAAACTTCTCAATGATAAAACTCGAAAGAATTGTCAACACCCAAAATAATATTTCTCGATCTACCACCGACTCACTTTGACAATTCTTAGTACTATTTGCATGGGAGAAAATAACCCACCTCACTAGCAAGATAAAACTTGAAAGAAATGTCAAACACACCCGCCTCGGTGGCGTAGTTGGCTAACGCGCTAGTCGTGTTGAGCTCAACCGCCGAGGACGGGGAGATCGAGGTTCGAATCTCGGTCGGGTGAACTGGGGGTGGTTTTCCCTAAATGGTTTTCCACTCTCCCTCCACGCAAATGCGAGTTCACTTCCTCTAAATTCAACCCTCCCAATTCCTAATCCATTAGCGTAATTAGTACTTAAGCGTATAAGCCGAACGGGTAGTAAGACGCGGTGCTAAATATTATTAAATGTCAAACACCAAAAATAATATTTCTTGATCCGCCATTGATCAATGCTATTCTTATGGGAGAAAGTGACCCACCTTCCCTGTGAAGACTAACAATGTGAGAGAAAGAAAGTGACCAAACTCCGCAGTGAGGAGGATCAATGATAAAATTCGAAAGAATTGTCGACCCCTAAAATAATATTTCCCGATCTGACACTGACTCAATTCCTAGTATTATTTGCATGGTAGAAAATAACCAACCTCAATAGTAAGGAGGGTGCAAGATGAAGCATGAAAGAAATGTAAAACACCCAAATTAATATTTCCTTATCCGCCACTAATCAATGCAATTCTTATGGGAGAAAGTAATCCATCTCCTCAGTTAAGAGAAACAATGTGGGAGAAAGTGACCCAATTTCTTAATGTGGAGGATCAATTCTATTCTTATGGGAGAAAGTGGCCCTTAACTCTCATTTCAACCACTACTAGTGGTATATTTACAAAATTCTTCCTTCTTGAGTTGGTGATGTTCGCTTTGCCCTTTGTTTTTGGGTGTAAAGGTTTCTCTAGTCTCTGTTGTCACACTCACAAAAAAAAAAAAAAAACTGTAGAACGTTGTGAACATAAGTTGTAGTCCAAGGAAAAGAGCATTGAACTTCAAGTCACCACAGACATTCTAATTGTATTAGGCCCGGTCTTATGACTCCTGGATAAATATTAATCTGGCCGATAAATATTTTAATCTGGTCGATAAGTTAAAAGTGCGTCTTATGACTGTCAGATAGCATTTATCTGACAGATAAAATTTAGCTTATCAGAATCTGCTTTTAGGTTAAAATCTTGGTTCACATGTTTAATTGGCCCGGGCTCTAACTATATATAAAGTTAGAACATTTAATTCACACTTTTATAAAAACTGACAAGCTATTTGTAGAGTTATAGTAATATAAGAACAAATTATTTAAATGTGAGTACAATAAATTAACTTTTGAAAACGTTGTACCAAACTATTAACCCCATTTTTGCAGACAATAAAATTAGTACTGTACGTGCAATACAACCTAGCTTCTGCGCCCACGTGGAGCCATCTGTATCCTCGCACTCGTTTAGCCGCCATTATTTAACCAATTTTGAGCGTTGTAGCCACTAGACAGGTTGTAACGGTAGCAGCAAGGTTTATACGCATGCGCGCACCAGTAAAAACAGTATCAAACTTGCGTTTTCTGCATAAAAATATATTTATCGTACAAATAGCTATCCGGCAGATAAATTCAGTTCATAATACGCGTAAAATATTAAAGTGGCTGTTAACCTTTATCTGGTCACTAACTTTAGTCTCCCGATAGCAATATTTATCCATTAGTCATAAGACCGGCCCTTATTATTAAGTAATTTTATCCAATAGGCGTTTCATGCTTACATATACGACTATATCATATCTGATGCATGAGCTAGTGGCAATGGTGGAAAATTATTTCCATAAAAGCGAAGCACAGCTTTTAAACTAACTTTAGAAAAATCTATATATACGCACTACTACTCTGTTTTGTACTCGTAACCAAGTGCTTCCAAACAGAATTAATATATTTGCATAAGACAAGTCAATCTTCAAGGGAAAATAAATCCTTGAAGTCACTCTACCTATTTTTGAAAACACAAACTTTTGCTTCTTTGTGGAAGAGATTCCAGCCATTTTATCTAGAGCCTTAAAGTTCTGCTTGCCTTTTAGATAGGTTCAAATCTCAGACAAGGTCATTTATATCTCCTTAAGTAATTAAATGTGGTCCAGAAGACTAACAGGAAACTTGAAAATTTGGACCAAGTCTCAAATATTTATCACGATCCTCTAGAGGCTCTTCTTCTGGTTCATCATCACTAAGTATGGCATTTTATGGAAGCTTTGGCACAGGAAATTCCACACTATGAAGCACAGGCCTCATGGAAGATGTAAATTAGGTATTTATAGTGTGTTTTTATTTAAAACTGATGCCTGAAATGTTTGTAAGACAAAAGTATCAATCCATAGAGTGATCTTTGGTTTCCACCAAATCACTGGAACAGCAAAATGATTGTGCCGAGAACCCTTTAACCAACCTGTGATAAGTATGACACATATATGACACAACAAAAATGAGGGTCCCAATTTTGATCTTGCTCACCAATTTCACATCCAAAGTAAAGCCTATAACACTTTTTTTTTCAAACACCGTGTCTTACCACTCATTCAAGCTATAGGCCTACTCTTATGTACTAATTACGCTAATCAGTTAGAGATTAGGAAGGTTGAATTTAGAGCAAGTGTACCAACGTTTACTTGAAAAGAGAGATAGAGGGAGTGGAAAACCATTTAGGAAAAACCTCCCTCAATACACCCGCCCGGGATCTAGCTCCAATCTCCCCGTCATCGGCAGTCTAGTATATTGCGAGTGTAGCGCCTTAGATATTGCGGCCACTGAAGCGGGTTACTTCTTAATGAGTGGAGTAAAACCGACTTCGCTATTTTTAAACGTTACCTCACCACAAATGTAGCCAAGTAAATATCATTAGCACCATTTATATGCATTGTGGGAATAATTCCCATGTTTATCAATGTTTAATTAACTAGGCTTAAGTTTAATTAAGGTATTAATTGGCTCCAGTCCATCAAATTCACTATCCTCAGCCCCTCATCTCATCGGGACATGGAAAGAGCCTCCATGGAAGGAATGTACGATTATTACATTCGGGCGTCCCCTGGGAAACAGTACATTAGTACTGGACGATCTTTCCGCAAACTGAGCTACAGATTGATCTAGCCCAGACACGCCACTATTATAATTTATACTAAAATTAATATAGATATTCACTATTGTCGTGTGTGTCTAATCCTCAGAAGCCCCAATGGATGAGATGCCCCTGCGTAACATCACCGGCATTTTCCAATGCATTTGGAAGTCAATGTAGAGACGAAATAAGTGCTCAGACTTATGTAGAATCTAGATGTAACATTTTTATAGTGATCTGATAGTATATACAATCATCACAATGCCCCTCCGACAATATTCATTTTCAAAGACAATAAAGGGATATAGGTAGCTTGGAAAAAAAGTATTTTCTTAAAAGATGTTGATTCTACTTCTTTTTATGTGGAACTAAACCTCAAAGTTTGCTCACAGCTTGTAGATATGTTTACACTTGGTATACTTCGACTTCTTACAGTTAACAATTATGTTATCAAGCATAGCATGGCTGTTACCTTAAAATAATAAATGACGAGCTACTATGAGTCTAGAGAATAAACCAGAATATCTTGGTGATAGAGAATTATTGGCATACCAATCTAAATATCTTAGGTTCTATTTCAGTGCCTAGATTGGCATTCTTTAAAAAATATATGTTATCAATTATTAATAAGCTATTCTCCTGAATAATAAACAGAAGCATCATTTAATTATATAATGAATCAAGGAAGGAACAAATTTGATGTTAATCAAATTGCTTTTAAACTTTTTTTAAAAAATCTTCAATACCATTGATTAAATCATCAGATTCTAGATAAAAGAAAAGAATGATCAATAAATAATCATTCATTAAACCATCCCAAGAAAATATTCTAACATAGCTAATGCTGTTTGACAGTTGTCAAGGGATTTTAGTGCTTTATATTTTATTTAATGGTCTACCTTTTATTGTACAGATAAACTTTACGATTTTTAACATTGTACTTTATAATGTTTATGTTTATGTTTATGTCTATGCTTATATAAATGCATTGTGTCTGGACTGTTTGATATGGTGCAATTTATTAATGCTAAATACAAGCCAGAAAATATTACATTTAATAGATCTACATCCCTTCATTACCGTAATATGTTATTCATATGTCAGCCAGTCCTTTTTGAAAGGAAAACCTTCAACTTCACCACGATTTATTTTTCACCCATTCCGGGAAATGAGTCCATGATCCTTAGCTCATTTGGAAGACGCGTTACCGACTAAGACAAGTGGTTAGATCACAGTTGATCCAAAGTAATTGGGCCTAAAATTAACTTTACAAAACATTAGTTGGCCTAAAGACCACTTTTGTGGTCTAGTAGTCAGAGATCCTGGCTACAGATCCAGAGCGCTTCCAGATTTTCTGTGAAGCAGTGGGTCTGGAACGGGGTTCGTCTCAGCCTCGTGAGGACAAATGAGATACTTGAATGAAAAAGTAGCAGCTCTGGTATAGAAAACTCAGATTAGCGGCTGGAGGGTTCGTTGTACTGACTACGTGAGACCCTCTATTTGCAGAAATTGATATTATATTCGCTAACTGATGGCGGCCGCTCATTTGGTATGGTTAATTTTGGGCTGAAGTCATGGAGTTTATTTAGTAGGCCTAAAAGCATTTTGGCTAAATTCTCTTCACAAACGTTCAGTTGGCCTAAAGTAACTGTCCATAAAATAAACTTCTTAAAAAGTCAGTTAAACTAAAGTAATTTAAAAACAAAATTTACAAACCTTAGTGGGCCTGGAGGCATTTTATTTAAAATTAACTTCACCAAAGATCAGTTGTCCTAGCCTAATAATAATAACTTCATAATAAATCAGTGGATTTAAGTTATTTAGCATAAAAGGATTTTCACCAAACACAATAAACCTAAGCGCATTCGACTTAAAATTAACTTTGCAAATGTATGTAAGGTTAAAATAATTTGACCTAGACTGTACTTGCCTAATAGATGTAACCGAATTAAATATCCCTTAAAGGGATCGGATTAGAATATTATTTCACAAAATTTAATGAGTGGATCGGATTTCAAAAATAAATGTAAGGTACAGTATATTTGGGAAACGATTAATACCACTGACCATGAGTTAATCTATTCTAAACATTACAATAAATACCGATGTACTCCTTAAATATATTTATCCTGTAGAAAAAGCTTCATATTTATTTACATTTTTTTAATTTCACAAAAATCAGTAGAACTTTCAAAACTTTGAAACGTTAGAACAAAAAATAAAAATTGTTAGTTTAAAATACATGTTTTTAAATTTGAACAGGAGTAACTGATATAGTTAAACAGAAGGTTTTTTTTTTTTTTGACAAAAGGAATATATATTTACCCGCATCAGTGGTCAAGCAGGCTAAGGCTTCAAACTCATCTGGCCTGGTTTGCCAGTGATGGGTGTACAGGGATCGAGTTTCAAAAGGTTATACTGAAGATAAGTT
Organism: Timema podura; assembly: GCA_033556935.1. Taxonomy (NCBI): domain Eukaryota; kingdom Metazoa; phylum Arthropoda; class Insecta; order Phasmatodea; family Timematidae; genus Timema; species Timema podura. The sequence continues at coordinate 57,136,968 of JAVRXN010000010.1, read as the reverse complement.
TTCCTAAATGGTTTCCCACTCTCTCTCCGCGAAAGTGTAAGTACATTTCATTTAAATTATACCGTCCTCTTCCTAAGCCCTTAAATGTAAACATGTGATTAATCCAGGTGGATAGTAAGAGAAGGTGAACAAACAGAAACTCTGTTACGCTCGTTAGGTGACAAAAGTTTATTTTATGGTACTGATGTATCACTTCTAAATACATGAGTGCTCCTAATGCCTGGAACTTACTTTTGTTTAGTGAATTTTGAAATACTAATACATGTCCAATGGTTAAAATGTACTTTTGTTTGGTTACGCACTAGTGCCAGCGTGCTGGTGGTTTATCAATGACTTAAACTAGGTACGGCAGCTAATAGTGAGGAAGTAAGTTTTAAGGAACTCGCGTGGAGAGGAGATAAAAAATCTCAAAGGAATAGAATGCCTCTAGTTTAGCTAGTCGATACCTAACCCCTTTCGTCATATGTTAACTACCATACATACCTACCATGAATGAATTTCAAACTGTCGTGGCACTAAAGTATACACTCCATGAAGTCTCTAGTGCTTGCCGGCTGCTGACTGCCAACTCAATTGTATTCCATTATAGATTTCCCGATTTTAGTTATAATTCTGCCCGACGATATCAGCGGGATGTATAAATGAATATCGAGCTATCAGAATGCGTCAAATTAAATTAGAGCAGCTAGAGAGTGTGTCTGTTGATTGAGGAATAATAGAGAAATATGTTGTGTACAATCGAACGATAATCAGTTGAAGTCAGATTCAATTGACATTGGTTTATTAGGTAGAGAATGTCATTAGAATGTAGTAAACCATTAAACGTATATTATTGTAAAGATGGCTAAAATTCATGCTAAAATTATTATGAATGAAATCACAGTTAAAATTCACTAATACTTAAGAAGACTCACCGCCAAGAACTTGCCAATGGAAAGAAGTCCATCGTCCTCATTCTTGAACATTTCGAAGAGGACATCTTCAGCATTATTAGCTTGGTCATGTTCTTGGTCACTGAAAAAGAATTTCAAGACATGCCGTGAGGGTGAAGAAGGAATATTTCCAACTTTGCGTTGACCTTGCTGCACAGAGTCCATGTTTCATTTGACTGTACGCACTTGCCTATCCTCTCTATTCCTGGCCATTTTGCTTCCTCTCCTGGTACACTTATAGTATCATCACGTGACCACTGGTCAGAGCAACAACAGACTTTTATGCAGTCCTTTCGTGACGTGCGACACTCGTGACGCGTGACGCGCATCATGGGCGTTTGTTTTTATACAAGCAACATATGCCACGCGTCATGAAAAGAATCATAGATTCTTAACGATTGGTGCTGTCCAGATCATGAAATAATCAGTTCATTAATTTGGCAGCATAAGCGATTTAATTTAATTTGTATTAGTTTACTTATATTTAAATAATTCATAAAATTGTTTATCTTACACAAAAACAACGCTTTAAAAACCAGAAAAATATATTTAATAATTGTTTTGAATTTTGGTACAAATGTTTAACCTTGAAGTATAACATTCAATGATCGTAGTTGTGGTCATAATGGTCAATAAAAGTTGACAGTAGATCAAATACACATGTTCATATCAATCAATTGGGTTCTCTATAAATAACTCCAAGGTGATACAGAGTTCATATATTTTAAACCCATTCTAGAGAAAAAATGATCTAAGTCAAACTTCCATGGCGTGTATAATTCCCCTCTGCGGGGTTTTGATCTCCAAGTTGTTTTGAAATGGCTTGTTTCTAGCTAGAACATTTTAAACTAAAAATGCTAGGTTTTATGAAAGGGTCAAAAAAAAATTTTTTTTAATACAAAAATAAATTCAAAAGAAGAAACATGTAAGACACCCAGATTAGATATATGAATAAACAAGCTCACAATAAATGATAAATTACAGTTCATTCTAAAATATTACAAATACTTACCAAATTTTATAAAACTATTTGAAAGATGTCTCCTGAAAATGATTCAAATACATGAGTACCTTAAAAAAGGAGGGGAAGGACAACCTCTATGTTATATTATACATGTTTGGAATATATGTCATATTATACACTAGGAATAGAATAGTAGCCTATTTCAGCCTTTTTCGTAGAGGATTAATATAATTATATAATGAAGTTTTGTAGACGTGTTTGTAAAATAGGAACCAAACTTTTCAGCTCTACTCTCAACAGCTTTAAAGGGGAGGTTTTCTATCTCAGCTATTCCCATTTAGAGAAATTAAATCATTAAATATTATATTCGTATTCCTAAGGAAAGAAGAAAATAAAATCTAAAGCAATGTAAAGGTTTGGCTAACAGAAGATAAGGAATAAAACTAAGTAAATGACAAAAATGAATAACATATAAAAATATGAAACTCACGACTCTTCTCACAATTAATTAACTAGATATTGGACGTGTCACTCATGAAAAACCTATTCCGAATCTATGGGTATTAAAGGATACCTAGTCTTATCTACCATCGTAGAGTGATTAATTTTCAGAAAATTAAAAACATAAAATAGAGTTAATCCAAATACTCCCAATCCCCCCCCCCCCCCCCAAACCTACTAGTCTCTCAGTTTTAGTTATACTTTAACTTTGTGATTTTTTATATATAGTAGGAATATCAAACTAATGAAAGCGAACATACAATCAGCATATTGAACTTTAGCTTGTTCATTTTTGAGCATAAAGTCGCTCTTTAAAGTATCACAAAGGGAACCCATATTTTCATAAATGTTATTATTTATTTAGGCTACTACACATAATTAAAAATAAAATAAAAATTATCCTTAAAACTAGATGCTTAAAACCTTGGATTATAATATACATGCCTTGCTGTGTACGAGTTGAATTGGAGTAGGGATGGAAGAATTAATACTCACACGCAGAAATAATGTTCTTAATATAGCCTTGTAATTGTTCCATAAGCTACAAAAACATTAACTTTATTAAAATGGGATATTTTTAAATTGTATGTAATTATATATTAAAAATAGTTAAAATACTATTTATTTCCTTATAAAATATTATATCTAGGTCCTTCAAGTAAGAACGCTCTAAAATGGCGTGAAAATCGTTTGAAAATAAAGAAATGTATACTTCTATTTCATTTTTTATATTTTATAATGTGAGTTTCTTAGTACAATCCCCCAAATCCCCCTGCCCCCCATATTTTATGGAGTCTCGTTTTAAAATAGATTTGAAATTATCAGACTTGTATGCAGGGCCGCCGAAAGGGGGGGGTAAGTAGGGGGGATCAACCCGGGTACCGTGAACAAGGGGGCGCAGACAGGCGCCCCTCGTACCCATTTGTATTAATAAATAGTTTTAAAAATATAACGATTGAATATATTATAAGGGCATTAGATCAGATTACAACGGATAGTGTTGCCAAGTATTTTAATATATCTTGTAAACACTGAAAATAAAATTGTATAATGTGTTGTGTTATAAAACCTCAGTGAAATTAAATGAGTAAAGTGAAAAGAGCAACCATTGTAAACCGGGGGCACCGCTACGACATGAATTATTTCAGCTCACAACCCGTCAGTCAAAGGCCCGTGATGAACCTTTTCCTTCTCTCCACTATCTTCTAATAAATTGGCTGACACAGTGACTATACAGACATTTAGACTACAAATAAATAAATAATTGGATTGTATTAAATATGGTTTATCAAAGTGAATAGTGAATGACTACGGAGTAATATTCTGAACATTTCACAACTACAACAACAATTTATGTGTGTTACTTTCGATTTTTTGAGTTGTTTGAATAAAATACCGTATTTATACTTAAATATATTTTATTCAACCCTGTTATTTAATAATAATAATTTAGATGTTCTCCTGGGCTGGGCCTATCATCAATGGTGTCAGGTGAAAGGTATGAGTTATGAATTAATTATGACTATTTGAGCTAAAGACATAATTAAAAAGTGAGAAGCATAACATTTGGATGAGCTAAAAAGTGTTATGTGATTGGTGACATTCTGCACAATTAAGGTCGCACCACTTATTATTTTTCAATAACAATAACCCTTAGAATTATGGTGTGAATACGAGATGGTGTGAGTGGTGATTATGGGGTGGGGGTGGGGGCAGTGCTTCTTCAAGGCTGCCCCGGGCGCTGACTCTCACGTGGTGCCACTGCTTGTATGGTTATTTGGATTAGTGCCTTTTCTTTCAGGTCAAATTCAAGTTTTATACCCCCCTGGGAAGTAATTGTTTCTATTAGTTTTGAAAATGTAGAACACCTCCTCCCCCATTTTTCCAACTTGACTTTGAAGTCTCATATTTTAAGACGTAATAGATAATCTGAAGTGGTAGCTCCTCCTGCATGCCAAATTTCAATTTTCTACTTCACCTATAAATATTTATTTGTTCATAGCCCACAAAATTTAAAAATACCAATTTTGAACTTCCTCATTTGTGGACGTTTATGGTTGTATCGGGTAATTATTTTATCTTCTTGTCTCCCTAAATTAATGTAAATGTTTCAAATTTATAATCTGATCCCTTAGCTCAGTTGGTAGCGTGTATGCCTACTGAGCTAAGGTTCCGGTTTCGATTCCCAGCATGGCCGAAAAATTTATCATTGGTGAAATGTGGATGTATCCTTTCCCAGTCATGAATTAATGGCCTGGGATTGGATGTTGTGCCTGTTCTAGTATTAAGTTAGATTAAAAGGAATGTGAAGTTACGACAGGTCGGTATTGGAAAATATATGGATTGAATAAACAAACTGACCCAAGCCACAAGCTGGAAGCGATAATTGATGTAAAAATAATCAATTTTCTACCATTTCATAAATTTTCTATTTTAATAATTTTAGAGATTTTAGGGAGGACTCTCTTACCACCATTTTCCGGTTATTTGCATTTTTTTAAAAGTGTTTTTATAGTTGATATTATATCTGCCTAGCATATTTAAATATTATAGGTTTTGGAAATTTTTAAACCCCTCATTTCACCAAGCTCCACTTGAAGATTTCAAATATGTAAGAATTATTTTGGCATTTGGAGTTATTCAAATTCATTCCTGCCAAGTGTCAATGTTCTATCTTACCTAAAGTGATATGTATATTCATAGCCCCCACCCCCAATTTCACCTACTTTGTTTTAAATTTCCAATATTTAGATTTTTCTGCTATATGGGTTGATCCTTCTACATGTATGAAGATACTTCAATTTCCTACTTTTCGGGAAATTTTTAATTCTATGATTTCTTGAAATTTGAGGAGTAGGATGTTGAAACTCTTTCTCTCCCCATTTTTAGATACTTTAGTTATAATTTTTATTTTCGGCGTGATTGGACTGGTTCTTACACCTTACTGACAAATTTAATTTTTCCACCACAGTAAGGATTGTTTTATATAAGTTTATGAAATTTCAAACACCTTCCACCCCCATTCCACCAACCCCCAATTAAAAATTTCAAATAATGATTTAAGAATATTTATGTATTTGGAGTGATCCTACTTTATTCCTGGCAAAGTTTAATTTTCAATTTCACCTAAAAGTGTAGTTATCTGTTAATATCCATTTCTCCGCTTTTCTCAGAATCCCATTTTCAAATTTGAAATTATCAGACTTGTTTTGGTTATTAGGAAATAGTCTCTTAACCTTCCTGCTAAGCTTGAGTTTAATTTTAATACCATCCTTGTAAATGGCTGTTTCTATTAGTTTTGAAAAGAGTATAACCCAAATGGGTGGTAAGACGCGGTGATAAAAAAAAATTGAAAGTTTTGAACTTTCCACCTCCTCCCCATTTCATCAACTCCTACTTTGAAATCTCAAATTTTAAGAATTTTGATTATTTGGAGTGGTACCCACCTCTACTTGCCTGCCTAATTTCAATTATCTACCTTCCCTAATAGGCTTTTTCTATATTTAGATCCCCAAGAACCCTAAATTCCCAGTACCCCTATTTTGAAATTTTCCACATTAAGTAGGCCCTATTATTTATGTACTTGGGGTAATCCAACTACATACCTGACAAATTTTAATTTTCTATCTCATATAATAGTGTGATCTTCTGTTAATACAACCCCACCCCCCTTTTCCAAGAGTTTCCTTTTTTTGGTTACTCGGAATAGTCTCTTAATCTTCCTGCCAAGTTTAAGTTTAATTCCACACTTGTAAGCTGTTTTTTCTATTGGTTTTGAAAGTTTTGATTACCCCCAATGACTCCAGTGTCCCATTTGAAATTTCCAATTTTAGACCTGTAATGAGGCAATTTACTATATCCTGTCAAGTTTTCCATTTTTCTTCAACCAAATCTAAGTGATTGAAATCTTTTTGTTGGTAAAGAGGCAATACTTACTTCTCCAAATTTATTTTCTAGTCATTAAAAGAAATAAGCAAAAAAATTCTCACACTACGCATAATTATTTTACTTTATATAGTTTAGCCTATAAACAAATAATAAAAAATTGTCACATTACTCATAATTATTATAATTTTAACCAAATATATACCTAAATATTCGATATCATAAATTAACTAGAGATTAAAATAATAATTTTTATAAATCCAAGCTACCTAATTAAAATTATTCATAAGTATGTCTATAACAATATAAACAGTTGTTAATATAGCGTTATATTTTCATAACAATGATAAGAAGTGATTACAGTGCAAGCACATATTGTGGCAAACCATGCAAATAAAAAGTTTTAAATTATGATGAAATTTGCATGCTGTGCTGAGAGAAATCCTAAAATATACATACTACATTTGTACTCTATAGTTCCGATGATCACACTCTGGAACCAGAAAGCACTATCGTTGTTGGGTAGCGGTTGTGTAGTTTAAATCTTTTAGAAATGTTTGAACTACTAAGTGTTAATGTAATTGTATGGGCATTGAATAAAGCTAGGAAGGCCTTGATGTGCCAACCAAAGAAAAATGGGAATAGTTTAAAATATTAGGAATTTACTAGAAGCATATATATCATCTACATTTAATTTTTATGCAACGCAAGATTTTAATAGATTTATAATTTACTTTATACAATATTTATTTATCTTTAGAAAAATTAGCTCAGCACAAAGGAGGCTTGATCTAAACACACTGTGTCAGATAAAAATGGTCAGACTATTTTACAAATAAAATATATTAAAATTCAAGGAACGAATTATCATTTAAGGTTTTTTTAATGTTGCTGGGTGATAATTAAGGTATTTTTCTTAGTATTAATACTAGAGGATTTTAGTGTCAAAGCTTCAATATTGTGTGTTTTTTTTAATGAGACTTAAAAATATTAGCACTTTGGTAGCCCCACATATCTTATAAGTTTCAAATTGGTTAGCAGTCTCCAAGTTGGTATTTTTTATCACAGCGTTTTACTTCCTGTTGGGGTTATACGCATACGTGCTAATTAAGCTAACAAGTTAAGGATGAGGAAGGTTGAATTTAGAGTAAGTGGAGGGAGAAGTGGAAAATAATTTTGGAAATACCACACTCAGTACACCCGGCGGAACTCAAACCCCGATCTCCTGTCATCGCAGTCTAGTCTAACACGAGAGTTACGCCTTGGACAATACGGTCATCGAAGCAGGTAAATCGTTTGGGCAGAGAGCTAAAACTCCCACGTAGATCCTTGCTGTAAATAACCTATACCAATGTATGTTTCAGTTGAAATTGTTTGTTTTGTTGAAATTGAGTTTGTTACTGTCAACACAACTCAAGGTGGAAGAATGTTAGGTTTTAAAAGAAGTTTAAAGGGACATGAATGATGAAACTATTTTAAATAAAGTTATATAGAAAATCTAGAAGGCTGTGAAGTCTATCTTCTTTTTTTTGTATTTGGATGGTTTTGTTTTGCTTGATATACTTTGTTATTAGTGATTTGGGTTATCAGATACAAGCACGAATGATTCGAACTCGGGAAAAAAATTTTAGCACCGCAGATTACTACCCGCATGCTCACATATTACTACCCTATCTACTAATTACACTAATGCGTTACAGGGGTGCACCCACGGAGGGGGCTTTGGGGGCTGAAGCCCTCCCCCAGAAAATTAAAAAATATTACCAAAATATGATTAGCACTATGTTCTGTCAATTAATCAATTATATTTCGGTTAGTTATATTTGATATAAAACAAATAATTTTGTGCAGTAATTAGGCCTTTTCAAAGGAATACGTTTTCTGTTGATTTTTAACTTTACTGTAAATTTGTACTTAAATGAAAACTGGACCTATGATACCGTAATATTTTGTAGAAATGGTTAAAGTCATTACTCTTTGTACATAAAGTTTTGAAGTGGGTACATTAATTGAGATTATTGTTTTAGAGCAATTATGTGAACACTATTGTATCAGGAAGATGGGAATGGGGCAGTTGACATTATCGTGTACCCAACCCCCCAACTGCAAATCCTGGGTTTGATGAAGAATGTGTAAACACAGACCTGCTAACCAGTGGTGTACACAGTGACATAGGGTAGGCTGAGGATCCGATTTTGGTACAAATTAGCTTAAATATTACCATTTAAATCCAATCAAAATTTTTCTCAGGGGAGATAACCCAGACCCCCACTTTTTAGGGAATGTCGCTGATTCTCTATCTTTCTTATCTCCTACTTCAAATCAAATTTCCAAATATAACAGTAATTGAAATATATAATGGTGCAATTATGAAAATTTTATGTAAAAAGCCCACCCCCCAACTCAAAATCCTGGGTGCATCCCCTGTGCGTTAGGGATTAGGAATGTTTAATTTTGAGGAAATACACACGCATTTGCGTGAATGGAGAGTAGAAAACCATTTAGGGAAAACCACTCTCAGTTATTGTGTTTTATTTAACTCCTTTGAAAGTCTAACTATATGATAAATATTCTTGCTTTTCTTTAGCTAGGATCAAACTGATTGGCAATCCCAGGGTTGTATTTAAGGGGGAGGGGGGTTTACGGAATCAACACCCCCCTCCCTCGAAAACATATGTTTAAAAAAATACCAGAAGCTAATGAGGTAGAAATAAAGTTTTAAGAAAGAATAACTGTTAGTGTATAGCGGTCCTATTGGAATGGATGAATTTGGGTAAGAAAATGAGGGAGGAAAATCTGTCAATGTGTTGAAAGCGGTGGGGGGTACTTAGTGTGTGCGTGCCTTTATTATGAAGGTCACTATGTATATTTCCACGCACTTTCCTTGTTAATGTTATTGGCAGGATTCTTGTTTAGACCTTTTGGCTTGTAAGTGTTAATGTTTTTGTCTGTTGACTTGAAGCCAGTTTTATAGCTTACTATTGAGTAAATTTTAAAATAATTTTGTTTTATTTCACCTACTAGGCTGTAAAACATTAATCAGAAAGTAAAATTGTTTAATATTACTCACATTTTTAAATGGCAAACACGACTATGATTTATTAAGCCAGGTTATTTTGAACCGAACCAAATATAAGCTACATACAGGCGTGATAAGGGCTTTTGATGAAATTAAATATCACCCTTGAGTGGAGAGGAGGGAAATTAACTCTTTGAGTGTTTGGTCAGGTTTATTTATAATGGTGGCAATTTATAGTACTTACAATAGGTCTTATGAATTATGCAAAACTAATATGTAAGTTACTTTCAATTTCTTTCTTTCCTAAGATGTATTTTGTACAGTTCACCTGAATATACTTTTTGGTTTAGGCCAAGGTCATTTCAAATAGCAATGTCTGAAATCAAACATGATAATTTGTTTATTTATCATCAATGTATTAGCTTAATTTTCTGGTGAAAACATAGATTGTTGTTGATATTTAGTTTAAGCATACTTATCACCAAAATTATGGATACCATACCCAAAATATATATACAAATTAGTGTGTAAAGTACATTTATAGAAAAACTGATTGATACTATGTTTTATTATATGAATCAGCTTTGTTGTAAGAAAGAGAAGATATCATTAGCATAGGATAAAAATATATATACATAATTATATACCGGTACCTCACGACTCACACATATAACTTATAGTTAACTGGAAGAGAGCTTGAGGATTTTATCAGTTTAGGTGGTTTAATTGGTTTCAATTTTTTTACAAAATATGATAGTGGAATAAAATATTAATCCTTGTGCTGTAAAATATTTCTAGATCATTGTTTCTTTGGGTCTATGTCCCCCTTCCCCAACATAAATCCTGGATACGGGCCTGGGCAATCCTGTGGTTGAAGAATAAATATGATGTTTGTTCAACCAGTCCTAAGACATAAATATAGAATACGCAAATGTACTTAAATCTCAATTGGTTACAAAATTAAAGACAAAGTATTTTTTTTTTATATTTGCTGTGATACTTTGAATGAAATACTCGTATGCTTGGTAAATGTTCAGACCACCGTTAATCTAATCCTACAATATTTGAAAAGAAGTGTTGGTCAATTTCATATTTGTAGAAGCTGTCTCTTTCACTACCAAGCCTATAATATTCTGTTTGAGCTTACAGACTCCACCCCCCAATTATCTTTCATTCTGTGCTGCTATCATACCAGTAAGTTTGTGGACCATTTGAACTCTTTTTTGTTGGGTTTGGACTTGAAATAGGTTTTAAAATAAGTATTCGTTTTATGAGCCATAGTAAACATTTGGTCCTAATAAATTAAATTAATAAATTCGAGTGAAATATTTTTGATTTAATATAAAGAAGGTAGAATGGAAATATGCTAGAACTGAAGTTGGTAAATAGTTCTAAACAAATTTAAATACGTTTCATCTCTAAAATAAACACATATTTTATAGTTGAAAAAAAGAGTGTGTTGAATTAAAATCTAATATAAAAATAACAATTTTCAATCTAAATAACTACTTGATCTGCGTTAATTGTAGTTTACAATGTATTTCATATGCTCTTACTCTATCAAATGAAATAGAGATTTGGGAAATAAAATATATTATTATTGTTATTATCATTATTTAAAGGCAAATTGACACCTAGAGGCCATAAGCCCCAGTAAAATATAGAATAAGGCAATAAGTAACTAGAACGTCAAATAGAGACTATTAGGCAAAACGTGCAATAGGCTATATTTTAACTACTCTACACAACAAGAATGCCCTGTAAAACAAATTAGCGAACCTCAAAAACTATCAGAAATTAAGTGTAATACATTTTTACTAAAATGATATAAAAGAACAAAATATAGTTAAAAAAAAAAGCTTATAACGAAAGAATTGAAAAATTTTATGAGACGCACTTAGGTTGAGGCTGAGAAAATAAATAACACCTCAGGCTTTGGATTAGATAGATATGTATTTTGTATCAATATTTGTGTATCACAGTGCTTGAACTAAAAAACCAACAAACAGGTAAATAAGCATGCTAATCAAAACTGTACTTACAGATATATATAGCTGGTGTCGTGTATAAATGCATATCCTCTAGCAAACAGTGAAAATAGAAAAAACATATTAGTATAGTGGAAAATATTTACGGCAATCCATCATGTTTACAAACTACAGAATTATTTAAAAGTGGAATATATAAGAACACAAAATAATTTTGTGTAGATCAAACTTAGTCAATTTTTCTTATTTTGTTTACACACTGTACATCTCACACACTACTTTGGTTTTACTTTCTCTTTTTTTACCAACTGACAGCCACGCGGTTCTGATATAATTCAAACCCTTCAAGGGTATTTAATTTGTGTTATCGACCATGTCTATGGGTAAGTATACAAATATGATATAATAGAAAACATTTTAGAAAACATTCTAAAAAATGGTTTAAAGTAAGGAGTGGATTTAATTAGAAGTTAAGACTTAGATATATTGTTCTCAAAATATATATAAAAAATTAGTTAATAAAGTTACTAAGATGGATATATGTAATAAAGTGATGTTGCAAGACAAAATATATGATTACGATTTAATTCTATTATAAAATATGTCATAATATGAACATAAAAATAAAATCAGTAATTCTTCATCAACTTGACTACATATAAGTTGATTAAAAGTCTAAAAAATATAAAAATACACGTTAAGAAAGTTTCTAATAAATTATTTTGTCCAGACTATATAGTTTATCTCTAAGTTTTGTAACAACTTTTTAAAGGTGTATTTATATATTTTTTAGACTTTTCATCAACTTATATGTAGTCAAGTTGATGATTAATTACTGATTTTATGTTTAATGTTCATATTCTAACATATGTTTTATACTAGAAGTAAATCGTAATCATATATTTTGTCTTGCAACATCACTTTATTACATATATCCAACTTAGTAACTTTATTATTTATTTTTTATATGTATTTTGAGAACAATATATCTAAGTCTTAACTTCTAAATATAATATAAAGTTATTAATGTGAATTTTGTGAAAGCGGAAATATTTTCATGCGAGTCACAAACTAACATTATCTTGAAAGAAACACTATATCCTAGTATTAGAATTGCTATTAGAAATAATATTTTTTGTTGGTGCTTGATTCTGATATGGAATTTGGTTCTTTTTACTAAGTGTAACGTGTAATTATGATTCTTAAATTGTGACAGAAAATTCAATATTTTACTAAACATCTTTTTCTCCTGGGTGAATTTTAGTGAGCGAAAAATCATTTAGCCTTGTAGGTTAAAGCATCTTTAGGGCAACTGTTTTTATGTAAAGTCAGAATAAATTATTTTAGATCACATTATTATAGATTAAATGACTTACGTTGAAACTAAAGACATTAAAATTAGTGAATTCAAAGATAATTTAAGGCAAATTACGTTCTGTTTCTATGGATTTAGGCAAAATTACTTTAGGTTAATTGACTTTATTTTATAATGAATTATTCCAGGCCAATTTACATTTAGTGAAATTAAAGGGTACATGCAAGAATATCTATAGGACGGACGTACCAAAGGAAGTATTTAGGGTGAGGGGGCTCAAACTCCACACCCCCATTGTATTAATAATAATAATGCAGCAGTAAGCCTAAAAACCATTAGGCCCAGGGTTCATCCGACCCGAAAAAAACCACTTGGTAAGTTAAGCGGTTTTTTTCACATATTGTTTTAAAAGGTTTTCAGTACTGTAAGATTACAGAATTATATAAGCAGCCAAAGTGTGTGAGTAGGTCTAACTCTACTAAATGAACAGGAAATGAGTCATTCAGATGCAGCATAAGGGGATTTCCCTTTGTAGTAAGAAAAGAAGGTCAAGCAGTATTTGGGCAGGTGATTATTATTATATTATTATTATTATTATTATTATTATTATTATTATTATTATTATTATTATTATTATTATTATTATTTATTATTATAACTGAAGCCGATTGGGCAGTTGGTATGCAGGGGATTCCCACACAGTTTTCCATCTGTTCACTTTGTGTGCAACAAGGAAATATTACAGCATACATATGAGAGTGTTCTAACCTTATAGCTTGTGCAGATAAGTTGTAACTGAGAAAGTTTATATACTACAGGAAAATTAGATAGCAGCAAGGAGAAAATTCTGAAGTGGATTAAAATTTAAATACATTTACATACATCAAGAATACAAAATATGCCAAATGTGTTTTGACTATCTATATGTATTTAAATAATCCATAAAATCTTTTGGTAGTTCTATAAGAACTTAGAAAAATATGAAGTTTGTTATAATATGATTTAATAATGAACAAAAAATTAATTATGACCGAATTTTTTTGGTCATTTTTTACTATAAAAATTATTTTTCTGAGTTTGTTATGAAAATTATTGTTCATACTAATGAAGTGATAACAATTTGTAATGATTTTAAGGCTTAATAAATATGCTTTCAAATTTCGAGTGTTTTATTCTATTATCACAATTATAGCCTTCAAAATATCCATCTGAAATAAAGAGCTATAAATGTAAAAATCCAAAATTATATATTATTATTTAATATTTAAAAAAATAATGTTATAGCTACTAAATTTTTTGAGTTTTTTGAACGATTTTATGATCAAAAACTACGTACGTCAACTTAGCTTAATTTTAAAAATTTGTAAAATAAACAGAAAATAAGTTAGTTTCTTGTTAGACTAATTACTTTAACATTACTCATTTGAGATAAAAATTTCACTGAAGTTAAATTAAAGCTAAGAAACTTTCCTGAATTTTTGTGGTTTTCTTATTTTTTTATGGCGATTGTGAATTAACTGAAAGATGTCAATAAATTATCTTAAATTTCAGAAAACTGTACCACAGTAAATTAGTCATGTTAAAGAATTTAAAACAATAATTTAAAATAAGAGGTTGATGAAATATGAGTCACATCATTGTAAATAGCAAATATTTTATTTTAAGATGCCACCTCACTTTTTATCATGACCAGCAATTCCTAGTATTCCAATTTATTATTCTATACTGTACCATTTTGGCTAGACGTTAAACGAGCGCAAGGGCTGATAAAAGTATATATTTAACTAAAAAATACTATCTAGGTCAATTTTATCTTACAGAAATAAATAAAACCCAAATTGATGATAATTTTATAGGCTTCAAATAAGTATTTCTAAGTAACAACCTTTTTTTTAATATTTACAAAATGGCACTTTGCCCTGCCTACCTCCTCCCCCTCCCAATTTTCCCTTCTAGCAAAAAAAAAAAGGGTATTTTAATTTTTATAAAAGATTTAGTTTACTCAAGAGTAACTATTTTTAAGATGTTGAGTGAGTGGGGAGAAACGACAAAAATGTATGGTAACTCCAAAATGCAAATGCCAATATTACGAATCAATATTAAGTTGCAAGAGATATCGGATAAGAGTTGATATAGATAAATGTTCAGCCAGAAGGGTGAGTGACAGTGAAAGTGAGGATTCTCTAGAACATCGTCTGCTAGTAACGGCAAAGCCCTCTTTTATCAACACCAGTAAATCCCCTTCCACAATTGCTTGTACATCAGCAAGTGCAAGTCCAGTATCTTGTACCTCCTCATCCACCAGCAGTATGCAACGTTCAATCACAGATTGTGTGCTTAAGACAACTGAAGCTCAAAAAAGAAACATTGACAAGGCAATATCAATGTTTTTCTATGATACAAAGGTACCTTTCAATGCTGCTCATCTTGATGCCTTCAAGCACATGATCCAGACATTAAGATCAGGATATAAGCCACCATCAGCAAAATACATCAGTGGGAAACTTTTGGATGCTGCAGCTCAGCAAGTATTATTATTAGCACCACGTCTTACTACCCGTTCGGGTTATACGCACTTACGCTAATGTGTAATGGTAGGGTGATTGTGAGATGAAATGGAGGACCTACAGTTTAACGTGGAATCCGAACCACGGTGGAGGCCTGGCATTCCTCACATTCACAAGTTGTGATTAATACACATCTTGTCAGAGGTGAAGGAAGTGTTTGGTAATCAGATAAATCTGTGCCGGGACTGAGGATTGAACCCCGGACGCTCTCAGCAAGTAGATCTACATCTTGTAGAAAAAGTGAAAAATTACAGTTTAACGTTAACATTGGATGGATGGTCAAGTGTTAATAATAACACCATTCAAGCTGTCACTATCAATACAGGGACAGCTACTTGATGAAAGTGTATGATGCAGGTTCACAGAAAAAGACATCACAACAGTGCACTAGAATCATAGAGGCGTCAATAATAGAGTGCCAAGAAAATTCACATTTGGACTAGTTTAGAAAAAGTTGCGCAATGGATTAGGAGTTGATAGATCAACAAATCTGGTAAAAGTGAATTATCATTTACGACCTAAACTTCCCTCTTCATAAGTTCAGATTGACTGAATTCTTTGCTGAGGTAACTGATAAAGAAAATAAAATAAAATGGGGAGATTGTGGAATGTTTTAAAGGAAAAACACGCAGATCTAATCACCTATGAATATTCAGCACAGCTTTTAAATTTAGTTGAGAAATAAGTATTTTCTAACACAGGTATGGTTCATATTGTGGAAGTCCATAAGTACTTTCGGAACGTGCACCAAGTACACGGGTAGCTTCTAGAACAAGATTTTCTGATGCCACAGTTACCAAAATACACAAGATGGAACTCTCATTTTGACTGTGCCAGGTCATTTACAAATAATTATCATCAGTAGAGGGAAATAGCTCTTTAACGTAACCAAGATTTTTTTTCGAATATCTCCAAAATCTTTAACAATGTGGAATTTTATCAAGAATTTGTTCATCTTGAGATATAGTTAACTGTGGTTGGAGATGTAATGGGCAATCTTCAAAAGGAAAAACCGGTATTTAATAGGCTGTTGAAATATAGCTAGACCTTTTATCTTCTGATGTTCTGGATACTTACCATCATCACTTAAAAATAAAGGGTATGGTGCACCACTCAGACTTTCTCTCTCCTTTGTCTTACTATCCCTTACGAAGGGAGATTTGGGAAAAGAGGGTTACAAAATAATGGAATAAAAAAGATTAATATTGGGTCCACAAGGGTCAGCACTTCATATTGAAATTTCGATTTCTGGTTAAAATTTTAACATTTTATAAGGTGTTGCAGATCTTCAAGTCATCGCATTGATATTTAATTATTCATTTATACATTTTGATCAATAAAAAATGTAAATATTGACTATTGAGTCTAAAATGGAGATAGATCATTGCTGTGCAAACATTTCTCCTAAGAGCTTTAAGGAAAAATAACATATTTTTTTTAGATACTTACTTATATTTAATTACTCTATGGCATTGGAGAATTATTGCGTTAATACTTAAGTAGTATATCTTTACAACTAAAGCTCACAAAATTGTATTGATATATATATGCAAATATCTCAGAAACTGTTGCTTTTATAAAAATATATGTCAAATAAAAGTTTTTTATTTCTAATAGTCCTACAATTTTGCAATGATAAGTTGTTTAGTTTCTCAAATAGTTGTGGAGATACGGAAATTAACGCTTCCGTAAAGTACCCTAAAAATCATTTTCATAGGAAAATGAAAATAGCCAGTTTATTTATAATCTTAATCAACGCCTAGATACGAATTTTAATCAAAATCGTTTGAGCGGATTTTGAGAAAAACTATTTTTTCTCTTTTCGCCTTTTATAAAACTACTCTTAATTTTAAGTTTTAATAGACACACAGACAGACGGCATTGCAAAAACTATTTTTTAGGGTTGTGGGGGTCATGAGACGTCGACATCCATCAACATTTCAGGTTAGTTTTTTTTACGGTCGCAATACTTAAACTTTAATGTCCAAAAAGTTAAAAAAAATTCATATAATTGCGTATAGATTGAAAGTTATTGATTTTATAAAAATATGTTTCGAATAAAATATTTGTATTATAAATATATATACATATTTGTAATGCTAAGTAATTTCATATCTCAAATAGTTTCGGAGCTATTATAAAAAATGTTAATTTACGCATCAGACCGGAGCCCTTAAAGCCATTTTTCCGAAATATTGAGAGTAGCCATTTTGTTTGGAATATTTATTAATGTTTATAAATGAAATTTAATCAAAATCGTTGGAGCCGATTTTTAGAAAATCGACTTTTTCTCTTTTTTCCCTTCAGTAAACTACCCTTAATTTTAGGGGTAGATATCCAATTCCAAAAACTCCTCGGGGCAACCCTATGAAAACCCTAGATATCAAGTTTTAGCTCAATCGGTAAAACAGTTTAGGCTCTAGTTGGAGGTACAGACAGACAGACAGACTGACAGACAGACAGACAGACGGAAATTCAAAAACCACTTTTTCGGATTCAGGGAGTCATGAAATGTCAAGATTCATCAAAATCTCGAGTTCGATTTTTTTGACGATCACCATACTTTCTCTACCTGTAAGATAGAGAGAAAGTAAAAATTCGACAATCCAACTATCACATAGCTTAGCTAACCTTATGGATATCTGCCAAGTGTTATGGCATTCAAGAAAAGTAATCATGACTATTACCCTGCTTCCATATGCATGCAAATGTAATACAGGAATTTTCCTCCCAAAAATGGTGGCAGATTATGGCCAAAAAAAGTGTTAAAAAGACTCCAAGTTACCTTCCGGGTTTGTCACTTTTTTCAGCTTATATTCATCATCAGCTTCCTCTTCTTCAATCGAGAGGTGCTTCTCTACATTTGGACTAGTTTAGAAAAAGTTGCGCAATGGATTAGGAGTTGATGGATCAACAAAGCAAGTAAAAGTGTATCATCATTTATGACCAAAACTTCCCTCTTCATAAGTTCAGATTGACTGAATTCTTCATGTGTGAGGTTATAGTTGTGTAGATGTGGTTATAATGTAAGTGAACTTGTGTAATCATGGAATATTACTTCAACTATAGGAGCGAGATAAGAAAGTGAGACTCACTTTTCACTGAGTGATATCTAAGATTTGATCTGATGCATTGTAAATTCTTGATTAACTTCAATTTACCTAATGAAGCACATGTAGGCCTAGTCATGGTTTAAAAGTTTTACTTAACTCTTTGTTTTACCTTGCTCTTTATGATTTCTAGTTGTAAACTTCAATTAAATTAAAAAAGGTTTTTGTGTATGCCAGATTTTTCAACTAGTATTTAAAAGACGACAAAAGCACTCACCACATCGTGGCAATACAATATTTATTTTACTAACAGCTTTTTAATCTTAATTTACTGAACAGCTCACAGTGATCTTCTTGCAAAAACCTACCTGAAGTTTATTTCACACATTAATTTAGCCCATTAAAATAATCAGAATATATATGTATCAATCGAAGCTACAATTTTCAAAAATAACAGTAATAGATCCCATTTCTTTCCAAAACACAAAAAAAATGTGTTTTTCGTCCTTATTGATTTATAATTGTAGTCTGAAATTAAAAACAAGAATGTGTATTAACCAACAGGTTCTATTAACATTTAATAATATACATACTTAGTATGACCTTTAACTTTCTTTTTTATATAATTACATGAAAAAGTATAATTTCAGTTGGCATAGCATGTCCTATGTACAGCATATAGTCACATTATTAATAGCTTTTACAAATTTTCTGAGGTTTCACCGAAAAATAATAAAAATAGACACAACATATAAAGTGGAAGTCAAAGTTTAAGAGTTTCCTGTATAAAAAAAACCAATAAAACTAGATTTTTTCCAGAAAAAACTGGGTGGGATTTTTTTTAATGGGTGTTTTCTAACCCTGACTAGGTATGAATTTACTTGGCCTGAATAGTGAAACTTAAAATCATTTGGCCTAGAATAAACTAAATAGAAATACTGTTGGGCTGAAAACTGATTTAATCAAATTTTGCTTTTTCAATTAAACATAGCACGTTGCCCCGAATGAATTTAAATGTAATTATTTTCACAAAAAGTCCGCTCTAACAAAATCAGCTATCCTTAAGTCCACTAGAATAAAATTAACTACACACAAGCAAGGCCGTAGTCAGGGGGTTTTGGGGGTTCAACCCCCTCCAAGATTTAATGAACAAAATATATATGGCTTTATTCACTTTTTAACCAATATCAAAATTAAGGCACAAGTACAAATTAGGAGGTTGTGTTACCATAAAAAGCACTTCCGAGAGCTTCTAGAGGTGTTTAATATATAGAATTTTTTTCTAGCCTTAGGCAGTTATGGTGTTTTGTTGCCAAAAAAACACTTCAGATAGCTTCTAGGGGTGTTTAATATTAGATTTTTTTCTAGCCTTAGGCAATTATGGTGTTATGTTGCCATAAAAAGCACTTCAGAGAGCTTCTAGAGGTTTTTAATATTTAGAATTTTTTCTAACCTTAGGCAGTTATGGAGTTATGTTGCCATAAAAAAAAACCTCAGATAGCTTCTAAAACTGTTTAGAATTTAGAATTTTTTATATCCTCCAGCAATTGGGGGATGTTCCCACCAAACACGCCCTGAAATTATTGGCTGGCTACGGCCTTGCACACAAGTTACTGTAATTTGGTCTAACGTATAAACTAAAAACGTTCGGGTATCTTAAAAAATAAATACTGTTAGTTGTTTTAAATTATTTGAGATATCAAATCGGTGGAAGGCAGTGGAGCAATATTTATTAAAATATTTTACAGTACCAGAGCATATGTTTGTAATTTATATCTTTTGAGATTACTTTAATAAGGATATATAGTACTGAAAAAATTGCATTAAATTCTTTGATTTGAAATTCTAAATTGACTTTTGTTAGAACTGCCATGTAAGATAAATCAAATGTAATTTTATGAGTAGCTATCACAAAGTAAAAGTTAATATAAAATATATCAATAAAACTTGATCAATATCGATATTTTATATAAATACGCTTTTTGTTAGGGATTTAAGATAAACAACTCCTCCTTGATTTAAATGTTTCTATATTCTTATTTATCATACACAAATATGTTAAAACATATTTTTAATTTTCAAATTTAAAAGAAATTAGCACACTTGTGTATCAAAAATTGAATTCAGACACACATCGATATAATAAATTAATGTTGTCATAAATCATTCCCTGCTCAACCAACTCACCAAAAATATAAGTTAACAGTTAACTACTTAATTTGGTAAACAGATATATAATTTGTTAACCCAGACAAGCATCAAAAATTCATAAGATTTCATTTTTTATATAGTTTTATATTTTAAATTTTGAAATGCAAGTAATTGTTTTAATATATATTTTCAGTTTTCATTTAATAGAAAGGGTGGATAGAAAAAAATTGAGAGATAGAAAATGGGAGGTTTTTTTATAAAAGATTAAACCAAATTAGTTTGGAAAAATTATTATTAATATAACCACGTCTTACTACCCGTTCGAGCTATACGCTCTTACGCTGATGTGTAATGTAGGGTGATCGTTAGATGAAATGGATGACCTACAGTTTAACGTGGGATCTAAACCACGGTGGAGGCCTGGCATTCCACACATTCACAAGTTGTGATTAATACACGTCTTGTCAGAGGTATAGGAAGGGTTTGGCAATCAGACAAATCTGTGCCAAGACCGAGGAATGAACCACGGGCCCCCATCGCCGAGGTCTGACAACTTACCCCTAGACCGCAAGGTCACCTGTAATTAGTGCATAGGCTTATAACCCGAAAGGGTAGTAAGACGTGGTGCTAAAGAAAATTCCCACAGTTCAAATAGATTAAGTCTGTTAGTTAAGGCCCTTGGCCCTGTCGAGTGCCAGTCTAAAACCTATTTTGTGGGATGGTGGGCGAGAGGGGGAAAGGCGTGGCGTGGCTTCACAACCAACCAAAGTATCCTTACGCACCAACAAGAATAGATGTATCACGGAAACCGTAGATGGCGCTAGATGCCGGACAGGTCTTGCGGAAAAATCATACGTTTAGAAATATCAGTTTTCTCAAGAACGAGTGATATTTTTATGTGAATATTTTCAATGCCCCTTCTAAGATAATATATCGATGTTTATTAATTGTTACATTTTCTTATTTTTTCTTATGAAGCCGGCAGTTTTCTATTGAAAAATGTCAATTCTATCGATATTTGATCACTGTTAAAATTATATAGGAGGTATGTATATAAAAAGTAGAACTTAATCAACATGCTTCTATTCTTGAACAAACCATTCCGTAAATAAAACTGCAAAACAATAAAAATTCTTGAAAATAACCGTTTGTTCCCATGGCTCTGCATTTCCAAGCCAAGTTAAAAGGGCCAATCGCCTTAAACAATAATTTAGAATATCTGTATATATGTGTTTTGAATATAGGTGGGTGTTATTGAGAGGGCCAAGATAGTCTCAAACCTCTCGAAATAAAATGAAAGGGGGACTTGAGCGACCCTGGTCCCCCTGGTTTCAGCTCTCCAGCCACATAAAATAGCTTATGCCTATTTTCTAATAACGAGTTCTTAACTTGAGCTTTTTACCTAATTACTTTTGTACTTCATGTCTTTTATAAACGTGTTTATAAAGAGCTAAAAACTAATTCAGTAAATTACTAGCGAATGGAAATAGAGTTAATAAAACCTTCTTACTATACCATATTTCATAGTATTTTTATTCATCCCTAGTGTAGAAGTTCAGAAATAAGTCTTTTGGTTCATTTCGACCATTTACATTTCATTATAAGGGGTTTGTCTACATAAAAACCTAGCAATTTTATCTAGTATAGTTTATTTGCCGTTCAGGTTTAATATTTAATTAAATAATAACAATACTTCATTAAAATTAATTTTGATTAAATTTTTATAAAAATCTTTAAAAAATTGTTAATACTGTAAATTAATGGGTAAAATAATAATAATTTATTTATTGTCTTTATTTTGAAACATGTTGGTGAAGTTAAGGCTTGTTTGCCTTGTTTTACAGTTAACCAATACATAAACTAAACAAGCTTTAAGTAACAATAATAATTATAACTGATTAAATTTTAAATGTAATGGTTTATGGTAATGGTTTGTTCCCTTGTTGGGCTAGTTCCTTTATTTAACTTGTCAGCTTGATACATTTTTCAGCTATACTAGTTAATGATGGATTAAATAGTTAAGCTCTTATATTTGAGCTGATTTAAATATCATATTCTTTCATTTTAAAAATGACACCTGGATACTCGTTCGATTCCCTTGTTCAGGTGTTATTTTTCTATTCAAATAATATAGTAGTTAAATCATTCAGGATTAAATTCAATTTTTATATAAAATTAAACTAATTTAAAGACTATACAAAATGACTAGGTTCGAGAAATCAACCGGATGCATTTAATTCTACAAGGGGTTAGATTTATGGCCTATTTTTTCCGGTGGCAAAATGTTTGATGGCTGCACAGTTTCGCTACCACTAAATAAAATATAGATTTTGTTTAAAATTAATATTTTAACCAGAGCACTTACCTACTTCCTTCGCGATGGATCGAAATCGGTTCTTTATGGAGCTCTTCAACAGAACATAACAATTTGGCTAGATTTCTCTTTGATAAATTCTGAAAAAATAAAATATTATATATGTAAAATTAAATATTATGCTAGAATTATTAATGAACAATTACATATTACAACACAAACTGTTTAGTAATCACATGGTTAAAAATATTGCTTTCATTATGTTTAATAATTCCCGAGGTGCAATATTTTACTACCAATAATAATATAGCACCACGTCTTACTACCCATTTGGTTATAATCTTTATGGCCGTATTTAATTTTGTTTTTGACTGATTGATGGATCCGACCAAATTTGGACACCCCTCTAGTTAAAATGTGCTGTGTTTCTCAATACCAATTTTATTGTTTTGTTTTGTTTTGTTTTGTACCCAATGTTGGCATTTTAGCTTTATAGTTTACAAGAAAAATAATTTTTTTTAAAAAATTGGGGAGCCAAGTTAGCATATCTCCTAACCTACATTAATTGTTTTTCTATGTCAATATAAATATGTTTTGCACATTTTGGAGCTGTTTATACAATAATTAGTGACCTGAGATTAGAAATCACGGTTTTTATTTTTAAATACAGGATAATAATTGTTACCAAATGAATATTTAAGATGATTTTGAAATGGTAATTAAGGTAAAAATTAATAAATTATTTTATTATTATATTATTATATTATATATTATTACATAAATTATTTAAGATATTTGATTATTATTATTAGTAATATATTATTATTTATTATTATTATTATTATTATTATTATTATTATTATTATAGTTCATTTGTTGGGACTATTTAACGACTTCCTCTATGCCAAAACGATGTAGAGGGGAATATTAAATTAAATACATGAGCATTAACGCACCCGCTTTAGTTGGCCGCGTGGTATAACACACTATGCAGTAGTCTGAGACTGCCAAAGACGGGGAGATTGGGATTCGATCCCGGTCGGGTTCATTGAGAGTGTTTTTTTCAAAATGGTTTTCACTCGCCTTCCACGCAAATGTGGGTGCACTTTCTCTCAACTAAACCTTACTAATCCCTAAATTATAATGTAATTAGTACATAGGCGTATAATCAGAACGGGTAGTAAGAAGCGGGTCTAAGAAAAAAAAAGCAATAACTCCAAAAGGTGATGGTAAAACCGCAGTGACAAATCTCATTTGCGAAACCATCCCCAATGCACTTGGCCGAGATTCGAACTTGAACCTCCCCGTCACTGACAATCCAGTCCTTTGGAAGTCTAGTCTATTGCGAGTGTGACGTTTTAGACCATGTGGCGATCTAAGCGGGTGATACCTAACAAAACTTTTATATTGTTTACTATTTCATTGAAGAAAATGGACACCACGACCATATTTGTGTATATGTTTGTATGTCCATTTTATAACTTTTGAAATAATAAATGAATATTTACCAAACTTGGTGCAACGTTTTCTCATAGATACACAATAGTTTTAATGATGTTATTTTCCAGGGTCACCATTACAGGCCACATGTGTTAAAAGCTATACTAAACTAGTTATCTCGGTACTATTTTGTGTAAGGAAGAAGCAAAAGGGGTTTAGTCAGTTTATTTTAAGTCGAGATACATTCCTTTGTGTTGCAATATTATACAAACAACCATAGACTAATGGTCGTTTAACCAAAAATTGTTTTCCACTATACCTCCACGCAAATGCTGGTAAATTTATTTTAAACTATACCTTCCTCCTACTTACTACATTTAGTCTACACATACTGATATCTCAGATGGGTAGTAAGATGCGGCGAACAAAAGTCAAACCTTACCGCTTTTCCACGTGACACTATTAGAACATCAGAGGCTTATAAAAGTAGGCTATGCATAATAAATTAACATGTGATTTGATGTTTGATGCTGTTCACAGGGATTATATTTAGCAGCAGGTGGACTGGGTTTTGTGCATGTTTTGGATTTAAGTTAGGTTTGTGAACCATGTGAAGTTAGTCTAGAAAATACGCGTTAAATACACCTTGTAAATATAAATTTAATCAAAAGAATGGATATAGTGATTTTCACGCCCAACATGAACTCGAGACTGGAGTTCTAGCCTGACCATGTTGAGTACACTGAGAGGGATTTATGCATAAGACTTTCATCATCCCACAAGGCAAATACCAGGGAATTTCTTTCAAATTAATCCTCATAATCCTGGATCGTTGGATTAGTGCCATTTACGGAAATATCGAATTGTTAGTAAGACTAGTGTAGTCCTACTAAACCAAAATTTAATTTCACTTTCTAACAACAGTTCAAGGCAGTTCCTTCTCAGCTATAATTACGTTTTACTTTGTCTCGGCCCAGGTGCGGATTCAGTGGGATGGGGGGGTCAAAGGGTCAGTTGACACCCCCTCCTGAAAGTTAGAAAATTAATACAAAAAAAAATTAAAGTTTAAATTTTAGAAAGAAAATACAACACAGATAAATATTTTTTTTTAAATTATCTTTTACGCGCAGATACCTCTAAAGCCGGATCCACACGTGCGTTATTCGTCCACGTTTATTCAAACTTCGATATGACTCACGCAAATGTGGAAAAAATATTCGTTTTCATGTACAAATATTTGTCGTGCATGGCGTGTAGCGAACACTGTTCCACATAGAGACGGTAGACTAACATACATCAAAGAAGACTAATAATCGCTTGAGAGCAGTTCATCTACGAATACCGAATATAGAGTATGTGTAGACAGCAGGAGTGGTGAAACTAGGGGGGACTCTGCCCCCCTGAAAATAATTTGCCCCTTTCTAGAATAAATTCATCCACTAGATATATTTCAAATCTTCTAATATTATCGAATATGAAGCTGAAAGATGGCCTTAGATCAAACTCCAAATGACTTCTAGATGCACTCTATTGTCAAAAATTTGCTGGAGAAGACCACTTCAAATAACTACTAGACTAAAGACATCTAGCTTGAAGAGGAGGACCACGCCAAATAGCTTCTAGATGCATCTTGAAGAATTTTCAGGTGAGGACCACCCCAAATAGCCTAGTTTCTGAAATAATTTAATTTTCAAAATTTTGTTGGTGGAAGATAACTTCAAAGATTATCTTCTAGGGGTATCTAATTATCGTAAAGAATTAAGAATGAGGTTTACTTGCAAATAACATTGAAATGACCTTCAAATTTAAAGGCAACCTGTAAATGGTGGTTAGGTAGTTTCTGCCTTGAAAGGTCTCAGACACCCTAGGTTTGTGGACAACTGAAAAGAAAGAGAGTAAATGAGTTGGGTGGGGATGTTGAACTTTAGCATTGAGCTACAGCTTATTAGTTTCGAGGAAATACCTGAAATATATTTCCTTTTCTTGAGGATAGTTATTCTACCTACTTGTCAACTTCTCGTAAAAGAAAAGAGTAATATTTATTTTAGATATTCATTCATATAAATTTCTCCAAATATAATCCATATATAAAATAATGTAATGACAATAGGTAGGTATCAAAAAATAAAAAAAAATTGGCGTGGTTACGGAAATAGTGATGCATTTATTCATTAAAGTATTGAATTTAATGTAACAAACATGAATAATACATTTTTATTTGATACATTTTGCTATGCATTTAAATAACTTCCAAAACTAACCACAAACACATATGTTTGTTTAGAAAGTACAAATAATTCTAAACGCACAATTAAAGTAGCATATTACTTATAATTAATTAATTAAAAATATATATTTATTTTTTGTTTAATATTTCAAGTGACAGGTTCACTTTGACATGTTTATATTCCAGTTTGATACTTTACCAAAAGTAAAATTCCGCTAAAATTGAATGAACAACCGTATTTTGGTGTTTTTTCTTCCAAATTTATAATCAATAGTTCGAACCTTTTTGAACTCAAAATATCCATAAAATCTAATGGTTACATTTTAATATTCATTGCACACAGTTTTTTTTAAATAAACAGTTTGCTCCTATAAATTAGTAGCTTTTTTCTATGAACGCCTAAACATAGCAAAAATAGCCGTTAACACTTGAATTGTAACCACTATTGAATTGATGAACTAAATTAGTTTAGACAAGAGACACCTTTTATTTGATCAAAATAATTGATCATATTGGACCAAAAACAGCCTGTTTGGTCGAGTCACTTTAAATGTACCATATGTATATAATTTATGCTCCGATCATTAGGCATGTGGACTAAATATCGAGTTCTGGTTTTCTGGTGACAGTGAGGTCAAGGTTCGAATTCCAGATAGGTGCAATGAGAGTGTTTCCTAAATTGTCTCCCACTTTCCCTCCACTCAAATGTAAGTACATTTAATTTAAATTTCACCTTTATCTCCAGCTACTCAACTAGCGATATTAAACTCGGATAACCTGAGCGGGTGTTATCTAGGTGTTTTGTACACTTTAAAATGTACATTACATTTTATTTAGATTTTTGTTTAGCACAAGGTCTTACTATCCGCCCGGGTTATACACATTATGTACTAATTACGCTAGTGTGTTAGTTATGAGGAAGGTTGAATATGGATGAAGTGACCAGCATTTGCGCTAAGGGAAAGTTGGAAACTACACCCTCAGTATAGCCATTCAGGGATTCGAGCCCCGTTCTCTCCGTCATTGGCAGTCTAGTATATTGTTACCCCTAGACCTTTCGATGACCGAATTTGATTAGGGTAGTTTGAGTGCATTGTAATAGGGATGAGGTGAGAGTTTTATGTAAATATAACAGTAAAATTTGCAGGATGATAATTATTCCCAGCGCAACTGGCTAGGTTTTAAACCTTGACCGCTTTGTTAACGCTGACCAATTCAAACCAAGACTGATGTATTAGACCTCACGAGGATAATATTTACTGTGTTGCTTTTAATTTCAAATTCAGGCTTTTGGCATAGGTACGAGTACAATCTATTGTGGTTGTGTCTTGACTTGTAAAGTTGAACGTTCTGGAACCTTTAAGTCATTGATCAACATTATAGCCTAATACAAAAAATAATATTGTGTGTTATGATTATTATATATTTATTTAATAAATTCAGGATAAAAATAACAATTTTAAACCTAATCCAGTCTATTTTACATTGTATTATTTCACCATCCCTTGCCACTCACATTATTTTTGCGACCAAAATTAACAAATATTGTATTATAAACTATCATTAGTGTTATTTAATAAGTATTGATAATATCTATTAAAATTGACAGCTATAAGTCACGTGAGCTGACGGATGCATACATGAAAGTAGATCTATTAATTTTTATAGTGCCTTCTTATGAAAACTTGACTCTACTATCCAATGATTTTTGAAGGAATGACATCTAGAAGGACTTTTTTATTACTACATACCACTATATAGTAGAATTCTTGATAGGATTGTCTCAGACAATAATTCCTACAAAACTCGGCGGAGCGCTTTAGTTTACATTGAGAATTTCATACTACAACCGAAACCTCTAAGAAATTAAACTTTTTTTTTAATGTTATGTTGTATATTAATATAAATTGAGAAGATTTGGATCTTAAATTTTTTAAACTTTGGCCACCATTTTCATTAGAGCATATGAATTTCCGGCTAAAATATTAGCATATCTAATATTATAAATTAAGAATAAATAATGATTGTTGTTCATTGTTTTATCTGAGGTTGAATCAGATATTTTTTTTAACTAATTTCATATTAATTACGATCATTGATGTATTATTTTCCAAGTCCATGTAATGATTGGTTTAAAACAAATGTGAATGGTTATTACTATTAATCATAGTAACTAAAAATTCTCTTGGAATATATAAGATTCGATAAAATGTAATATAATATAATTCACATTATGGATCATACACCGGTTACGAAATACCTCAGACTTGGAACATACACTGTACACAGTCAAAGTATACTAATGATTAGGAGGACAAAGGTGTCGGTTCCATCTTGCCTGAGCTATAGCTCAGAAGTACAGCAGTCTTTTCACCCTAGGAGTGAGTGGTGGTAACTGACATCTAGCAGAAGTTTTATTTTTGTGCAAACATTGATTGAAAGTCCCTCATATTAATTAACCTATGTGTAAATATTTATTATTTGCTTAATAATTAATGATAAAGTAGTTTTATCAAACGCTTCCAATTAATACTTCCCTTGGAATTACTGAATTAAAAAACTACTGCTAGCTGTCATTTACCACTCTTCCTATGTTGAGTCGACTGTATCAGGAATGTCAATACTCGAATCCTAGTTTGATTTAGCAAGTGTGGGTATCTGACATTGTATCCCACACACTCTCCCTCCTTCCAAATGCTAGTACCCTTCCTTTAAATGCTACCTTTCCTAAATTATAACCACGCCATTTGTGAAAGAAACAGATAAATATAAATTTTATTTCATAAATGGCTCTCTACCAAAATGTGGGTACACTTCCTCAAATAATAACCATCCTCATCCTTGACCCAACAGAGTAATTAGTACATATGCGTACAACCTAAACGGGTATTCATACCCGGTGTTAATAAATAAAATAAATATAAAGAGTATTTGAATGAGTATCATATGATAAGGAAATGGGTAAAAACTATGTTGCCTAAGCAACTTAAATAAAAAATCACAAATTTTATGTGACATTATTAAATTTTAAATTTTAATATGTTCAAATTTACTTTAAGATAGTTTAATTTTTTTAAATAACGTCATTTGAGTTGTTTTTTTAAAATGGAAATATCCAAATATCAAGGAATTACTAGATGGCATAGATTAGAATGCTAGGTAATTTAATTTTTTTTATAAACCTGTAGGATTGTTGCATGTGTTTCCACTCCTAGGAAGAAATATGACTTGGTTTGACCCTCAATATAGTTCAGTTAGGGCAGATATCATTTACAAACAATGCATATTACTACCCTTTCGGAATACCCGCACATGTACACTAATAGAATAGGGATGAGAAAGATAGAATTTAGAGAAAGTTTACTTGAATTTTTGTAGGGGAAGAGAGGAAAATCATTTATGACTAGCTACCTCAATACAACCGCTGGGATTCAAAACCCATCCTCTCTGTTAACGGCAAGCCAGCCAAGAGGAGACTGACACTTTTTATCACGCGATAAGTGGTGTGAATTGTAAGGCCCATTCTTAATTGTTTTTTATTTTCTTAAAAAATATTTGCTTGTGTATTTTCTCTAATCTTCCCTCCTCTACGGACATTATCTTTTGAGTTTCTCGACACTTTTTAAAATTCAAACCCCTCTGCTTTTTTTTTTTTTTGTGATCAGAAGGATGGTTTCTCCCATTCTTTTCCACCATTTTGAAAAAAAAAAAATCGCATCAAATTATAGTACTACACATTCCAACCAATACATTAATAGCACCTGACGAACTTTGTGTCGGTGCTGGCTTGTTAGAAACTTTTCAGGTCTTAAAAGAGTTTTGAAAGATAACCAAGCCCTCCCCCTTCTCCCCTTCTGTAACCAGCCAAGCGTACTTAATGGGGTTTTGACAAGAAAAGAATGGAGGTAAAGTGACCTATCTCCAATGTAATATTAAATCGAAAAGGCATGAAAATGGTATTTTTGGGTTTATGCAGTTTTTTTCATATATAAACACCCAATTATAATTGTACTGTTGCAAGCGTAAACTAAATGCGATGATAAATGCCTAGTTAAAAATTTTAATTTTGTTCTCAATTAATAGTTTGAAGCTCAAACACATTTATTAATTTATATCTAATTTTTTATCTAATTATTCCATGGTTTTATTAAATTTTGAGTCTGGCATTATCGTTTTGCATATTGATACCTTAAATTTGACACAATAAATATTTTATTATCATTCATGATAGTTGAGATATCATTAGAATAAGAATAACCTTTGGGTAAATGGGTCAAATGCGGGTTGCGGGCTGCCCCTTCAATTGTAAAGCTCCTTCTTAAGGTGAGGATCACTCTAAATAGCTTCGAGGGACATCCAAATTTCAAAGATTTCTAGGTGAGGAACACTTTTAATGGCTTATACAAGAAACTTATTTTTTTTTAATCAAGGCGAAGACTACTCATAGCTTTTAAAGTGAATCATTTTTCAAAAAATTGTTGAAGGAGTTCCACTCCAAATAGTTCATAAAAACTATTTGATTTTAAAAAATTGGAGAGGATGACCACGGTTTAAAACATAGATAAGATCAAATAAGAATGAGAAACTATAAAAGGGCTTTAAAATGAAATCTAACATTGAAAATAACTATATTATTTTTAATTGTGACCCCCCCCCCCTATGAAAATTATATGGATCCGCCCCGGTCTTGGCCCCTCAAAAAGAGAAGTATTGTTATCATAAAAAGAATCGAACTTGAAATTTTGATAAATGACGATGTTTCATGACCAACTTAAACCGAAAAAGTTGTTTTCGCGATGCCGTACGTCTGTCTGTATATCGGTCTAGAGCTGAAACCATTTTACGGAGTGGGCTAAGACTTTATATCCAGTGTTTTTTAGGGCCCCCGCCCCCTCCCCCTTCCCTCGTGGAGTTTTTGGAATTATATATCTAACCCTAAAATTAAGAGTAGTTTACGGAAGGGCAAAGAGAACCAATCCATTTTCTCAAAATACAATCTAACGGTTTTTATTAAATTTTGTATCTAGGCACTATTTAACATAACAAACAAAGTGGCAATTCTTGTTTTCCCATGAAAATAAATTTAAGGGGGGGATTTAAGGGACGCTAGAAAAGGCCAGTATTTTTGCAGTTTTTATAGATTTTTTTTTTTTGGCCAAGATAAATAAATTATTTCTTCAGTACAAGTATAGAGTTTAATTTTCTTCACATGGTGATACCAACAGTTCTTGAATATCTGTCATGATCATAGTGGCACTTGATGACAAAACTTTATAAATGAAGAGAAAAAGTTGTCATTAAATTTCAGAACATCCCTGACAGATATTCAACATCTGCTTATGTCACAATATGAAGAAAATTAAACTATATAGTTGTACTTATGCAATATTTTATTTATTTTGACCAAAAAGAATTTATATATATATAGACGGCAAAAATACTGAATTTTTCTTACGTTCCCTACATCCTCGCCTTAAGGGTACAGTACTTTATATAAATGGAAGTTTCCAACTTTTATTATATAGCCGCAACTATTTGAGATACAAAAGAACTTAACATTAAAAACTTTTAGTACTAGTAAAAATTAAAATCTTCCATTTGAAATACAATTTTATAAAACCAATCATTTCTGAGCGATCAGCAAATATATTTATTTTTATGAAGCTCTTTGATATGTTAAATCGAGTGTTATGCTTTTTGTTAGACATATATGTTCCTATTTTCTCAATGTTTCTGTAACATTATATATTATTTCACTTATGCTCTTTGGTGGAGTGTTTATGTAACAATTTATATTATTTCGTATCACACAGATTACGAGATTTAGTAAATATCTCTATTTTAAGTCAAAAGAGGGATAAATACACTGCGATAAGCCATACCATTTATTTACTATCATAATTAATAATAGGACTTACCCTATTATTGCAATTTTGTTTCGATACTATTAACTCACTCACTCTCTAGCCTAAGTAACTCGAAAGTTCACGGCCACCAGAGCGTAAGCTCTCCATTCAATCATATACCAAGACACCTACAACCAATACCCAACCTGACACATAACTTCCTTCAAATCCATTTTTAACATTCTCCTCTCATCAACGTATAGGTCTTCTAATGGGTTCCCCAACTAAGATTGTATTTACAAACCTGTCATAACCCATACGCACCACATGAGCACCCCACCTCAGCCTGCGCGCCTTCATATTACTTAATATATTTGGGGATGTTTATGTTACAGTCCAAACCCGATTCCAGGACAAACTAGCTCGGACTAGGCCGAATTGATACATCCTGCCACTTATAGGATAAACCAATATACCCTTATGTTTTAGGCAGTTCTTGTTTTCATTCTTTTTAACCCATACAATGAATCGACCTTGGACAGGTGTCATCATTCACAGCTCGCGCGCAAATGTTTTCAGCTAATCTATAATAACCTAACCTAACCAACCTGGTTTGGCCTAATAAAATTGTAGGATATACTAATTTATCCTACGAGCTAGGCCAAAATTTCAGTATTAACTAGTTTAGACTAGGCTAAATTAGTACATCCTAAGGCTTTCAGAATGTATCAATTCGGCCTAGTCCGATCTAGTTTGTCCTGGAATCAGGTTTGGACAGTAACATATATAAACCATGAAGTTCTTCGTTATATATCTTTCTACATTCTCCTCTTTGTTCATCTATTAAGGACTTAAACTATCTAAGCCAAGAAAACAAGATGATGAAGTTGAAATGTTAAGAAACTGCATCCCCATTTGCATTAAATGAGTATGGGGAAGTTCCATCTGTAATGAACCTGCCTCAATGGTGCGTGGTGTAGGGTCGAACCTGGGCCTCCTGAGACACAATCAAGGGCGCTAGTCAAAACAGAGTACCAGCCTGTTTGACTGGAGTGTCTAACTCTGACCCTGGAGAGTGGAAGCGATTGCACTGAGTGTCAGTGCATTAAGCTTTAATTACCCTTCTCATAACTACCTTTTATGTTAAACGCATCAATAAAAATTACAATCACACTACCTTCAAAATATTTACTGCGTGAATATGTTTACTAATCACGTGTGTAATTAAATTAAACATGTATATTATATCAACCCACCTGTGCTTGATGCAATGATCTTGTTGCATTCGTCTGTCTTACACATGATCCTTTGGTGAGTGAATGCATTCCAATTAATCGGTTTACGGTAGAAACTCGATCCTTGTCGTTTATCCGTCTCGTTGGGCTGCTATCAGACGACACTTCCAAAAAAATACAGCTCATCTTCCTAGCACTCATCCGGAGACCGACTCGACAAATCACATTACTACTAAAATATGTAGTCAACATATTAGTGTTTGCTCCACGTTTAATAAATCGTAAGGTTTGGATCATGGAAAAAGATTTTTTAGCTAATAAATATCAAACCATCTACCTATAAAATCGTCCGCTTCATATCCTAGCTTAGTACTAACTAGCTACATAAAGTATTGATCTAATATTAATTACAAAACAATATGCTTAAAACCATAATTAGATACAAAAATATTGTTGATCACAGAAAGAAGAAAAAATATTACCAGGTTACACAAAATAGTATTTTAGTAAATAAAAGGTGGTGGCACTATGGTTGTAACTAAATGTTGGATTGATCAACACTTGTTTTAAAACTATGCTGAACAGCTGACTAAGAATGCGCGTGCGCTTCATTACCATCTGAAAGCGATATTGAACCTTGCGCGCCAAGACGAGTATTGACATACTATTCGGTTCACCTCGTCAAAGCTCGGCACTTCTCGATACTAGATTTGTGCTGGGTAGTATAAAGCCCCCTCACACACGATCGTGCATACATGACAGTGATCGTGAATGACATGTAAAATGATCTTGTATGACTATGTATAAAGGTTTCTGACATGCCAAGCTCTTGCCTGAAGGATTTCAAACAGGTTTAATTTTTTGACAATGATTGTCATGCAAGTTGGTACTTGAAATGCAAAGGGCAATTGCAATACTAATTTCTATTTCACCATCCAATTTTACCAAATCCCTTGATAGTCCAAACACGACTGTTTATTTTCCTTGAGGGTCATGCCTGTATGATCGTTTGTAGTCGACTGTCCATCAAACATGGGACTGACCATACATAGACTGACAAGCACAAAGACTGTCATACATGCATAGACGTGTATGGAGGGGGTTTGCTTGAGATATACGATTGAAAAATTAAGAATAAATGTACGCGCTAGTAAATTAATAAAATAATTTTAACTAAACTGTTCATCACACTTTGTCAGGTGCAATTTGTAAGCAGTGTAGCAATTTATTTAGACTCTCTTGGAAATGACAATACTCTATTTGTATTGCTATATGAAAAGCAAGTGTTTCATCCAACCGGAAATTAGTTTGCACTAGTATGATTTTATTTATTTTTAGGTTCATATGATATTGCATCTTTATAATAGTGAATATTAGCGCAAAATAATAATTTAAATAATACGTTTACACCAAATATATTTTATGTATTTCCAAACATTATATGTATAAAATGTAATATTATGTTCGGATGAGTTTTTAGTCTCAGGTTTGTAGGTGTTGTTTGGATGGATTTAATATTTGAATTATTTTAATCATAATGTTTTGATATTCGCAATTAAATGACTTGGCGCTCTTATAATTTAACAGTGCTACGCTATCGGCACACATTTTGGGCTATACAATAGATTCTGAAATTTTTTTGCAAAGAAAATTACTCGAAAATATCATATGAACATAATAAATTGCATAATGTTATACAAAAGAATTATAAAAAAAAAACTAGATGATAAATACATATTTTTACTTTCTCTCTATCTTACAGGTAGAGAAAGTATGGTGATCGTCAAAAAAATCGAAATCGAGATTTTGATGAATTTTGACGTTTCATGACTCCCTGAATCCGAAAAAGTGGTTTTTGAATTTCCGTCTGTCTGTCTGTCTGTCTGTCTGTCTGTACCTCCAACTATTTTACCGATTGAGCTGAAACTTGATATCTAGGGTTTTCATAGGGTTGCCCCGAGGAATTTTTGGAATTGGATATCTACCCCTAAAATTAAGGGTAGTTTACTGAAGAGAAAAAAGAGAAAAAAGAGAAAAAACCGATTTTCTCAAAATCGGCTCTAACGATTTTGATTAAATTTCATTTATGAACATTAATAAATATTCCAAACAAAATGGCTACTCTCAATATTTCGGCAAAATGGCTTTAAGGGCTCCGTTCTGATGCGTAAATTAACATTTTTTATAATAGCTCCGAAACTATTTGAGATATGAAATTACTTAGCATTACAAATATGTATATATATTTATAATTCAAATATTTTATTCGAAACATATTTTAATAAAATCAATAATTTTCAATCTATACGCAATTATATATATATTTTTAACTTTTTGGACATTAAAGCTTAAGTATTGCGATCGTAAAAAAAACTAACCTGAAATGTTGATGGATTTCGACGTCTCATGACCCCCTGAACCCTAAAAAATAGTCTTTGCAATGCTGTCTATCTGTGTGTATATTAAAACTTAAATTTAAGGGTAGTTTACAGAAGGGCAAAAAGAGAAAAAGTCGATTTTCTCAAAATCGGCTCTAACGATTTTGATTAAATTTCATTTATAAACATTAATAAATATTCCAAACAAAATGGCTACCCTCAATATTTCGGCAAAATGGCTTTAAGGGCTCCGGTCTGATGCGTCAATTAACATTTTTTATAATAGCTCCGAAACTATTTGAGATATGAAATTACTTAGCATTACAAATATGTATATATATTTATAATACAGATATTTAAACCGAAACATATTTTTATAAAATCAATAACTTTCAATCCATACGCAATTATATGAATTTTTTTAACTTTTTGGACATTAAAGTTTAAGTATTGCGACCGTAAAAAAAAACTAACCGGAAATGTTGATGGATGTCGACGTCTCATGACCCCCCCAACCCTAAAAAATAGTCTTTGCAATGCCGTCTGTCTGTGTGTCTATAAAAACTTAAAATTAAGGGTAGTTTACTGAAGGGCGAAAAGAGAAAAATTTGGTTTTCTCAAAATCTGCTCAAACGATTTTGATTAAAATTCGTATCTAGGCGTTGATTAAGATTATAAATAAACTGGCTATTTTCATTTTCCTATGAAAATGATTTTTAGGGTACTTTACATAAGCGTTAATTTCCGTATCTCCACAACTATTTGAGAAACTAAACAACTTATCATTGCAAAATTGTAGGACTATTAGAAATAAAAAACTTTATTTGACATATATTTTTATAAAAGCAACAGTTTCTGAGATATTTGCAAATATATTAATACAATTTTGTGAGCTTTAGTTGTAAACATATACTACTTAAGTCTTAACGCAATAATTCTCCAATACCATAGAGTAATTAAATATAAGTATCTAAAAAAGTATGTTATTTTTCCTTAAAGCTCTTAGGAGAAATGTTTGCATAGCAATGATCTATCTCCATTTTAGACTCAATAGTCAATATTTACATTTTTTATTGGTAAAAATGTATAAATGAATAATTAAATATCAATGCGATGACTTGAAGATCTGCAACACCTTATAAAATGTTAAAACTTTAACCAGAAATCGAAATTTTAATACGAAGTTTTGACCCTTGTGGAAGACATTAAACTGTTTGAAATGTTCTTAGGTGGACAAAGATGCGCCTCTTTTCTCATTGATCCTATATCGTTGTATATTATTTTATGCGTGTTCTTATGTGGAGTGGTGATGATACAATGTACATTATTCCGTTCAGAATTCTTACGAGTTTATAGAAAGAGAGAGAAAGTCTGTGCGGTGCGCCGTACCATTTATTTTGTATTCAAATTAAATACCATACAATATAATACCGGTATGTGACTTCTAAAAATAATAATTTCAATCAATATTTTATGTACTACCCCTCAAGCCAAATTAAAAGCATTACTGGCTCACTAAACCCTTTCATAATAACATTTTATTTTCACAACCTCATGACAGACAGTTTAAAACGTATGGCTGTCAAACATAAAAACAAATCAAAACGTTTCACAGAATAGTACACAGAAATTTAGTTTGCTATTATTGTTATTATTATTAGAACCGGGTCTTGCTACCCGTTCGGGTTACACGAACTTACGCTAATGTGTAATAGTAGGGTGAGTGTAAGATGAAATGGAGGACCTACAGTTTAACGTGAGATCCAAACCACGGTGGAGATCTGGCATTCCACACGTTCACAAGTTGTGATTAATACACGTCTTGTCAGAGATGAAGGAAGGGTTTGGCAGTCAGATAAATCTGTGCCGAGACCGAGTATTGAACCACGGACCCCCAGCACAGAAGTCTGACACCCTACCCCTAGACCGCCAGGTCACCAATTAGTTTGCTAAATTAACATTTAAATGTGAAAACAATTAGTGTTGTACTGTTTCAAATAAAACTGTTTGTTTATATAATTGACATTAAGAGTAAAGTCACCTAAATATAGTTATTTATATGCAGTGGCGGCTAATCACTTTAGAAGCTGGAGGGCGCGGCCTGTTTAGTTCATTAATTATTATTTCTAAATATTAGCCTACATTTAAAATAAGACACAAATTTCGGAATATATTTTGTTAAATATTAATTTAGTTAAACTAAAAAATTAATATCACAAACAACATGCAAAGATAAAAATAAATTAAACTACCCCAAAGACGGATCTGTTATAGAAACTCTGCAGCTGTGTAATGTGCATAAATATATATGTATGTATGTTCAATGTCCTCACAAGCTCACAACATTAATATGTAGGATACACAATCTTTACATTATTTACACTTGCGAGAAATGACTTAGTACACAATAAACAAAGAAATTATTTATATACAAAGTCAGTACGCCTCTTCTTTAAGTTAATGAACTTTTCCATAACTCTTTCGTCAAAGTCATTCATTTGTGTGATAAGTTCATTGTTGATGGCTACCATCGCTAGAACATTCAGTCTGCCATGTGTCGTTGTATTCCTTAGGAAAGTCTTTATTCTTTTCAGTGTTGTAAAGCAACGTTCAGATTCAGCAGACGTCATTGGGGTCGTTATAATATTTTTTAGAAGCTTCGTCACCTCACTGAAAACTGAAATAATGTTATTTTTCTCCATGAAGTTCAATAGTTGTATTGGTCCTTTAATGTCAAAGTCTTATCGTCTCTATAATAGTCCCAATTCAGACCGGAGTTTTTCTTTTTCTAAGAAAGGGTGGTGTTGGATTACTCGCTTGATTTTTTCTTCCAGAAAGCAAGTATAAAATTGGGGAAATGACTCATTACATAACAAAGAAGCTGCCCCCAGATGACAAGTAAAAGCGAATCTGTCTTTTACATGAGATGTAATAACAATACACACTTCTTTTGCATCCCCCACTCTGATGCTACATTCAATATTACTTTACCTTTTTCTTGGTTGTTCAGGGAACTCTTCGTTTATTTGCTTCTCTATTTCATTCACTTGCCCCCTCTCTTTCTGCATCTCATTTTCAAAAATGCAAATGTCATTTTGCCACATTACACTGCCTCTGTTCCTGGTTTGTAGTTGTTGGAACAATATATCCACGTGAGGTAAAATTTTGTGGAAAAGAGTTAGCTAGAACATGAAACTTGGGTCCTGAAAAGCCCTTCTGCGGCTACTCGCTTCGTTAACAGTAAGTTTGTTTGTGCACTTTTCCTCAAGAACTTCAAAACATTCCTCCAACTTATCTCTATTTTCGTACACAACATTAACAGTTCGAATGTTATAGTTCCATCTTGTTGTAGAACTCTGGGTACTCTGACTTGTACTACTTGTTCCTAAACGTCAGATCGTAGAGATGAGTGCGAAAAAAATGCGGGAATGGCAGAAAGGTTTGAGAAAAAAAAACTCGTGAACTTTGTGCTGTTTGCACTGGTTGCTTTTTCCAATATCAAATTTAGCTGATGAGTATAACAATGTACAAAATAGGCAAATGGGTATGTTTCTCTAATCTTGACCTGTACACCCCCAACAGAGCCACCCATAACATTAGCACCATCATACATCTGTGCTATTAATCTTCTTTTTTAAGTGTCTAGAAGAGGTTCACAGAGGTAGAATGGTTCGTTACATCAGTTGTCTCATCACATTCGATGGCTACAAATTCAGAATCTCGCATCTGCTTTTCTATTTCCTCCCTACAGACATTAAGCATGCAGTCCATTATATCTATTTGTATTATTTTCTATGTTCCTTTGAATACAGTGGCCGCTTCTAAATGGTCTTTCATTGCAGAATCCAAGCTCACCAGTATAATTAATTTAGACCTATGTAGTCACCAGCACGGTGAGCACGGATCTCTATGACGCGTCACCACTATGAAATGTCATCCGTAGCACGTCGTATGGCTGAAATGCGAGCATCGATCTTTTTAATGGCATCATACTATTGATGACGCCGCCATTTCCTGTCATTCATGTCATAACTTACAGTCCCACTCAGAGGACCGTCTTAACCATCGTCATAGAAAATATATTTTATAAATAATTACATTTAGTGAGTACTGTGGCTGTTCAAACTGAATAATTAATTTATTTTCGTTATGCAATCGGTAAGTAACAATAATAGTGCTTTATCAATATGATTACTTAACGTATTTGTATTTATTTATCTGTTAACTGAGTTGTAAATGTTGGCCCGTTTCAGCTGAGTAAATGTACTCTAGTAAGTGATATATTTGCTTAAACTCTTTATTTTGATTTACGTTTGTGCAAATGAAAAGTCATAGTATTAGTGTTGTACTAATATAATAATTACTTAAATTATTTGTTTTTATTTACCATTTAATTTGATGAAGTGTAATCATAACCTTATGGCTAGACTTACAAACAATGATGTTTCTTTTTAAGGCTACGCCGACCGTTTAGATTTAAAATATTTGGCTAGGGACATGTTTTCATAACTCAAACGTTGTATGAATGTAATACTGTTGCAGGTTCTTACAGATGTAGGCTATGTTTTCCCCTACTGGCATTTACGAACAATCGTGAAAGATTTCTCTTTGGCAGTTTGTAAAACATCTCTTAGTGTGTGAGAAGAGTTATAACTCTTTTTAGGCCTACATAGCAGCTGTCAGAAGTGTGGATCAAAACAATGGAATCATGAAAGAAAACATTAAGTTGAACTATCTTTTAAAACATTCTCGATAACATTTTAAATTGTATCCCGAGTTTAACTAGGCCTACACAATATTAGTTAACTATGTATGATTGCAGCCATTTTTAACTGACCCATACATACTGTCTCCCTAAGCGTATACAAGCCTAGATGGGGACAAAACCTAAGAACTCTACATTTTAGGTGAATTTTATTTCTCTAAAAAATCTTAAAATCACAAAATGTGTACTATTATTACACTCACAAAAATGTGGTGAATCCATTTATACTAAATTGACGATTATTACCAAAATAAAAGTTACAGTGAACCATTCAAACCCAAACTTACCGAAGTAACGCAGGAACAATTATTGTTGAGACATTTGTAAAATTACACACCAACAAAGGTACATATACTTTAGAGCCTGATTGACTGATCTGACACCTTAGCTCAGTCAGTAACATGTCTACAGAGGTAAGGGTCCCGGTTTCGATTCCCGGCATGGTCGAAAAATCTATCATTGGTAAAATGTGGGTTTACCCTTTCACAGTGATGAATTAAAGGCCAGGTACTGGGTGTTGTTCCAGTCCTAGTCTTAGGTTATGTTATAAGGTGTGTGAAGCTATGACAGGCCTATCAAGCCGGCAATGGAAAATATATGGTTTGAATAAAATAACTGACCCAGTTAACAGTAATGGATGTCAAAATAGAACGTAACTGAAACTTTTAAACAATATTAAAAATGTATATTCATCTTATAGCAGATGTTTATTAAAATATAATATTTTAAAAGTATTGTATTTATTTTTTAAACGTAAAGGGTTAATTATATTTTTGTTTGCCTTTAATCAAGATGAAATAGGTTATTGCCATGCTATAGTTGTG
Organism: Timema podura; assembly: GCA_033556935.1. NCBI lineage: Eukaryota > Metazoa > Arthropoda > Insecta > Phasmatodea > Timematidae > Timema > Timema podura. The sequence continues at coordinate 57,095,567 of JAVRXN010000010.1, read as the reverse complement.
TATATTTAATTTTTTTCAGGCAACTGTGAGTGTACTGAGGCACAACTTAATGAAACCCATCCGCAATGCTCCTGAAAACACCGCTGAAGGTCGATACTCAACTTAAACACAATTTATCATCGTCAAACAAGAAATTGTGTGGAGAGCCTCCTTGGAGCCATGAAAAGTGAATGGATGTATTAATTTAGAAGAATTCCTCAAATTTTCTTATCAACAGCTGTTCGTGCGGTTTTGAACAACATTTTGCGGAACATTATGGAGTACCAATTAAATCAAAACCATTTAATATCACAAAAATTAAAAATAATCATCATTTTATTCTCATTCTTTCACAGTCCAAACAGTTTTAAATTCATATATTTAAAGTAAAAACAAATGAAAGAATATTACTCATTTTCAACAACTACAAAGTTTTGACAAAAACTTTAATGATTAATATTTATGTAAATGTTCACTATAGGCCTACCGGTATATTCTCATTAAGATGTAGTTTACATTTACACACAACACGTTTTACAAGTTAAATTTCCTTTTATTTAAATGTGTACAATTTCTAAGCTAATATGTCATATCATTCAATAGATTTTTTGTAAGACAATTAGTGCAAGTTGTGGTTAGCCTCAATCGTCAGTAAGAAATAATTCTGTGACAAGTTTTTAAACAAAACTTTATGCAGAATTTTGTGGAATTATAATATCCTAGACCAAATTAAGTTGGATGTAAGTATGAAACAATGTTTAATAGGTTAGGCTCATAGACTATTGGCACTGTGTTTGAGCATGTACTTGCCTTAGAATAAAATATGTTAGTTAAATAAAGCTTTTCCCAACGTGGTGTAATTTCTTAGTGTTAATAATAGTTTAACAGACATGTCACAATGAACTTTGTGAAGTTAACGGTTAGAAATCATTTTGGCCCTTACTTAAGTGCATAGATTGTGTGCATTTGAAGACAAGTTATGAACCAAACATAAATATCTTGGCTAGCAAAATGTAACATGTTTCTAACTAATGTGGGATGGATTATCTAAGTTTCTGGTTTTAATATATGACACATAAATGTATTTTATTGTTTTTCACTAAAGGTGGTACATTAAATGTTTTCACTATAAGTTATTGGAATTAATTCTGTCTAAGACACTATTTTGAAAATTTAATACAATAAATTTTCCTTATTTAAAATCTAGGCATTATTAAAATATTTACAATATGATTTGAGTTATTCAATACAATACTTACTATTCATCAATTTTAATTTTTAAATACCCATTAAAAAATGTAAATAATAGTTAGCACATGAGACTAATTCAAAATTCAACTAGCCTTTTAGTGGTATACTGGTTGGACAAGTTTCGTCATCCCTGATTTATTATAAGTTAAGTACTTTCTTATTTTGTCCATGCAATATAACGAGTAACAGTATGCATTTATAAAAACAGTCCTACTTTTACTTAAAAGTACTGATATGATTAAAAGACAAATTAATTTAAATGTGTAGGTGAGTTCACGTAAATAATTTGAAATTAAAAAATAAAGATTGTACCATTCTTTCACTTTCTATGTTCAATGTCATAATTAATTAATAATGTTAAGTAGGGCTGAAATAAACTTTGATAAACTGTAAAAAAAGTTAGTTCTTGTAATTATTGTATTTTTATTATTTATTATTAAAAAATGTTAATGTGATTTTGATGTTGATGTAAAAATTAATTATGAGCTATTTTCATATGATGTTGTCCTGAACTGTATATATTTTTATTTCCAACAATAATGATAAAAATATTAAATAACTCTAGAAAAATTAATATTGAAAAATCAAGGGAACATTAATAAAAATGGCATTATCAGCATAGGTCTTGTTTTACGTATCCAAACTAACATGAAAAGCATCTGCTATCATACAAAATTCGTCACAACCACTTTAGCAAATCAGGAATATTTAGGCAAAATACCAACTGACAAGATAGGCACAGTTATAAGCCTATAGTGGAGGGAAGTTTCCTTAAACTACTATGTTCTCGCTTATTTTAGTTGAATTGAAGAGAATAAACATCTCTTTTATTTTTAAAAACTATTTTGCACTACTCTGAGGCTGTGATCCAACACAAAATGGAAATTTCAGGGCCTAAGCCTGATATTTGATTAATCTTCAACTGCATAACCTACAACTAGTTTGCTTGTGAATTTACATAGGTGATAGGCCTATTCAAAGAAAAAGTCAAAACTTGCCTAGAAGTAGAATTGAAAAAATAGCTCGGGCAAGAATGATAAAGTTTTTCCTGCTGTATTTTGTCCCTTCCCATAAGCTGTGGATAAAAGCCACACTCGTTAAGAAACTTTAGTTATTTAGAATAACACATGAATTATGTTATCTCCTCTCACTGATGCCAGTTCTGTCCGAGGCAATGACAGATTCTTGTGGACCTGTTACCTTCCCAGTGATGAAGGGGAAACCATGTAGGCCTAGTCCACAAGTTGCTCCCATTCATTCTCAAACTTATAATTGATGTTAGTTTGATAGATAATTGATAAGCTACATGAAAGGTTACAAATTATTGTGAATGCATTAAAAAGTGATGATTAGGTCTCTGCCCGCTCAGAGGAGGAAGTACGAGGGTCATCCAGAAAGTAAGGTTACAACATTTATTTAAAATCGAAAAATGCTTGTATTTAATTGAAATTCACAGGATACTTCACAAATACATTATACTATTTTTCAACATAATCGCCGTCGAGATAAAGACATTTCTGTAGTCGGGGCATCAGCTTTTGTATGCCAGTGTCATAGACCTCCGCCGCCAACTCTTTCAGCCACTTCTTCACAGCTTCCTCGACCTCCTGATTGTTGGAAAAACGTTTCCCACCCAAAAACTCCTTTAGTTTAGTGAAAAGGTGATAGTCCGAAGGCGCCAAGTCGGGTGAATAGGGTGGGTGGGTGACAATATCCCATCCAAATGATGTCAGCAGCTCCTGTGAAACTCACGTGGTGTGGGGCCTGGCGTTGTCATGCAGGAGGCTGACTCCCCGGGTCAGCATTCCCCTTCTGCGGTTCTGAATGGCTCTTATGAGTTTTTTTAGGGTATTACAGTAAGCCTCTGCATTAATGGTAGTCCCTTTGGGCATAAAATCCACCAAAAGGACCCCCTTACGGTCCCAAAAAACAGATTTCATGACTTTTCCGGCTGAATGGGTTGTCTTGAACATTTTGGTGGCTGGGGAAGATGAATGACGCCACTGAAGTGATTGTCTTTTGGTCTCTGGGGTGTAGTGACACACCCACGTCTCATCCCCCGTCACGATAAGAGTCCAGAAAAGCTTCTCCCTCCTGTACAAAACGATCCAAAAATTCACGCGCGGTGGTGACGCGATTTTGACGGTGCTCCGGTGTGAGCATTCTGGGCACCCATCTCGCACACAACTTCTTGTAACCAAGTTTTTCCGACACAATATCACCAAGGAGACTTCGAGAAATGTCAGGGAATTTTTCGTGAAGGTCGTCAAGTGTCACACGGCGGTCATTTCGCACTTGTTCTTCAATTTTTCACACAAGTTCGTCTGAAATCACTGATGGTCTCCCACTCCTTGCCTCGTCGTGAGTATCAGTACGGCCATCTCTGAACAACCTAACCCACTTCGTGACATGTTGTCGACTCATCACATCACTACCATAAACTTCCACGAGCTTCCGATGGATATTCGCGGCGGTATTGTTCTGCAAAGTCAAAAAACGGATGACCGCGCGAATCTCGCACGGACGGAGGTGGCGGGAGCGCGCGACGACCTCTCCATCGGAAGAATTTATTGTGACTGAAAAAAATGGCCGACAAACACGCGGGACCAAACAAACTGACCATTAAGATCCCCCCTACACGTCAGGTGTGCCAAATTTGAAACAAAAAATTTCCCCAGGCCTCAGGAGCCTTTGTAACCTTACTTTCTGGATGACCCTCGTAAAACAAATTGAGTACACTATATAACTATACTTTTAATAGAAAACTGAATTTTATATTGGCCTATTGTTAAATCATTAGCTACGAGCTTTTTTTTATGATACTGTATCTATAACGTATATAGTTTTCATAACTATATAATTAAAATATTTTATAATTACACCTCATAAAATTTATCAAATTCATTATATTCTTTTTTATAATTCAGGGTCATTACCTTAACCAATCTAAATACATTTTAGCGTTAATATAACCATATTTAACCATAAACATTTATGATTTAAAATTAAAATATTAAGAATAAATATTATTTACGTTCATAAAGTTCATTTCAACTTACATGGCGATATTTTGAAACTCGCGGCAAGATAATACGTATTTTGATTGGTGTTTAACTACTTCATGGTGCTACCAACCTTATAATATACATAGCTAAAACCATTGATCTCTATAATATAACTGGATGGACATCTGTGGCTGAAATTTTCGAGCTGTCGTCTGCATACCATTGTGTAAGGGAGAAGAAAACTTTCGGGTATCTCTTTCTCTCTTACACCCATACACGGAAATGTGGCATTTTGACATCGTTCATTAATTTGATTGAATACATTAGATACATCAATGTGTGAATGGTTAAATTAAATAAATATGTTAGTTAAAGCTTTGAAGAGCATATAAAAGTTCAAAACAGGTTAGTTTTTTCTTTAAATAAGTTGATGTAGCCTAATATATACGATGATTTTTGAAGGAAGCTCGCTTATAAGGCTTTATCTCGTACCAGAATACTACCCTATAGTTGTGTTTGGTTAGCATAAAAGACCTTACAGAAGGAAATTTATACTTCCGTTTTAAATTGCCGTTCATCCTACCAAAATATTATATATATGATATTATTCTGGTACGAAATAAGGCTTTACGGATTGGGATTATTACTAAAATCAGGGTTTAGTAGATACTGTACTTCCTACAAGCCAATAACCTAAATTATCATTTGAACGTAAGACTTCTACACAGTGTGTCATTCAAACAAATGTAATACAATTTTTAGCTAACTTGTTTCATTATAGTTATCGAAATTTCAACATAATATGGTTTCTGAAAGATATGAGCCAAATTAAAAAAAAACAGGTATTATAATAATACTTTCCTCAAGCCTATAACCTAAGTGATAGTTTGAATACATGGCAACTATACAAAGTTTGTCATTCAAACAAATGTAATCAAGTTTTAAGATACCTTGTTCATTATATTTATCGAACTTTCAATATAATATTGTTTATGAAACCAATATACAAGCTAATAACCAACTTTAAATATAAGTGTAGTCGTGACAGACTGTAAGCAGCATTGATGACAACTACATAAAAACTGAAATATCTAAGGTTTTATTCGTATTTGTACAGTATTACCTGTAAAACTGGATTGTATATCCTTTAATGTAAATGTTTCTTCAGGAAAGTGTGGTATAATACTTCACTATTTTCAAATAATAACACTTTTATTCATCAGAGACATGTTTTCACATAAGAACATTTAAAGAAACCGTTAAATCTGTCCCCCCCCCCCCCCTCAGTGTAGCAGACGATACACTTGAGCGTCACGCCTTTATCCTTGGAATGTGCATGTATATGTCCATCCAGTTATATTATAGAGATCAATGGCTAAACCAGCTATCATGGTAGCCAACTCACTCTATTCACACACTAGCTCGCAGTTATGATGTCGCGTCAGAAGATGGCCGTCATGCCTTCGGCTGTCATGGCATATTACGCACAAAATGAAAAGATCCGTGCTTGACCTGCTGGTTTCCAATATTAATTTCCAGTGGCTCTTCTTTTTATTAAATCCCCATCACTTTTGGCTTCTCATTGTTGATCTCAATGACATATCTTCTCGAACAGATTGAGTGACACGTGGTATCCCTTCCTCACTCCTCTTCCAATTTTAACGCTGTTGCTCTCTTCATCATTCACCCTCACCTTCTCTCGCTTTCCCAGGTGCAAGTTTGCAAACAACCTTCTGGCTCTCCAGTTGATGCCGATATTCTTGAGTATTTCCAACAGTTTCTCCCACTTCACTCCATCTAATTACTTTTGTCAGTCGGTGAAACCAATTTAAACTTCTTCTCCCTTTCTCCCTGAAATTATTCTTAGCATTCCGAAGACATCTCTGGATCCTTTTTTCTTTTATGAATCCAAATTGGGCTTCTTCCATCACACTCTCTATTTTCTGTTCCAATCGCCTGTTGAGTATCTTTGTCACGATTTTCCCCATATGAGAAATGAGGCTGATTGTTCTGGGGTCACTGCATTTCTTAGCTTTTTTGTTTTTCTTTAGGGCTGCCATGGTTACATATAGAACGTCCTAGGGCCATTCACCTGTTTCGAAGATCCTATTTATAAATGTTGTTAGAGCCATTAATCCGTTGTTTCCCAGTTCCTTCAGCAGGTCATCTGGTATATCATCATCGCCAGCGGCTTTCCTTCTTCAAATATCCTTTATGGCCCTCTCCATTTCAACCTTAAAAATTCTGTGTAGTTTTATGTATTCCTCTATCTCATCTTCTGCTTCAATCTTCAGGTCTCATGGTCAATTTTCCTTGCCATACTTGCACCACTACAACACAAGAAATAAACACCACTTCTCCATGATACTACACTACCTTAGGCTGTATGAAAAGAAGCCATCGTACAAAGAAGCAGCCTATATCAACGTTCTCCCGGACTATCTTAAGAAACTACCTAAAAAAAATCTTGAAGACCACAATAAAAGAATGGCTTCTGGAACACCCATTCTACACTCTGAGAGAGTTTCTCGAATGTAGGAATGACGAGTGAAGACGAACCACAGTAACTTGAATACATCTCTTTCAAACATAGCTACTCATTTTCATGTGTGGGCGTACGCTGGGGGATCGGGGTTCAGGGGTTTGAAACCCCCTAAATAATCGAAAAATTAACTCTATATATATATATATCCTATATAAATATAATTGTATATAGTATGTTCTTCAGATAGCTTTCTACTGCGAATGTACTATTTAATATACAGAAATTCTGCGTTGAAAGACTGCATTGTCCAAGATTCCCCTACTTCAAAGCGAACATCTCTCCTTTCTCTTTGCGAAACCAGATGGGCTAGTAAACACAAGGCAGTTATGAGATTCAACGAAGTGTATAAGTCAATAGTTAATGCACTGGAAAAACTTCAGTCTTCATAAAATTGAGAAACTTCCAATTTGGCACATCAATTATTAGAGTGCATTACTGCAGGGCTGTGCATAATATGCCTCATTGTATTTGAGAAAATATTCTCTTTTACACTGCAGCTGTCAAAGGCACTTTAAAAATTAGAGATTGATATTTCTGAAGCCTGGAAGTTTGAAAACTGCAACGCAGTAATTTCAAAGAATAATTTAAGACACTATATGAAATAGCATTAATACTGGCGTCAAATTTTGGCGGCACTATCACAATGCCCAGATCAACTCTGCATCAGGTTCATAAAGAAAATGTTCTAGCGTCAGGTCCAGAGGAATACTACAGGAGGGCAATATTTTACCATTTTTAGACAGTGTAATAATGCAATTAAAGGAACGGTGCCAAAAATACAACCAGCTTCTATCAAACATCCAAAAAGTAATCCCTAAATATCTTGCAGATGATGAAAGTGGCCAAAACTTGCAATTGAGTGTATATTTCTACAGATATTTTCCCGCATCCTGATATGTCCGTCATAGAATTTAAATTATGGAAGAATAAGTGTAGCAGTGTAAGTCTAAAAGACAGGCCAAGCACTGCAATATAAGCATTTTTTGCAGTGTAGTGAAACATTTTATCCAAATGTGAGGATACTTCTTCTAATACTGGCAAATATTTACATCTCTACTGCTTCACCTGAAAGTTCATTTTTGACATTGAAAAGATTGAAAAGTTACCTGCGTAGCACCATGGCACAAGATCGCCTAACCAACCTTGCCCTTCTCAGTGTTCTCAAAGAAATCGAAGTGGACTCAGATGAAGTTATCACCAAGTTTTCATTGAGTCCAAGGAGGGTAGATTTCATTTTATGATGATAATATATTTGACTTTTTTTTAATTGATGCAAACTGTACCTAATGTTTTTGAGCCATTACATATGTATTATAGTTAAATATAATAAATATATTCTTACTTGACAAAACACACATATATATATATATGTATATGTATAGGGAATGTCAAGTCATAACTTGTAAGTATTTAGTATGTACAGTCAACTCTGGATATAATGAATCTTTACGGACTCGGATATTTTGTTCACAATGTCCAAAGTTCACTAAAACCAATTTTTTTTTAATCTTAAAGTAGTGTGTTAGTGATAAACCAAATAAGAGTTCAAATACAATCGCTCCTATTTGAAATCTATCAATTAATCTTAAAAAAATTAATTTCATGCCGTTGTTTACTGTATACTGTTTTAGTTAATATTTTTTCCAGATCCTTCTCTAGAGCCTGTGTTTTTTCCACACTTTATTCCACACTATCCATGCATTCAAAAAACTAAACTGAGTAGAAAAGTTTAATTTTTTTGAGTTTCATATACCCTTTCGAAGAAATGGATTAGTGAAAACAATTACTAAATAGCCACAAACTGTCTGTCATTCACTGTCTTGTAACTCCTATCGTATTAATATAGTTTAGAAGACTGTCTTCCTCTACTTGCCGCAGACAAAGGTATTAAAACTTAAGCCAGGTCAATGATTGCAGTGACCGTTTAAACTCAACCCTCTCTCCCTTCCCCTCCACAATCCGTACATTTAGTCAAGTCTAGTGCTGCCTAAACAAGAACTTATGTAGAGAATCGGTGTCTTCAAGTTTAAACAACCAAAAAGTTATGTTTGTAAAGAATTATGATGTTATAATAACATTTCTTATTGAAAGTTTCAATTTTTCTGTTCACTAAAACCGAAGGGTGGTGAGTCATTATAAACGATTTTTTTAACACTCATTGAAATGTATGTGGGCTGGTAACAATGAATTAGGTTCACTATAGCCGAATGTTCACTACAACCGAGTTCACTAAAACCAGTGTTGACTATGTTATTTTTAAATCACTCAAATAGTTTTACCAGTAAAATATTGTTTACAATAAACATACCCCCTACCCCTACCCCACGAAATCATTTTCAACATACGCCAATGTTTCCATGACCAGCACAATTCTGTATAATATAATGTATCAACCTTGTATCTAATTTTATAAATGAAAATGTACTATGACACAGGGGCGCACACACGAGGGGTGTCCAGCGGGTACATGAAGTAGCCTAAAAATAAAATGAATAAGAAGCAATGATTTATCAATATTAAATCACCTTAAAGCAGTGTTTGAAAATAACCTAATGTCTCAATACAGTTTGTGTATATGTAGCCTCATTAAGTCATCTGTAGTTTGTTCAAAGTATGAGTCTTATACGAGTAATGGATTGAATTTACTATTGACTTGTAACTTCTTTACTTTGGGACCCCCCTCCCCTCCAAGAAGAATTTCTGTTTGCGCCCCTGCTGACAGCTACCCTGAACACCATGATCTGATCTTGGATCATGCTGTAATGATATGAAAAATTAAATGACACTATAATAATTTAAAAAATATTGTAACACCAATTTAAACAACGAACAAACAAGCTACAACAGAAATTGTGGACTTCTTAATTACACTCTTCACTTATTCAGGTGTACTCGCCGTTTACTGGCCCAAAATTACTAAACAGGGTATTTTATTTATATAAAATCTATTGTAATTTCAAACTGCCTTTGCCATAGCCAGGTAAGGATGAACAAGTGGTCTATGCTTGCCGAATATAACCACTGTCATTAAACCTCATTCACCCTTTATCTAGTCGGTGTCGACTCAACTGGGGCTCAATTACCACATATAGATTAAATACACCAGCAGAAATAATGAAAGGTGATCCTGGATACGAGACAAACTAGGATGGCTCAGTGGTAGAGCATTGGCGTGCAAAGCCAAAGGACCCCGGGTTCAATATTTGTGTCCAGGTTGTCATTTTTCACTTTATTGAATTTGGTTCATCTCTTCGACTGATCCCTTGGATAACCATCAAAAAACCGTTTGTGATACACATGAATTAATTATTATTAATATATTATAAAAGTAAGTAGATGATCAATATTTTGAATCCAAACGCTAGTACCGTCAATTGTATGTTAAGCACCTGTTTTAACTATTTTTCTCTCTAGAGACTAAAGAGTTGGCTACTCTGACCAAAATATTGTCTCTGTTTTTGTTTTGAGTCATCAGAGAAACGTCACTGGTTAAGTTATTGGTATAATCATATGAGTCAATTTAATTGTTGTTGGTCATTTACGACTGTTAGGGGTTCTTACTATATTATTGGCAATGGCACAAGGAAACGAATGGGAAAGTATGTTTTGAGATAAATAAAATACGTAGCCTATATCTATTTTATTAAAACTGTATTGAATTTAAACTACTAGGGATTAGCTCTAGGCAATAGGCCTGTACATGTTTAACCAAAGAAAAATAAAGTTTATGCGCGTTCTGAAATATTTAATTCGTTTTCTGTTGAGATATTTGCTATACATACACATTTTTATAAACGTTTAATATGTGGAAATATGTTTATATAATAATTGACTATTAATGTGTTCTACTATTAGGCCTAACAGTGTGTAACCTGAACAGTTAGTAAAACGCGGTGATAAAGATATCTATAAATAAATAAAAACCGTTCTAAGCGGGTTTGATTAAACATCAAATAAATAAAATATCAACGGTCTACTTCAGAAATAGGTAATGACATGTAAGCACCAATGTAAATAATACACTGGTTGTATCCTAATAGTCTACTTCACGCGCCGTCGACCCTTGACGTTCACTCGATAGTTGCATTGGCAATCACGTGGTCAAGTGTAGAACCGTTCGAATAGTCACAAAGTGTGCCGATGCACCCCTCACAAACCCTTGAGACCAAGGGTGACAGCAAGTTACCCTTGACACGCCGTCGATGTGGAGTTTGATTGGCAACTGTTTAATTTTTCGTCTGCTAGAGTAGTGTGATCTGTGATGTGTGATCTGCTATCTGTGATAAAGTATTTTTACTATACTGGTACTGCTTTTGTTGTAGTGTTTTTGTGTTGTGTTGGAAATGTCTAGTGAAAAGAAGCGGGAATGGATATTAAAACGCTGTATTCGTTTTCATTCTCCTCCGACTGCAGTCCTGAGCCAGAGTTCCCCCGCCTTTTATACCCTTGCGCCCTGATAGGGCTCAACGGTACAAAGAGGCAGGGAAAGTCCGGCAGGACGAGCCGAAGGGCGGAAGGTTACCCGGGCTTCTTCTGGGGCCCATTTCTTTATTAAGAGTAAAACACAAATACAATCTTTAATACAATTCAAATATGTTAACCCTTTCTTCTTCTTCCTCTGCGGTCTCCCTTAGTTCGGCCTGGATCTGAAGTCTGGAGGTCCGGTCAGCCGGGTTGATTTCACTTGGGATCCAGAATACTTCCACGTGGGTTTCTCGCAATCTGTGCAGTACTTTGGCGTGTGTGGTTCTAACCCTGGGGTCTGCGTATATCAGGCCTTTTCCATTCAGAAGGGTGTAGAAAACGGTGCTGTTGTCGGTGCCGATCCGTATGTGGCGGCCTGGGTTCTTGTTCTGCAACCACGCCAGTGTGATCAATGCGGCCATCACCTCAGCCTTGTTGATCTCGACGTGCTCTGTTGTCTTGACGTACCAGGCCTGTGGTGGGTTGATGGTGAAACCTGCAGCACTGCGGCCTTAAGGGGGTGTAAAGGGTAGTTTGCTGTTTGAAAAGTCTGTTGCAGTCTTCGATCTCAAGTGCGTGTAAAGTGTAAATTTATCAAGTCTGCATCAAGTCAAGTGTACTTGACTATTCAGATACAGCCATGTTTAATGATTGTCCCAAGTGAATAAGTGTTGTTCAGGTGTACCTGTTCAGGTTATACACATTATTATTTTAATTATTAGGTTCTCTGTCTTACAACAGGTCCATTCCTTTTGTCAGTGAATTTAGACCACGAATGTGCCCTGTCCTCTGCTTCCTTCAGATCCCAGAATGTTCTTCTTTCCTTCATGTCATCCAATATTTGAATCCTCCTCCTTCCTAAGTTCCTCTTTCCCTCAACCTTTCCTTCTTTGCCATTGTGCAGAAGACAGTCTCTTTTAAGGATGTATTTGATCATGTTTGCTTTGCACTGAAGAATCGCATCCAAAATACCTCCTCACCCATACACATCATATACATATGATAATTATTCCAATAAGTTAGGTATGAGAAAGGAAGCATTTTAGAAGTAAGTTACCAGCATTTACATGGATGGAGAGTGGGAAACAATTTAGGAAAAACCACTCTCAGTAGATCCAACCAGGTTATGAACCCCATTCATCCTGTCTTTAGCAGGCCAGTCTAACAGGAGAGTGACACCTCAGACTATTTGACCTTGAAGTAGGTAGCCTTCAATTATTGAAAGATGCATTGAAGGCTAGCTTTAGTTAGTTTTGCTTACCATTTATCCTTTTTAACCCCTAATCATCTTATTGTCGGACATATCAGGAGATTTTCTTCAAAAGTGAACTGTCCGGTTTTAACCCACAACTCCTCTTTTTAAAAATAAACAGTGATTAGCTAGCATGTCTTTGCAATTGGTCGGGTTTAACAAGGTCTTGACTCTGCATATATTGAAAAAAGTGACATTTAATGCTGTTATTTCATTTGAGTTTTAGGTTTTCTTCTCATTATGAAAATGCAACGTTTGTATTTGTGTTTACCCTTCTCAGGGACCACTATCAAGGGCATAGAAAACTAATTTTACTTGGAGGTGGCGGGGGAGGTTGGCGGGGAGTGGGAGGGTGCCGGCGCTAGAAAATTTTTTACTTACCTTTAGCCAATACAAGTTTTTATACATATGTTATGGACCCCTCTCCCTGTCCTCTTGGATGGTTCATCAAATTCCGAGGGAGGTCCTACACCCTTGAGGCTTTTTTTTAATCACCACGTTATCACTACCTTTCTCAGGTTATATACATATATGATAATTACTCTAATGGTGGAAGGTTGAGGAAGGAAGCATTTTAGAGGTAATCAACCTGCATTTGCATGGAGGGAGAGTGGGAAACCATTTAGGGAAAACCAACGTCAGTAAGACACAACCGGGCTTCGAACCCTTGTCTCCCTGTCCTTATCAGGCCAGTATAACACGAGAGTGACAACCTTAGGTCACTCGGTCACTGAAGTGGGTTTGAGGCTTATTAATTGTTTGTTGTCATTGATTCCTTTGATGTCATAATGAATGGGATGGTCTTTGTATTAATGCTTAGTTATTGCATTATTAATTTAAACACAATATTTCAAGGGCTGACATGCAAAAGTTATGTTTGTTTGAATTATTCTTTAAACAAATTTAATGTTTATTTAACATGTTTTTTCCTTTCCTTATTCCTTATGCATACGGAATCATTGTATTCTTGTTTTTTAAATAAAATAAACAATGTTTGCAAACCATTTAGGAAAATCTACTCTCAGGATTCAAACCTGGATCTTCATATTATTGGCAATCCAGTCTAACACGAGAGTGACGCTTTAGACCATGCAGTCACCAATGTGGAACATAGAAAGGCATTGGTAGGCCTACTAGCTGGAAGGAAGAAATGGGAAGCTAATAGAATGTGGTATTTAATGCTAGAACATAAAAATTTAACCTCTTATTTTGAGGCGTGCAAGAATCAAGCCACTAATTTCCAGCACTTCACATCAGCCAGCCACTTGTTTAATTATAACTGTTCTAAATAAATATAATGCACCTCCACATTTAATGTATTAATTGATATAATCATTGGTAAATTTGTGTTGATGGCCACTTTCACAGTATTGCTTATGCATGCAATACATTAGTTTAAATAAAACCAAGAATTTGATCCAATAACTAATAAATTAAAAATATACTGTTTTATTGATTTTATTAAGTAAACCTAACTAGCAGGCCACATCTACTATCTTACCTATGACTAGGACTTCAATTTCAAATTAACAATAGTAACAAAGTGACGACCTTCCTTATTTTGTGGCACCACTAAGTTTAAATACAGCCTGGCTATAAAAGTGATTGCGGTAGCTGAGGCAGTTTTTGTACTTGGCATTAGTATTAATATAGTTCTATTTTTTTATTTAACAACATTTAAACCTAATATGGTAGGCTGTAAATTATACAGTGTCCCACTAATAATTAACTGGTTTGTTCTTTTTTAATAAGCATATTCTTACATTATAAAACCCATTAACTTAATCCTTGTGTGTTGGTGTACTGCCTTACCTCCTAGTGACTGTGACACAGGCTACGGTATACTGGCCGGCAAGACAGTCTCTCTAGTTTAGATACTGGTTTGTAGGAATAGTGCAAGCACGCTCATTATAAAATGAGCAATGGTTGTACATGTGGTATACTTGCTAAAATGTGCCAACACCGATCAGTAGGCCTACAGCGTCATGGGTGCAGCTACGATCAAGGCTAGTAAGCTGGTCTACTCTAAGCTAGTTACTAAAGGAAACTGTACAATATTAGCCTCGAATGACCAAAGCTATGATGGCCAGCTGAGGTTAAAACTGAAGGGCCTATCTGTCGACAAGCTGTCAAAAACATAGACTATTGGAACGTGGATTGTGAGAGGAGTGTGTGCTAGAGAGAATGAACTTTTAGAAGAAATGATTGAAAGAAAAATTGATATTCTATATGAATGTGAAACCAATCGGAAAGTAAAAGATGTTTTGATGATGAGTGATGTTAGCCTGGCACTGTGGTCAGGTGTGGATGAATGGGTGAGGGGAAGTCAGGGAGTATGTTTAATCTTAAGCCCAACGGCTAAGCTGTTTTTGAGAGGGTATGAGTTGGTGTTGTCTAGACTCCAATGAGTACATATGAAAATAGGCATTCATAGAACTATGTTGGTTGCTGGTTATGCTCCGGTCAAAGGTGAAGACGAGAATGGGAGAGTGAAGTTTTGGAATGAGCTTAATAAAGTCTTGAATGCATATGAACTGGGTGAAAGAATTATCTTGTTAGAGATATGAATGGATGAGTGGGTACCCAAAGAGAGATTTCAGAGGGTGTTGAAGGTATGGTGTTGACAGAGTAAACGAGAAGGGTAATGAGTCTGTGTTTAGAAAAAGACTTATTTGTGTCAAACACATAGTATAAGCACAAAGATATTCACTTGTATACATGGCAAAGGGGCAATGCAAGAACTAAATTGATTTTGTGGTGTATGACGAGATACTTAGAGGTTTAGTAAAGAATACTAGGGCTCTTTGTGGAGCAGAATGTGGGACAAATCACTTCTTAGTAATATAATTACTTGAATTAGGTAGGAATTTTGTGAGGAAGCAGTGCAAGCGTTTTAAGCAAGTAAGTGTTAAAGTGTAAAAATTGTAGGATAAGAGTGGGAGAGCAAAATATGAAAGATTTCTGGGTGAAAAACTAACTTAAAACAACATGAATGGAATGTCGAAATAAATGCTAATGATATAGAAAGTGCTTGGAACAGAATAAAAGAGGCTGTAGTTGAATGCACAAAAGATGTTTGGGCATTTGTGATGCTGGCAAACTTAAAAAGATATGCATGGTAGAATGAACAGGTGAAAGAAGCTGTGACAAAAAAGAAAGATGCGTATAAACGAATGATTGCTGTGAAGAGTGAAGCATAACATAAGAGGTTGTGGGACATATACAAAGAGAAAAGGATGAATGCAAAAAAAGTAGTAAAGGAAAGTTAAGAGCAAATGATTTTAAAGAAGGAGAAAGAATGCAGAATTGATTTTGAAGGAAATAAAAAGCTTTCTGGAATTGGGTAAAGAGAACGAAATATGGAGTGCCAGGAAATACCTATGGCAATCAGAATAAATGTGGTGAGATTATTGGGATGAAAACAGTAAAGAGAGCGATTCAGTATTTTGAGCAATTGTGTGGTGAAAACATAGAGAGAATAGGAAAAATGTACTGATGAGTAAAAGAATTAACAAGTCTGAGGTGTTAAAGGCTATGAAAGTGTCAAAAAATGGTAAAGTTTTCGAAGTAGATGGATCACAAATGAAATGCTTAAGTGTGGGGGCATGTTAATACTTGCTAGTTTTTGTGAGTTTGTGAGTTGTGAGTTTGAATGTTCCTTATGACTGGAAGAATGATGTGATTGTTTCCTTTGTATAAAGGCAAAGGCAGTTAGAGTGAATGTAAGAATTATAGGGCAGTTAGTTATTTGAGTATTCCAGACAAAGTTTTTGGGAGAGTCTTAATTGAGAGGGTGCGTGATAAAACTGTGGTCAATATTTGGGGTGTGATATGTGGCTTCAAGCCAGGTGAAGGTTTCATGGACCAGATATTTGCATTGCAAAAAGTTATTGAGATATGTATGACAGTAAGAAAGAACATTTATTGTGCATTCCTTGATCTGGAGAAAGCATATGACCGGGTGACTAGGAGTATATTATGGAATATTCTTAGAGTTAGTAAATACAATTATGGCGATGTATGATGGAAGTAAAGCATGCATTAGGATGGATGGATATTTGAGTGAATGGTTTAACATTGAACAGGGTGTTAGATAAGGTTGTATTATGTTTCCATGGTGGTTTAATGTTTTTATGCATAAAGAGGGATGTTTGTGAGGATTCGGTTGGTGTACAAATGGACAATGTGAATGTGAGAGTGCTGCTATATAAAATTAATCCTTAATGTTTATGGCTGAGAATGAAAGTGACTTGCACAATGAATAAAATAATTTTAATGTGGTGACAGACAGAATGGAACTTCATATAAATCTCTCCAAAACTAAGGTGATAGTGTTTGATAAGGGCAGACCAGGAAATAATTATTAGCTTAGTATAAATGGAAAACTATTTGAACTAGTGAATGATTTTGTGTATATGGGTAGAATGTTTTGTAAAATTGGAGGGATAGATGATGAAATCGACACATGGGTGAATACATCCCAGAGCGTAGTTGGATGTATGTGGACTATTGCAAAGAATGAAGTAGAAACGAAAGAAGCATAGATGGCAGCATTTAAAAATGTGACGACACCAATATTGTTTTATTGACGTAAAGTGTGGGTTTGTTAGGAGAAACACAAGAGCAAGTTTAATGCGATTGAAATGAGATATCTAAGAAATGTAGTCTATGTGGAAAAACCCCATATGGACAACTAGTTATGAGTGGGTGTTGAAGGAATGCAATTTTAAAGGGAATCCAATAGGTCATTGTGAAAGAAGCATCTTACGTTGGTTTGGGCATGTTGAGAATGAGAGTGGATCAAGTGGCAAAGCAAATATATGACGGTAGAGTGTGTGGATCAAAAGGAAGGGGTAGGCTATATAAGATATGGCTAAATGTTGTTAGACAAATGTGTGAAAAGAGAAACATTAAGAGATTTAGGAAAAAACGATCATGTATGACTCAGTGTATGGACTTTGTTAAAGCGAAGAGAGTACGAGAGGATAGGTAAGTGTGGAGTGAGGATGGTTTAAGTAGACCTACAGAGTTGTTTTTTAAGCTATATGCACAGTTTGTTAATTACCCCATAAGGGAACTGCGTGATCAGGTATGTTAATATATATATATTTTTTTAAATAAATGTGTAATATTTTTATATCTCATTGATATAATAATAAGATTTTAATTATTATATAAATCTATAACCTGAACGGGTAGTAAGACGCGGCGCTAAAAATATAAATAATATTTAATGCCCATTAATATAATTTGTATACATATTTAATATGTGCTTATAATAATATACATAATTAATATTGGTGTGTATATATACTTTTTACATATTAATATAAGTTAAATAAATTATAAGTTCTGAATTTCAAATAATTTTACTAATTATCATGATGATTAATTTATAATATATATTTAGATTAGATTATTAGACTAAAATAGATTTGACATGGACCCTCATTTATAAGTTTACAAAATAAAATGAGGATTTGTGTATCATTATATGAAATTTTATTTTAATGTATATATAATAAAATGATTAATTTATGTTAACAAATAGTAAAATTCATATTTCTTTTAAAAATAACATACTACAAAATTTCATAGTTAGTGTACAACTTTTAATTTAGCTTGTGTAGTTGTTTTTAAATCAAAATATTGCAGCACCGTAGTCTATGTAGGCTTAACTTTCATGTATGTTTTAGCAAAACATTTTAAAATAAAAAACCCAATTGTAATAATAATATTTCTGAATGTTGTGAGATCAAAAATAGAACTATATTAATACTAAATTCAAACTGGCAAGTGTTTTTTTTTTTTTACTCAGAGGATATTAAAAGAATTTAATCAAACAAGCATTGCTATCAATACTTTGTACTCTATACTCTAGAGACTAACACACTACTAACTAATCTACAATTACTTTCATCACCGTCAACCAAATCCTCCCCGAATTTTAGATTCTATTTTTGAACTAAGGTGCAGTCTCTAAATAGCAGACACCTTCTGGGATTACAATTTTTTTTGTTATTTGAAAAAATATTATTTTTAATATGCACTGTTTACACATAGTTTATTCTTTATGTACCTGTATGTTATGCATATGTATTATAAAGATCTAATTTTGACATTGTGTAGTATTAAATGCAGTATAATCACTATTAGTAAATGAATAAATACTGTATATTAAGTGACTTAACATAACATACAGTTTTTATTGTACTCATAACCATACTTAAATAAAGTGAGATGTGTAATAGGCCTACATTACCATGGCTAATGATGTCATAATCTATTTTGGAAATATAGCTTCACCCCAATGCTGGTTTGGCAGCACAACACACAAGACAGGAATAGACCACTGTTGATAACAAACATTAATAAGATGGGCTATGGACCATGCTCGCATCTACCAAAGATAGATATTTCTGACAAATATTGGTATAGCAGACTGCTGCATATATTATTATATTGAATCATCCACCTGGCCCCAGAATGGTGATGTTGAGACAGGAAAAGGGGAGTTGGTGTTGTGTGAATAAAACACAGTATGACAGACATATTTATTAAACATTTTACATTTTCCTACATTGTCTCTTAAAAGTGTTATAAAATGGTTTTGAGCTCACAATACAACATTTAATAATCCAAACCAGTGACTTTGCATCTATAGTATGTAGCACTAATCAGATCCAGGTTTCTGATGTGTGCTTCCACTGTAGGCTGCTCGAGATTGATGACGTCCACAGTTTCTGTTAGGATGTCGTATACATTCATGATGAATGTGTCAATCAAATTGTTGCAATAGGGTCTGCCTGGTGACGGTGTTCATATCCCTTCATTCATAGTAAAATGAAAGATTGTCTATTAACCTATTATTCTATTAGAAGTCAAATAACATTTTATGTATAATTTTTTTATTTCAGATCTCAGAAAACAGGCACGTCAACTGGAAAATGAAATTGATTTAAAGCTCGTGTCGTTCAGTAAACTGGGAACTGGACATGGTTCACCTAAGTTAGAAAGGTATTTTAATTATTTTTATTTAACCTAAATGTAGGTATACTCGGATTCTTATTGGAAGATTTGTTAGAAAATTCATACATATTTTTTTGCGGCCAACATTTATAATATTAAACTATATTTTTTTTGTTATTTTATAGGTATGGATAATATATATCAAAAGTGACAGCTGCAAATTAAAACTTATAAATACGTTTTTATAAACTTTAATAACAAACAGATACTGTTCTTCCTACCAAAATCATACTATATTATGTTTATCTATGAAGTATAATCAATTTGAATATAAAAATACACACATAAATGTTCAATCTCTCTCTCTCTCTATATATATATATATATATATATATATATATTATATATAATTCAATATTATATATATAATTTCAATATAAATTCAAAATATTAATAATTAAATATATATATATATATTAAACACATTAAAATTCTTCAAAACTGAAAATCAAAACCAAGAATTCAAATAAACTCAAAATTAATACAAAAAATTGCGGATTTTATAATGGAAGGAAAAACACATTTCACACGTTACAAAAAATGTTAAGTCATCTGCATAACTGATCCTACCACGCTAGCTCTTCAGAAATTAGTGATGAAGTTTTGGCAATGATATATCGAAAATCTAGTGAACTAAAATAAATATAAGTTATTTTGCTTCAATTTTATTAACTACGTCGATTTTTGTTCTATTTTAATAAAACTAGTCTTATTCAAAGAGCTAAATAAAATATTAAAAATTGAAAAGCAACAAAGAATATAATTACAGGAGAACAGCCATTTTAATTTAATAGGAATATCGTAGCTTTCGATAAACATGTTGTGATATATCAATTAATGATATATATATTGATATATTACGGTAAATTGCCGTCCCTAGTATATGTATTATATATTGATTGTTTGTTTAGAAGCGATTCATATATTCTAACAGTCTCACTTAAATTTTTTTTTTTTTTTAATGTGTCAAAGTTGTTAAGATTTTACCTCTTGTTACTGTCATAATGTCAGGTCGTATTATATTCAACACCATTTATTTTCCATGTAGATCACCTCAGAATGTTAGGGTCGAATTACATTTGGGCCATTTCGGTATATTTACAATTTGCCAGCATTTAAGTGAAACGGCAACTAAACTAATATGATAAATAATAGATTATCACCTATTTTGAATGTTGCCGTTTTGTTTAGTTGCAGTTTTATTGAGCTCTAAGAATCGAAGTAGTGAGAATCGTAATATTAAGATTGATTCTCGATTCTTTCGATACCAGTAAGAATCAAGGGTATCGAGGAATTGAGTTTGACAGCTATATATATAATATATATATATATATTATTTTATCAAAAATAAGCTTTTATTTTTAATTAATTCATGAACATATTCTACATACAAATATTTTACATATTTAGTTCATACCTACAATAATACATAGTCTCCACAAGCCTCAATGAAAAGTAAGTACTCTTGTGATATATGAGCCACTGAAATGTCTAAAATTTTAAAGGAAATTTTCAATAAATCTTTTGTGATTTTGTACACATTTAGTAATTTTAAATACAAAGATTTTTATGATTTTCCAGTAATAAGTTTTTTAAATCGCATATATTTATGTTTTATTTTGTTTTAATGCTCCGGTTTTGTAACTAACTGTGTTTTTATGTTTCGGAAAATGGAACCCAATTTTATAACATTGCTCCTGATGACGGCTTTCTTAGTGACCATAGTTGAAAAAAACAATTAGGTTGTAACTTGTAAGAGTAGGAGAATACTTTTATCAGTGAAAAAGAAATGAAGTACTGCCAATTTACAAATTAAATTTAACTCAAATATTTAATTGTGTATTCATATCAAAAGTTAGTCTATTCAAGATAGCCATCCATTTTAAATATATATTTTTTTATTGTGTGTATGCATAATATGGGCCTTATATAAAATAGTTTGATGGTCAAAATCTTTTATAGTGATAAATTATCAACTTTTTAAAAAATATTTTTAAATGGTAGTTAGGAGAAAGGGTGCCTGGGGTATAGAGCTTTGAACTGCATCATGGTCAAATAGCAGGATGCTAGTATTCATTTAGCACCGCGTCTTACTACCCGTTCGGGTTATACGCTTAAGTACTAATTACACTAATGGATTAGGAATTGGAAAGGTTGAATATAGAGGAAGTGAACCCGCATTTGCGTGGAAGGAGAGTGGAAAACCATTTAGGAAAAACCACCCCTAGTTCATCCCGACCGAGATTCGAACCTCAATCTCCCGTCCTCGGCGGTCTGGCTCAACACGACTGCCGCGTTAGCCAACTACGCCACCGAGGCGGGTAGGATGCTAGTAGTTTTTTCATCATACTATAGTCAAATTTCTAAAGGCAGGACCTTATCTGAAGGTAGTAAATTTAATGTCACTTGGCCATACACAACCTATGTATTTTACAGCTGTCACTTTTGACAAACTTTTAACAGTTGTATATGTTGGCTACCACCATACAGTTATTTGGTATATGCTCTAAAATGTTATTCCTAAGGAAAGCCGACTTTATTATACAGCTAAAATGGTAAAATAGGCATTTAATACATATAAATTTGCAAATATAAATATATAGATTTTGATTCACTATTTATGAAAGTTGGCACTCTAAAAGGGACACTTGGTAAATGGGAATATACTAATTATGTTATTTAGTTCATGAAGTTAATTAATACCATAACCAAGTTTATTTAAAACAAAATAATATTAAAAATACTATCAAATATTGAGACCTCTCAATTATCTTGTAGCTCAAGAGATTTTACTATTCCTAGATATTCAATCATCCAATCCCTTGATAAGCTCATGTTTTTTTATTTATATAGTGATAAAATAATATTGTACCTAACACTTTTAGTTTAGCTATTTATACTCTAGTTTTTATATATATATATATATCTTTAAATGGGAATTAACATACTTTTTTTTATTTATAGTGAAGATACTGTACTTTTACTTAGTGGTGAACATATGTTTGAGACAATGGCACTTGAAATTGAGCAACTTCTTACTAAGGTATGTTAGATTTACTTGTTTTGTTAATACAACTAATTCTTAATGGTCTTGCATTAGAAGCTTTAAACCTCATTGGCAAACAGACATTGGTATCAATCTCTTCTTGCTTGATTTGATGGCCATTGACTCTTCAATGCTAAAGTCTTGTAAAACTGGTCTTCATTCTAACTTTCTTATCTTAACCCCATTAGTATAATTAAATGTGGATAGCCTGGATTGGTAGTAAGACGTAGAATGAAAGAAAAAGTGATAACTTTCACTAACAAATATATTAAAATAGGATGAAAAAGGTCAATTAAATAGTGAACTAGGACCCTCTGGTAAAAGTATAGCATGCTAATAAAAAAAACATATTGCTGGCTATAAACATTATTACTACTTGCTCTCAATTGCGCTTCCAATATCTATCTCAGTCTCTTTTTCAATCTCTCTCTTTTTCAATCCCTCTCTCATTCTATCTCTCTTTTTTATCATTATCTCTCATTCTCTCTTTTTTCTTTAGCATTCTATCTCTTCCTCTCTTTCCCTTTCTCTCACATTCTAGCTCTCTCTCTATCAATCTCTTATTCTCTCTATTTCTCCTAATCTCTCTCTATCTCTTATTTTCTCTCTATTAATCTCCTATTTTCTCTCTATTAATCTCTTATTTTCTCTCTCTTTTTTATCTCAACAAACCATTTCTTACTCTTGTTCTCAATCATCCTTGCACTTGCTTTCTATCTCTGTATTAATCTGTCTTTCACTCTTACATTTACTCTCTTTTTTTTTATAGTCGCCTTTTGATCTTTAGATTTTCCTCTCTAGCACTCTCAATTTTAGGGTGACCCATCCTCTCTCAAGCTCTCTATCACACCTTTAAGTTGACCTTCTTTCAAGCTATCTCTCTCTAGGCCAACCTTCTTTCAAACTTATCTCTCTTTAAGATGACCTTCATTCAAGCTATCTCTCTTTAAGCTGACCTTCATTCAAGCTATCTCTCTTTAAGCTGACCTTCATTCAATGCTATCTCTCTTTAAGCTGACCTTCATTCATGGTATCTCTCTTTAAGCTGACCTTCATTCAAGCTATTTCTCTTTAAGCTGACATTCTTTCAAGCTATCTCTCTTTAAGCTGACCATCTTTCAAGCTATCTCATGTACCTAGGTTAGTAAGCATGCTATTGGATATTGGGTAATAACCGTCTTGGTACCACGCTATCAAAAAACTATTTTCATTTTGTTGATTGTTTTATAGGATAACTCTTTACAATAATATATTATTACCACACAAGAATAAATTCAACACTCCAATTCAAACATACCTATAACCTATTTAATTTCTACCTTTCATTAAAATTTTTGCAATGAATATTTAACTGAAAAATAATTCACTTTCCCACTCAAATTTCTATGAAACTATGTAATTCTGTCCAAGGATGTTAAATATTTCAAAACGTGTTGTTTATCAATTATTTTTTTTCACATGACTTGAAAGAGAGCCTTTCAAATCAACAGAAACAAAAATGATTGTAATGGAATAATCACTGGCGGAAAATTTATCAGGAAAAATCTAAAATACACTATGGTAATGTAAGAGAACTCATTAAATGGTGTGAATATGATCCCAACTCATGTACAGTTTAATTTGTGATAGATGATGAATACATTTATTCATATATCAGACTAAAGTTCCAAAATATTTCAAAGTTTTATTGGTTCTTTTAATCAAACTTTCACACCAGTATCAGAAATTGGTTTCAAAAGACAATGCACCAACAAAGTTAAATTTGACTCCTATGGCAATATGTGTAAAGAAAATGGAAACATATTGGTATTTAATTTAGCTTATTACATTGCTAAATATAATAACTATTTCCAGATACAGAAAGCTTGTTAATGTTGACATATCAATTTGGTATTATTTGGAAACATATTTATTATATCCCAAGAAAATGGTATTTAATTTAGCTTATCACACTGCTAAATATAAACTATTTCCAGATATCGGAAACTTTTTAATGTTGGCTTATCAATTTGGTATTAATGTTAGAGATGAAGCTTTGGAAGATTTATTAATTTACTTTAAATACATTTTTTTTTAAATTTGAGTGATGTGTTTTTTTCTATCATTCCATTTGTTATCTCTACTGCAGATTTTTACTTTCTCTCTATCTTACAGGTAGAGAAAGTATTGTGATCGTCAAAAAAATCGAACTCGAGATTTTGATGAATTTTGACGTTTCATGACTTCCTGAATCCGAAAAAGTGGTTTTTGAATTTCCGTCTGTCTGTCTGTCTGTCTGTCTGTACCTCCAACTAGAGCCTAAACTATTTTACCGATTGAGCTGAAACTTGATATCTAGGGTTTTCATAGGGTTGCCCCGAGGGGTTTTTGGAATTGGATATCTACCCCTAAAATTAAGGGTAGTTTACTGAAGGGCAAAAAGAGAAAAAGTCGATTTTCTCAAAATCGGCTCTAACGATTTTGATTAAATTTCATTTATGAACATAAATAAATATTCCAAACAAAATGGCTACTCTCAATATTTCGGCAAAATCGTTTTAAGGGCTCCGGTCTGATGCGTAAATTAACATTTTTTATAATAGCTCCGAAACTATTTGAGATATGAAATGACTTAGCATTACAAATATGTATATATATTTATAATACAAATATTTTATTCGAAACATATTTTTATAAAATCAATAACTTTCAATATATACGCAATTATATATATATTTTTAACTTTTTGGGCAATAAAGCTTAAATATTGCGACCGTAAGAAAAACTAACCTGAAATGTTGATGGATGTCGACGTCTCATGACCCCCCGAACCCTTAAAAATAGTCTTTGCAATGCCGTCTGTCTGTGTGTCTATTAAAACTTAAAATTAAGGGTAGTTTACTGAAGGGCAAAAAGAGAAAAAGTCGATTTTCTCAAAATCGGCTCTAACGATTTTGATTAAATTTCATTTATGAACATAAATAAATATTCCAAACAAAATGGCTACCCTCAATATTTTGGCAAAATCGTTTTAAGGGCTCCGGTCTGATGCGTAAATTAACATTTTTTATAATAGCTCCGAAACTATTTGAGATATGAAATTACTTAGCATTACAAATATGTATATATATTTATAATACAAATATTTTATTCGAAACATATTTTTTAAAATCAATAACTTTCAATATATACGCAATTATATATATATTTTTAACTTTTTGGGCATTAAAGCTTAAGTATTGCGACCGTAAGAAAAACTAACCTGAAATGTTGATGGATGTCGACGTCTCATGACCCCCCGAACCCTTAAAAATAGTCTTTGCAATGCCGTCTGTCTGTGTGTCTATAAAAACTTAAAATTAAGGGTAGTTTACTGAATGGCAAAAAGAGAAAAAGTCGATTTTCTCAAAATCGGCTCCAACGATTTTGATTAAATTTCATTTATAAACATTAATAAATATTCCAAACAAAATGGCTACCCTCAATATTTCGGCAAAATGGCTTTAAGGGCTCCGGTCTGATGCGTAAATTAACATTTTTTTAAATAGCTCCGAAACTATTTGAGATATGAAATTACTTAGCATTACAAATATGTATATATATTTATAATACAGATATTTTATCCGAAACATATTTTTATAAAATCAATAACTTTCAATATATACGCAATTATATGAATTTTTTTAACTTTTTGGATATTAAAGTTTAAGTATTGCGACCGTAAAAAAAAAACTAACCTGAAATGTTGATGGATGTCGACGTCTCATGACCCCCCGAACCCTAAAAAATAGTCTTTGCAATGCCGTCTGTCTGTGTGTCTATAAAAACTTAAAATTAAGGGTAGTTTACTGAAGGACGAAAAGAGAAAAATTTGGTTTTCTCAAAATCTGCTTAAACGATTTTGATTAAAATTCGTATCTAGGCGTTGATTAAGATTATAAATAAACTGGCTATTCTCATTTTTCTATGAAAATGATTTTTAGGGTACATTACAGAAGCGTTAATTTCCGTATCTCCACAACTATTGGAGAAACTAAACAACTTATCATTGCAAAATTGTAGGACTATTAGAAATAAAAAACTTTTAATTGACATATATTTTTATAAAAACAGCAGTTTCTGAGATATTTGCAAATATATTAATACAATTTTGTGAGCTTTAGTTGTAAACATATACTACTTAAGTCTTAACGCAATAATACTCCAATGCCATAGAGTAATTAAATATAAGTATCTAAAAAAAGTATGATATTTTTCCTTAAATCTCTTAGGAGAAATGTTTGCATAGCAATGATCTATCTCCATTTTAGACTCAATAGTCAATATTTACATTTTTTATTGGTCAAAATGTATAAATGAATAATTAAATATCAATGCGATGACTTGAAGATCTGCAACACCTTTTAAAATGTTAAAATTTTAACCAGAAATCGAAATTTTAATACGAAGTGTTGACCCTTGTGGAAGACATTAAACTGTTTGAAATTCTCTTAGATGGACAAAGATGCGCCTCTTTTCTCATTGATTCTATATCATTGTATATTATTTTATGCGTGTTCTTATGTGGAGTGGTGATGATACAATGTACATTATTCCGTTCAGAAATCTTACGAGTTTATAGAAAGAGAGAGAAAGTCTGTGCGGTGTGCCGTACCATTTATTTTTTATAAAGTTTTAAAAATAAACTTGAAAAACTTAACCTGTTGCTTTGGCTTTATTTTAATGAACATATTTGTATTGGAACTGATGAAGTTGTTTGATGGTGAAAATGGCTAATGCAGAAACTTTGTAGTAATTTTAATAAGTATTATGAATGTAGGGGGAAATGAGAAGGCTAGGGACAACATTAATTTAATTCATAAAATTCTGTACACGTTTTATTAAAACACACCAAAGAAGCTGTGTCAACTAGAAATAGTATTCAAGGTATGGACAGTTTAATAGTGGAGTTCCAATTATTTCTCTGCTTTGAAATGTTTTTCCACAAATTTGGGCACCTTAGTGAAGAATTGGAAATATGTTATTACTAGTCTATAAAATATTATTACATAAAATAATATGTATCCAGCTGCAAAGGTAAATTTTAAAAGTCTTAAGGAGTTGAAGGTTTTGTAAATCTTAAATTTTTTCTCAGATTACCTTTGCACTTTTTCAAAATAAAAATATTTTAGCTGCATGAATTCGAAAATTTTGATATTTAAGCTAAATAAATGATAAAGTGCACCTCAAAAAACTTCCTTGCCCTTTTATCTAAATTATACTTATAAAGTGTGTAATGAGATAATATAATTTCCTATAGAAACAAAATGGAGAGAAAAAGAACATCATATTTCACCAAAGCACATACATGAAATAATTGACACAGAAATATATTATCAATAAATCTTCTCTGCAATGTTAACTACCCATTTAGCAAAGCTCTATTTAGAAAAATATATTTACCTTTAACTCAGAAAATATTGATTTTATAAAATAGTCTTTCAAATAGAAGCTGTTTATTTTTAAGGGTCCTAAAATGTGCAATGATAAGCTATTTTGTATCTCAAATAGTTGCAGAATGATCAAAATTATTAATTTGCACATTATCTAAAGTACACTCAGTCATTTTTATGGTAAAATGATATGGGCCATCTTCTTTGGTAATATTAAACAGTGCCTGGATACAAATTTGATTTTTTCTCTTTATGCCCATAATTAAACTACCCTTGATATGTACCCACCCATAAATCTAAATATATATGGAAAAGAGCTTTCTTAAACAAATTGTATCATGTATTTAGGATTACATATGGCATGCCTGACATGGCATAAACATGTAGACTTTGTTCTAAAGAAAATTCTACTACCAATAAGAATAATATAAAGATTCTTAGGAATACCTGCACATGTAAAAAATGTAATTTATTATTCGCTAATTTGTACGATATTTCAGCCACATCTGGGAATCATCTGCATTCACCATCCTTCAACCCCTTTAAATAGCCCAAAACAAAGCTCTCAAGAACCTATATGATCTGCCTAACATGTAACCTAGTAAACACATCTACATTCATCACAATACATTACCAATAAAAAGAATATATCATTTTAATTTACTACTACACATCTACACTGAACTTAACAAACCAAAAAGAGCATTACAACACAACCATTATACTAGAGATGTGAATGACTTATTCTTACATACAACACGAATGCCTTATCTCTTAGGATGTCAAATAATTTCAATATATACATTTTGAATGTGCCTGTTATTGCAGGATTCTTTTCTAAGCTAAGAGCCCACTGTTATTGAAGATGAAAAATAAATATTTGATTAAAGTGGATTACTTTTTCTAAAAATATTTGTTTTAGATGGGGTATATTTGATGTTATTCTATCATTATTAGCATCTAAATTATTTAAATCAGTATTAACTAATGAAATAACTATTTGGATGAACTCAATAAAAAATAGGCTCAAATGCAAACCTAAGAATGTTTTTTATGTAACAACAATGTGAGTAAAATCTCCAAGTAAAACCTAGAAATTCTTGACAATATTATTAATAGCAAATGTGTAGTTTGGCTTTACCTGTCATAATCATTCAATGACATTGAACAAAGTAGAGCAATGGTGTGTAAAGCCAAAGATCCTGTGTTCCATGTTGATGTTGTAATCTTTTTTAACTACACTTAATTTAACATTTAAGTCCTCCAGTCCTATTTTAATAACTATTATCAAACCATTTGGTTTTGTTTTTCCAGATTGTTTCAAAAATTTTCACAAGTTTAATTTATTACTCCAGTTTGTAATGAATTATTAGCAGAAAGAGCTATGTAGTCACCTCTCATAAACAAATTGACACAGTTATATTCATAATGTAAAGCAACCTTTTTTATAATTATTTTCCAGTTATCTCAACTCAATGAGCAGATGGGCGAAATTTCATCATCGCAAACTAACACTAGTTCAGGAGTACTTCACACAATGCAGCGTCATCGAGAAATATTACAAGACTACAAACAAGAATTTCATAAGACCCGGTCTAACTACCAGGCCAGGAAGGAAAAAGAAGAATTACTGAAGAGTGTACGCAAGGACATTGAGTGAGTTATTTATATATCATGTACCTTAGATATGCAGTTTTCCATTTTAATAGTTTTATTGTTTATAACTTACCCACATTGAGTATATTTTATTATATTGGAAACCAAATGGTTAAATATTGAGTTAAATATATAAAGGCTAAACACATTCAACACCTTAAAAAGTTGATAGTTACTCATTTCATTCAGATAGTTTACCTATCATTTACTGTGTTTTTTTTAAGTAGGTTAATTGGTTGCTACTACCCTATTAAAATATATAGTGGCCAGTACAGTCATGTTTTACATGGGTCGTCGATCTCGGTGGTTTTGGGGTAAAGTGCACACCTCAGGACCTGATGCTGTTGGGTTCAAACGCAGCTAAGGTCGACAGATTTTTTCTTGAGCGATAAAAATCCTTAGCACAATTTAAACTTCCTTCAGAGGGGAAATAAAGCTCTTGGTCCCATGTCAATTATGGTATGTAAGAGAACACTAGAAGGTATGTGAAAATACCTTTCGGGCAAAATTGGTAGCCCCTTTCGCTCTTGCTCATGCTCATAAAAATTCTTGTGTGCTGATATAATTATTTGGTTCAGAAATTGCACGTTAAAAAAAAATTGTCATGAGTCACCCAGGGTATTGAGGTAATCACTTTTGAAATAAAAAATTCTGGTTTAACATTCAAGTTTTGTTAGTGATCAATATCAGGCCTCCAAAAATACAGTCATCAATGGCAACTTAAAATTAATACCCGGCAAGTTATTTTAACTTTTTTTATTAAATATATGAGTTGAGTGAATTTTAAATACTCAAGGTAGATTTTGTATCAATTCAAATGTAGCTTTATAAAATGTATCATTTGTATTACATGTATTTAAGATGAGTATATGTAACAAGGGTCAAATTATTCAAGGCCGCAGCAAGCCAATAATTTCAGGGGGAGTTTGGTGGGCACATCCCCCAATTGCCGGAAGCTAGAAAAAATTCTAAATGATAAACAGTTCTAGAAGCTATCTGAAGTGTTTTTTTCTGGCAACATAACCCCCTAACTGCTGAAGGCTATGAAAATTTATAAATATTAAACACCTATAAAAACTATCCGAAGTGTTTTTTAATGGCAACATGACACAATAACTGCTGAAGGCTAGGAAAATGTATGAATATTAAACACCTTTAGAAGTTCTCTGAAGTGCTTTTTATTGTAATACAGCCACCTAATTTGTATTTGTATCTTAATTTTGGTATTGTTTGAACCATAAATAAAGCCATATGTATTTTGTTCATAAAATTTCAGGGGAGCTTTGAAACACACACCCCCCCCCCCCCCACCCTCCCCCCTCTTGCTACGGCCTTGAAAGTATTTTAAGTTAATACAAAATATTTCGTGAGAGACTAATTTTACTGTCATAATTTTTTTACATATTCTCTTTAAAATTAAAAAGTTATGGTTATTATTTAAGCAGTTGCTGGCCACCAAATTTTAAAAAGAATTTGAGTCCTGGTAATCATAAACATTTTTGACATGGCTGCTGATATATCTTGTATACATTATTCCATATTTACATCTCAGCTACAGATAGAGTGACTTGAAAAATATTACATCAACCCACTGACCTTTTTAATTTGTTGTTATATTGTTGTTTGCTAATGCTCTGGATTTTGGATTTCTTCCATTCTCCGTCTAGCTTCCCAATAGTATTTCTTAAGCTGGGTTGGTATATCTTCTTGTATTTTGGTTATTGTTCAACACTGAAGCAAGTGTTCTCCATTCATGATAGTATCTGGGAGTTTGTACAAGGTGCAATGGGGTGAGGTATAAATGTTAAATCTATGAAGATGTGCAGCTAAACAATCATGTCCACTGGTTAATCGGAAGAGAGCTACAGCTTTTTTTCGTGGAAAATCAGGAATCAGGTTTTTATTTTCAAGAATTATGCTAAAGTTTTTGCGTGCACAGTTGTTTTTGAACTCTTCCATTAGTTAAGTCTTAAATTTATGTTTGATCCGCAGTGTGGAAGAATGATGTCATGTTTTTGGTTCTCATTTGTTTAATTTGGGTACCTTTCTTTGCTAAGATATCAGCTTGTTCATTTCCTTCAATACCGACATGAGATGGGGTCCGTTGAAAGTGTTTTTTTCCCCAAAGTTTTATAGTAAATTCAATTTATGATGTATTTCTTTTATTGTACTGTCACATAGGTATAGTGTTGTTTGTTATTTTTTGTAATGATGATCTTGAATCACTTAATATAAGCACTTTGTTAAATTTATTAATAAAACTAAGGAAATGGATTAAACTTGTTGATGGCTTCTATTTCTCTATCGAAATGAGTTGAAGAGTTTACAATGGATTCCTGCACCAGCACTCCCAGTCCTATTTATGAATGATCCATCTGTGAATATTTCTAAGCACTCTTGTTTTGGGTAATGAGTATGTATGATTTCTAAAGTTAGTAATTTTAAATGCAGTTGGTCTAAATTATTCATAGCTGTAATTGTCTCGGTGAACTCTTCTGCACAATTAATTTTGAGTTGTGATATGGGACATGTTGGGAAAAGTAGAGTTTAAGTCTTATTAATTGTTGCTAAATTATATTACTTCTGTAGTGTATTGACTCTGTGTATAAAACCTTCTTGGGTCTTAAGATTTTTTGTGGATTTATTGTATGTTTTCCAGAAGTTATGTAGTGATCTTCATAACTTTTCATATAGAATCAAAGCATTTTTTTTTCCCCTTTCATAGTATAATGGTGAGTTTTCAGTGACACTGATGCAGTGCATTGATGTAACGGGAGTTGATATAACATCACCGGTAATTATTATTAGTGCTTGGATTTGGACCAATTCTATTTCGTTGAGTCTGGATGAGGTAGATGTTACTAATACCTCACTACCATATTTATTGTACTTTTTGCATAATTTTTCTTCCATGTTGACCCTTCCAAGGCACTGATCATCTCGATCTAGTTTTTTTCACATACTGTTTGTCCTTATCTGACACTTTCAATCCATTGATCATCTTTATCTAATCCTTTTTTGCACAACCTGTCTGACCTTTGTAATTTTTGAATATTTTTCATCCCGATTTGCTTCTTTCAACCAATTGTTTTGATTTGTTCCTTTTTCACATCCTGACTCAAACTCACACAGAATCCTTCTCATCCTTACAATACTTCTCCTGGAATATTCCACTTTTAATCTTTAATGTTAAATTTCTTGCATTTGAGTGCCTACCCCTTAGTGATATGTCTAGGAGCTTAACTTCTATCCAACGGGTTTCTTCTTTGGCGTGTTCCGCATTTTCGATGAGACAGGTGACTGTATACCAACTCAGGTGGGGGTTTGCTGCTGGAGAAGTGTGTAGCCACAGGTCCAATGGAGTCTCTTACTTGCAATATTTACAATGGCATTTCCCGTAAAGCTGACCAGAAGGGGAACAGGGTTCAGAAATGTAAAATAATGTGTGTTGTTTGACGGGTAAATGAGGGGCGCCTGGGGGTGAGATATCGAATCCTAAATCCAGGAGTTTATTTTGTAATTTGGAGTTGATGAGGCATTATGTATTTCTGGGATCAGTGGAGGATAGAGGTCTGTAGTTTGCTTCTTTGTACAGTGGGGAGTAGGGGCACAAGAACTGGAGACGATAGGGGTCTGGAGTAGGAGGAGCTTTCTGAGTGTTGGGGCGAGAGGGGGTTGATGGGTAGCTGGGGAAGGGAGCAGGGGTCAAAATGTCATTAAATACTGAGTAAATTCCTGTTTGGTGTCTTCTTTTCTGGCATCCTTTACTGCACCGGTAGAGGGAATGAGGAATCTTGTTACTTGTATGGGAGCAGGGGGAATAGAGAGGGAGTTCATAGCCTGAATGTTTCGTTAGCACAAAGGAAGAAAAAGTGTGGCATTTGTTTCTTACTTTCTTGCATTAGACAGGCCGAGGAGTAAAATAAATCAAGAGAGAGATTGGGTTGTGTTTATATAAGTTGTATGTGGTGTTTATTCAGTACAAAACTATCCCTTATACATCAATACAAAATATATTGGTCAGAGGGAAGGGTGGGCCCAACCTTCTCCTGACTTTTATGCTTTTATTCACATTTATATTTAGCATGCACCTATATGCCCTCTTATGTCTAAGACATACAAGTCAATAAGTTAAAACATCTACACACACACTTCCAATTACGATTATTTATTATGTTTTTGTTTTAAAATCCATTATCTTTAAGAATTGAGAGTGTACATCACTAATGGGCTGTTTCATTTAGCGAGCAATGGAGAGTTAGGGAGTGTAGTTTTTTTTTTTTTTTTGCTACAATGGGGGTGTGAAGAAAGAGAAAGGGAGTAG